>CM065716.1:60650689-60731594 GCA_033310375.1 Conus canariensis | reverse complement strand
TTTTTCCCCAAAGGGTTTTTCTTTCCAAAGGGGTTTTTAAAATTTTTCCTTTTCGCCCCCAAAACCGGGCCCGGTTTTTTCCCCCCTTTTTTTTTTTTTTGGGGGGGTTTTTTTTTTTTTTTCCCCTTTCCCCCCCCCCCAAAAAAAAAAAATTTTTTTTCCAAAAAATTTTTTAAAATTTTTTTCAAAAAATTACTTTTTTTTTTTTTCCCCCTTTTTTCCCCAAAAAAAAACCTTTTTTTTGTTTTTTTTAAAAAAATTTTTTTTTAAAAAATTTCCCCTTTTCCCCAAAAAAAAAACCCCCAAAAAAAATTTTTTTTAAAACCCTTTTCCCTTTTTCTTTCCCAATTTTTTTTTTTCCCCCCCCCTTTTTTTAAATTTTTTTACCTTAAAAAACCCCCCCTTTTTTTTAAAAAAACAAAATTTTTAACCAAATTTTTTTTTTTTAAAAATTTTTTTTCCCCCCCCCAAAAAAACCCCCAAAAAAACCAAATTAAAATTTTAAAAAAAAATTTTAAATTGGCTTTTTTAAAAAACCCCCCTTTTTTTTTTTTAAAAAAAAAGGTTTTTAAAAAAATTTTTTTAAAAAAAAAAAAGGGTTTTTTTTTTTTTTTTTCCTTTTTTCCCTTTTTTAAAAAAAAAATTTTTTTTTTTTTTCCCCCCTTTTTTTTTTAAAAAAAAAAAAAAATTTTTAAAAAATTTTTAAAAATTTTTGAAAAAAAAAAAAACCCCCAAAAATTTTTTGGGGGGAAAAAAAAAAACCCCCTTTGGAAAAAAAAAACCCCCCCCCCCCCCCCAAAACCCCCCCCCCCCCCCCCAAAAAACCCCTTTTTTTGGGGCCAACCTTTAATTTTTTTTAAAAAAAAAAAAAAATTTTCCCCAAAAAAAAAAACAAAAAAAAATTTTCTTTTTTTAAAAAAAAAAACCCCCTTTTTTTTCCCCCCCCCCAACCTCCCAAAATTTTAAACCCCCTTTTTTCCCCCCCCAAAAACCCTTTTCCCCCCGGTTCCCTTTTCCCCCTTTTCAAAAAAAAAACCCCCCCCCCCTTTTTTTTTTTTTAAAAAAAAAAATTTAAACCGGGCCCCCCCCCTTTTAAGGCCCCCCCCCCAAAAAAAAAAAAAGGGGGGCCCCTCCCTTTTAAAAACCCCCCCCCTTGGTTTTTTTTTTTTTTTAAAAGGGGGGTTTTTTAAGGGGGGGTTTTTTTTTTGGGGCCCCCCGGCCCCCCCCGGGGGTTTTTTTTTGTTTCCCCCCCCAAAATTTTTGGGGTTTTTTTTTTTCCTTTTTCCCAAAAAGGGGGTTTTTTTTTTTTTTTTTTTTTCCCCCCCCCTTTTTTAAAACCCCTTTTAAAGGGTTTTTTTTGGGCCCCCTTTTTTTAAAAACCCCCCCAAACCTTTTTTTTGGGGGGGGGGGGGGGCCCCCCCCCAAAAAAAATGAAAAAAAACCCCCTTTTTTTTTTCCCCCTTTTTTTTTCCCCCCCCCCCCCCAAAAAAAAAAAAAAACCCTTCCCGGCCCCCGGTTAAAAACCCCTTTTTTTTTTTTTTTTTTTTTTTTTTTTTTTTTTTTTTTTTTTCCCCCCCCGGGATTTTTTTGAATAAAAGGCCCTTTGGGAAAACCCTTTTTTTTTAACCGGGATTCCAATTCTAAAACCCCGGCAATTTTACCCTTTTGGCCTAAAAAAAAAATTTTTTTTTAAAAACCCCAAAAAATTTTTCTCCAAAAAAATTTAAAAACCCCCGAATCCCAAAAAAAATTAAACCTTTTAAAAACATTAAACCCCAAACCCCCTTTTTTCCCTTTTGGGAAAAAAAAAAAAATTTTCCCCTTTTCCCTTTTTAAAACCAAAAATTACCAACCCCCCAAAAGGCGAGTTTCTTGGCCCCCCCCTTTTTTTTCCGGGATTTTCAAATTTTTATCCCCCTTTTTAAAAAAGCCCAAAAAAAAAACTAACGTTTTTTTTTGGGGGTCCCAAAAAAAAAAAAGAAAGGACAAAGAAACAAACGCCGGCCTTTGCGCCCGGGGGGCCCTTGGGAAGGGACCCCGGGGGGCCCCCCGAAGGGGCTATCTTTTCCCCCCCCCTTCGATTTCCCAAAATCACAAAAAAAATAAATTCAAAAATTGCCAGGGCAGGGCCTTAAAAAATACTAATTTTTTGGGGGAAAAAGGAAAAAAAAGTTTTTTTTTTTTGGGAAAAAATTTTTCTCGCATTAAAATTCCCCGGTTTTCAAAAATTAAAAAAAATTTTTGCTTTAAGGGAAATTTTTTTTCAAAAAAAGAAATCCCCTTTTTCCCAATTTTTCCCCTGGGGGGAAAAAAAAAAAATTTAAAAAAAAAAAAAAAAAAAAAAAAAAAAAAGAAAAAAAAAAGGAAAAACAACAAATTCCGAACCAAAAACCCCCCGAAATGCCCTTTATTTATTAAAAACCCTTTTTTCCCTCCCGCCCCCCCCCCCACCCCCCTTTTCCCCTTTAATGGGAAATTTTTATAAAGTCAATACTTAAAAAAAAAGGGTTTTGCTTAAAAAAAAGCTTTGGGAAAAAAAACCCCCAAATAGTACACACAAGTTAAGGATATTATTTGTTTATTTGGTTTTAAATACAAGAACTTTGGAGTTTAAACCTTTTACAAGAGGGTAAACACAAACAAAAAGGGAAAAAAAAAAAAAAAGGAAACGGCTAACACACACCCCAATAACACCAAAACAAACACATTTTTAAAACCATACCTTTCTTTTTTAATTTGCCAAAACAATCTTAAAAAAAATTAAACTTTTTTAAACATAAAAAGGGTCAAGTAAACCCCCAAAAACAAAAAAAAAGGGAAAATTTTTCCCTGACAAAAACCCTTGCGTGGTAATTTTTTTAAAAGTGAAACCTTTCCCCTTTCCCAAAAGTTTTAAAATTTTTGTTTTTTTTAAAAATTTTTTTTCACCCAAAATTCTTGTTAAATTTTTGTCCCCACATAACGCTCCAACCGGCCTGAAATCTTGGGGGTTTTGGGGGGAGGCTTTTGCCCCCCTCTCTCTTATGCCCCCCCTTTTTGGGAAATTGTGTTGGGCGGGGGGAAAAGCTTTTCCTTTAAAGGGGTTGGGGAAATGGCCGCAAATGCCAAAAAAAATGCCCCCCCCGTGGGGGTCATTTCTATTTCCCCCCCCTAAATCAAAAAATTTTTCCCGCATCCCCCCCTTTAAAATTTTGAAAAAAATTTTTTCCCCCCCTTAAATTTTTTTAAATTTTTTTTTTTGGGAAAAAATTTTTTAAATTAAAATTTCTTAATTAAAAACTCACCCCTTTAAAAAAAAAAAATTTTTTTCCCCAACCCCAAATTTTTTAAAACCCCCTTTAAAAAAAAAAACCCTTTTTTTAAAAATAAAGTATTTTCCATAATTTTTAAAAATTTTTTCTTTTACATTTATTAGACTGAATATCTTTTCCCCCCTTTTGAATTCATTTTTCTTCCCCCCCCCATTTTTTTTTCCCCCCCATTTAGTTTCTTTATTCTTTTCCCCTTTTTTTCCCAAAACCCCCCAACATAGTTTTGGAATTGTTTCCCCCCTTTTTAAAAAAGCTTTGGCTTTTTCCTTCAAAACCCCAAAAAACCCCCCAAAATTTTTTAACCCCAAGGAAAATTTTCCCCCCCTTTTCCCTTTTTTTTTAAAAATTTTCTGCATGTAAACCCCAAAAAGTTTTCCAAAAAATTTTTCAAATCAGTTCTGGTCTAATTTTTTAAACCCTGCTAAATTTTCCCCTTTTTGGGGGAACAAAAACGTCATGATAAAAATTTAAAAGGAAATAAAATCAATAAAACAAAATCAATAAGACATGAAAAAAAAAAGAAAAAAAAAAAAAGAAACCCAAAATCACCAATCAGGGGGGGGGGCCCGTTGCCCTCTAAAGGGGCCCCTGGGGGGGGGCAGCCGAAAGGGGTGGGGTCACAAAGGCCTGGGGGGGGGGGGGGAACCTCCTGCCTGATAAAAAGCTTCAAAAAAGGGTTTTTCCCTTTTGTGGGGGGGGGGAAAAGGGGAAAACCCGCCGGGGGGGGGGCCCGGGGGTTTCAAAAGGGGGTTTGGAAACCCCAATTTTTGGACCCTTTGGGCCCCCCGAAAAATTTGCCAGTGGCCCCGGGGGGTTTTTCCCGGAAGGGTTTTCAGGGGGGGGGCCCCTTTTTGGGGACTTTCCCGTTTTTAAAGGGATTTGGGGGCCTGGGGTTGTCGAAATGTGGGTTACCATCGGGTGTTTGGGGGGGGGAAAAAAAGATTTACCTTTTCCCTGTTCCCCTCCCCCCGGGACGCTCCTTGGGATCCCCTTTTTTCCGGGGGGTTTTTTTTGGGTTGGTCCCTCCCCGTTTTCCCCTTTCCTTTTAAACCCCTTTTCCCCATTTTGGGAAAAGGGGAAAAAATCCAAAATTTTGGAAAACCGGGAAAAAATAAAAAAAAAAAAACAAAATAAGTTTGAAAAATGAACTACATATGCTGTAGATAAATGATGATCAAGTCAAAAGTTCAATTGAACCTATTCAATATCAAAGACAATCTTGTGTCCGATCATCTGCTTGAAAATGTTCATTGGGAAAAACCGAAATACACTATAAAGGCAGAAACTTCTGGAAGAAAACGCAAGTTTTTTTTTCCTCCAACTCTTCTTTTTTCGAATTAAAATCTTCTGCTCTCCCTCTAAATATGTTAAATTTTTTACCAGTTTGATTTAATTTTTCCATTAAAGCCTCACAATTACTGAAAACAA
Organism: Conus canariensis; assembly: GCA_033310375.1. Classification (NCBI taxonomy): domain Eukaryota; kingdom Metazoa; phylum Mollusca; class Gastropoda; order Neogastropoda; family Conidae; genus Conus; species Conus canariensis. Next base: position 60,726,855 of record CM065716.1, on the reverse strand, counting down.
AACCTCTTAAACAAGCTCCCACAGATTCACCTCACACACGCACTATGCCGCACACCACACACACACACACACACACACACACACACTCACGAAAAAACCCAAACATACAAACTGATACACACACTTGTAACAAAAACCCTTCACAATTCCTTTTCTGAATCTAACACATCTAAACATCAGACAGCCAATTCAAGACATATTATCATAATCACAGCAAGAGATAGTACAGTCCCCCACTCTGACTTCTGTCTCCCTTTGAAAATCGGTCTTAAAAACAAGGTTTTGAAAAGCAAAAACAACACAACCTTTTGTCTACAGCTATTTTTTCCATTCCCTGCAGAAACTGGTAAACCCATTGGGTGCGGAACCACAGAACTGTCCACTCCCTGCATCATTCCAACCACTTCTCATCCCACGCAGGTACACTAAACCTTTCCAGTCAAGAAAAAAAGCCAGTCTCAGAAATACGATCTATTCATAGCCCCCCGACAGACATAAATAGTCCAGACAACAAAACGTCACTAGCACACTGAATGAAATATGTAAAGCTTGGTTTATTTGTATGGGGGAAAGCATAAAAAAAAAAAAAAAAAAAACTATCGAGAACTTCAAAATACACAAGTGCATATTGCAACTGAGGAGAAATAAAAAGAAAGAGAGAGGAGGGTTGGGGGATGAAGGCTGATTGGCAAGACAGTAGGCAAAAGAGAGTTACAAAGATGCAGCAATAACAACAGATATAGAGCTGCAAAGGTGAACGAAGACTCACAATACCAACCAATGTGAACAGTAGTTACTGACACCACAAAAACATGAAGAGAGAAGGGGCAGAATAATCAGAGAGAAGACAGATTATAGAAAACTTAGAAGCCAAATAAAAGTACATTTGTTGTCTCTAAATGCGAAGAAATGGACCAGTATCCAGAAGACAAAGCTTTGTAAGGAAATCACTGTTATAATCTAAAAAATAAGAATTATTTTTCTAAACCCTGGTTAGAATTGTGTAAAATCTACTGGTCCGGTGGTAAGCCTACAAGAGATAATTACACATATTACAAGATGACTTTCATTTTCCTCTCTTTCTCTCCACTGATGTTTGTTCAAGCTTTTTTTTATTTTTTTATTTTCCTTTTTTTCTCCCATTTTTTATTTTTTTTTTTTTTGGGTGGGTGGGGGGGGGGACAAAACAAGACTCCCACACTATGCCTGATTGGGTACTCCAAAAACATTCACTCTACTTCAACAAAAGGCAGATCACCTCCAACTAAAGCATGTGCTAGCCTGTGCTCAGACTGACCCACAACCCGCCCACACCCGGGGATTGTCAACAATGAAGGAAGCCCAGACAATCCCCAAAGGATCCTGCTAACACTGACGATCCGTTCTAAAAACAGGCAGTGTGACGAAAACGCTTGACAGAGACCATCACGATCGGACCACTAAAAAAATCCCAAACAAAAAAATATAGATTTCAAATCTATACCCACTTCCCCCCACCCCCCCCCCCCCCCCCTTCTCCTGCAAATCGCTACGGCCGACGACAAACTCTGACAGATTGAAGAAATTGCGTCACTATAAACTCGTGATGCTTTCGTCTTGTTGACCTACCTCCCCTAGAAGCCCCCCTCCCCTTTCTTCTAAACTCTCCTTCCCCACTCCGAGTAGCTACGACGACAGTGAAAATTCAATTACATTGTGGCAATTTGCCCCGTCTCCTACTCACCCCCCGCCCCCCCCCCTCCCCGCGCTAACTTCACACAACACCATCCCCCCTCTATCCCCCGTGAAAAGACAGGCGCGACGCCCTCTGCCATGCTCCTCCACCACCACTCAACTCCAACCCCACAACCCCCCCCCCCCCCCCCCCCCCCCCCTTTTTTCTACAGGTCCGTGCACTGGCTGAACTGGTGCTTATGTTCACCAGTGGCCGGAATCGTTCCTGCGATAGTATGTTATTCCTACGGACGCATAAATTAAACTGGCCGCGAAGTTGTCCTGAGCTAATGACCGATTAGGAATCCAAACGGTTTCCCGAGGCGACTAGTGATAAGAACTAGATTCCACTCCCCCCTCTCACCCCGGATTGAGTGACAAGGTTGTCAAAATCGAATTCGCCAACAAGAAAAGCCAGAATAACCAGACACCTCAGGGCTCACCTTCACTGACCCCTCAAAGACCTACCTGTAGGACCCCAGAGACCAGAGAAGAACAAAGCGACAACTAGAGAATGCTTGAGAAAATCTCGTACCCTCGTTGATCTCCCAGTCATTCACTGATCATTCCCAGGAAAAGTGAGTTGTAACTCTGTTTTACCTTTTGAATCTATGTAATTGGATTCTAATTATGCAGTGTGTGTTAAACATTGTAGAATTTGAACAAATGCATTAGCAACCAAGTACAAACTGATGAATGATTAGTCTGTGTAGGAGGTTTGCTTGCCATCCATATGGACAAAAGCCTCTCTCCCATGGTTTTTATGAATCTTGTTAACTAGCTGACACTGTTCTTTGTATTCACCCTGACTTTGCAGTAGGCAATTCTAATCCTATTAAGAAAATAATTCATTGATTAATTTTGTCAGAAAACAGTATGCTGTGCTAGGTAAGAACTGCTACCCCTATTTATAATACTGGTGATTGGTTGGAATGATTTTTTAGTGTATGACTTTAAGTCTACACCACATGTGGTAACTTGGACTCAGTGTAGCCAAGTCATTGTGAATTAATTCATCGAAACATGGAAGAGTTGTTTGACCTGAAACTATGTAACATAGTATTAATTGTCCCTCCTACCCGTTTGTAAGCTAACTTAAGTCTTTAAACAAAAGTGGGAGATAAAAAGTTATAAAACAGAAACTCTAACAATAGAGACTACATGCTGGCTGAGTCTCACACCTGTGCTGAAGTAAAACCAGGTAAAAGTAAAGCACTCGACAAACCAGCCATCAGTATCTCACCACAGAACCAAGTCTCCTTTATCCGAGAAACTGGAATCCTGGCCACACCCATCTGATTCTCTCTCAACAACAACAAACGGGGGTGGGGCAAAACAAAAACGGGGAGGAGAGGAAAAGAGAGAGAAATCAGGATGGGTGACCCAGGATACCCAGTGCTGTGATAAAGAGAAACTTTGGTCTGTAGGTGAGACACTGATGGCAGGTTATTTTCGAGTGCATACATTTACCCTGGTTACTTTCCAGCACAGGTGTTTGAGACTCAGCCAGCAAAGTATTCCTCTATGTAGAGGTAATCTGTAATAAACTAATAATCTACCCACTTTTTTTTGTTTAAAAAGAGACTTTAAGGTTAAGCTTACAAAAGTGGTAGGAGACAATAATAATACTAAGTTTACATAGATACAGGGTTTTCAAAACAACTCTTCCATGTTTCTTATGATTAACATTCACGACTGGACTTGGGCTACACTGAGTCCAAGTACACATTGTGTGTAGACTTAAAGAGTCCTACACTACAAATTCATTGCCAACAAATCCCACCAGTATAATAATCCGGGTAAGCAGGTTCTTAACTCTAGTCACAGGCATACCTGTTTTTACCATGACCAAAATTAATCAATGAATTATTTTCTTAAATAGAATAGAATTGCCTACTGTGCAAAAGTCAGGTTGAAAACAAAGAACGTGAACAGCTAGTTAACCAAAAAAATCAAAAAACCAAATGGGAGAGAGCTTTTGGGCCCTATAAAAGGCAACCAAAATCCTAAAACAGAAAAATCATTCATTTATTTGATACCTGTTGCTAAGCATTTGTACAAATTACAATGGGTTTAACCCCACAAAAAAAAAGCAAACATAGAATCAATACATAGATTCAAAAAAAAGGGAAAAAAAGTTCCAATCCCCTTTTTCCCGGGGAATGAACAGTGAATGACTGGAGATCCCAAAGAGGGTACCGAGATTTCTCACGCCTTCTCTATTTGGGTTTTTTGTCTTCCTCTGGTCCCGGTCTACAGGTAGTCTTGAGGGGGCAGTGAAGTTTAAACCCCGGGGTGTCTGGTAAATTTTGGCATTCTAGTTGGCGGAAATTTGTTTTTTTACAACCGTCCCCTCACACATCAGGGGGGGAGAGGGGGAGGGAATCCCAGTTTTTTTCACCCAGTCGCCTCGGGAACCGTTTTTAACCTAATCGGCATAGCTCAGGGGGCTTCCGCGGCCCAGTTTAATTTATTTCGTCCGTATGGATACATACAAAAGCAAACGTTTTGCCCGGGGGGACAAAAGCACCCGTTCAGCCGTGCACCCGGGCTGTAGAAAAAGGGGGGGGGGGGGGGGGGGGGGGGGGGGGAGTGGTGGTGGAGAGCATGGCAGAGGCGTCGCGCCTTTCTTTTCACGGGATAGAGGGGGGATGGTGTGTGAAGATAGCGCCGGGGAGGGGGGGGGGGGGGGTGAGAGCGGGCAATTGCCACAATGAAATTGAAATTTCACTGTGTCGTAGCTACTCGGAGTGGGGAAGGAGAGTTGAGAGAAAGGGGAGGGGGCTAGGGGGAGGTAGGTCAACAAGAACGAAAGGCATCACGAGTTTATCGTGACGCAATTTCTTCATCTGTCATAGTTTGTGTCGGCCGTGCGATTTGCAGAAGGGGGGGGGGGGGGGGGGGGAGTGGGTATAGATTTGAAATCTATTTTTTTGTTTGGGATTTTAGTGGGACCGATCGGATGGTTCTGTCAAGCGTTTCGTCACACTGCCTGTTTTTAGAACGGATGTCAGTGTTAGCAGGATCTTTGGGATTGTCTGGTCTCCTTCATTGTTGACAATCCCCGGTGTGGGCGGTCAGCTGAGCACAGGCTAGCACCAAGCTTAGTTGGAGGTGATCTGCCTTTGTTGAAGTAGAGTGATTGTTATTGAGTACCAATCAGGGCATAGTGTGAGTCTTGTTTGTCCCCCCCCCCCCCAAAAAAAAAAAAAAAAAGAGAAAAAGAAAAAAGCTTGAACCAAACATCAGTGGAGAGAAAGAGAGAAAATGAAGTCATCTTGTAATATGTGTACATATTTCTGTCGGCTTACCACCGACCAGTAGATTTTACACAATTCTAACCAGGGTTAGAATAATTCTTATTTTTCTAGATTATAACAGTGATTCCTACAAATGCTTTGTCTTCTTGATACTGGCCATTCTTTCGCATTTAGAGACAACAAATGTACTTTTCTTTGGCTTCTCAGTTTCTATCATCTGTCTTCTTCTCTGATTCTGCCCCTTCTCTCTCCATGTTTTTGTGTGTCAGTCCTCTCCTGTCTCACATTGTTTGTCTGTGAGTCTTCGTCCCTTTGCAGCTCTATATCTGTCTTGCTGCATCTTTGTAACTCTCTGTTTGCCTCTGTCTTGCCAAACCGCCTCATCCCCCAACCTCTCTCTCTTTCTTTTTATTTCTCCCTCAGTGCAATATGCACTTGTGTATCTTTGAAGTTCTCGAAAGTTTTTTTTTTTTTTTTTTATGCTTTCCCCCCATACAAATAAACAAGCTTTAATATTTCATTCAGTGCTAGTGACGTTTTGTGTCTGGCTATTTATGTCTGTCGGGGGCTATGAATAGGATCGTATTTCTGAGACAGGCTTTTTTCTTGACTGGAAGGTTAGTGTACCTGCGTGGGAGAGAAGTGGTGGCATGATGCAGGGAGTGACAGTTCTGCTGGTCCGCACCATGTTTACCAGTTTCTGCAGGAATGGAAAAATAGCTGTAGACAAATGTGTTTGTTTTTGCTTTTCAAACCATGTTTTTAAGACCGTTTTTCAAAGGGAGACAGAGTCAGAGTGGACTGTACTCATCTCTGCTGTGATTATGATAATATGTCTGAAATGGCTGTCTGAAGTTTGAGATGTGTTAGATTCAGAAAAGGAATTGTGAAGGGTTTGTTTACAAGTGTGTGTATAGTTTTGTATGTTTGGGTTTGTGAGTGTGTGTGTGTGTGTGTGTGTGTGTGTGTGTGTGTGCGCATGTGCGTGTGTGAGGTGAATCAGTGGGAGCTTGTTTAAGAGGTTCAGAATTGTGAGCTTTACTGAAAAATTAATCAACTGGTAAAAATTTACATATTTAGAGAGAGCAGAAGATTTAATTCGAAAGAAGAGCTTGGAGAAAAAAAACTTTGCGTTTTCTCCAGTTCTGCTTTATGTGATTTCGTTTTTCCCAATGAACATTTTCAAGCAAGATGCTCGGACAAGATTGTCTTGATTGAATAGGATCATTGAACTTTTTGATTGATTCATCATTTATCTACAGCATATGTTGTTCATTTTCAACTTATTTTGTTTTTTTATTTATTTATCTGAAAGCGCTGTCACAGAATTCTTGGAGTCTTTTCGTCCTCTTCAAAGTGCTGATTCAGTTGGACTTTCATAACTCTGAAAGAGTGAATACTGGGTGCAGGTAGCCAAGGCCCAAAGCCTTCCACTGGTCCACAACTACCAGGAGCTGATGCACAAGGAGCGTGCCCAGTGGGAGATGGAACAGGAGTACATCCAGGCCCAGCAGCGTCGTTCTCGCTCCCGCTCCCAGACACCCGAGCTGGCTGAACGTCCACGATCATTGTCGACAGGAGCTCCCAGGAACCGTTACTCCCATTCACCCGAACGAATGTCCACTCCTGAAAGGGCCCCCCAGTCTCTGAACCCCATTCCAGAAAACCCACGCCTACTGGCTAACGGTTTCCGGCAGGCGGCCCTGAACGGGAGTCACTATGAAATGCTTCCAGGGCGGTCGCACCAGCAGCATCCTGCAGGTCACCCCCATGCCCACCCTGGCCCCCCTGGTCGGGTACTTTCTCCCCCCACGGTAGGGCAGCCGATTTATGAGAGCGTGTATCAGGCAGGAGGTTACCACCATCCCCAGGCCTTTGTGACCCACAGCATGCGAGCTGCTCCCCCACAGGGACCTCAGAGGGCAACGGGACCACCCCCACCTGATATGAGTGAGTGGTGTCTTTTTTTTCTGTTCTGTTTCATGTCTTATTGATTTTGTTTTATATGATTTTATTTCCATTTAATTCATCATGACGTGTTGTTCGCAACAAGATATTGGCAGAGTAAATATTAGACCAGAACTGATTTGAATTATTGGAATCTTTTTGGGGTTTACATGCAGAAATCAAAACAGGCAGGACGGATTACTCCTTGTTAAATGGTAGTTTTGTTTCAGACAGTTGCCATAGCTTTTAACAATGATTGCAACAATTCCAAAACTATGTTGCTTGCTGAAATGAGAAATGAATAATGAACTAAATGGTGAGAACTTAAATGGGGGAAGAAATGAATTCAGGATTGAAAAGATATTCAGTCATAATAAATGTAATGAAATTTAGAAAGAGATGGAAATACTTTATTTGAAAACAGGGTTTTAAAGGGCAGTTAAATCTTGTGTTGAAAATATTACTCTTTATAAAGGGAGTGAGTCTTAATTAAGATTAATTGCAAAATTTCACAACAGAAATTGTAAATATTTAAGGAAATTATTTGCAATATTAATGTGTGATGCGAGATGTTTACTGATTTCAGGGGGAGGAAATAGAAATGATCCTACTGGCAGACATTCTCTGGCATTTGCGGCCATGTCCAATCCCATTTACGAAAGCTTTCCTCAGCGAACACAATCCTATCGGGCGGCATCAGAGAGAGAGGTCATGCCTCCCAGACCGCAGAGTGCAGCGCCGCATGATGCGTATGTGACAGATATGAACAAGAATTTTGGGTGATAAACATTTTACCTGAACTTAATTTTAGACTTGGCACGAATGGTATCACTTTAGAAATACCATCGCAAGTTTTTGTCAGGGAAAATTGTCTTCTTTTTTGTGCGTGTTACTTGACCTGTTATGATGATAAAGTAAGTTTTTTTAAGATTGTTTTGGCTAGTTATTGAAATGGTATGGTATACATGTGTGTGTGTGTGTGTATGTGTGTGTGTTAGCTTTTGCTTTCTCTTTTTCATTTTGTTTGTGATCACCTCTTGTACAGTTTAAACTCCATGTTCTTGTATAATACCACTAAAGCAAATAATATCCTTAACTTGTGTGTACTAGTGGCGTTTTCTTCAATGCTTTTTCAAGCAAATTTTTTTTTAAGTACTTGACTTTATAAAACTGTCTATGGAAAGGGGAAGGGGGGTGGGTGGGAGGGACGGGAGGAAGAAGTTTTTACTAAATAGGTCATTCAGGGAGTCTGATTGTTGTTGACTGTTTTTCTTTTTTTTTTTTTCCTTTTTTTTTTTGTTGCTTGCAATTTTAAAACGGGTTAAATTTCTCTTGTCATGTATGTCTGCAGAAATATCATTGTCCTTGCATTGCATTCATGATGATTTTTATCATTCTTTGCTAAGACTGCCAGGAACTGGAATGACTTGACTGATAATAGTTCCCTTATATTAAAATAAAACTCTTAAAGATTCCTTTTCAACAAATTAGTAGTTGTTTACAGACCCTGAACCTGAAGCGTCATTTTCTGAATCATAATATTTGATGCTGTGATCCTTCCAAGGAATCGCATGGAGAGGATGGAAGCACAGATAGCCTCCCTTGCAGCGTGGGTGCACCACGTGCATGCATCGCCGACGGAGCCTGCTCGTCGAGGGCCAGGCAGCAGCCGAAGTACGAGTAGTAGCCATTCTGAGGGGACGGACACTTACCCGGGATCCAGCGCTAGTAGTACGCTTACGCTTTTTGTGTATCTCTGTGTCTGTGCATTGGCTGGATGCAAGGTGGTGATGGCGACTGGAGAAGAGAGAGAGACGGAGAGTACCGTCTTGCAGTGGGCAGGAGTTGTGAATGTTTTGTGTCGTTTTCAAAAGAGAGGGGAATATTTTTTTTTTATGGTTCCAAAGGAGTAAATATATTGTGTGGATTAGAAGGTGTGAATGTTCTGTATGGATCATAGAGTGTGAATGTTTTTGCAGGATCAGAGGGTTGTGAAGGTTTTGTATGATGTAAATGTTTATCGTGGGTTTTCAAAAGAGGGGGAAATATTTTTTTTTAATTATGGTTCCTAAAGCATGGGTGAAAGTTGTTCCGGAGTGTTCCAGAATTCCGGAATGAACCGGTTGACAAAAGGGCTTTTCAGGAACGGCAAACTTGACTTCAGGAAAATGCCAATGCAAAAAAAAACAACAAAAAAAACCAAAAAAAAAACAACCAGAGTGAGTCTTTCACACTGTCAGGTCGGCTTATCTGCATAATTCAATTATCTATATTATTTTTCCACTAGTCTTCGTTTGGAACAGCAATTCTTCACTGGTGCTTGGCAAAACAGAAAGGGTTTTAAGTTACTTCCCTTCCTTTTAATTCTTGCTCATGCGCATTTCGAGTCTAAACCGGGGAAAAAAAAGTTTGCGAGCGAAGATTTGTATCGACAGCAAATTTGGGCCAAACACATGCGATAGCAACAATGAAGGACGTGCCTGTTAATGCAGATGTTTCTGTAATAGACAGATCGGTAAAAAACAAACAAACAAGTGGCGATGGCTCTGGCTAGAAGAAGAAGAAGATGGCGATTGTTTCGAACAGTGGTGCAGAAAGGTGGACGAAGCGGGAACATGCCGGTGCGTTGTCTGTAACAAGATTCTGAATTACGGCTCCAGTGGAAAACAAGCATTATTTATTCACGCCAAAGACAAGGCACACAAGGCAGCACTGCTCTGCGCGAAACGGAATACCAAACTTGATGGGGCATCACCGACAACTTTTCATAGTGAACATTTCATCTGGACCTGTCAAATGTATGTGAATGAGCTCTAATAGTTTCAATTTTTTTTTTCTTTTTGGTGAATAAAGTAGTAGAACTGACACACCACAGCTTTAAGGCCATCAAAAATCTTGTGTATAAGCAAATGTTTGACACGCTGAAAAGCTTAATGATCACAGCAAATAGCAAAGAGAGAAAACAAGACAATTCTACAGTCCTGGAGTAGTGCTTCAGCTTGGAGCATTTTGTGATCAGAAGAACCAGCAGTTTTCTGTTGTATTTTTTTCAAGTAAGTGATTTTTATTTGTTGTTCATGGCTGGTTTGTTAGTTGTGTGTCAAGTTTATCACAAAATGTACTTGCATTGTCTATAAAAGGAATATATAAGATTGCTTTCACCCTTCAGGAATAGATATCACTTTTCAGGAATGGGAATATTCGGAGGAGAAAAGAATGTTAGGTTTCAGGAAGGAGATTTGTTTTTGCTTTCACCCATGCAAAAGAGTATATTGTGGGTTTTCAGAAGAGAGGTGAATACTTCTTATGGTTCCAAAGGAGTAAATGTATAGATTAGAAGGTGTAAATGTTTTGTATGGATCATAGAGTGTGAATGTTTTTGAAGGATTAGAGGGTTGTGAATGTTTAATATGATGTAAGTATTTCGTCTGAAATTATTTTTTGTATGAAGCAGTATCCAGATCAGAGTTGTGAAAGTGTGTAAGTGAATGTTTGGTCGGGATCAGAAGTGTGAATGTTGTATATGAAGTGAATGTTTGGTCGGGATCAGAGGTGTGAATGTTCTATATGAAGTGAATGTTTTGTTGGGATCAGAGATGTGAATGTTCTATAGGGAGTGAATGGTTGGTCGGGATCAGAGATGTGAATGTTCTATATGGAATGAATGTTTGGTCAGGATCAGAGGTGTGAATGTTCTATATGAAGTGAATGTTTGGTTGGGATCAGAGGTGTGAATGTTCTATATGGAGTGAGTGGTTGGTCGGGATCAGAGGTGTGAATGTCCTATATGAAGTGAATGTTTAATGTAAAGCACAGTTTGAATCGGGGTTAATGACTGAGATTATGGAGTGAACGTTTTGTATAAAGTAAGATCTGTTTTATAGATAGATTCTGAATGTTGTATATGAAGTGAATGTTTTGTGTGACGTGAAAATTTTGTAGGAAGTGAATGTTATGTATGAAGTGAATATTTTGTAGGAAGTGAATGTTTTGTTTGAAACAAGCTCTGGATCAGAGATGTGAATGTTTGGCATGAAAAGAATGTTTAGAATTAATGTTTAGTGTGCCAGGGGAATGAATGTCTATATGACAATGAATGTCTTGTCTTCATCTGAGTTATTACTTATGGTACTTTGAATAGGAATGTGAAAATCTTGTACCCAGTTCTAGTGCATGACAAAGTTGATATGTTCAACATTTTATCAAAATCATGTTTGGAAAGAAAGAAGAATCGGTCTGAATGAGTAGAATGAATGAATTTGGGGAAGAAAATGAGCAATCCTATGTGGTGTGCTTTGGAATCGGTCAGCTTGAATTCATGCAGCTTTTGAAGGAATTTCAGACTGCATGCAGCTTAAAGTGTATCACAATGCAAAAACTATGTTGGAAAATACAGAAGATTAGATAACATTCAAAACAGTGTAATGCCTTCCGTAAACCAGGGAACTTGGAACAGGTGCTTTTTGTGTCCCATTTCCGTGCATGCCTGTGATGTGTGGTGGATTTGTGGGTGGACTTTACCCAGTGGTCACTTTCTTCATAACGATAGTTTTGGGGTGGTAGTTTTGTGCTTCGTCCATACAGTATGGCACAGTGACCGTTCTCCCATTCCAGTTCATGTAGTTTTGATTCGTCTTTGTCTTTGGTCGTATTGTTTTATTGGAAGGATTTTTTTTTTTTTTTTTTTTTTTGTGGTACAGTTGCATGTTCAGGGCTATATCCCGTTGATAGTAGGATCCGCATTCATTGTTCTCCCCAGAGGGAAAAATTGTGTGCATAGTGCTAACCATGTTTTTTTAAAGAAAGGTGACTTTGTAAGACAGACCGGTCATGTAGTCTGGATAAATGTTCATTTTGTTTTTCTTGATTTATCATTTTAAAATTGAACTGCCGTAACATTGCCCTGATGTCGCCCTTCTGCTGGTGGCATTGACGGCCAGTCGGGTCCCTCCACTCCGCCCCCTCTTGTTTAGCTTCACCTCAACATTACAGTCGGTAATTGTTCATTTGTAAAGAAATAAATTTCTTGTGGCCAGTTTCATCAGAAGAAAAAAAGAAGAAATACAAGTATTTGCATGCAAGAAAATTTCTCAGTTTCTTTTGACAGGGAGGACATTTACCGATATCTTGTTTCCATGTCGTTCCTTATCTTAAGAATTGATTATCATTATTATTATTATTATCGTTATGAACTGCTATTCTACTTTTCAGAGGAGAATGGAGATGGGAGTGTGTCAGCATCCCCTGGTACTAATTGAGTTGTGTGATTCGTCGCCATTGTGGCTTGTAGCTTTCGTGTTGTAGATGAACTAACGCGCTGTCTCTCCTCCTTGACCTACAGTCTCTGCCTCTTGTTTTGTCGCTTGCTGGCTATATCTGCTCCGCTGCTGGTGCTTTGCTATCAGTCCTACCCACAGCTTTGCCCCAGTGCTGCCTATGTTTGTCGGGTGGAGAAGGATAAGTTCATTATGTTTAAAGTCGAACTGATTTGCAGCATCTCTGAATTATGTTGCTGTGACTTTAGAATGTGCCTGTGCACAGCTCGTGGTTGTGTAATGGAGTGGTTTTCAACAGTAGATTACATACTTTGTGTCCATTCATGCTTGCTGCAGGCAAGCTGAATTTAATTCTGAGAAATGTTTCGTATTCTGGGAAAGAGAGAGACATAGATCGATTGATAATAAAAATCCATCAGTGACCATTACAGTGTTATGCTATGAGTACAGATATTTTTTCATCATTTTAGAATTTTAGATTTTCAAAAACTTTTTTCTTTAAGTTCAAAATAAAGAAGTTGAAAGCAAAATGTAAGCCACTTTTTAACAGATCTTTTTATCGCAATAACATAAAAAGAAGCTTAAACAAAACAAAACTCGAAGTAAAGAATTTTCATTTAAAAAGTGTAATGGTCTCTGCTTTGATAATTATATCAGATTTTTTTTTTCTTTCTTTATGAAAACTGATGTTGATGAATTTTATTATGTTCCACAGAAAAGTTGTGTTTAGTCTTATGGTTTAAATTTTTTTTTTCTTCTTTTGCTTGTGCAGTTGTCACATGTTGTATTAGCTATTTTTTCTTTTTATCATTTTCTTATCTAGTTTTCATGTAGTCTAACTTAAACTACCATCTAGGATCTTCCAGCTGGTTTTATATTTCGGTACACAGAAAATATTAACATGTAACATTCAAGACAATAGGTGTAGATGCAAGCACAGGTGCCACACACACCCATAATAGTCACACACAAACATGCATGCACATGAGTGAATGCACACACACACACACACACACACACACACACACACACACACATGCACATGTGCATGCACACGTACACGTGTGTGCGCATACACGTGTGTGCACAAGTACGCACATTTACACACACACAAAGAATGACATACACACATACATCATTTCAGTCATACATCACCTATTTATTCACACTCACTTCAGGTATGCACTACACATTTACACACTCACAAACATAATCAACACACACTCGCACACACACACACACTCACTGGCGTGCGCACTCTCTCTCTCTCTCTCCACACACACACACACACACACACACACACATGTCTCTCTCTCTCTCTCTCTCTCACTCTCTCTCTTACGCTTATATGCAGAACTGCACACACTCATGCATGCACACACACACGCACGCAAGCACACACACATATACACACACACCACACACACACACACACACATATTTCTGTATCATCAAGTAATACATTATTGATTCTCTGTCTGCCTGCCTGTCTGTTTTCATCTCTCTATGCTTGCCATCATACATACTGTTCTGAACTTATGTATGTATACTGGCTTCAGATGTATACATATACAGTTTCATTAGATTTCAGTACTGTTTTTTAATCAGTCTATTAATACTTGATTTTCTCATCCCTCCTTTATTTTCAAGCCCCTTTTCATCTCTCTTTTCATGTGTGAAAAAGTTCTTGCAGTATATGTTTTGAGAAGTTTCTGGCTTATACATCTTACTTGACGTCTTTTTTTTTTTTTTTTATCTATGTATCCTGAATCTCCAGTAACTTCTACACTGTTCTCTCTCTCTCTTTCTCTGTCTCTCTCTCCCCCCCGCCCCCCCCCCCCCCCCCCCCCTCCCCATCTCCCTCTCCCCTCTCACATCGCCTACCCCTCCCGGACTTCCCCTATCCCATTCGTTTCACTGCTTTCCTGCCTCTCTGCCTTTCATCTTTCTCTGTGCTCTCTCTTTGATCCCTGAGTTCCTTTCTCTCCTCTCTTGTTTTGTCTGTCTGTTTCTGTTCTCTTCTGTCTTCTTTGACTCCTGTCTTTCATCCCCCACCTCTCTCTCTTTCTCTCTGTCTCTGTCTGTCGCTCTGCCTGTTTAAACCTCTTGTCCATCTTTCTCTGGCTCTGTCTGTCTGTCTGTCTCTCTTTGTATCTCTCTGTCTTCATCTACCTGTCTGTCTCTCAATCGCTCTCTCCTCGAACAAAATAAACTACACACACACCACACACACCACACACACACACACACACACACACACACAACACACACATACACGACACACACACACACACACACACACACACATGCACATGCACATGCATACACACACATGAAGAACAGTTCAAAGTTGATGGTAAAGTTTATGTGCCATCAATTCAGTGAAATGAACAGTATTTTAATCTCACGCCTGTCTTGATTTTCATTTATTTTCTGTCTGCCTGTGAATGTGTAGATCTGTGTTTAGAGAAATTCATGGAGCTGGGAAAAGATGTGTTATGTGTTCCACAATTTGCAGGCTTTGAGTGAACTTAAATCTATCATTTGTAACCTTTTTGGCAGAAATCATTGTTGAAATGCACTTTGTTGTTTTTCTTTTGCTGATTAGTAACATTAATACCACCTTTTGTTCTGGATGTTGATTGACATGCTGAGTTGTCATCACAGACAGACCATGGGCATTGAATTGTTTGGAATGGATAATGATGATTGATAGCTAGAAGATTCATCGGGATTTTCAAATAAGTCATTTGATATGAAATTCATTTTACGGTAGTGCTTGAAACAGAATATTCAGTTTATAGTTTGCTGTTGTTATTAGGAAAAGGGAAGGAAAAAAAATAGAAGAATTGAAGAGAGAGAGAGAGAAATTCACACAACAGTAGGATCATATTTGACTGGCTGGGAAGCCTCAATTAGATAGGAGCTTGAAGTGTTGGGTTTCTGCGATGGTTTTCCTCTTCTTTTTTTTTGGTCCTTGATCTTCCCCATGATTTTAACTTTCTCAGCATATCTCCAAATAAACATTATTAATCATTGCAGACTGTTCAAAGCAACATTTAAACATTATATGTTATCTGTCAGAAAGTACTTATTTGTCATAATTAAGACCAGAGCAAATTGATTTTTTTTTGTAACTGAACACATTATTTCTTTCACTCTGTAGAGTAATTCTGGTTGTATGTTTCGATATGTTCATTGTTTGACTGTTTAACGGTTAGATGTTGTCCTATTTGCCTTACGAACATCCAGCATTCTTTCATAGTGCATTTTCTTTTTCTACCTGGTGTGTGTATGTGAGTTTATAGTTAGTGTGATTGATGTTTATTGTAAGTCATAGAAAATCACGCTTCTGTAGTAGAGTTGATTGGACTTGCATGGTTGTTCCTGTCGGTACGCTCACGGGCGTTTTTGAATTTTCTAAAAGACACTTGTCCTAGGTGTTTGCTATTTCGCTGATCCTTTGTTTTATTCTGGATTCAGCTGCTATTCAGTGAAAATATAGATGACCCTTCCCTTCCCACCACTACCTCTTTTTCCGTTCCTCATAAAATGAAAATATTATTTCTGACTTTGAGCAACAGTTTATCTGACTTTTCTTTTTTTTTAATCTGTTTTATATTTCTTGTCACCTTTTTGATATTTCTTTTTTGTACACTTACTTTTCCAGTTGGAAGTGTAGAAATGTTTGTTGATGGTAGGATGTTAACTAGGCGAGAGGTGGGGGGGGGGGGGGGGGGAGAGTGGGAGGAGAGTTATTGCATGGCATTGTTCCATTTTGTATTTGTTAAAACTTACCCTTACATGTTTGTTTGTGTTTGTATGTATATGTGTGTGTGAAAGAGAGGGGTGTGTATATATCTGTGTGAAAGAGAGGGGGAGGGAGAGTGTGTGTGTGTGTGTGTGTGTGTGTGTGTGTGTGTGTGTGTGTGTGTGTGCATGGGAGAGAGAGAGAGATGAAAGGAGGGAATGAGTGTGAATGCATGAGAGAGTGAGTGAGTATGTGTGAGTGAGAGAGAGAGAGAGTTGGTTAATTGGATGTGGAGAGGGGGTTTGGTATAGTTGTATGTGAGCATGTTTGTGTGAAAGAGAGGGACTGTGTGTGTGAAAGTCTGTGAGAGAGGATGTGTGTGTAGTGATTATTGTCATTGAGATGTTTGGTGAAAAATCTCTTAATTGATCTTCAAGATGTTTATCTTTTTCCTTTGTTGTATTTTGGCTGCATGACTTAGCAAATGTGATGTACAAATGGATGTGTCTGCACATAATCATCAAACTGAAACTGTTTCAGAGATGCTTGGATGAATTGGTTCCTTCACATAGATGGGCAATAAATAATCTTTTTCCATCTTTCTTTCAACCACCCTTTCTTCCTGTTCTTTTTTTTAAAAGCGTGTTATCATGCATATAATTTTTTTTTTTTTTTTTTTTGGTTACTGCGTGGTCTGGCAGGTCTGTCGGACATCCCAGCATCGTACTCATTGAGACAGCCAATGGTGACGATGGACATGCGGGACAAGATGAACGACATGCACTGCCGCCTCAAGGAGCTGCGAGTGGAGCTGCAGGGCCTGAAACGCATGGAGCAGCTTCATCAGGAGACCATGCGGGAGGCCTTTTCAGATACCATCTTCAAAATCAAGGCACGTATAGATAGGTGAATGGGTGGATGGCTGGATAGCTAGATGGATAGATAGTTGGATGGATTGATAGATAGAAAGAAAGATAGATAAATACAAAAACAGAAAGATAGATAGGTAGAATGTCATGCTGTGAGGATTTCTATCACCAGTCATCTGTTTGGTATAGATGTCATCTTTTCAGATGCTGTCATTTCTTTTTGTTCATCGAGGATGTCTTTTCCGCAGCCCTTTATTTGGAATGGGATTTACACTCCTTGAAATTGAAATATACTTAGAATACATAATTTAAAGTTACACAGGTTTAGGATATCTTCCTCGGCCATTCATGGTTTGTTAAGAACTCTTTCCCAAATCCAGGAGGTATACTTTGATTATCTGTTTCCCAGTTCCTTGTTTGGATGGGGCATCTCTTCAAAAAGACATTCTGGAAGGGAAGGGTCACACACTTTAGGTCCCCAACTAAGCTTGAGTGACCCTGGGTCCCCAACTAAGCATGAGTGACCCAGGGTCTCCAACTAAGCATGAGTGACCCTGGATCCCCAACTAAGCAGTCACTTCATAAACAAAGGCCTCGGTTGATGATGTCCTGCATATGTTGGATGAGAATAGGTGCTGCTTTTGTACTGATATAAATGAAAGTGACCTGGTGGAAGTGCAGTATGTACTGTGGTGGGTTGTCAGATGGCAGCCTGATATTGATCGTTCCCTTTAGACTTTTTTTTTCTCCAGGACTGTGGCGGAAGTAGCATGGATGCCACTGTGTGTAGGGAAGCTGGAAGAACGGGAGATGAGCCTTATGGAAGATAAGCCTGAAAAAATAAAATCTTCATCAGATGAGAAGATAAAACAAAAACTCTCAGAAATCATACTACATACATACTGAGATCTCTGTCAGCTGATGGGATACTTTTAGGATTTTTTTTTTTTAAAGTGTGAATGACCTTCATCTTTTTGGTTCCCATGTTTGAAAAATACCTGTTGCAGCCCTGATAATAGCCACCATGACTGATCAATGGAAGGAGGCAGGGTCATGCCGGAGAAGACATCTGAGTTGTTGAATCGGCAGAAATAAAAATAGCTACCTGCCATCATATATCGTGTAATCGGTGAATCATCAAAAGAAAATGTACTCAACTTATGGTGGCTATCAGAGAGGTTTCTCTGTAGTAAGTTGTTCTTGAAATTTTAGATACTATATATTTATTGTTGCACAAAACATTTGGAGTTTAAGAAGAGAACTGGTTTACTATTGAGCTGTGTTGGTGTCTTGCTGACTTCCACAGAGAGTGATGGGCACCTCGGGGAAAGCGGATGAAATCTACGGGCTGCTGCAGCAGCCAACTTGCAATGTGCTTGCTGAGGCTTACCTGCGAGACAAAGCCAAGGTGGAACATGATCTCCGGTATGGGTTTGCCATCTTTGGAAGAATGGTGGTTCATAAAGGAGCTGGCTATGGAGAAGATGGGATAACTGTCAAGAGTCAGATTTTCAAATTGTGTGGTCTGTCTGGTGTAAGAAGGATAGAAGAGAGGGATGAAAAAAGTACCAGGTTCTAACATTTTTTTCATGTACCAGCTGTAACAGCATTGCTGATTCTGACTAAGAGCAGAAGCACAATTTTTTAGCTGTTTCTTCTTCAGACTTTTGTTTGATTAATTAACTTGTGAATATCAACTGTTTTAGCATAATGTTTCTGTAGAGCCAACTTTATTTTTGAAAGCATGAAACAACAGATTTGACATTCATCACTAGGAAACCATGCACACAAAAATTTTATGTCTAAATCCATACCAGATTTTATGTATAAGTCTAGAATTGAATGTCACTCAGGGAAATGTGACAAATAAGTTATTCAGTGTAAAGTTTGTGTGTGTACATATATGTCGGGGTTTGCACGCACACATTGCAGATCCAACATACAGTCTGTTAGTCGTTCTGCTGATGGTAATGACAGTGACATTGACGATCCCCTGCATGATGTGCTCCAGTTTGTGTGTGACAGAGCCTTGGAGGTGAGGGTGGATGGCCTGAAGGAAGACGTACTCACGCGGAGGTGTCACATCAACGCCATTGACATCGAAGGACAGGCGCTACAGTTGAGCCACATCTCCAAGTTGCTGGCAGATCTCAAAGGTGCTTTTCTGCTCTGAAGGGTTTTTCCCCTACATGTAATGCAGGCGACTGCAGGCCTAGCATTTTTTTTTCTTTTTTCTTTAATTTGATATTATGGCTTAGCAGAGTACATAATGTGCATGATGTTCAAGCCGGTAGACTAAGTGTTTCTCCGACACTAAGAATTCAGTCCACTGGATTAATGGGTTTTTTTTTTTTAGTATGTGATTATTACATTACCAAAGTGAGACTCTGTAATTTTCCATAATGTAATTTGGTGTTATAGCTTAGCAGAGTATATAGCGTAAACGGATTAGTGCGTATGATGATCAAGTTAGTAGACTAGTGTTTCTGTGACTCCAAAGTGAGACTCTGTCTTTTTCCCTACCTGTTCAGTGATATATATGTATATTAGAGTATGTGTGTGTGTGTGTGTGTGTGTGTGTGTGTGCGTGTGTGTCTGAGCTAGCGAGAGAGATTAATTCCTCATAATGTGTTCATGTATATTGTGTTTCAGCGCGATGTCCACAGGTACATGAGGCTTTAAAAAACAGACCAGGTGGAAAAACGCAAGACATCAGTGAAGAACAGTGAGTTTTAGGGTTTTTTTTTTTTTTTTTTACATGGTTGAGCGTCTTCGGACATGTGGATATATGATCATGTGCTTTGGCCTGAGTGTGGGTAATTGTATGCGAATGGGCATGCATATGCCTGCATGTGCATGTATATGTGCCTGTATTAAGGTTTCTTGAGATGATAGCATTCTGTGTGCTATAGCGTTCTGAGTGTCATGGCTTCAGGTTTGTCAGTGAGGAGCCATCCTACATTGAAGCTGCCTTGAAGAGATGCAAGATGTTGACAAGCACCCTGGCCACCCTGAAGAGGTAAGTTTTTTTTTCCAGGTCCATATGGATAACACATTTTGTTTTACATTTTCTGCAGCCAGCTGCACGTCCTGCTGTACTCTGATGGTTTATCGTTACATTTCAGACAAAAATGTTTCATGAATCTGAATGTGTTTTTGAGTGACCTTTTACTTCCTGTGATGCTAGGAAGAAATTACTTTTGATTACTTACAAATTGATTTATTTTTCCTGTTTCCATTGCCATCCGAGTGGTATTACCCCATGCCATTTATTTTGGCTTGGCCATTCCCTGATTCTTCTTGTGGTCATCATGGAACTGGCAATCCACAAAGAACAATCAATACCAGTTGTATAGAATGTGATCCATCCAAAGAAACATTGCACTGCTTCTGAGTCTAGTAATGTTCAGAACCAATATTAAGAGGACACCACTTATTAATCTCCTGACTGTGGACAATAGAAACTCAATTATGTGGCCTTAGCATGACCTCCATTGAACAACAACGGCACAAACCTGCTGACATGAAAAGCTTCGACTCAAACTTGCCCAGAGCATGTACACATGAAGAGGCAATTGAAGCCCAGATCAGCAAGGCGTGAAAGACCACAAAGTTTGGGATGTAAAGAAGTGGGATTATGGGCATGGAATGAGCGTGAAATAGGTACAGGATACTCTGAATTGAGAGTATGAGACAGCTGGACCTAACTGGAGTCTGCTTTTC
Organism: Conus canariensis; assembly: GCA_033310375.1. Lineage (NCBI taxonomy): Eukaryota > Metazoa > Mollusca > Gastropoda > Neogastropoda > Conidae > Conus > Conus canariensis. The sequence goes on along the minus strand of CM065716.1, from coordinate 60,706,316 downwards.
CGTTCATAATGATGTCGGGGCATCGGCAAGTTTCAGGGTTACAACTACATTGCTTATCAGGAATTTCAGGCTATACTGTCAGAGAGACGCCCAAGAAGTGGATGCAACTCAATTGCAGTTCCGCTCTTCTCCTTTAAGCCTGCAGCGCCTTCAGTAACTCTGGACGGGCAGCTAGGACAGACAGTGCGTACTGATTTCTATGCCATTGATAGGACTCGAAGCCATTACCGCCCAGCTAGCAAACCGCAATGCTTACCACCGCATTGTAGTGCTGGTAAATTTGTTAAATGTCATTTGGTTTAAGTTGCAGGGTGTGACAGCATTTGGGTGGAAGAGATGCCAAGTCTGAATAATCAGTTACTGCTTTCCTAATTATTCAGAATACAGACTAAAGAGGACAAAATAGAAATAAAGACCGAGGTATGCTGGAAAAAATGTTGAAAAAAAAGATATATGATCAAATGTGCTGGAGCAGTCATCAGGCAGCAGTTGTGAGAGAGGGTATCTGGTCTACACAGATGAACTTGCAGTTAACAGTTCCCCTGACCATGTACGTCAGTTTGTTACAGACACATGAAAATCTAGCTACTAGACTTTTCTGTGTACTCATTTGCTGAGACGGTACCTGTACAACACAGAGACTGCTCAAACAGAGAACTAATAGAACAAAAGCATTGTGTAAATTCACCTTGATGCAGTTCTTAACAGTTTGTTTGAAAAGACCTTGTAAAAACAAGACCTTTTTTTTTCTTTTTGTTTGTAGTTTATGTATTTTTGTATTATCAGAAAAAGTTCAGTATGTCAACAGTTGTTACAGTTTCTTTGTGTGTGATATATAGATATAAAATTTGTGTGTGTGTTACTGTGTGTGTGTGTGTGTGTGTACGCAAGCATGCATTTTTACTTATCCACTTTTTGACAGTAATTATTCTTTTTTTTTAAAAATATTTTAGCTAGAATATCTTTTATTTTCTTCACAGGATTTCCATATTTAAAGAACATGCAGCATGTCCGTTATGTTTAATTGCTTGAGCAATGATCATTAATCATATTAGCATTCACAGAAAATCAACATGAATCTGTGTGATGAATAATAAAAAAAAGGATTTAAAAAAAAACATTGTTCATTAGAAAACTGACTCTAAATGTGAATTTTACAGAAGTACAGTCAGCACATCCTGTAAAACTATCAGCCTAACATGGTTGCAGGATAGCCACTGCCCAAGAAGCATCAGCCTCAGCGGGGCCTCCGCTGCCCGCAGACTCCAAGAACGGGGATGAAGAAGAGATGATGGCCATTCTGGGCAACACGCGCGCCATGGTGCCAGACTACGTCCCCACAGCACACAGTCAGGAGGTGGGTAGGGTCTCTCAACGCTGTGCACATGTGCTTACAGTCAGTTGGACTTCCGGGATGGAGAGACCAGACAGCTGCCAAAGACAGTTGCAAAATGAGGCGACTGCAGGCGGAAATCTAAACAGATTTTTAAAACCGTTTGAAATAATTTCGAATTTGAAAAAATAACTGATTGCTTGTTCTTCATTTTCATTGTCCAGAGTGTTGTTCATCTTGCCTGAAGAAGACCGAAGAGGTCAAAACGTGTTGCATATTGTCTTGTGATTTGTTTTTCATGTTGTTTGTCAGAGTTATTTCAAACACCTCTAAAGAGCAGCAGAAGAACCAAGAGGTTCCAGGTTTCAGACCTGTGTGGGCTTGGTGTTTGCTCTTCCCACCTGTGAACCTTGGTATGATCTGCATGCTGGTGTTTTTTTGGATGAGATGAGGTCACATGTATAGCATGCAATGAGTGTGTTGGAAAGAACTTTTGAGTAACAAATTTTAAAAAGTATTGATAACTCTGCCAAACAACATGGATAAACGAATCACAAGACAAAATGCGACACATTTCAACTTCTTAGGTCTTCTTCAGGCAAGAAAAACAACACTCAGAACAAGAAAATGAAGAATGAGCAATCACTTATCTTTGTCAAATTACCGTAAAGTTCGGACTATAAGCCGCGACTTTTTTCCCCATCTTTAAACCCTGCGGCTTAAACAACGATGCGGCTTATTTGCGGATTTTTCCGATTTCAGAAGCATCACAGCCTCGTCTGTTCTTAGCTTCTCTGTAACTCACCATATCATGTTTACTGTTCATGAATTTTTATGATGCTTTTAACTACGATTTTCTCTGTAATCGGGTAATGGAATCAGTAACCCGTTCAGAAATACAGGAATCGACATAAGTAAAGCCCATTACTGATATCTTTTTTCATCAGTTTGTCTTCTACAAAAATACGATCGCTTCAAACGGCGCAATGTGTGGGCCGTTTCCGACCTGTTTAATCTTGACTAACACTAGCTGAATTACGAACAAAATAACTAAGCATTGGCACGGTATTAAGCAAAATAAAACAATTGAATCGTTTCATTAATGTTCTGGTTTGTTATTATATGCGTTATCTTACCAAGTGCGTCTTGCAATTCAAAAACGATTAGCGCATTCAACTTGGTCATTGTCGGACCTTGGCTTCGATCCGCCATTGTTGAAATCATGGACAGGGAGTGAAGGTTTGCATTTGATACCTTCGCTTTGATTGGCCTGCGCTTTCGAGTACTCAACCAATCGCTTAGCTTGATACACCAATGAATGCAGGAGAGAACTGCCTTTCTAGTGCATTGTTAATGTGTTGGTTTTTTTTCGGTATTTTTTTTTAAAGCAATGATGTTGGAAAGACAACACTTGTAAGAAGCCTCATAAAACTTCGATTCTAATTGATTTAAAACACATCGTACTAAAAAAAAAAAAAAAGATGAAGTAAAGCTGGAATCATGCTCTTGTATTCTGACCTATTTAAACGCCAATGAATGCAATGAACACATTGTATGTGTTGATTTTCGACACTATGTTAACTCAACGCTCGGCCAACTGCCGCCTGCGGCACATCGGACTGTGCGGCTTATAAACCAGTGCAGCTTATTTGTGAAAAAAGTTCAGATTTAAAAAAATTTAGTGGGTGCGGCTTATATACAGGTGCGCTCAATAGACCGAACTTTACGGTAGGTGCAAGATGGGTGTTTAATGAAAACGAGGCCGTCGGGAAGGAGACAAAGCGAGCTGAAGTGGTAATGATGATAATAAAAATACTGATAGCAGTAATGATGATAATAATGATGATGATGAAAATATTGAAAAAGTAATAGAGAAGGTTACTACCACTTTTGGTTGTAATATGTCAATAGCAGTTGTAGTATGGGAGAAAGAGTGGTTAGAGGATTGTCGAACAGCATTTTAGTTACAAAGTTTCCCCCTTTAGATTAAATAATTATTTAGGAAATCCACTCTTATAGATAAAAAAAGTACACAAAGGGAGGATGGAGAGATGCTCTAGAGATATGTTTTTTTCCCCAATGACAGCTGCGCAGATTTCTCTCAGAAAATTGTTCTAGAGTAGAGAGGAAAACCTGTACTATGCAGTGCAAATTTAATGAATGATTTGTTTCGTTAATTGAGATGTCTTTTCCATCTTTTGCAAAGATGAACTTGTGTACAAACAGTCTAGTGTGAAGATTGGATGAGGACATTGAAAGCGAGGTTGAGAGGAATGAAATAACTTATGTTTTGCTTTTTTTTTTTTTTTTAAGTTCATTGTTCATGATCTCAGTATATTTGAATAAGATGCTAGAAGAGTCTCCAAATTGACGTGTATGTATTTGATAATCGTTTTTGATCTCTGTTTGATGCTTAGCATGTGTTCACTTGCTGATATATTCATAAGTAGTGTATGTATGTGTAGATTCACTCTATACTTAAAGTTCAGGATTAATCATTAATAATAATAATAATAATATAATGAATACTTATATAGCGCCTATTCTCGGCTAGAGACCAAGCTGTAAGCGCTTTACAACCAACACTCGTTTACACAACGGGCTGCCTACCTGGGTAGTGCCGACTGAAGAGCTGCCAGCTGGCGCTTCATTCAGTCGTTTCCCGTGTCATCCAGTCAGTATCGTTCAATATCGATCACTCATTTTCCTTACTTCCTTCATTCTTTCCATTTTTCACGCAGGGTGCATGCTATATGTAACGTGTCGTCCATACCAACGGCCAAACTGGCCTACTCTTCCGAAAGTTGGATGATGGGAGTTTACGTGTGTGCAAGATGTTATGCGTGCGTTCACACACGGAACCTTGGTTTATAGTCTCATTTGAAGGACTGTATGGGAAATGGAGTCAGAACCAATGTTAACTCCGAGGGAAAAATCCCCCAGCGGAGGTTCGAACCCGCAACCCCAGGATCACCAAGATTACGAGTCCGGCGCTCTACCAACTGAGCTATTCCGGCTCCCATTGAGCATGTTCAGCAAGAACATGGTCAGCAATAAATACTAACCCATCATATACACTAAAAAGTTCCCCTTGGGGATACCATGGGCTCTTTCAATACAAAGAAGTCAGCCACTTTCAGGAAGTTCAGTGCTGGCAGCATCCTCCTTTCTGTCAATTTCTTTGGTTGTTCTTTTTATGCTTTTCCTGTCTTTGTCGACCATTCTGCTTTCTGGAAATCCTTATACATTTTTGTCATTTGATAGCAATTTTATAGCTTGTCAATTGTTTTTTTTTCATTGTAATCTAGGACTTGGGTTGTGAAAATTGCACACACTGTCCAGAATGCACAGTTTGTCAATTCTGAAATGTCTATTTATACTTTTTTTTTTCTTTCAGTATTTAAATGTTTTTCATAATTTTGTTTCACACTTTGTGTGTGTGTTATATTTTTAGATCTGGGAGTAGTTGACCAAGAGGAATGCTTGGTGCTCTTGGCACAACCTGATTTTATTTGTCCTGTCAGTAGTTCAGCTATCATGTCATAGACTGTTTTTGTTGTTTGTTACTTTTTCAGGAAAGATTTTTTTAAAATGGTCTGACTGGACAGCCCAGAAAAAAGTTCTGTGTGGTTGGCTGGCTGTAAAGATTTCTCCAAGATAAAAATATGCCAGCAGGTCGTCAGTGGACAAGTTAGATACATGGCAGTTAATAAAACCAGAATGTCCCATGTTGCAGGCTGCTGCAGTGCACAGGAACGTGAGTCAGGCATCCAGCCGGGCTGAGACATATGGCAGACTGCCCAGCACGTCCGCTGACAGCGTGGAGAGTCAGAAAGGTCAGCCCCCGCAGGTGCCAGCCAAGCCAGCTCGTCTGCTGTCGGCCAACGAGATCAAACAGATGGGAACCACCACCGGCACTGCCCTCCCTCCCGTGTCGTCTGTTTCACACACAGTGACGGTCACCAGTCAGATCACTGACCACAACGACAACACAACATACGCTGATCGCACTTCTGCACGGTCGGCCTTTTTCAGTTCTATGCAGTCTCCCCCAACCTCTCCTCCGTCTGTGTCTGAAAGTAGCAAAAGTTCCAGCAGACTTCCCACAACGAGCAAGTTAGTTTCCTCAGGGCCTGCTTCTTTGTCGTCGTCGGCGTCTTCCTCTGTCTCGTCATCACTGACAAGCCCCTCGCATAGCAAATCTGCATCTGGTGTCTACTACCAGGCGGTGTCGCCTACAAGGACACGCTCTGCCTTCAGCAGTATCCCTCTACCAAACAAACCCCCCTCTGACAAAGAGGACTCTTCCAGAACATCTGACAAGGGAAAGAAAGTGCCCCCTCCTCCCCCACCCAGAACAAGTAGTGCCAAACAGCTGTATGGGGCAGGGGCAGGTTCTTCATCATCACCGAATGCTAACGGTAGTGGTGTGAGTTCAGCCGGCCGCCGAGACAGTGGGGACAAATCGCCGGATCCGCGCAAAAAGGACTCGTCACTGTCTGTGTACAAGGGCAACAGTCCCACCTCTCCAGGGGCCTTGGGACCCAAACCCAAACCTATGAACAAGTTCCAGAAAGACATTGCAGCGGGAATCTACGCCAACCTGAATCGGCCGGATCTACAGCACCAGAACATGGTCCCAGACCATCTGATCAGCAACATGACGCCCCCAGCACCAGCAGCTTTGGTCACCAACAGGTAGGAAGGTCATGGGAGTGATGTTGAGTATTGGGCGTGTAACGTGTGTGTGTCTGTGTTTGTGGATTTAGTAACCACTTCTCTGGCATATAAAACTGTGCTGGGATGCGGATAACAAAGCACTGTTCAAATACCTAACATACAGAGAAGTCAAAATTGCAGAAGACATAATGAACAGGTTTCTGTTCATTGATGCTGCCCATCAGGTAGCATTTACACTTGGATATTTTTCACCTGATAAAAGAGCAGAAATGTATTTTCGGTTGTTGGGAGACAAGGTCTAACTCCAGGTAGCAATATAGAAATGTATTGTGACCTTTTATTTTAACAACATTATGAATCGTGAATTGGGGAACGGGTCAGGATAATGACGCCAGGTAACGATGATGATGTGCTGTGTCATGGATGATTTCCCTTGACATTCTCTTTCCTTCTCTTGCTGTGTTACTAGACCATACAGCTGTCTTTTCTTTTCTTTTTTTTTTGTGTTTTTTTGCTGTCCCATCTTCAGTGCCACCTTAGTGGCATTACACCCACACTGCTCATTCTGACCCCCCCCCACCCCCCCCTTCATAGCAACAGCCTGGCCCAGCCCGCAGCAGCCCCAGCACCGGCAGTCCACAGGGAGCAGTCTGTGTCAAGTCATCAACAGGCAAGCCACTGGAGAAGACACTGCACTGCTGCCGAGTCACTTCGGTGGTGTCAGTGGTGCCTGTTCTGATCCAACATACGCAGGACACCACCAACTAAGCCCCCTACTGACGACAATAGTTGCTCAGTCACAGAGCCAGCCTGAGTGAGCTCTCCCTCCGGAGGGTGCCATCATGTCTGTCCAATGACAGCCCCCATGAACTTGCCGATACCAGTGACCCAAATGGAATCAATTCAAGGCCATAGATGGGGGAAAGATATCAAAACTGAGTCAACATTAGACCAGGGCATGAAGCACCACAGAATTTGAGACCTTTTCTTTTTTTTTTTTTGCTGATCGATGAGATTGAGGATGATGAAGATGATGCTACAGATTTCCATTTTGGTCAGAGACTGCATGACAGGGCTGCACTCTACACTTACTTTCATAATATATCCCAGCGTCAACCAGGCCCGAAAGATACAGGCACCTGCTAGTGCTGGTCAAGAAATTTGAGCAACACTCTCAGCGACACATCATTTAAATGAAGAAACTCAACTGTGTGATCCCAGTCTTCCCAATTGAGCCCGTAGCAAACTCAACTCTGGGTAGGAGCTGGTTGAGACAGAAGAATCCCATATGGCTCTGACGGAAAGTTCATGGGTGAAACTTCTTCAGTCTGAGGACGGAATACATTTTATGAAATTATTCGAGATGGAATTTTCCATTTTTCGTAAATCTGAAAGAAAAAAAAAAAAAAGTTTTTCAAAACAGTCTCTAAAATTGCGCAAATTACGTATCAAGTGCGTCTTACCATAAAACGGAAGTGCCGAATCGGAAGTACTCTTTATTTTAGGGAACAAAGATAAAACACCATTTGCTGAAATCTAGATTTCGAGTTTGGAGTTCATTGGAAACCGTGAGAATGTCCTATCTTAAAGAAGGTGATTCAGTTGAGGAGATCGACGCTGGCATCCCTAATATGTGGCGATGGGCTTGGCTGAACGAAACGGATGATGAAAAACGACAACATCGTATTTGGTGTTTGAAAATAAACAAACCTGGTGTAGCGTTTTGCCGCGTGTTCAACTCGGACCTCAGGTATTGATCCAATGGAAAATCTCGGCTATCAAAGCATGCCAGAAGTCGGTACCATATTAAAAGCATGAAGGTAAGAATTTCAGTAAAATCTTTTTCAGCAGCCCTCCATGCCCACCCCCCCCCCCCCCCCCCTTCCCCCCTAGTCACACACACACACGCACGCACACACACACACACAAAGATGGATGTAAGGCAGAGAGAGAGAGAGACATAATAGTATGAAAAAAATATTTAAAGAAAGAAAAAAAAACATAAAAGAAAAAAAATATTAGGGTTAGTTTTCTGGAAAAAGGATGGGGAAAACTACTAAAGGTTCTATTTCTTCCGTGTAATGAAATGGGTTAGTTTTGGAAGCGCAGCGGAAACTCTCTATTAAGACCTTAGAAAATGCACAGATTTGTGATCTTAACATGAAACATGGATTTTTTTTTTTAAAAGAAGATAAGAAGATAGGTAATTTAACAGACAGTTTGATGGAACCGTCACAGAATTTAGAGTCACTTTAGAGAGGAAGTCTTATTAGGGAAGATCTAAATAGAGAGGTTTCACTGCACTGTATTTCACACACACCAAAAAAAACCCCAAAAAAGCAAACAAAAACCCACTTCATGTATGGGAACCTGCCATATAAGCAATAAATATTTGTTTCAAACAAAGGCATCAGTTCCAAATTTCCTTTCACCATAGGCCACGAAAACTGTGAATTTTTCAAAAAATCAATTTCAGCGGGGGGCTTTGCCCCCCTGGGCCCCCCACCAGGGGCCTAGGTGGCCCCTGGACCCCGACCTTTCAGTTTTTCAATTTGTTTCCAGTTTCACCCATGGAAATTGAATCCGCAACCTCCCAGCCTGGAATCCACAATGTCATGGTGACTGGTGCAGGTGTCTTTTCTAGTTGTGTATTGTCTTTTGGAAAAGGTCTCCATTGCCTGTAAACATCGCACACCCAACCTGTCATACACTTTGATCACTGCTGTTGAACTGTTGCAGCCAAGACCCCCAGGAGGAGGGTGACCTGAGCGGCAGTGAGAGCACAGGCTCCAGCACCAGCCTGGACTCCCAGAAGGGGGCGGCACTCCTCCGTGGCAACTCCTCGGCCAGCTGTCGGGGCCCCAAGCCCAACCCCCCACAGAGACACTCCAGCCTCAGCTCACGAGGTTCTCTGTCCGAAGAGTCTGGCAGTAAAGGAAGGAACCCGATTCTGCCGGACAGAGGGCGGAAGTCGCAGGAGTCGGGCAAGAAGAGTGGCGGCGGAAGTGCAGTGTCTCAGGTGAACGGGCTGGACAGTGGCCGTGACGGACACCACACGTGACACAGTGCTGGGTCTTCAGAGTGGCTGCAGTGACATGACTGGTGCTTCACATGGGGAGGAGGAAGGGAGGGCAGATCAGCTGCTGAACTGGGTGGTGAAAAACAGAAAACACCGCCCTAAAACAAAATATTCTTATAATGCAGCTTTGATGTATTTTCAGACAATGAAGATGTGCACAGAAACAGGAGATCTGTTGTATATTGCATACTGCAGTCGAATCAGAGATCTACTGCAGACGGACCAGAGACCTGTTACCACGTTGCATACTGCTGTCAGACCAGTCATGGATCCCGAGATGATGCAATGACGGGAACAAAGGAATAGGTCCAGATGAAAGACTTTGATCAAACACAGGTCCTCGCACTCCTGGATGCATTTTCTTTTTAAACGATGCAACAGTGGTGAACAGGCTTTCTCCTCAACATGTGCTCCATTCACTGTGCAGAGAAGAGGGTAAGAGATGACACACCTGATGCTGGATTTCACTCACACTGGGCAAAGCAGAGGGAAAATGGCAAGCAGCTGTAGCAAATGGCAGGACATCCTTTTTCTCTCGAGTACACCTTGTTAGTGGTGGAACTATGGCACAGGGCTGAAAGTATGTGCAAAACATGTACAGTATGTCATCAGTTATGGTTTTTGCCTGCATTTGGGTACGAAGCTGTTGGCAGCTGTGTTTTTCCCCCCACGACTCGAATGAGCTATTCTGATGGCGTGTTTGTTCATTTCTGCTGTTTCGTTTTCAGAGGATGTAAGGTTTTTCTCTGTAAGGATAACTGTACAATGCATTTCAAATCTTGTCCGTGTTAATCATACCAATGACTTGTGACTGTTGTATGGTGTTACTCGCTATTTTTCCATGACTACTTGTAGGTCCACATTGTGTACCACAGTACTTGGTTTTTACAAGCGTCAGAGAACTACAAGGATACACAGTTGCATCCAACCCACATTGCAGATGACCTCAAGCATCTGATTGACACTGCCACACATACTACACAATCATGGATCAGTGTTTTTTTTTTTTGTTTGTTTTTTTTTTTTGCTTTTATTCTTCCCTTCCCTGCCCCATTCCCCAGTCTTGTTTGCGTTAATGGAAATTTTCTGTGATACATAGATGTATTGGTTACATCTTGTGTTCTGTTAGTTTAAAGCATGAGGCGGGTCATATGTGGAAATTGCTGATCAGTGAATCGGATATCACTGGGAGGGAAATCAGCCAATTTAACCCCAATTGCATTCATGTCTTATTTCCTTGATTGTTGTGCGTTAAATTTGTAAGTACATTTCCTGTCTTTTTTATTCTTTTCATTTTTTTGCTTAGCCAGCTCAATTTAGCTTGGTCAATCATTTGACATTTGGTGTGCAAGCAAAGTTGCCAGCTGTCTTGAAAGATTATTAAGGAATATCTCTAAGGTTAAAAAAAAATTATTCCTGGAATCCCAGATTAATTGAGGGGAAGAAAATCACATTTATTTCTCATGAAGTAAAAAATGAAGTTTGGTCAATTTAGGGGAATGAGGAAGGTAAAAATGTTGCCTATTATGGCCAGAATGACATTTCGTACACATCAGGAATTGTATATATTCAAAGATATTTGTATAAAGGTTTTCCTTATGTGAGCCCTCCATTGATCGTTTCCAGTCTTTGGGTGTAATGTTGTGTGAGTTCGGACCAAAGCTTCCTCCCTTACCCCATAGCTCCAGAATAGTGGCAGCTGTGTGTGCAAGGTAGAATGGACTGCGAATGAAACCTGCTGGTGGTGTTAGTAATTACACACATCACTTGGATGTGCTACCCTGCATGTTGGGTTTCCTCGTGCAAGTGATACTGTAGAAATGCTGCTGTGTGCTGACATTGGAGACAGACCTTTAACTGTTGTTAAGCACACTGGAAACAGGCTTTTTATTGTTAAGCAAGAAGTCTGTATGTTGATGTAACTACAGCTAGCATGTGTGCTATGTATGTTCAGGACTTGGCACAAGGTAACTGAAAGAAAAATGTCTTTGCTGATTGTAATGGTTTGTGGTTATGGAGTTTGGTGGCACAAGTTCAGAAAGAAGTAAAAAGTAGTTCAGGAACAGCCTTGGTAAATACAACTTTGTGCGGTAATTACTTTTTAAATGGTTACGTGTTTGTTTTTATTGATTTGCCTTTTTTGTATGTAACTAGAGCTTGCTTCATTATTTCAGCTTTGTTTCTTGCTATTCTTCCCACGTCCACTGAAACTCTCCTCCCTTCCAAATGTATAGATGATCACTGTGTAAGTAAACAGACTTGGATTCATTTCAAGAAATGCTGTACAATAGTTTGTGGTTCAGATAGTGCTGCATGATAGCTGAAATCTAACTTTTTATCAGCAGTATTTCAACTGAGAGAAGCAGGTACCGATTTATGATCAGCTGGATTAAAGTTTGCGGCATTGTATGGGGTAACAGAGTGAAGTGATGATACCTAGCTTATGCCCGTGGATATCCTGCAGGGACAAGAAGACAGGCTCACTGTTCGAAGAAGGTGAACTGTTTATCCATGGAACATCTCTGTTCCTATGTTCATCGTGCACTGCAACTATGGCAGTTTGTTGTTCAATACCTACTTAAAACGATGTCCCCATGGGGTTGCCAGCAATTCGTTCAGTACAAATAGCTCTCCCACCCTGTCCTAGAAACTTCCCGTTACTCTGACTATACCTTTTTCGTTTTTCTGAATGGTCATCTACCGTTTCTCTGCCTATTGTCTGTCCTCGAAACTCTTTTACACCTTTTTTAAAAAATTCTTTCTTAAAACAGTTTGTTTAGATGCCAGCTTTTTTTTTTATGGTAATCTGGCGGGCACCTAGGCAGTGAAAAGTGTACACACTGTTCAGAGATGACACTACTAGCTGTCTGTTAGAACGTGTCTAGCTGCCTAAATGGCTTTTTTTTTAACATGTATTTTTGGTGACATTTAAATGTTCTCCATTCATTTTTGTATTAATTTTTTTACATCTGGTGGAGAGAAATAAGTGGGAAGGTCAGGCACTCTCAGCACAGCATTGTGTTGTCAGCCGTCAGCATGTTAATGGTTTAGCTACCATGTCATGATAGTTTTTTTTTTTTTTTTTTTAAATGTTAATAATTTTGCTACCATGTCATGATAGTTTCTTGTTATGTTTTTGTTTAGGTGTTCAGTCGTTCAGCCACCATGTCATGAGTTTTTTGTTGTTTATTTCTCTCTCCTTTTTTTTTTTTTTTTTTTAAAGTGTTTTGTCTGTTTTCATGATCTGACCGGTACAGAAAATGACTTCGTTTTCCTGTACAAAGCCTTGAAAGGGTCCTGTGTAGTTGGTTGAGCAATACCAGTTAAAGCTGGAAAGTTGAGAACAGCGGGAAAAAAAAAAACCAAACCCAGAATAAATTGGATGTCAGCGTGGGTAAAAAAGCAATGTGTGAAGTTGGTACTGCAGCAGGTTGTGTGAAAATGCTTGTAAAATGATCTTGCAATATTTCATTCAGGAGATACATGGGGCAGGTTGCATAGTAAATGAGAATGAGAAAAAAAAGAGGCTTATGAGAGTTTCACACATTTTCTTCTCTTTAAAGAAAAAAAAAAAATTAAGTTTCTCATTCTCAGATGATCCTACAGCTTTGAATGTAATGGACAGTAGATAGGGAAAAGCTGCAACTGCCAGCTCATATCCCGCCCCCCATTCCCCCCTCGGCTCTGGCATGTCATTTTGAATCGTTCCAGCATCTTCCACCACCTCTTTATGACCTCGCTCTCCCCTTGCCATGTGTCTGTGTACTTGCTGTATATACGTGTTCCCATAAAATTAAGATGTGATCATCTGGTTGTGAAACCAAGAACTTACTTTGAAAAGTGGATGCCTACTTTTAGGTGTGTTTTTTTTTTTATTTAAAAAAAAAAATTTTCCTTTTCTTCTACTTGTAAAGTTTATTTCATTTCAGTTTGGTTTTTCCTTCTTTTCTCTCTCTTTAATATAATCCAGTTTTGTACCATATGCAGGTTTTCTAGGGCTGATGTGTACTTGGATTCTTTAGAATCATTTTAGCATTCAGGTCTTACACAAGAAAATAATTGTTCGGAGAGTCTGTTGAGCAGAGCTGGTTTCGCAAGTCATCGATTTATGACCGGTGACAGAGTGGGCATGGATGACTGGAAACGGTTCGATCGATGTATGTAGTAATGCAGATGGTATGTCTGAAGCTAGTTTTGTTGATTATGGATGAAGCTGAGAGAAGTTGTATCATTCAACAAGTTCTGCTCCAGATTGAGGTTGTGAGACTACATGTTGGCCGTCACCCTTTTCTTCCCCTCCCCCCATGTGTTCCCTTATGCGCATTTTGAATGTTGTTTTTAAAACTGCATTGGTTTTATTGTGCTGCTGTTTAATTGTATCAGGATTTATACACCCAAGAACAATTGGATGGATAAAAAGAGATGCCTTTGTGTTGTTTTCCATGTAGGCGGTTTTATTTGCCACTTGCTAATTATTAATACATCATGAAAAGAAATAGAGCGTCTCTAGCCGACTTTGAACTTTCAGTTGTGCCACAAGCTTTATGTGTATGAACATGAAGAGGAAAGATGTTAGAAAGTTGATAAATTCAGTCAAGTGACCAAACAGCAATTGTCCTTGGCAGTAATTTTAAGGTTGATTTTGTCAAGGTTGCCTCTTGGACATTGACTGCTCCCTGTGGATTGATGGTGCTGGAGGACAGGCTGGGCTGTGAATGAGAATGTGGGTGCAGTGCAACTGAGATGGGGCAAGAGAGAAAAAACGAACTGTGAGCAATTTATTGATTGATTGATGCACTCTGAACATTAGACAGTAGGCAGCTGTGGTAACTTCAACCAGGACAAGAGAGCTCAATTCAAACAAGGAACAAACAAGTGTTCAATTTTAAACTTGCATTTTATTCCAAGAACATTACTCAATACATTCTCCAAATAATTTTACAAAGTAACCATCATCACCCACCAATGCTCATGAAAATGTACACATGCTATATTCACAAGCTTTTAAATCTTCTGTGCTACAGCCCAGCTACGTTAATTTGCAGTAATGGAATGAATGATCCACACCAAGAATGCACTTTCTTCGTCTTAAAATTAATTCAAGGTGGAACCAGCATTCATTCTTAGGATATTCTGCAGCCTGTCGCCTTCATATTTGAACCAAGGCTACATATGTACTGTTACTTTTCACCTAGAACTTTGCATTTCCATTTAAAGACGAAACCATTTTGAAAGTCTGCTGTAAAAAGGATATAGCATGGAAAATTAAATCTACATTGCGGAACATGTCTCATACAGGGGGAACCTGTTCAGAAGATATTTCTTCTCTTGGTTCCATAGGTACACATGCAGCTGGCTTTCATCATTTATTTGATCCACTACAGCCAATGCCTGACAAGAATTAAAGGCCACCACTGGTGGAGCAGCCAGCATATCACCATCTTGACCATGTCCGCATGCATTTTGACAAGCACAGCCTTCAAAAGGTGGTCTTTTCCTCCACCCCTGTGAATCTCTGAACTTTGACAATATTTCTCCAAAATGGCCAACTCAAGAAAAGATGAAGTGGTGCCAAACTAAACAGATGGTCCATTGGATACAACAAAACTTGTCACAATGCATCTGTGGCTGGACAAACCCTTATATTCCATTTTCAAGAGAAAACATTGCAACATCATCTCTAACCTCCTAGGCCTTTTTTTTGTTCCCCAAACATCACCCCTGCCTGCCCCAACAAACACCTAACAAGGATTACAAACATGAAGAGATATGTTGCCACTTGTTAAAACTTCCCCTTCCCCCAAAGTGGGAGTGCCCGAGGATGTTACAAGGCATGGCTGGTTTTGTTAAGTGACAATTACATTTCCAAACTAAAAGGGCAGCACAAAATGATATGCTTGAATCTAGCAGCATAAGTTCACCGTTTTGCCATCAGTCCTGAACAAGTGAGAAGAGAAAAAACCAAACACAACTTGCCCTGCCATTCTTCTACTTGTTCCCTTCTTTCTCCCCATTTGTTTTAGAGCCCATCCCATCCCCCTCCCCACTACAAATTGGAATATTCTTACCAACACTTAATGGCACATATTATATTCATTCAGCATTTTCACTGCGACGACTGGCTGCTTAAACACCACTCGTTCTAGCGGTGTGCAAGCTTCAAAATCCATGCAGTATGTATCTCACTGTGATACTTATTTTCTCTGGGTTATGAAAATGCAGAACTTCACATTAAGAAGTAAACTATTTAAATCAACAAGCCCTATTGGCAGCTTGCATGTCTTTCTTGTCAAAGGGATTGAGTGTCATAATATTCAAAATCAGCTTTCACATACAAAGTTATTTTTCCGTATCTGTTCAAACTAATATTTTAAACAGCCAGAAACTTCCCAAACTGTATGATGAATAGACGAAGGTCAACAGTGGAACAAAATGGCCCCATGCAGAATTTAAACTCAACACCATCTTCCCTGTCCAATACAAAGTAATTTTGGTGGCCTTGAAAAATAACGTCGAAGGCATCAGCCTGGACATGGAGAGATTAAGCAAATTCATTGCAAAACATTGTTCACCCGCCCCGTCACCCAGTTACCTCCCCTGGTCCTTCCACTGATTTTCCCACCAAATGGATGCAGTCTACCCGACTCACTTCAACCATCATCAATGTCGGTGTAGTCACAGCTGATATTGTTATCCTGTACACAGTCCCCCCATTCACTGAAACTGGACATCAAATCCCAAACTCCACGGACAAGACTAGTTTTTGAAACTGTCACAACTGATGGGAACTCTTTCTTCAAGCAAACACGACACATAATCCTGCCAACACGTGTACCAACCATGCATCAGAGGAAACATTGCTAGAAGCTGACCTGACCGGGTAACCTTCCTGATTTCAGGTTGTAACTCGGAAGGAAGGAGAAGGGGGCTGACTATTGCCATCATCTGGGACTTTTGGCTCAGTTGTCAACCATACAAAGACATCTCTGAACAAGATCGACTCAACTGGCATCTGTTCCCTTCCTGCCTTCCTAACTTCTCCTGGCAATCAAAGCAACTGTTCAACCATGAATTATTGTAGAAGACGGAGGCATGTGGGAAGGGAACTATGCCTACAAGCCTTCACTTACATAACAAGTTTCATTGTTTAATAAGCGAAGCTCCGAATACCATCTTTACTTCTTCTGAGTTAAAAAAAAAAAAAAAACAAGAAACAAAACCAACACTGAAACAAGTTGTTCGTGCACCACAACGGATTTACAGAGACTGGAACAGTTTGTCCAACACAAAGGATTTAAAATAAACAAACAGTTTTTACACTACAAAGGATATATCGAGCTGAAACTTGAATATAGCCTAGTGTACAAATGGTTGTTTTCGCAACAGAATTTACAGGACTCGTATGCGTCCTTGAAAGGTCTATTGCTTCAACAAACTATACCTTGCACATCACATCCTCCTTCCCTACTGCCATCTTCTTCATGTTTGCCACACTGGTTCCACAGATACTTTAGGCACTTCTTCACAACTTTTAATATTGTTTTGAATAAAAGATCAAGTTGTTGGACAATTTTCCCTATAACAATGTCATTTAGAGCATGTGGATCAGTTTTCCCTGTAGCAATGCCGTTCAAAGGCTACTTCACATTATTATTCTTTCATTCACTTTTCACTTCAGCTTGTTCCATAAGCAGGATTCACATTAGATATGTCGCTCATATTTGACAATTATTCTTGTAACTTGCAAGTTGTCTTACACAACAGCTCATCAAGCAACTGCCAAAATCTGAGTCCTTTGATACACTCCAATAATTGAGCTAGTGAAAAGAATCTGCTTTATCTGATTTGAGTTTTGAACATCCAAAAACTGCAAATTCAACAAAATATGCAATCTCTGTTAAGAGTGTTTAACCATCCAAAAACACTGCAAATTCAGAGAATTTCCATCACCTTTTTGGAGTGTTTTATCATCCCAAAAACAATTCCACTTAGAAAATCTGTGTTGCATCTACATACTTTTCATGAATAGCTAAGTAGAGATGTCTATAAGCATATGATGTAACAAAACAATAGAAATAACAAAAATTGCTTCGTAACTTGGGATTCTCAACTGTCCCCAAGCTTGTCTTTGGGAAAAAAATGTCCTAGACTCAAGCTTGCCCCTTTAATTCTCTCTGCAGGATTTTTTTTGTTTTCCAGTTTATATCGCAAAGGAGATGCTTAAGTCCATGCAGACAGACACTGTCTTAATTCTTTCACAACCCAAAGAGCCACTTCACAGCAACGTCATGCACTGTGTGCCCAGCTGTCCATGTCTGAACATCCACAAGACTTGATTCGGGTATAGGAGGGGAGAAGGGGGGACACAAAACCTGCATGCATGCATCCAGCAGCTCTGACATTCCGACTTAACTGCTCAAAGCCACCAGCTTAACTGCTCAAAGCCAATCACAAACACACCCATCGCTAACAGATCTCCCTAGGTTTGTGCTAACCATGTACAGATTCATATATCCAAACAACTGACACAAAAGCCACAGCAATCGCAAACTTCATCAAGGACTGTGGCTACAACAACCTGTTCCGTGCTCTTAACTGCATTCTGTTAATATCTCTCCATTCCAAGTATTATGTGAGAACAGTATCCTCATTAATTTTAACAGGTTTTCTACAATTGCTTTGAATTTCTTGTTTTATTAATTTTGTTCTTCATCTTTTAAGTTCTATGCAATTAGATTCCTTTTATACATCTTCAATTTTCTTTCCTTATCTTATGATAGTTTTACTGTCTGATTATTTTTAGCTCCGCATGTTCTTACATTTTGTTCCTTCATTCTCTTGTTTTCTGATTTTTTGTAACGACAAGATTATGCCTAAAGTAGTCAGCTGGGCTTTAAGTTTGGAAGGAAAACAAGTTGATACAACTGCAAATTTACACATGAGAGTGGGGGAGAACATACTCAAAGTGTAATAAGAGAGCAGAATCTTTACTTCTCTTATTGGCCTTTGTACACAACATAATCACCACTGTCAAATTCAACCGCAGATTTTTCTCTGTATGGTCCATTCATGCTTTGCTGCAACTTCTCTGAGGAAAAAAAAAAAAATCCTCAAGACTAGTTTGAACAGTGTATTCCCTGTATTTACCACTACAAAAATTAAGTTTTATGCGTTCTGCCAGCCCAACTCACATCTTGTTAGTCCTCACTGTTGATCCCTACTTGCGATGAAAATGAAAGTTTTGTCACCTGAAGTCTGTCATACTCATTCAATCATATATAAACACATTCACTGGGCACCAGGTGTGGACCCTCTCTCTCTCTCTGGAATATACAGTCACAACCATGTCCGTGTCCTGCCTTACACGCAGCCCAGCCCCGGAAGGGGGGGGGGAAGGTGAAGATGGAGGTCACCTGGGCGTGGCTGACCTGGCATGTTGTGTAGTAAGCTTGTCTGTCACACGGTACGTAGAGAGCCCCATAAAGATGTCTTCAGCCTGGTCCTCAAAGCCGATTCCAAGCCCTGGGTGAAATGATGGCTGTGCCTAGAGCACCTGGTGTACTGGTTGCTGACTGCTCGGACCTCCTGCATGGCACACATCAGGACATGGACTCCACCGCGCTGGGCTGGGACTCTGCCGTTTCACCGGCTGCTGCTGCTTCCGCTCCTTTTGATGATGTGTTCTCTTCAACTGAAAAAAAAAAAGTAAACAGACTGGATTTTAAGCAAATGTGCAAAACAGACACCATCCCCGATATCTAACAAAATCAGTGGTGCTCCAACACAGAGCCATGTCAACAGTGTGAGAACATGGCTTGGTCAGTCTTGTCAGAATTGGAAACGAAAGTTGATGTAAGTTTTTACAGTGCTCTGCAACACTGGAATGTCATAAGAAGATCTCATTTGATGAATGAATCGGGGCAGGCGGCAGGATAGGCTGACAGGGACCTGCAGTCGAGTTTAGTCAGCTTACAAGCTTTTCAACTGATGATGAAAGGGGACAACAGTACAGTTAAACAAAAACAAGACAAATGGTGATTTACAATGAACAAAAATATAATAGGGGGGAAAAGTTTCAAATACAAACTGCAAATAATCCCTCAAAAGATGCCTCTTGTTTTTTCCCCGTCTCATAGCTCTAAGTGGCATTATGCTATGCAGCTCATTCTCTCTTTCAAAAACACATAACACCGCATACCAAGTACTCTGATGATTGTGTTAGTTTCCTGGAAAACAGAAGAGTGGCCCAGGCTACCATAGAATTGTATATTCTTCCATTCCACATGGGCTGAAATGCATTTAATGTAGCTACTTCAAAGGTACTTAAAATCAAACGGGACAACCTACATCTAAACAGAAACAGAACTTGTAGTAGCCAGAACTGGATTCAGTGAGCAGATTACACATAATGAATATTGATATACAAAACAAACAAGCATATATGCCAGCTAAGTATTGCAAATCTCTTAAAATGCATAGTGACAAAAGCAGGACAGTAAGCTATTCAATGAAAGTTTTCACTTCCATGTCGGTATGGTAATTTCATAAAACCAATCTAACCAACCTCCTACCGAATATAATAGTGCAATGATCCACATTTATTTCATCATAATCCTGAAGGAGGAGGAGACGGAAAAGTTCCCTGGAGAACAAGTGACTTTTTCCCTATAAAAGTGAATACTGAAGCATACCCATGGGTCGCAGGATGATGTAGTTCAGCAGGTCGGAGAGAGACACGATGCCTTGGACATGTCGGTTTTCATCCACCACTACCAGACGGTGAACCTGCAAACCAACAAAATACCTGGAATTTTGTTTAAAAAAAAAAAAAAAAAAAAAAAAACCAACTGTCACAAAACATGAGCATGGTACTGACAACGACCTCGCATGAACTACATCCAGAGTAAGGATCTACAGATGATCCAGTCACTTTGCCTACAGATTCTTCCCAGCCGACACTTGCATCAAGACGAACAAAACTGATGTACATCAGCTATACCGTTTCTTGTTGCAAAGCATTTTCTTCAGGCAGATGGCCTGCCTGAATCTTTATGGGAACTGCCTGTAATCAGCAATCATGCCAGTTCGGATCTTGTCACAATATGTTCAGCATTAACTGTCTAGCTAGATCCTCATTACTGAAAATTAATTCCGAGTTCCTTTAGTCTCTTATCTCAATTTATTTCAGCAATATCCACACTTACAAAGTCCTCTCCTGCAAGAAGTATGGAAAAGCAACATTCTGAAAGTAGCAAACCCACAGGTACACAGAAGTTGGTGAAAACTGCTTTTGCGCATTTCAAGCAAAGAGTATGTGAGGGTAAATGTGGACATTGTCAACTTTTCAACACATGACTGCTCTGAATTTTCCCACTTTTCTGGTCGTATGCGAGGGTAAATGTGGACATTGTCAACTTTTCAACACATGACTGCTCTGAATTTTCCCACTTTTCCTGGTCATCTCCAATTGCGCTAAACATCCTATTCTGCATTGTGGTCTCAAGTTCTATCTTTGGGGCTTAGGAAGTTGGGGTGGGGTTGGGAAAGGGAGGGAGCGGTGTGGGTTATCTCCCATCCCCCTTCTGTGGACTCGCTCATTCTGGCCTCCCCATTCACCACTTGAAGCTGCCCCAGTAATGGCAGTCCACAGGAAACAATCCATCTCAGTTCAGAAACATCCTACTTAATCAAAATACTGCCAAGAAACAATCCATCTCAGTTCAGAAACATCCTACTTAATACAAAAATACTGCCAAGAAACAATCCATCTCAGTTCAGAAACATCCTATCTAATACAAAAATACTGCCAAGAAACAATCCATCTCAGTTCAGAAACATCCTATCTAATACAAAAATACTGCCAAGAAACAATCCATCTCAGTTCAGAAACATCCTATCTAATACAAAAATACTGCCAAGAAACAATCAATATCAGCTCAGAAACATCCTACTTAATACAAAAATACTGCCAAGAAACAATCCATATCAGTTAAAGAAACATCCTATCTAATACAAAAAATACTGCCAATTTGAAGCATATTCTGGTATGTCATTCTCACATGAAAGTCGATGCTAATCTTGTTCAGCACTGACCATGGCAGACCATTTTGCTGAAGAGCCTAGGACCAGACCTGTACTAACGGTGCCACATACCTCCGCCTTCACAATGTTCTCCATCACATCTTCCAGTCGATCCGTTGCCAGGCAGGTGGCAACACCTTCGTAACTCTGAAACAGACAGGACTTTTTATCATTTTACTTCAAAAAAAACAAAAAAACAGATATAAATGTAAAACTACAGATAAAAAAAACAATGGTAGTGAGAGACTGGCATCTGTCCCTTTGACCACACCAAGAGTAAGCTGGTTCTGCATGTGTATGTCAGTCTAAATCTTTGACCGTGTCTGTGTGTGTGTGTGTGTGTGTGTATACTTGCATTCATATGTGTTCGGAGAAAACCCACAGCCATTTGCCTTCCCGCCATGTGGCTCACCAGAATCTTTCTGGGTCGGTCACACTGAATACGACGTTTCGCTTGTGTGCCATATCGTATAAACTGGCCTATTCAAGGGTCTTCCATATTTTCATTCAGATGGTCAACAATGAATAATATCCTGAGTCCTCAAGACTGCAAGAAACAACGTTTGTGTTTACAATTGTTTTTTTTCTTTCTTTCTTTAACGTTGCAAGATCTGATATACAAACTGTAAATGCTAATACAAACATTCACAATTTCATCATCATCATCTTGTGAAAACCTCAGCAGAGAGTTAACAGAATGATGCAATAATTGTCGACCAAACAGCCAGATCTCTGCCACAATGTGGGATGACATGCACATGGTAAAATACCAACTCTGAGAGAGAGAGAGAGAGAATGTTGCTTAGAGAGAGAGAGATAATGCTGCTTACAGTCCAGCCGACTGCAAAGGTCCATTTCAGGGCTGTCACTGCACTGAACTAACTAAAAAAAAAAACTCGTCCATACAACCCTTTAAAATACACCTAAAAACACAATGGATATTTTGTCAAAAATCTTTCTTTCATAAAAGCTTAGATGAAAAATGCTGATCTCTTTCAGAAATTCAAAGATCACATCTGGTGGGACATCTCTAAACAAGGTTTTCAAGGAATCTGCTATACACAGTCTCGCATCATGCAAGTCCCAACACTGCAGAATGATGTATGTTTATTACCAACAATGCCCCACTTGAAATGATATACGATGGACACTATAAATATAAACTGAAAGTTTAACATTTGCTGGTAAACGCCGTCTACAAATGGCATGTTTGTTAGCATGACTCCTATTACCAGCACGTAATCTGAATGCAAGAGCAATGGTGGGGTGGGGAGGACGTTTTCACATCCACAAATCATGATTACCATGGAACAAGTTTCATATTTACACAAACTAGGCGTTTTCACAGTTACTTTAAAAATGAATCACGAGACAAATGCTCACTTGCATTGCAATTACTAGACAGTAAGTTTTGGGCATGCACACGTATTCTGTGCCAATTTTAGTTTCATTTGAGCACAGTTTGAGTATTATCAAAGCAAGGGAAAAAAGAGTGGTCACGGTCTTCTTTTCAGTAAAGTGTGTATGTATGTATAGATGGATATATTTCAAATGATCATAATCCAGCATGCAGGAAATGCTCTATAGCTGACATTACTCACATCAGCAGCAGAGCGGTGTTTGAGGGCTTCCTCAATGGTGATGTCCAGATTGTTGTAGGTTTTCTCAGCAGCCAGATTCTGCCACACAAAGTAGTCACACTGATCAGCAACACTGTCAGCAGACGCTACCATCTTCATGCAACACAGCAAGCAGATGCTCCGGTCTTCATCGTGATGATGGCCATTCGGCAAATTCAACAGCACAGTAAGCCTAAACAACTTGCTGGCACATTTGCATACTGTAATACATACTGCAGTCCATTTGTACAAATGTTAGTTAAACCACGAGGCATCTTTAACTTCGCTGAAAATCACGGTTACTAAACTTAATAGAACCATCATAGTTCTTTCAATATTAGGCTCAGGGAATCAAATTAGAGGCCAGAAAACCTAAACAATCTGTACCAATCAAGAAGGGACCCCATGCGAGGCATACGCACATTCACACTCATTCTATGAAAACAGACTTGCACAATTCACACCAGTCAATGGGCATCCTCATAACCACTTACTCTGTAAAGCAAAAATTCATATGGTTTTAAAACTGAAAGTATTTTTATATCTGACGAACTGACTTATGAGGTACCTTTGAAAGGAAATATACCTTCCATCAAACTGAGCTCCTGTTTTTTGCAAATTTTGGTTCTGACATTTTCTCTCATAATTTTGAACGACTCCTAAAATCCCATTTTTCAACCAACGTTTCAAATTCAGCACCATTATTCCGATCAAATTAAGGGATTTGAAAGACAGTCTAGGACACGCGGATATTCCTGAAGAATCTGGGACGTTTGTATCCGATACATGCATACAATCAAGGACAGTAAACCCGATCATACACACACTGATCAGGTAAACAGTGACCATCTTTTACCCGATCATACACACACTGGTCAGGTAAACAGTGACCACCTTTTACCCGATCATACACACACTGGTCAGGTAAACAGTGACCAGCTTTTACCCGATCATACACACACTGGTCAGGTAAACAGTGACAGCTTTTACCCGATCATACACACACTGGTCAGGTAAACAGTGACCAGCTTTTACCCGATCATACACACACTGGTCAGGTAAACAGTGACCAGCTTTTTACCCGATCATACACACATGGTCAGGTAAACAGTGACCAGCTTTTACCCGATCATACACACACTGGTCAGGTAAACAGTGACCAGCTTTTACCCAATCATACACACACTGGTCAGGTAAACAGTGACCAGCTTTTACCCGATCATACACACACTGGTCAGGTAAACAGTGACCAGCTTTTACCCAATCATACACACACTGGACAGGTAAACAGTGACCAGCTTTTACCCGATCATACACACACTGGTCAGGTAAACAGTGACCAGCTTTTACCCGATCATAGCACACACTGGTCAGGTAAACAGTGACCAGCTTTTACCCGATCATACACACACTGGTCAGGTAAACAGTGACCAGCTTTTACCCGATCATACACACACTGATCAGGTAAACAGTGACCAGCTTTTACCCGATCATACACACACTGATCAGGTAAACAGTGACCAGCTTTTACCCGATCATACACACACTGATCAGGTAAACAGTGACCAGCTTTTACCCGATCATACACACACTGATCAGGTAAACAGTGACCAGCTTTTACCCGATCATACACACACTGATCAGGTAAACAGTGACCAGCTTTTACCCGATCATACACACACTGATCAGGTAAACAGTGACCAGCTTTTACCCGATCATACACACACTGATCAGGTAAACAGTGACCAGCTTTTACCCGATCATACACACACTGATCAGGTAAACAGTGACCATCTTTTCCATGTTGTCTTAACTTTCCCCCTCCATGTCATCCAGCTGTAGCCAGCACTGCTGCACTCTGCATGGTAGTACCTGCCCCCTAGCTCTGAGCTGTAGCCAGCACTGCTGCACTCTGCATGGTAGTACCTGCCACCCTAGCTCTGAGCTGTAGCCAGCACTGCTTTCACTCTGCATGGTAGTACCTGCCCCCTAGCTCGGAGCTGTAGCCAGCACTGCTGCACTCTGCATGGTAGTACCTGCCCTAGCTCTGAGCTGTAGCCAGCACTGCTGCGCTCTGCATGGTAGTACCTGCCACCTAGCTCGGAGCTCCACGTTGCACTCTTGAACAACATGCGTGGCACACTGCTGGGTGGTGTGTTAAAAAAACAAAATTATCCTGCTATCATTCTTGACGGGTGTCAAACTAAACCCATACCACAGCTATCTAAGGCATTATCTGTGTGCACCTAGGCCCACTGGGTTGTGGCGAGGTCAGTAGTGCGCCCTAATATTAGGTGGGAGCGAACCGACCTGAACAATGAATTCTCCTACCACACCTGCGAGGTGCTTTATTGTTTCAGTGAATTCCTAAGGTCATTGTTCTATACACTGTGTGTGTGTGTGTGTGTGCTTGTGCATGCACATTTAGTACACTTGATAGTGTATACATGCAGGTGCAACATCTCTCTTTTTCCAATATAAGTGTGAGTGTGCTCTGTCCCACTTTTCACAGGTTGTAAAACTGTCTTATATCCTTGATGCAGCTTTTAGCAGGTAGTGTATTTGTACACTGGTTCTTTGGTTTATTTCTTTTTCATTCTGTGAGGGGGACAGAGTCTGATTTCATGTGCCTGTGCATCATCAAGACAATAAATGACTAAACTAGTCACCAGTGCTGAACAGACAATATAACTTTATTTAATAAAGTTAACTTTTTTTTAACACTGAGAACAGATTTGAGTAAATGTGAATCAAGACTAACATTTGGAGTCATTTTTGAGTGGCATAAATTATTGTGAGCATAAAATTTAATGACATTCTGGGATTACTTATCATGCATTCATGGAATAACTTCACAGTTGTTTGGTAATGAAAGTGCAAAATCTTTCAATGGAAAACATACGGCAATGAAACTTACTGGTCTTTTTTCATTTTGAACTGTGCATTTCGTAAGCACAGCTGAAAGAATTTTCTACATGTAGTTATAGTTAGTTCACCTTTATCTTCATAAGTAAAACAAATAACCATACTGTAAGCTGAAACTTATTTTTGGAAACAAATACTGAATTTCTCTTTCAAGGGTGTCAAGCGCTAAAACATCAGCAGTTTCTAATACAGTAAGAAGCAAACATGAAGCATGCCAAAAAAACAGCATACAGACAACCAAGAGGACCTCAAGTCACTAGAGTCATGGGCAGACAAATGGGGCATGCGGTTCAATGCTTCAAAATGTTACATCATGAGCATTGCAAAATCCTCTACCTCCTCCTACTTCTATTCCCTAAATAATACCATCCTGCAGCAAGTCTCTCATAACCCATACCTCGGCATCCAATTCGCTGACAACCTCAAGTGGTCTCAACACATCGCCTCCATCACAAAGGCAAATAGCACATTAGGATTTCTCCGGCGAAACCTCAGGCACAGCCCTACCTCCTGCCGAAGGAATGCCTACCTTGCACTTGTACGCCCTGTCCTGGAGTATGCAGCAATCATTTGGGACCCGCACATGCAGCAAGAGATCAACATGCTGGAGCGCGTACAAAGAAATGCAGTGCGCTTCATAGCAAATGACTACCGCTCCACCACGCCAGGCTTCATAACGGGTCTGCTAAGAAAACATGAGCTCACTACACTCCAAGAACGGCAGCTTCAACTACGGCTGGGATTCTTTTACAGGGTGGTTGAGGGTCTGGTGCCAGCGATCACCCCGAGTGACTTCATCACACCTCAGAAACCAGGACGACGCATCCGCTCCACCAGAGACAACAGAACGTACCTGACACAAAACCCAGTGGAGAACTACATACGAAACAATGATAGGTGCTACTGCATTCCTGAAACACACACCGATCAGTACCGTAACTCATACTTCCCAAAGACAATAACTGAGTGGAACCACCTCGACGATAACATCGTCCACCAAAAGTCAGTCGACAGCTTCAAGTCGGCTCTGGCAAAAGCCAGAAGCCGATAATATCATCACGCTGAGCACCCCCCACCTATGCCAGTAAATGGATGTCAGCGACGTACCGATCCAGATCCAGATCCGGATCCAGAACCATCTAAGTTCATACAGTGCGCCTGTACAATGGCAAAGGATGGGTCAGCTGAAATTTGTAGAGAACAAGTTAAAAATCTCATACACTCTCTGGAACAAAACACAGAGATCTGCATGATGACCATATCCAGAATCACATCATTTCGACCTGACTCTAGGCGAAACCCAAGATGTGGTGTTTCCTGACCAGCCACAAACTACAGACGTCAACCTCTGTGACTTACAATGACATCAAACTTGGCGTAGATGTCGCACACCATCCCCTCCTCATCCAGCACAGGCAGGGCAGAGATGCGGTTCTCCACGAACAAGTGGAGGGCTTCGATCAAAGGCATGGTTTTAGATGCCTGCACACACACACACACACACACACACACAGAACTAACAGTTTAAGAAAGAAGAAACGCACAAAATATCTATCGATCTATCTAATCCAATCTAACCTTTGTCATGTGTGTGAGTGTTTGTGTGTGTGTACCTATCCCTATGACATAAAAAGTCTTGTTTAATCAAGCACAAAAGAGGTTCAAGATAATACAAACAATGTTGTTTAGTCAGACACAAAAAACATTAGTGAAACATTCATCTGATGCTGGCTCACAGTGTATAAACAATCTTGTTTAGCCAGGATGAAACAAGTGTTTCCAATAAAGCAGCAACAGTGTACCTATCCTCTTAAATTTCAGGCCATTTCATTTAACTGCATTCAGTTCTTTACCGTCTGTCACCAGTCATTTTCCAGTTTTAATTCAAGTTAACACTTTCATCTTTAGAAGGGAACTGAGTAAAACTCCTCAAGTTACAAACTCTTTTAAGTCACAGACCCACCGACTGCCTTGTGCCACTGTTGAAATGCATTCCAAAGAAATTCAAAAGAGAATATTCAAGAAACAACTCAAAATGTAACATCCTGAGAAGTGCAAGAAATCACACATGCACAAAAAAATCTTGGTTCTAGGAAATATCCAGGTCTTCACAATTATCCAGTCCATTACCTCCCTTGTTTTAGCACATGTTCCTGCCAAGTCCAGTACCGCATCAACAGTAAAAGTTTTAACAGACATTTATGCTACTCTCATCATAGCATAAATGTCTACACTCTTTGTGATAGCTGCATCGGACATTTTTCAAACCCACCTTCACAATTCACGTACATACCTAGCTAGTGTCCATTGATAATTGCGCGCGCGCACACACACACACACACACACACATACACCACACACGCACACACAGAGGGTACAAATGAAAGCTGAATCATGACAAAACATGAGACAGAGGGTGTATGGATGCAGCCACTGACCGTGATCACACCACTGTACGTGCCGATAGACAGCTCCTTCAGCGTCTTGCCCATGAAGCTGGGCTTGGGTAGGTCCCTCAGCTGCAACAATGAGCAAAACACTGGTCAGTCCATTCACGTCATGCTTGTCCAGCTTCAACGTAAAGGCATGGCAAGCGTTTAAAGGCAACATGGCTGCCTTAACTATATCATATGCTTCATCAGACAGAAGTATGCACATGACTGAGCTACCTACAATGATGTTTGCTGCCAGAAATGCACAAAATGCTGCGACACTCAAGACAGGGACAGAAGAGAGGCAGGAGGCAGGAGGGGTCAGAGTGATGCTGTATTTCGTTCCTTCCAGCAGACGGGATACACAACCTGTTTTTACAATTTGAGAAACCGACCCGTCTTGACTCCATCATGAAGTTGTCAAAGCAGGGAAAGGGCTGGGATGTCCACTAGTCTGTCACCTCCAGAAAATGATTTCTGACCTACCATGAGAGCCACCAGCATTTCACTCGCAAGGATGGAATGAATAAAAAATGCCCCCAATAACAGATTTCCCTCCCCAAAACATCTGGCGTGTAAAAGTCAAATTTCACCCATAAATGTCTTGACTTAATACTGATGCGGATGTTTCTTGTCCAAATAAACTTATCAAAATGAAGTCATCAAAAGCAATATCTGAGGCAGAAAAATAAGAATCCAGTTGAGCATGTAAAATGTGTTAGTGGTTAAATACGGTTGACTTAACTCTTTTCCAACAGATATAGCTTAATAAACTCTTTTTCTTGGGATGCACAATTTTTCATTTTATTTCATGCCTATAAACAAAAAAATAATAGTAAATAATAATAGTCTTTTACCTCATTTTAACTGCAAGGGTGAGACATAAACCCTGCATTCAGTATATTAATTAAAGACCTTTAGCTAATATTGAAAAGCTAAAAAAAAAACATATATTTTGACAGCCTGACATTAAAAAAAATGTTAAACATTCCTTTTCCTTGAGCTCTTTACATCAAAAATGACATCTACATAATTTCAAAAATGACATCTGCATAATTTTTTTAAAAGTCATTTTCTCCAAGAACCACGAGCTAAAATTAATGTAAAATTTGTTTATATCCATACTGTAGATGGAAAAACATGAAAAAAAATTTCCAGGCTGCCATGCCAATATATATTTTACAGCACCTTGGGAAAAAGTTAAGAAATGAAATTACTTGGTATGTGTCATTCAAGATACTATTAGAACATTTGCACTGCACAGCTGAAAAGCAAATCTACCTTTTTCCAGGACTGCAAGCACAAACATCACCGCGAGTAATTGCCACAATGACACTATGCTGTGCTGGAAGCAAGGCTTCCCCCAAAAAACGAAGGAGTAACAGATTTGCATTTGGTTGTGATAAAGCTGCGAACAGATATTACAATGCTTTTGTTGTCGGCACATCCCATCCCAACCCTACACCTCTCTCCCCCAGTAAACTGCCATAAGGTACCTTATGATGGTGAGGTAAAACTGTTCTTACAAAAAAAACAAAAAAACAACTATAATCAATGCCATTGTATTGTAAAGAATTCAATTCACTTCTTTTCTAACTATGTAACACACTTCAGAGATACAATCTGCTGAAGCCTGTTTCTTGGTGATCAATAACCGTCTTAACGTGTATTTTTCCTTTATCTTAAATAAAAGATGTTGGAACAAAATACTTGTGTAATAAAAAACAACAAAACTAAAACATTTGCATAAAAAATAATAACAACGAAACTACCTCTATTTCTCAAAGAGCATGTACAGCTATGCATCTGACATGGAACCAGCAAAAAAGTAAAAAAAGGAGAGAAAAAAGTGGTGCGTAAATGGCTCTCACATAAATGTGCAGGAAACGAAGGATGCGTTTATGTGTCAGGATGTAGATGGCGTTGCCGGTGGATGGGTCTACCACAGGCAGGCGGTGAACATGGTTGTCGATAAGTGCTTTCACTGCCTCAAACAGACTGGCATCAGGATCGATGTACACAAAGGGCTTCAAATCGTCCTTCAGTACCTCTGCAACCAATGCAACATACCACTGCTTAATGCAAAAGTTACAGTGCATACACTTTTCACACACAAAATACAGCACAGCTACCTTTCTCACAGCTGATATACTGGACCTTCTTTTCACAACCTTTACGGTATAGTCACTTTTCACATACCCCATACAATATATCATTTCCCACTCATCTACAACAGCACAGCCAGTTTCCACACAATACAGCACAGCCACTTTTCACACAATACAGCACAGCCACTTTTCACACAATACAGCACAAGCAGTTTTCACACAATACAGCACAGCCACTTTTCACACAATACAGCACAGCCACTTTTCACACAACCCATACAGTACAGCCACTTTTCACACAATACAGCGCAGCTACTTTTCACTCATCCAATACAGCACAGCCACTTTTCACACAATACAGCGCAGCTACTTTTCACACAATACAGCGCAGCCACTTTTCACTCATCCAATACAGCACAGCCACTTTTCACACAATACAGCGCAGCCACTTTTCACACAATACAGCGCAGCTACTTTTCACACAATACAGCGCAGCTACTTTTCACTCATCCAATACAGCACAGCCACTTTTCACACAATACAGCGCAGCTACTTTTCACACAATACAGCGCAGCTACTTTTCACACAATACAGCGCAGCTACTTTTCACCAACCAATACAGCATAGCCAGGTTTCATCAAGATACTACAGTCACCTTCCACCTATCTATTAGAGTATAGCCACTTTTCATACAACAAATACAAAACAGCACATCTGCATTTCACACATCCAATACAATACATACACTGTGCACACGACCTACACAGCACAGCCATATTTCACACAGACTATACAACACAGTCACTTTGTACACAATCAAATCACAGGAAGAGCAAAAGCTTGATTTTCAAACAAAGTTCCCCCACTGGGGCAAAAAAAAAAAAATCTGAAGGAATGAACCATAATCTATTTATGGGGAAAAAAAATTCTGTTGGTAGCCATCTGTTGATTGACAGGTAAATCGACTGTAAACTTTTTCACACAAATGTGCATAACACACTAGTGAATGGATGACAATGAAGCCTTTATATTCTGATCCCTTCTCTAGAATTAGGAGTTACGGGCCATATCCATTTCCCTCACTGCAGACTAATATCGTCCCTATCTGCAAAATGGATAGGGTGGCTTAAAAAACGAAGAAGAAATGCTGAGATAAAACATAACTAGACCCACCTAAAAGCCAAAACAAGCAAACAAAAATTACAATGTTACGAGTCTTGCCAAAACATTTCATAACCAAATCCATACATGTTGCATGCAGGGCAACCAGGACACGTTACTTGCATCGTCACGTCCAATTTCCAACTCTCATGCCCCCTCCTCCCCCTCCCTGAAAAATGTCTTGCTGCATCAGCATAAACAGAGGCAAGCTTGAAGCCACATAAACATCCTAGTCAGCAGACCCTACAGAAAGGTGCGTCTAAATCTTATCAGAAAGGCAGCTCGTCACTCAGCAGTTGCTGACTCCCTCTTCACCTTTCTGTCCTCCTTCCATATTTCATGGCCATTACAAAGAGGCTCTGTGCAACTTGGAGCGCAAACATTATGGCTTCCATGTGGCCCCACTCCAAAACTGACCCAGCACACTTTGTAAATGATCATAATGACGAGCTAGATGAGCGAAGTTGGTATTCAGAAATCTCAAGCAGAATCCCACGGTGCATTGCAATGATCCCCTCGGCAAACTGTAGAACAGACCTGTCTAAACTCGCTTTCCACGTCCCACAAAACATATGCTCTAAAACATTTGTCAAGGAACAGTGCCTTTTTTTTAAAAAGAAATTTCATTTTTCTCATAAACTAGAGAACTTTCCTTTAGCCAAATCTGGAGCAGACTGAAAAACTATTTGCTGTCCTTTCATAGAAGAGCTGACATAATAAATCGATGGGGCCCTTGTATTCCTGGCAATGAACAAGATAATTAATGAAAACAAACTGTTTACAAATATTCTATAAGCTAAGATTTTATATGCAATCTACCCATTAAAAACAAAGTCACAAATAAATGAGATGAAAACAAAAGTTTACTTTTCAAAATAAGTTGGCAAAATACAGGCCAACACTGAACAGACTTTGTTCCCAGCACTGACTGTATAATAATTAACTCAACTGAGCAAGCAATTTGCATCGTAATTATTCTAAATAAAAAAAATTTTTTAAAAGGCGTTTAACACAGAATGTTACTCTAATCAAAAAATGAACCACTGAATGCAGTCCTTATATTACTAAATGATCTTATTTGTCCATCCATTTTCATAATATAAAGTGCCGAAGCCTGCATCAAACAATGAAGCATCACCAGCTAAAAAGCAGACTCCAACAAATTGCGCAACAATCTGTTGGCCGGAATAGCTCAGTTGGCAGAGCGCCGGACTCGTGATCCTGAGGTTACGGGTTTGAATTTCGGTACAGGGGGATTTTTCCCTCGGAGTTAACATTGGTTTTGACTCCATTCCCCATACAGTCCTTCGAATGAGACTATAAACCGAGGTTCCGTGTGTGAACACACGCATAACATCTTGCACACATGTAAAATCCCATCACCAACTTTCGGAAGAGAAGGCCAGTTTGGCCGTTGGTATGGATGACACATTACACATAGCATGCACCCTGCGTGAGAAATTGAAAGAATGGAGGAAGCAAGGATATTGAGTGGACGATACTGACTGTATGACACGGGAAACGACTGAATGAAGCACCAGCTGGCAGCTCTTCAGTCGGCACTACCCAGGTAGGCAGCCCGTTGTGTAAACGAGTGTGGATTGTAAAGCGCTTAGAGCTTGGTCTCTAGCCGAGAATAGGCGCTATATAAGTATTCATTATTATTATTATTATTAAAACTTTGCTCATGCCCCAGATAATCTATTCTGTCAAGAAATCATTTAAAAAAAAACGTTCTGACTATACTTATCTTTTTTTTTTCCGCATTATCATGATTAACTGAATTTACTTCAACTTGATAACGTAACACGCATGCTCAGCCGATTCAATTACATGGGAAAATGAAAATATACCAGGTGTAAAACTAGCGTGAGTGGCATTGTCAGAAGTCAGCACGGGCAGGAGGGACAGTTAGGGGGAGGGGGAGGGAGTGGCATATAATTGTCAGGATGTCACATGATCAGGAACAACCACCCCCCCCCCCCCCCCCCCTTCGTTGACCTTGTTTGTAACCCTGTTTCCCCTCCCTCCTTTGTCTGATGTCTGCTCTACAATCCCTCAGCTCAGTTCACTGTCCTTTCCCACCAGCTGTGTTTAGTTTACAAGCCTCCTACAATGGGCTGTCTCAGTGTCAAATGAAAGCAATTCTAACTTGCAGGGCTGCATGCATGCGCGCGTGCCTGCAAGGGAGCGAGTGTGAGTGAGAGAGAGAGAGAGAGAGAGAGAGAGAGTGTGTGTGAATGTGTGTGTATCTCTGTGTGTGTGTCTGTGAGTGTGTCTGTGAGTGTGTGTGTGTATATGTGTCTGTGAGTGTGCATGTGTGTGTTTGTATGTGTGCATTTGTGTGTGTGTGAGACCATGTTTGTGGGTGCAAAGGCATGTGTGCAAGTGTATTTTAAGCACATTCACATATCCAGGTGGCTGTTCATGTACGCTTGTGTTTCATGAACATATGTTCAACAACTGATGCCCATAAATCATCTTTTTTTTTAAGAGTCAAAATACATGGTGATGAGGGGAGGCAGTGGATGTGGAAAGAAGCAAACTGGTCTGGGGGGGCGGGGCAAGGTGTGGACCAGGGCCTGGGGGACAGCGTGTGCGATGACCTACCTCTCCAGGTGGCGATTTTATGGTCCTCCAACTCGTCCATCCTGGCCTGCAACAGGTAAACAAACAGACAGACGGTCACAAGGGGCAACAAGGCACTTCCGACACAAACAGGACATCATCAACAGTGTACTTCTCAAAACTGTGCCCAGTGTACACATCAATAGGGGTAACATAATGATCTTATAAATCCACACATTTATGTGCCGCACTTCTTTTACAAAGAGATGTGTACGTGCATGCATTCTGTGTGCATACACGTGCAAATAAATGGTGAGCAAAAAGTGGGAGCCAGAAGGACAAAGACACAGAGAAAGGGAGGAAGGGAGCAAGATAGAGACGGACAGAGAGAGAGAGAGGAGAGAGAGAGAGAGAGAGAGAGAGAGAGAGAGAGAGAGACTAGTAGCGTGAAGAAAGGGGACAATCATGCATAAATAAGCGTCAGGGTCTGTTGGTCCACATTGTATCCATGTCTATTCCTGGGCATGAATGCCTGGCATCCAGAAGCCTGTAACCCACCATGGGTCCACACGACCCTGTGTGTATGGAAATGAAGCGGAGATAGTGTCCGCAAGATCACCTGCGGCATTGTCTGTATGATTACCTGCACTGGTGTGAATAATCCAAGAGCATAAACCACCAATCAGAATACTAAAAAAAAAAAAAAAAATACTAGCAGGAAATATCTGATTCTCCACAATCATTAAAGGAGTCTCTGATATCAGTCACCATTGTCTCTTCTTTTGTTGCCATCTCCATGCCTCCCCCCCTTTTCTCTCTCCTTCCTTCCCCTCCATTCCTCAACTGGTATCATTCCAATGCCACTCATTTTAGCCATCCCATACAATGGCCACACCCAGGTTCATCCTGTATCATATGGAGTAATCATGAGGCAACCCACCGGAGGAGACTCTACACTGCTACCGACTCCTTTCGGCGGTGATCAGTGGTGCCAGTTCTAATCAAACATACACTGGACACCACCACTTAAGTCAACTGTTGACAAAAATTTGTGGAGCCAGCGTCCCCTTCTGGCAGATGCTTTCCATTTTCTCATTTTAGGTGTATTCTACACTTCCTCACGGAAATTATCAATTCTCTTAATGCCGCAAACCCAGTTTCACATCAGACGAACAGTTCTTCCCGTAGAGAAGCGTCGAGGCATTTCCCAAGTCAATCAGAACAGCCAGAAGTCTGCACAATGAAAATCTATCCCGAACTTGTTCATCTTCATCATTATTTGAATTCACTTTTTTTGCACTTGAAGGTGGAGGAAACTGTCCAAGATGACATCCATCTCGCTTTGTGATGTGGCGTCATTTTACAACTGCCACCTGTACATATATATAGCATGTGACAACTCATGACAAGTAAATGGGAAAGTGTGTATAGAAGCCGACAACAAATTTAGTCCCCGAGCGAAAAATACTAAAGGAAAAAATGATAATATTAACACACACACAAAAAAGAAAAATAACAAAAGTAAAAAAACAAAAAAGGGGGCCAATAAAAAGGTTAAAGATGTGAAGTGATGAAAGATGTACTGACAGCGGAAGAAGAGAGGGAGGGAAAGAATGAGAGGAGGGAAGATGTCAAGCTGATCAAAGATTATGGAATCTCCTGTTCAGCAACATTTCTTTTTGCTATATGCATCTTTACCTTTTCTACTTTTTACACAACAGAGAAAAATGGGGGAGAGGGGATGTTACCAACATCAATATTAAGTAAAAAAAAAAAAAACCCAAATATACAAAAAAACAAATAAAGGAGACAAAAAAAATAGAACTAGTATCCCCCTTTAAAGCTACAAACTGGCGAGCTGTGGTGAAAATAAGCAGTTTTATGACTGCGTGTCCATTGCAATGAATGTTCAGCTTGCCTTGCCTGCTGATATTAATTTAAGCATACCTACAGCTCAGCACCTCCTAATTCCTTAAAAAGTTAAGTTCATGAAACCAGAGTTATCTTCAGAGATTCAATTTCTGAGGCAGTAGGCATACATATTTGGAATCACATACTTGCACAGTGCAGAGAAACAGTCAAATATTCCAACAATTTAGAGAAATCCTTTCTAAAACATGCGCTTTTAACATAAAGTACATGTAACTGAACAATATGAGAGCACATGAGAATTGCAATCTGTCTCTACTACATGCCAATATTTTACTGCTTTCAGGTTCAAAAGACAAGAGTTCTTGCATAATACAAACTGATGCTGCATCTACTTTATTAAAAGCAATGTAACTACTATAAAATAATTATAGTCGATAACATCTGCACTGAAATTATGAAGGTGCCCCTATTGCATTGAGAGAAGAGAGAGAGAGAGGAGAGAGAGAGAGAGTGTGTGATGGGTGGTGAGGGGTGTGTGTGTGTGTGTGTGTGTGTGTGTGTGTGTGTGCGCGTGCGCGCGCGTATGCGTGCGAGTGTGTGTGTGTGTGTATGTGCCTGTGTGAGTGTAAGCTGACTGGCTCATCTAGACTCAACCCTGGTTAGTTCAGTTAGTTCATAGACAGCTTAGAGGTTCCTGTACTTTTCCCAAGTTATGAGACACACAAGTAAACATGCATATGCACACAAACATACACTGCATGTGCACCACATACAAACACACCTACACTCTGTGCCTTGTCCCAACATATCAGTCCATCCTATCTTCTGCTCCCTTGGCAGTGTTTTGAAACCGATTAAAGTAAAACTGAACCATTTGAAATAATCTCTTTAAAAGTGTACAGACGGTGCATGTGGTTCTAGAAAGCTAGCAGTGACAATAAATGTCATTTAAGCCAAGGCTCATGCACATAAGCAAAGACATATTCCTCATATGTTTAAAAAAAAAAATTAATAACCAAAACAAGCAAACAAACTCAATCAGAAATTATCAGTTATCAGAACTGAAATGATGGAAGTCAAACCAAAAAGAAAACAAAACAAAAAAAAAATTCCCTGAAATAATATCCAATGAACTGAAAGAAAAATCTGATAAAACCAAACCAATCCTACACAGATTACAGCAGAACATTGTAGCCCCAGGCCGACTCAAAATCAGACACTAAAAAAACAACATCCGCCCCCCCCCCACACCTCCTTCCCTCATGCACAACATGCTGCCCCGTCAGCCTACCACAGGCTTTGCATAACAATATTACACCTGAGTGAATCATTCACCTGCAAGCAATGTAACAGGGCAGCCTCGGTAAGTTTGAGCTGATTGCTTTCTCTTTTAAATCAAGACACACGGCCACCATTTTGTGTGGTTCCAGATTGTGTGGCTCCATCCTGGAGTTGCTTGTGACCATCATGAGGAAAACACCCAATGGCGGTCAGACTTGTGATCTTTGTGACAGTGTTAGCTTCTTTCAAACATGGAATCGCTTAAGAAAGAATAAAAGAGCACCCAGTAAAGAGGAGAGACAGTAACTGTAAGCCAAGTGAACAACTACAAATAAAGGCATGTGGAGAGAGATGAGCGAAGACTAAAAACAAACATGTAGAGAGAGATGTGAGAAGGCTAAAAACAAACATGTATGTAGAGAAAGATGACAGAAGACTAAAAACAAACATGTAGAGAGAGATGTGAGAAGGCTAAAAACAAACATGTAGAGAGAGATGTGAGAAGACTAAAGACAAACATGTAGAGAGAGATGTGAGAAGACTAAAGACAAACATGTAGAGAGAGATGTGAGAAGACTAAAAACAAACATGTAGAGAGAGATGTGAGAAGACTAAAAACAAACATGTAGAGAGAGATGTGAGAAGACTAAAGACAAACATGTAGAGAGAGATGTGAGAAGACTAAAGAGACCAGTATAGCGTAGTGATTAATGTTCATTTAAAGCCCTACAATCCTCTGTGCGTGCATGCGTGCGTATTGCGTGCAGGCATGTGTGCATGTGTCCTTTGTATATTTTAGAAACAGATTTGTTAACATCTGTCAAGCGCCCGGTAGTCAAGCGCCCAGTAGCCTATGTTGTTAGGATGGGCACTACAGAAATTCTCCGCAGTAGCTTGGTAATGAGACTGTACAATATGCATCATAAAACTGTCAAGTAACCTTGTTTAGTGAACCAAATGAAAGTTTGCCAGCTTAATCAATCAGATCAGTTAACGGACTGAAAATCCTAAATTCACTCCATGGGCTTGCCAAAGTCTACCTAATATTAGAAGTCCCCAGACAACAAACCCCCTATTCATTTTTTTTCCTCCCATTTGATTTTGCATGCATCTTCAGTGGCATAACCCCTAGGTAGCTTGTAGGCCCCCTATGCTAACAGCAGCACCACATTCTGACAGTAGTCCCAAACACAGCATTTGGCATTTATGTTCGGCACTTTTGTTAATCAATCATAGACCTATATCATAATTAATACATCAAGTAGTAGGAATCCACTGCAAAGAAAGGAGCTTAAAAGAGGAAATATAATGTTTGCCATGAAACACAGTAATGCACCCTCCCTCATCTGATGAATGAATGCATACCAAAGTATTGTCTGCTTCAAACATGTTCAATGAGAACCAGGTCACTGCCTCTGTCTGCATGATCCCCCGTCAGTTTGAGAGAGAATGCGAGTGAGAGAGAGAGCCCACATGCTGGTACAGTAACAGCGTGGAAATTTTGCTGAAGGCGCACACTAACTGGAACTGGCTCTGTGACGGACAACATGTATCTTGCATGTGGCTGTGTGAAAAAAACACAAGTAGGCTACATCCGCATGGGAGTGTGCAGTGACTGTTAGCTTACAGTCAGCTGCAAGCATAAGGGGCCCATAGATGCGTTTTCTAGCCTCCCAATACACAGTCTTAATCGCATTCCTCCTGTTAGAAATGCCCCGTTAGTACGCCAGATCAGAATGAAAAGCTGCCAGATGATTTGGTTCCTCTAATGGATTCTGAACACAGCATTAAAGTCGAGAAGACTTAAAAGTTTTCAGAACTTCAGAGGGTTGGTATGGAATCAAGGTCAAGGTCTCACGATGCGTGCCATCCAGATACATGCATGCACAAGTTCTTTCATGCCTGTTCAGCATGCCATCTGCTCTATGGTGGGGGGGGGGGGGGGGGGGGGGGGGACTCTGACTGAATGGTCAGACACACAGGACCAATGCTAGGGACCTCGTTGTATCGAGCCATTCTAAAACCATGCAAAACAACAGAGTTCAAGCAGCAATTTCCTGCTAGGCATGCAAGGAAGTACAAAGCAGGCAAACTGCAAGAGGTTAACGGTCATCTGCATGCTATCAGTTCATGCATGTGCACACTCATTTACATGCATGAACTGATAGCATGCAGATGACCGTTAACTGTGAAAACATTTCCCCTAACTGTGGAGGCATGTTTTTTTTTTCTTTTTAATACTTTTACATGTGATGTATAAAAGGATACATTATTTTAGATTATATGCATTCATATGCACAAACAGGTACATATATGTATGCACACACACACACACGTTTCTCAACCAATTTCTCCCTTGCTTGCTTGCCATTTTACAAATGCACCCTGTCTCCCTATGAAACCATGTTCATGTTTTCCTTCTTTCTGTAGACTCCACGATTGAGAAATAATTGTTTTCCTTAAAATAAGAAGCTTCCTTCCATCTCTGACAACCATCTGCATGCACAAACTCCGCATTCACAAATCTAAAATAAATTTAAAAAAAAAAAAAGCACTTTTCCAAGTTTCCTCTCACACACACACACACACACTCAAACACACCACACACACACACACACAGAGTACAACCCGAATCCTTTTCACTCTACTGCCTCAAAGAGGGAAAAAGGCCAGCTACACCCGGAGAAATGTTTACTGATGATCCAAGCGGTCTTGGGTTATGTAAACACAAAAAGCCTCCTGTCTACAGCACAATGTTAATTAAAAGCAAGCACACACACACAAAAAAAGAGAAAAAGGGTCAGTTGCAAAGTAACAAAACAAAAGAAAAAAAAAGCACTACAAGATTATACAGTCTAAACAGAAGAGATAAAAAAGGCAGCAAAGCATTCCACACTTAACCGTTGGAGGAAGACTGTCGTCTCCAGATGTGCTCTAGATTGACAAAAAAAAAAAAAGGACATCACAACTTATTGCCAAAAAACAATGAATGAAAAACATACACATAAGACATGCATACAAACAAATAAACAAACAAAAAATGGCAAGGAACTGAGGAGAGAAAGGGGAAGGGGGGGGGGGGGGAGGGGGGGGCATGAGAAGACCAGCCTCAAAACTGCCTGAAGCATAGCGTGTTCAAACATCTGTCAGCCATCAGAATAACCGCAAGAAAACAATATGCCACTCCTCCTCTTCAGTCTAACGAAAGCCAAAATTAATACACACTTTAAAAAAAATTCTTTTAAAGAAAAAAAAAAGGAAAAAAAAGAAAAAGGTTAAGTGAAAATTCAGTCCTTTGAACTGTCTAATGTTATTTTCTCTAGAGCCTAATAAATAACACAGAATCGCAGTGTTATCATGGAATACTCAGGGTGACACAATCTACATTACTCAGCAATAATCACAAAACTTTGGGTACAGGGGAAAAATGTACACAATACAGT
Organism: Conus canariensis; assembly: GCA_033310375.1. Taxonomy (NCBI): domain Eukaryota; kingdom Metazoa; phylum Mollusca; class Gastropoda; order Neogastropoda; family Conidae; genus Conus; species Conus canariensis. The sequence goes on along the minus strand of CM065716.1, from coordinate 60,665,734 downwards.
CTACATTACTATGCAACGATCACAACTTTTGCTACACGGGGAAAATATTCAGACAAAATGTCAAAGGCCTTCAGGTTTTTTTGTATAGAATCTATCCAAATACATGCCGACTAATTTTACTTCAAATACTTTATCTTAAATCAAACCAGAGAAGTAACTTCTTTCGTGGAACAGCACGAGAAACAAAGAACCCAATAACCAAACAAGCTGTGTGGGCGTTTCTGACAAAAGCATTTCAAAATCAGCATTTTTAAAAGAACATGCATTTTTACAACATCATATGGAAACAATGTTCTACTCTCAATAACAAACATTTTTTTTTTAAGTTCAGGAGTGGGGATGACGGAGAAGGCGGCCTGGTAATCTCATCTAATTAATCAAGTAATAGGGTTTGAAACTCCAAAAAAAATCTTGATGAGACTGAAATTTAGAAATTCTATCCGGCTGGATGTACATCAACTTCACAGTTCTGTGCCTGAAAACTTCTACACACACACACACAGGACACACACACACACAAATGCATGCATACATGGACACAGTCACATGCATGCACACACACTTTCACCACACTATGTGTAATGACACAAAACAGACAAGTTCAAATTTAACAAATATGTCTTCATCAGACCTTCCCACCAGTAAACAAAACCACACAGAACAGCACTCCCCTGACAGCGCTTTGATTCTCATGCCGACTGCTGAAGGTAGCAGTACATCCTATAACTGATCCAGGAAAATGGTTCTTTCCTTTTGTCACACAAGATAACCGTGTTCCTGCGTGCTTCAGACCAGAGAATTACAAAACACTGAAACTCAGTGAAGGACTTGTCAATGCTGTCTCAGTTCAACACATTCAGGGATTGAACTACCTTCCGCACATTGTCTTTCTATCGCATCAATCTCCTCTTCAACAGCTCAATGTTTATTCATGTTAACTTATTAGTTCTTTTTTTTTTTCTTGTACTTTTATAACCCAGCCTTTTCAGGGCTGTTATAAAACTTGGGAAGGGGAGGGGGGAGGGGGAAAGGTCCCATTCCTTTAAACAAAAAAAAAAGAAGCCTAACTCAACCAATATCCACATATTTCAATCAATCAAGATCTTGTTGCTAATCTGTTCACACAGCGCTGAATGCGCACAACCATTCACTCAACCTTTTGTTCACCGTTTACCACAAAAAGTAAACAACAACAACAACAAAAAACAAGAAAAACAAATTGCAAAAAAAAAAAAAAGAAAGAAAGAAAGAAATAAGCCATATAGGCAGACAGACGCTGTAGAAAATGCTGCTAGTCCACTCTGGACAGTTGTGTACAGGCTCAAAACCTGGTCACTGGATTTAGAAGAAAGAAAACAAAAAACCAAAACCAAAAAACAAGCAATAAACTATGACCTTAAAAAAAAAAAAAAGTGTATTAAGACTTTCTAACAGCAGGACACAGACCATAAAGGCACAGTGAATGGCCTAGTCAAAAAGAGCGTGACGGGAATGACGAAATTATACGAGCGCAAATCTTCCACAAGGCAGGGATACAATCTGCAGTGAAGGAGCGCCCAGCATCCCCATCGAAGCACATCAGACGAATGATCCTATCAAATCTTAAAAAGCACAAAAGCGTGCCTGTTTTAAAAACGAAAAAAAGAAGAAAAAAGAAAAAGAAAAAAGAGGAAGAAGCCCAAAGGGGGGCGGACACGGAAACAGAAGAGGGTAAATTACACTACAAAAATCTGATTAACTTTGCTGATCTTAACTTACATCAATATGGGCATGAAAAGAACATGGGGGTGGGCGGGGGGTCCTACATTATCAGCTTTAGAAGGTAATCAGCTTCTGATTGCCCTGAGCCTGGGAGTTAACATAGTGTACCAGGTACACCACACCTGGCCAAAACTATGAATACGCTTTGAAAATGAATGCCGACGTCAGTCAGTATATCCAACCTTTTTAGTTCCAAATCGGTCAGTCATCTAGCTTCTACTTTCAGACGTTTAATCAGAACAAAGATTTAATGGTTCAATTAATTAGAGCAAAGCAACGGATTACACATGTTACTTGCAATAAAAATCCTGCTTGTCACTATCTTCTAAATCACTGAACAATAACCATGGGCACTAATTCTGAATACTGACTCAAATCGGAACTAAAGTTAAGCATTGTCTGTTAAAAATTATGAAAAAAAAAAAAGGAAGCCAGGAATGGGAATACAAAAAAAAAAGAAAAAAAAAAAGTGACACACAAAAAAAGATTTTTTTTTACAGGAAAAAATGGATTTCAACTTACATTTGGTTCCCTGTAATACCTCTTTAGGATATTGATAAAATCTGTGATGGTCAGCATTCCTGAAACAATACAGCATGTTCTGTATTTAACAGGTTTCTCCTAACTTCACCCTCATTACCCAAAAACATTGACTAAAAAAAATACACAACAGTGCAGCTCGGTTTTATTCTGTATTTCAAAAGACAAATTTGCAAACATAATTAGTTAGTTTGGAGCCTTCAAGGCCACGAAGAATGGCCAGAGGTATGGTCTGTCTATGCTGAAACAATCATTTTGAATCACAGCACTGTCACATCAATAAACACCAAGAATATCATGTCTAATGGTCAGACATTTTCTTTCCTAACCGTTGCTAAATTCGACATATGCAATATCTAGTGCCTGGCCAAAACACAAGCAAATAATCTGATAGCCTTTTCTTCCCAATCTGTTTCTGTTTCACTCCTTAACTGCCCCAGTCTGGAAATTCACCAAGCCAACTCGTGCATTCTGTACGCTTCTAGCCTGGAAAAATTTCAGGGCGATGACGCAACGTAAACAGGCCAACTTCCCTGGTAACAATGAAGGGAAATAGATAAATACTATGAGACTGTTTGAAAGGAACCTACAATATCTATCAAGTCAGTGGACCAAACATCAAGGTTGTCCTCCAAGTAGCTCATAACATACAGTGAACACAGCAGGCGACTGTATAGCAATCTATTCCCCGACATACAGGGTGCTCTTGCACTCGGCAGTGAAGGGGTTAAGATCAATATTTCTGAACAACCAGCCTGTCTAGTTTCAGCTTCAGTTACCCCCATTTGCATTGTAAAGTATTATCCACATTTAAATACAATGGTTCCAACAATAAATCATCATTACAACATGATCATGTGCACACATTCCTCACATTCTGACGCACCAAAAGGGTCTTCTTTGACTTGTACACAAACATGCATGCGCGCGGCCACACACAACACACTCAACTCACCGACATAATCCTGTTTGACTGTGTCCCACAATGGAGCGGCCCGTACCCCATTGTACACCAGGGCAAAAAAGGCTTTTTTCACCTGTAATTCAAAGCATCACGTCTGTGAAATCATGTTTTTTTGTTTCTTTTTACAAAACTGTTTTATCTTAATGAAACCATGCAAGCTTCTATGCCCAAGTAATCTAATCAAAGCACATCATGCTGCATTTAGTATTACCCACTCCAGCACGAGGTGGAACGAGTGATGAAAAACACAATCCAAGAGTCCACTGAATTTAACTGAAATCATGTTGTTCAGAGCCCTGAGGAATGCAAGGAACCCTATTCCAATGAATAGGTGATTTTGTAATTATACACTGCTGTCTGAGAGATTAACCAAAAGGACATATACCAGTAACTTTTCATTAGAGAGAATCATTTGTCTTTCTTACATTTTTTCCCTGTGTAAGAGACTCACCTACCATACCATCTTTTGCCTGAATGGGATACCCACCATACCACCTTTCGCATGTCAGGGGACTATCTGTATAATTATTCGACCATCTGAGAGAGAGCCTGTATGATCTTCTGTCTGTCTGGAAAGCTCACTGCATCATCTTCTACCTATCTGGGAGATCGTCATAAAATCATTGTCCCTCTGTATGACTCACCAAACAATGTCTCGTCTGTCTGAAAAAGTTGCATACAACTTTTGCCAAAATCTTACTACACAGCACATTCAGAGGCATACAATTTTAGCTTAGTCTATCGGTAAAACTAAGAAAATGTGCGCGCAATTATGTGCTTGTGAACGATGGTATCTCTGCATGAGGTTTGTTCGTGGTGGTTGTTAACATAAAAATTTACCCATACTATGCTAAAAACTTTACCATCTACATAGTGTTCAAAACTAATTGGCCGATTGTTTTTACAAAGGTATTCTGTTATATATCTGCACAGAGAGCGAATCAGACGCCCAAGTCCAAGTAACTGCCATTTTCACTTAATCTGCTGCTGCAGAGGGACTCATCTTTGGACATGGGAACTGCAGGCTTCTGTCTTGCCTCACTCTGACATTTGTAGACTGTTCAGTTTCATTTGCTTGTGACATCATCATGCCACATGAGGCAACATGCCACATGAGGCAATGAGAACTCTGTAATGTCCAACAGCTGTGCTGCTGTGTGAAAGTCATTTGCATGCAGGTGCAAGCACACATACACACGTGATAATGACACACAGACAAGACAGTCTAGCGAGAAACACACACACACACACACACAATCACACAGAGGGAGAGAGGGATGGGGATGTAAGGAAGAAAAAAAAAAAAAACAAGAAGGGAGAAAGAGAGAGGAGACACACACACACACACAATATATATATATATACACACACACAGTAAGGGTGGGATGGGCAGGTGTGTGGAGAGGGGGGGAAGACAACAGACAGAGGGAGGGAGGGATGAAGAGGTAAGAAAGTAGAGGGGGAGAGAGAGAGAGGGAGGAAGGGGCAAAGAGAGAGAGAGAGAGAGAGAGAGAGAGAGAGATGGAGAGTGACAGACAGACAAAGAATTTACATTCAGCTGTGTGTCGAAGATGACCAGTTTGGCACTTGTGGGTATGAGGTCGTAACACTTGTGAGCACGCATGAACTTGCTGAACACCTGGTCCTCATTCTCATCTGAAACAACAAACAGAAAATGTTCTCTTGAATCATTTCATCAACATGTTTTCTCTCACCACAGCATTATTGTTCATTCTCTTCTTTTCAATGTTGATTTGTTGTGAATGAGACTGGAGGCATGTTTATACATATTCGCATGCCCACATGCCTTTGTATGTACATTCTTCGTGTACCAATGTGGACACTGGTGCATTTGAGTTTATCTGCTAATGTATGCCTCTGTATGTACAAACCTTGTGTACAAAGGTGGACATAAAATCCATTTGAATGTGCACATGCGTCTGTACATACTTGGTGTACAAATACACAGGGATGAGCACAGCCAAGGAAAAATTACTGTATTTCTGACACCTGTATACCATGACACTAAAAGAACATAGCCAATAAGGAAACCTGGATACAAAATGATGTATTGCAGTCGCTTATTCGGGTTATTAATCGCTTGAAACCAACTTACATATTCATCCAGTTTTTTTTCATAATTTAACATCTTTTCAATGGTTATTTCAATTGCTATGTATCAACCATCACTTTTATTGACTTACAATATTTGATGGCCCAACTGATCTTTAATCTGCATCCCAATATTCGATGGCCACTGACCTTATCGCATCCATTTGATGGCCCAACTGATCTTTAATCTGCATCCCAACATTCGATGGCCCAACTGATCTTTAATCTGCATCCCCCGACCCCCCAATTGCTTTTTCTTTCTGTGAATGTGTCGACCCCCCAATTCCTTTTTCTTTCTGTGAATGTGTAAAGACGAGGCCCCAAAACTTCATAGTTTTTTTTTTTTTTTTTGCTGAATGGGGAAATACAATTTCTTAACCTGTATGTCACACCTCAGGGTCTATTTCCACTGGACAATCTATACACTTTGTCAAGTTTCGAACACTCCTGGGTCTATTTCCACTGGACAATCTATACACTTTAAGTTTCGAACACTTCTGGGTCTATTTCCACTGGACAATCTATACACTTTGTCAAGTTTCCAAATTTTTAATGCATCTTTCCTCTTTCCCACTTGCCCAATCATCACTGTCCAACTCCCACCTTCGTCTCCTCTTCGGCAAGGATTTTTCACAATCAGGAGATGTGGAAAGATTTTCTTTTGTACCCTCTTCTTATGTAACTGCTATTTGTCACATACTAAAGCTGAGTCACTGAAATCTTGGTTAACGGCAGTACAAGAGTTTCAGGCAGATTAGAATGAAACAGTTTAAGAAGGTATGTGGCCACTGGACATTGGGCTACTGACCAAGCTCCAATGCTGACTGGAAAGTCTCTAGTCACCACTGGACTTGTGTAGCAGCATGCCTATAGGAAAAATTCCAAAGTGCTATAAACTTGGAATATTATGCTCACACTAAATTATGTTTTCTCCAAATTGTGAATGTAAATTTAAGTCAATATTTTTCAACATGAGCAAGAAAATTAAGCCAGCCACAAACTTGTCTGCTACCTGCCGCCATGGTTTCGAGGTCAAAAGTCGAGGCTTCTGGACTGGAAGATCATGAAAGTTTGGCTTCCAACAGAAGCATACATTTGTAGTGATTTTTCTGCTCTGCCAGCTAAAAATCTCAGAGCATTCATGTTCCCAGTATTTTCTGCAAAACAAAGAAAACTCACCTAATTTTGATCTTGATGGAAGATAAGCTCTCTTTACTTTTAGGCCTTTCCTCTCCTCTACATGAAACCTAAGGTCATGACATTTAACGAGTCCAACACTACCCTTCAGCCTTGATCCCATTTTCCCTTGTACTTGAACCAGCCTTGCTATTTTCACAGTTTCAAAAGTAACTGAAGCATGCTGCACTACAGAGCACAATCACCATGTACACTCAGCTCTGGGATCTTTGCTTCATGTCAGGTTTTTTTTTTTGTTTCGTTTGTCTCCCCTCCTCCCCCTCCCTACATAGTAAATACCATTTTCAATGAGGATCTCCCCTCCTCCCCCTCCCTACATAGTAAATCTCATTTTCAATGAGGGTCTCCCCTCCTCCCCCTCCCTACATAGTAAATCTCATTTTCAATGAGGGTCTCCCCTCCTCCCCCTCCCTACATAGTAAATCTCATTTTCAATGACGGTCTCCCCTCCTCCCTCTCCCTGCACTGTATATATACTATTTTCAATGATGGTCCATCTGAAAGTCAATTTGCTTCTAACAATGATCCTGGGAAGAGTTTGGACAGTTGTGTTGACTTTGCCATTCAACACGAATGATGAAACAGGCACAGCACTGATGAAGAACAGATCTGTCAATGTTAAAAGGCAACATGTCACATCTACCTGAGGGAATTAACACTTTTGGAATTCGTTTCACCAATCATTTAACCATCACACACTGTGCATTATTGTGATAGTATATGGACCATTTTTTTCCCCCACTATTTTGAAAATTGTACGCTTCTGGTTTATTTTCATGTTTGCCTTTTTTTTTTTCGTGATCTGCCACAAAAACCTGGAAAGAATTTACGCATAAACAGACCAAAATCAGTTTTCAACCAAATCAGTGTAGAACTAAAACAACGTGTTTTCTTCAACATAGCAAGATGCATACAGTGGTTCAGGAGACTTTTAAAACACAGTCAACTCTGTATGTGTCAGTCAGCCTCTTGTACAAGCAGTTTTAAGCTGTACGCTTCCTTAGCTGGCTGCTTCACATAGCACAGACTAACTGCAACAGCAGTAGTTCAAGGGACAAGAACCTCCATCTAATAATAATACCATGTTAATCTCAATATTCACACAAGTAAACTTCTAATCACCCCTTCCCCAAGTGACATCTTCTTTGCAGCTGACTTTGCAATATACATTCCTTTGCACTGTTATTCAGTTCCTTTTTGCACTGCCAGTTCTTACAGAACAGGTAGTACTTTACAATGGGAACGAAGAAATGCTGTCTGTGTGTGTGTCCGAGGTCCAAACATGTTCCAGTCGCTCCAGACAAAACTTCTGGGCCGATCTTTCTGAAAATTTGTACGTATGTTCATTATGGGTCACGGATGATGTCCAATGTTTTATTTTACCAGAATAGCCATTACTAACGGCTATAATGGCCCAAAACGGTTTTTCTCCTTTATGGAATATCTTAGAAAGTATTTGTATTCAAGATAAACTGGGAGTACGTTTATATGCTTTGCATCTTTTTTTTTCTCTTTTTTTCTTTTTTACTGTGTGGTCAATCTGTCGATCTTTTGATGGAAAGCAGCTCTTGTACAGATCTGAGAGAGAGAGAGAGAGAGAGAGAGAGAGAGAGAGAGAGAGAGAGAGAGAAAGAGAGAGAGAGAGATGGGGGCAAGAGTGGGGGCAAATTAATTTTGTTTCCCCAAATGAAGGGGAAATAATCTGTCCTTTGTTGGGCCATCAAAAGGGAGGTTCAAAAACCAGAACTCTCCAAAACCACTGACAAGAGTAAACAGCTGAGATGCACTAAGAACACGTTGGGTAGGGATGAAGTCAAAACATGAGGGTCACAACAGAGTTTACACAGCTTCATTGAACGCACAGGCCCGAGCAATTTGGGATGGGGTGCCAGAGGGCCAAGAAAACAGAGGAGGAGGAGTGGGCAGGTGGAGGAGGGCGGTTGGGGGATGGGGGGGGGGGGGGAGGAGAAAGACTGTCACAGCGCGCTGGTGGGAAGAAAGGGGAGGGGACGTGGCGGGGACGCATTTGCCAACCTTCCACTTTTTCCGCCTCCTCTTTGCTTGAACGTCCTACTTTTTCCTCTTCCGCTTGGCTCGTCCTTTCCGCTTCCTCCTGGCTGGTAGAAACACCTACATTTCGGGCTTTCTCTTCACAGACATCTTCGAGTTTTTCATCTCCCTCTTTGCTGAACGTCCTCCTGGTCTTCGTCTGCTCCTTGTCCTGACCCTGCACCCGTTCCCCCTCCACTTCCTTTAGTTTCGCGGCTTCCACCTGCTTCGTCACGCTATCCGTCCGACTCTTCGCCGCCGCCGCTCCTCCACCGATATCCTCTCGGCGCGATGTGAACCCCGTCAGCTGCACGTTCTTCTGCCCGCCCTGATCAGGCAGTTTCCACTTGGTCCATTTGGTAGACTCCATAACAGATTATGTCCTCCTCGACATGTTAGTCCACTGCCAAGTCAAAAGTGGCTCGAGCCCACATCCACCCACTCAGGGTTCTTCCGATGACACAGTCCCCGGGTGAACCACACACAACGCGTGAAGAGTGAACACCAGTTTCAACAGTTGGCGCTTCATCTCGCGCGCATTTCGCATGCGCTGCGTGCGAGTTTCGTGCACAAACGTGGCAGGGCCGGTGACCTTCACTTTTATTGTCGACCGGACGCATGCGACCGTGCTGGGGTCGGTAGTTCACGTGCAGATATGAATCAAAACGTTTTGATGCTGTCAAAGGCCTTGGGGATTTGAGAGCATTTTGCCTGTTCCTTTTTAAATTTCATTCATTCATCTATTTCTATTCATTTACTCTTAGTAATGGGGAACAAATAACAGTGCGCTGCGTAAGAAAGTTAGGTCTACGGCTTACGTCACACAATAGCGTTTCCAGGCGAAATGCTCATTCCAAAGAGGCTTACACAATTCAAAGCACTGAGTATTTCGAAGCTTTGTCCTCCCCTGTGAAAAAAACAAGTACTCAATCCAAACAGAGCCACATGATTCAGAACAGCGATAATTTGGAAGCTCTTAATGATCAGGCATGTCACACGATGCAGTACCCACAGCATACCGCCAAACGTTCTATACCGCACTGTACCGCCGACGGCTCGACTGGTTCAGTGAGATCATCCTTCACCCCCCCCCCCCCCTCCCTCCCCAGTCTTATAACACTGCGCCCCGCATGTTCTGTCGCAAATCAGATAAAACTGGTCCGAAACAAAGTTTTCATCGTGTTAAAAATTTAAAACCGGCCTGTCCACTTTTCATCTGCTACTGGACTGCCGAGCAAGGCATAAACACGAGTTTACCAGCAGCATCGTTCATTTCGCAATGGCAATGATGCGGAATACGGGGGTGGGGGGTGGGGGGGGGGGGGGGCATTTTGCCAGACTGCAGCACGTCGTGAAACGAGTTCATCATTCCCGCCGAACAGCTTGGAAACCACGTCTTGCAAAATCAAGTCAGACGGGAACCACTTGAAACACAGTGCTGCACACGTATTTTCGGCACGAAACACGCGTTTATTCCCGACTGGCGTGTGACATTCAACCGTCACATTTAATTGTTTTAAAAACATTTTCCCCAGAAATCATCCACCCTTTCCTTTTTTTCTTTTTAAGTGAAAAGAATGTGAATGCAACAGCAACGTGAGATAGCTTGTTACAAAAATATAAGCGACAGTTTTTGTTCTTTTGCAAATTTGCCTACTGTAAGAAATAGGTACCGTCTCTTTCCAACACGATGAGAACTTACTACATTTTTTTTTTTTTTTAAAGCGGTTAGTTGTTTTCACGGTGAAAGACCTAAACTGGTGATTCTCTCCGCCAGACAACCGTCATGAAGGTCAGCTTGACCCAGGCATGCCGAGGCAAGGAAGACATCAACCGCGCAGGTTTTATCATGGATCCCACGAATCGAAGTTGCCACAAGCAGTTAGCGCGTTCTTCTTCATGCACATTATGTTGCAATGGGCTGGTGCACATGACACAACGACAATAACTACACAACAAACCAAACAAGAACGTCCAGGCTATCTAATCAGCGTGCATGGCGTCACGTCAACATGTTCCAACGGTACAATGCCGATTAAGATAACACCTCTGCTGTGCGTTAACAACCATTGTTATCTCACAACAACAGGACTGCTAAATTCTTTGTTTGGGATCAGCAAATCCGAGTGCATCGTCGGCATCAGTCACGAGCCAAATCCAACCTAATGTGCTGACATCAATTTACTTTTTTTTTTTTTTTCGGAATCATTCATGAACAAAATCCAAAAACTGTGTTGCAGTGCCCCTCATCTTCATCCAGCAATAACGTTCCATTTGTTGCACTGCAACCTCCTTCAGTTTTTTCATTGGGGGGGGGGGGGGGGGGGGGGGGGGTCGGGTCGACAACTGAAATACAATGCCGTTGGATACATGTAACGTCGTTTGATGTAGATGCTCACTTTGAAGTTCTGGGCACAGAAGATGTAGGGAAAGCGAAAGAGCGAGCCGAGGTATGTATGTTCGGGATAGAAACTCATACTCCCTGCTCTTCGAGTACGATTTAAGAGAGAGAGAGAGAGAGAGAGAGAGAGAGAGAGAGAGGGATTGTGGTTGTGTGAACTGAGAGTTTCAGTTTCACCAAGAAGGTGTCACTATGTGGGAAGTAGTCCATATAATGCTACACCACATCCGCTAAGTTTTCAGACCACACTGCGCTTGATTTAAAGCTGATGGATAAATGAATTAATTAATGACTAACATGAGAGTATTTATGAAGAGGGTCTCGTGGCTACGACTTAGCAGATGTCTGACCTACGCATCAGCCCAACGCACTGGTCAGACCTTGAGTACCTACCTAACGTTGGTTACGCCATTATCATCATGTATGTGTGTATGCATATGTGTATGCATGGGTGTGTGGGTATGGGCCCATGTGTGTGTGTGTGCCAGTGCATGCGGTGCGCGTGTGCACAAGGGTGTGTGTGTGTGTGTGTGTGTGTGTGTGTGTGTGAAAGAGAGAGAGAGAGACAGAGAGAGAGAGAGAGAGAGAGAGAGAGGAGAGAGAGCATAATATACGCATGCACGTCGACCAAGTGTTTCGTAACACTGGAGCGGGCAACCAGTTTCACATAAAATCTAGGTAAGTAGCGAATCCAAATGTTAAAGAGCACGAGCGCGAGCACGAGGGCGGCATGTAACGACCCACCCCCCCCCCCCCCCCCCCCCCCCCCCCCCCCCCCCCCCCCCCCCCCCAACCCCCTTCTCCCAGCATCAAATGATGACAAACCGCCAAATAACGCCCACCATACTCACGTTTCAAGCGCTTCCACAGCGGAATCTTACGTCGCACGAGGTAGGGGCGGTTGTTCCGGAAAACTTTCACAAAACCGATCATCAGCATCATCAGCAGACGGTACAAGAACGACGAGTTCACCATCCTCTCGCTCACTACCTCTCAGATCGTGAAGGGAGAACAACACGTCAGATCGTTATATACTGACAAGTAGAAACTCAATCCCTGAAATGTTTCCAAGTTCTTTGGGGCGAAGCTGCAGGGTCGGTCCACAAAACATCGCATTCTTCACATGGTCTGCAAGAGTTCAATTCAAGCTTCTAATACGGAAAAAAAAAGAAAGAAAATGTGCTGTTGGCTTGTTTCTCGACAGCTTCGCCAATTTTCCGCTCCTTCCACGTTTGTTTTCCGTCACAATGCGCATCACATGCCGTGCTGTTACCAGTCCACGTACAACGCCTACACGTCAGGAATTCGCTCGACTACTGTCCATGTACTACCTTCTGATCCTATTTTCTTTCCAAACCCCGGTCTTCTATAACCTCTGCTCATGAGATTAGCGTGGCCTACCGAGAGACTACCAGTCAATGATTTGAGAAAAAAAAAGCAAAAAAAAAAAAAAAAAAAAAAGGCAAAAACAAACAAAAAACAAAAAAACCCACGCACCAATAAGGCGCGCGTGCACCTCTTGAACAAAATATCAGCTGATCACAAAGTGCAATAGCTGCTGAGGTGGTTTCTTAGATAATCTAGTCCTTGACCTACAGCTGTTTTACTATCACTTTAAAACATACCAATACTGTCATTATCTGCGATCCCGAAAGTGGAACTGTGTTTGTTACGTCTGGAAATACGTTTTCGCCTGGCACACAATAACGATTCTGAAGGGGCAAAAAAAAAAAAAAAACATGTTTAAGCTCTTGACACATTCTGAACTTGTAACGGAGCACCACAGAAAATTGTACGTTAATTAAGGTCGACAAAAAAAAAAAAAAAAAAAAAAAAAAAAAAACCGAACCAGGGAAGGGAGGGAGAGGGAGGGATGAGCGAGTAAGAAGTCTGCCCAAACTCCCAACCTCCCCCTCCGCCCCCACCCCACTCCCGTCCTACTTCCTAACCGCCTCAAACCCTCGGCTTCAGCAGAAGGCAAAATATACGGTACATACACTGCTAGACTATCTGAAAACACATGGCTACCAGACCACCCAATGACAAACCAAATCTCCAGTCCAAACACTGGAGGAAGGGGGGTTGCTAAACTTTGTTGTAAATATGTCAGGGGACACAATCACCAGATTCAGCCTCAAGCAGCACAAAACAATTTTCAAGTACAGCCTCTGAGGTACCTCCATTTTTCTCTCTCTCTCTCTCTCTCTCTCTCTCTCTCTCTCTCTCTCTTCCTCCTCCTCCTCCTCCACGCCAGTTTAAGAATGTATATGACGCAACAATGAACGATGATCTGCGAACAATCAAGTTTGTGAGATAGAGTAACAGATTCGGCAATCTTGTCCGATACCACCATCCTTAAGTCTGGCGATCAGTTGCTTGGTTTCAGAGAGAGGAAGCAACAGTCTGAACATCATACTAACGCAGCATGATGCTGCTGGCACACAAGATTCATGTGAAACAACCATGTGTCCCGGTACAAAGGCGGTTGCGTAACCTCTGCGTCCAGCAACGAGAAGAAAGAGAAAAAAAGACTGTCCAAGAAATGCTGCTTGGTTTTGGGTGGCACATCAGACCGAACAGGGGAAATGCCAGCTGATCTGGTGTATATGAAACTTTCATTTTCATCTGCTCTTTTTCCCCCCTATCTTGTAATATTCCCCCCTTAGATTTTCTTTCCAAAAATCTCTGACGTATTCAAGGAGTAGGCATCTCTCAGGGTTTTCTTCTCTGGTGATATTTATTCCCAGCAAGGAAAAAAAATATCTGAAACCGACGACAATTTGGAAACGACTTTTCGAAAGGAAAAACCGACCAATGACGGTGGCAGGGCAAAAGGGCCTTTTCCCCCTTCCATTGAAACCATTCAAGAAAGGTACTCACGAAGTGTAGCAATCATGAGCTTGAAACGAAGCAAAGCTAGTTACAAAGAGAGGGTCTTTCTCTAATCAAGGCCGACAATACACCCTTTTTATTTATTTATTTATTTTTTTTTGTCTACGGAGGTTTTCACAACCGAAAGAACGGCATTCCAGTCAAGACTTCTTATCTGGCCCTTACCTCGTCGGATTTCCCACCATAACCTTTGTTCTCTTAAAACAAACAAACCCCCTTTCCGTTCACGAACACTTCTTTTGTTCACGACGATGAAAAAAAAAAAAAAAAAAAGATCAAATAAAGCGGGCACCGCAGACTATACAATCGTTCCTTTTGTTTTCAAACCTACCAACAACAGTGCACAAGGACAGGCAGACGCGAATAGTGTTGGCCCACAGACGGCAAACTCTATCACCAACTAAAGCTGGGCGAGGACGGGCGGACAGCGACTACAGTGGTACCCATTTCACTGTTTGTCTAGTGCTGACTTTAGAGAGCCCTTGGGGCACTGGCCAGGCGAGGGTCAAGAGCGTATAGTAGTTGTAAATCACAGCTTCATCCAAGTCTCCCGGTTCCCCCACCTCACACCCCCAGGCCCCCTTCCCCACATTAAACATGGACACCGTATCAGAGCAAACTGGCTCAGTGATAAGAGCACAGATTTCTCAGTCAGCCGGTGCAAGTTCGAATCCCGCCACTGGCGGCCGGACCAATAAAAGGCCATTTTCTCAGTCGTTCTGATGGGCTCAGACGACTGTTCGATCTCCTTCTAACCAAGGATGTCTGTCCCTGTCCTCTGTATCGCCGTCGATGGGTATGGGGATGTTAATCCTCAGTATAACTAACAAACTCCCTCCTGTCCTCTGCCCCATTCTAATCTTGACTGTCTGGACAGCCAAGTGGTAGACCAACGATTTTCAGTCTCAACTGTTGCTTGTCCCGTTGATTTAAGCTTAACAGTGTCATACCACAAACTTCAGTGGCTTGTAATATCTGGACGAACTCGAGAACAACTTGACTGCACGGTAAAAGTTACTTCACCATGCCACGCCTACGGTTCGACTGCAGAACTACATACCTGTGATTCCGGATGTGCCCTTGGAACTGTCAGCATAAGTAATAGCATCCTTTAACCTACACGTAACTG
>CM065716.1:60625689-60645689 GCA_033310375.1 Conus canariensis | reverse complement strand
GCACCTGTGATTATGACGTCTTCTCCTGCATTTTATATATTTTTAAGCCTGTTTTTTACAATTTAAAAAAAAAAAGATCCTGCTCGAAATCCTACTTCCACCTCCCCGTGGTGAGCAGGGGGCACTGGCAGACGGAAGGGGTGCTCTCTCTCTCTCTCTCTCTCTCTCTGTACGCGCTATTTGTATACGAGACAAGCGCGTTATTTGTATACAGGACGTGCGCGCTATTTGTATAAGAAAAACGTACGCGCTATTTGTATTTGCGCGCTAATTGATGCCTGCCAAAAATTAGGGGGTCAGGCTCGGCACGAAAAACGGACTTCCAACGGACTGGAAATAACGTGCATTGTGATCTGATGATCATCAACATCACGTGCTCGCGAGGCCGTGACGGACGCTGGGGCAGTCAGGGCCTCAGCGCTCTGTTCTCATGTTGTACCTGACCTGTCAAGTCCTTGAGGTGACATCCGTGTGTCTGTTGAGAGAGAGAGAGAGAGAGAGAGAGAGAGAGAGAGAGAGAGAGAGAGAGAGAGAGAGAACGAAATTTTATTTTACCAAGGTAATGAGATAAGCAATACAAATGCTTTTTTCCACCCAGCCCTGAGAGAGAGAGAGAGAGAGAGAGAGAGAGAGAGAGAGAGAGAGAGAGAGAGAGAGAGAGAGAGGAGAGAAAGAGAACAGTTCTCGAACTGTTTGTGCAAATGCAACAGATCACTTACAACAGCGGCTGTTGTGTTTGCTGGCTCCGCTGTGGACAGCAAGGTTTGTCACCCTCGGCTATTGGTTAAGTGTGCTTGTCCGTCTCGTAACAAGATTACACATAACCTACCGGACCCATTCCAACAAGTCTTTGGCGGAAAGAGGAAACGGGGCCCCGAGGATCGACCCACTGAATCCGTGGCGATCAGGATCAAATAAAAAGTGAGAGAGAGAGAGAGAGAGAGAGAGAGAGAGAGAGAGAGAGAGAAGAGAGAGTGAGGAAGAGACAGACAGAGAGAGAGACAGAGACAGAGAAATACCAAAAGAACTGACTTCAACAAACTTTTCGAAAAGATAGAATGTGGGCCAACGACGAACCCACTGAACCTGCTGGATCTGTAGTGGAGATACGAATCAAAATGCGGATCCACGATCTGTTCGACCGTGGTGGAGGACTACGTTCTCCTAAGCGTCTTCCTGATTTGCTCCCCCCCCCCCCCCCCCCCCCCCGCTTCTTATCATTAAGTGTTTTTCTTAAAATGTCGTACTGCATTTAATTCTTCTCTTCTAAAGTGTAGTAATGCATTTATTTCTTCTGAAGCGTATTACTGCATTTACTTCTTCTAAAATAAACCATATCAAAACAAAGCGTATGGAGGCACATGTCTGCTGGTCAGGGCCTCAGCTGCTGGTCAATTTTTCACTGCGGGGCACATGGAGACGGACGGACACGTGATGTATACGTCAGCGAGAACATCTGTTGCAACTCGTAAACGAACACACACACACACACACACACACACAATTTTCATGGTATGCACGGTATGAGAACCCTCTGTACCGCGCTGGGGTGTAAGGACTGTCCATATCGTGCGTATTGATGTGTGCAGGGGGGGGGGGGGGGGGGGGAGGGGACGGACAGTACGAGCGCGCCCATGGGCATGCGTGCCGCTGCATTTCTTATTCCGTGCTGCGCTTTTCCACTGAACAGTGCAGCGTTTTCTGGTACACGCATTCACTGCAGAGCAGCATGGGTTTTCTGTATGTTTGCTCAATTGTGAGACTGAACAACAGAAATAAATAGGCCTAAATAATAAATCACCTCTACTCTCTCAATCTTACACATACATATCGCTTCTCTCTCTCTCTCTCTCTCTCTCTCTCTCTCACACACACACACACACACACACTCACTCTCTCTCTCTCTCTTTCACACACACAAACGCCCTCTCTCTCTCACACGCATACACAAACGGTCTCTCTCTCTCTCGCTCTCTCTCTCTCTTTCTCTATCTCTCTCTCTCTCTCTCAGGAGAATCAGTCACACATAATGAGAGCGACCCTGTAATGTTACACTGACATACTGGCGGCGTATTGCAGAAAATGGAGGGAGAAATAGGGACAGCCTTCATGGTTAAATCCATAGCTAGCAGGCAGCGAAGATCATTTTCAGGACTGTGGATAAACCTTTTGGCAGTCACGATAAAAGTCAAATCGCCGTTTGAAGTTACTGATTCCTTTCCGTGATTTGGTTTCTTCACTGTGAAGTCGTTTCTCTAACATAGCTATCTGTGTTTATTCCTCCACGGTCATTTTATGAACCCCCCCCCCCCCCCCATGCTCTCCCCCTGAGAATGGGCTTGGTAAGCATGCCTCAATAAATCATTCTCTTGGTCTCTCTCTGATGCAAACCTCTCATTTTTGTGTGTGTGTCCTCTCTCTCACTGATGCACTCCCCATCTCCCCCCCCCCCCCCCCCCCCCCCTTTTTTTCTCCCTTTATACACTGCTTCAACCTACAGCCTGATATACCTCTCAATCACTGTGTATTTCAATAACCAACAGCCTACCCCCCCCCCTCCCCCCCTCATCGTCAACCCCTCCTCCACTGCTTCTGGCTCACACTAAACGATGATACCCCGTAATAGAAACATCTCCCATATCCCTGTCATAATCCGCCATACACGTACAACTCGGGGTGATCGGCAGCGGTCACTCCACTGGTGACGGCGCCTGTCACTGACCTTTCCACTGCCGTCTTCTTCGCACCGACAAAAGGTCGTTCTTGTTAGCAGGCACGGCGCCCTTCCCTCCCCTGGCTAACGATCCCCATTAGTCGCACAAGCCCGTAAGGAGTGGTAGGGGCCAAGCGGACGTAGAAAGAGGTGGGAAGGGGGACAGGCGGCATCGATTCTTTGACAAAGTGCTGTTAGACTCCTCGGCTTCTTCAGCATCCAAGCCCTACGGTCGTCCGCCACTCTCTGCTACCACTCCTTCAACAGAGGAGAAGACGACTTCACAAAACGCCACTTTTTTTGTTCAAAGAATTCATGGTACTATCGAGGCACCTCTGCCGAAGCAATGTTCTCACCCATGCCAGCTGGTCTGTGCATCGGTCATCGAGCTTGCATAAACACTGTTGAAAAGATTTTAACCAAACTTGGAAGCTAGGTGAAATAAATGGGAGCCAAGGACGAACCCACTAAATTCCAGGGGTGGACCTGAGTAAAAGAGCAGAGCTAGGAATTCTTTGAAGAGGACCTGGCAGGTCTGCATTCTCCTGAGTGCCCTTCTAGTGTGTGAAGAAGCACTCTTCTCATCTGTGAACACGTCTTCAGTGTAAAAATCACTGTTTTATACAAAGGACCGCATGATGGTGAGCAGCTGACAGCATGTGTTCTCATCTCAAATTAAAAAAAATCAGAAAGAAAGAAAGTATGAAAGAGAGAAAGAACGGGAAAAAAATCATGACCAGAGCAGATAAAAAAAAAAAAACAACTAAATTCTTATACACAGCAGCTATAAATAGTCCACTCATTGTGGGACAGAGCACAGTGTGAAAAGGATGGTTTAACGACTGTGTCCTGATCATGCAAGTGGCAGCATTGTTCCCAAACCTTTCATTTGTACCGACTGAGACACCACCTTCTAATGCCTTCTCTCTTGTGTATCTGAGGATTCAATGCAGAGAGAGCCTTTTTTCCCAACATCAGCAGAATTGGAGATTGAGCTTTGTAAGCATACCTCAATAAATCATTCAAAATCTCTCTCTCTCCCTCTCTCTCTTATAGCCAAACATACCTCTCGATCACTCTCTTTTTCTCTAACAAATAGCATACTCCCCTCTCCACCCCCTTCGCCACTGCTTCTGCCTCCCAGAATAACACGATGCCCTGTAATAGAAGCACTTCACACATCCCTGTCATAATCCGCCATACCCGTACACCTCGGGGTGATCGACAGTGGTCAGTCCACTGGTGACGGCGCCCTTCATTGACCTTTTCACTGCCGTCTTCTTCGCACCGAGAAAAGGTCGTTCTTGTTAGCAGGCACGGCGCCCTTCCCTCCCCTGGCTAACGATCCCCATTAGTCGCACACGCCCGTAAAGAGGGGCGAGGGGGCAGAGTGGATGCAGTGGAAGGTGGGGGAGGGAGACAGGTGGCATCGATTCTTTGATAAAGTGCTGCTGCTAGGCTCCTCGGCTTCTTCAGCATCCAAGCCCTACGGCACACTCTGCCGCAACTCCTTCAACAGAGGAGGACAACTTCACAAAATGTCACTTTTTTGTTCAAAGAATTCGCAGCGCTCTCAAAACAGTACCTTCACCGAAACTAAGTTTTTACCCGTGCCTGCTTGTTAGGTTGTCTGTTGTCGGTCATTGAGCTTCTGCAAAAACTACCGAGAAGAATATGACCTAAATTGGTGGCAAGATTTTAAAGGAATGTGAGCCAAGGACGATCCAACAACATTCTGGTGTGGATCAGAATAAAACAGCGGAGCCAGGAATTCTTTTAAGAGGATCTGACAGAGGTCTGCATTCTCCTGAACAGACCTCTCCTGTGAAAACCGAGGTCATTTCTCGCCTGTGAACGTGTTTTTGGAGCCAAAATCACAATTTTATTAAAATTACTGCACACTGGTCAACAACTGGCAGTATGCGTTTTCACCTCCAATTTATTAGAGAGAGAGAGAGAGAGAGAGAGAGAGAGAGAAGAGAGAGCGTGAGAGAGAGCGAGAGAGATCACGGCCAGTGCAGGCTGACAAACCCAATGCTCACGTGCCCCAGCAATATAGTCCACTCCCTGCAGAACAGAGCGCAGTAAGAGGAGGACAGTGAAACGACTATGTTCTGATCGTGTATGTGGCAGCATAGCTCACTCTGTTCACAAACCTTGGATCTGCGCCGAGCGAATGTCTTCTTTTCTGTACATCGGAGGATTCAGCGCAGAGAAAGCTCTTTTCCAGCATCAGCAACCCTGGTCGTTATGTGTATTAAGGGCACACTTCGTCCAGAAGGGATGGGATGGGGTGACAGTCCGCGTGTCTCTTCACAGACCTCTCTACAGGCTAAAAATTGTTGAGCAGAGGAGGAAGAGCAGGGAGGGGATGAAGGGAACAGCAGGAAACCTTATTTTCGTTTACTGAATGCAGTATGATAACTACAAAGTTGTTGGACGGTCCGGGAAGAGAAGACAGAGGAAGGGACTGGGCCTGGGGCATAGCGGGAAGGGTAGGGCGAAGGCGCACGATCAGATCCCGCCGTCGATAGTGTTTGCTGATGGCGCCTTTTGATAAGCACGGCACCATGGCGACTGAAACAACCAGCGGTTTCCCTTCAAAGTCTGCCTACAAAGTGAAGAAGACCAAACAGACGGACTACTGCCAACAAAGTGAAGAAGACCAAAAGACAGACTGCCTACAAAGTGAAGAAGACCAAACAGACGGACCACTGCCAACAAAGTGAAGAACACCCAACAGACAGTCTGCCTACAAAGTGAAGAAGACCAACAGACGGACTACTACCAACAAAGTGAAGAACACCCAACAGACAGTCTGCCTACAAAGTGAAGACCAAACAGACAGACCACTGCCAACAAAGTGAAGAACACCCAACAGACAGTCTGCCTACAAAGTGAAGAAGACCAAACAGACGGACTACTGCCAACAAAGTGAAGAAGACCAAACACACAGACTGCCTACAAAGCGAAGAAGACCAAACAGACGGACTACTGCCAACAAAGTGAAGAACACCAAACACACAGACTGCCTACAAAGCGAAGAAGACCAAACAGACGGGCTAATGCGAACAAAGTGAAGAATACCAGACAGACTGCCAACAAAGTGAAGAACACCAAACAGACAGACTGACCAAACAGACGGACTAATGCCAACAAAGTGAAGAACACCCAACAGACAGACTGACCAAACAGACGGACTGATGCCAACAAAGTGAAGAACACCCAACAGACTGACTGACCAAACAGATGAAGAACACCCAACACACAGATTGCCTACAAAGCGAGGAAGACCAACACAAACTAGACGGATAAGAGATAAAATAACCATACAACACACCGACCCGAACTCCACTATCATCACGTCTAGAATGAACACAAGACGTTAAACGTCACGATACTGATCAGTCGGATCACGGTTCTTGTTCCTCAAGCTCTTTTTCTTTTTGTTCGTCTTCGTCTTCTTTCTCTCTCTCTCTCTTTCTCTCTCTCTCTCTCTGATCTTAAACGATCCAAAGTGATCAGCCTCCCAAACAGGAGGACAGTGCACCATCCCAATATCGCCGACTGGCACTGGGCCTATCAGTCTGCCGGACCACCGACTTGACGTCCGGCAGAAAAAAAGAAAAAAAAACAACATGTCCCTCTTTGCCGGACAGGAGGTGGGGGTGGGGGGGGGGGGGGGGGGGGGGGGGGGGCATCGGGGCATGCATTCCCACCGATTGGCCAGCGCCAGGCGTCCCAGCAGCCAATCAATTCATCCCAGCTATTCCGAACCGTCCACTAGCAGACAGTTGTTAAGCTGCAAGTAAATTCTGTCGGAATGTCTCCCACTAGGGTAGGGGCCTGACGGCTCGGAGCAATGTGTACGTACGGCACTAAGCTCGCAGTCCGAGCATCGCAGGTTCCAGTGTTCATTACACCCAACATACAAAATCAATAAATAATTAGATATATAGACAGAGAGATAAATAAATAAATAAATAAAGGAGAAAAAAAAAAAACACGAGAAAGAAGAAAAAAAGGGGCATTTTAAAAACCCATCCTAACGTGTTGTCATTCTGGTGAACAACAAATAAATAAATAATTAAACAGATGAAGTCAACTCACAAGTCAGGGAATGGACGTGAAACCATTTGAAAGTAATGGTATTCTCCGTGAAGGCTGCAGGAAAGGATGCGTCACACACACACACACACACACACACACACACACACACACACACACACACACACACACAGTGGTCAGGTACGAATACTGACTGACCTGGTTCAAATCTGGCAAATGTTCAGACACTGAAATAAACGAAGATCAGGGCTGGGGGCTGGGGACTGTAGAATGAACACTCTTGTCTGTAAATATTTTGTCCTTAATTAAACGGCCTTTTTCGTTTGCAGAATATTCTGACCTCACAACTCAAATGGGTTGCACTGTGTGTGTGTGTGTGTGTGTGTGTGTGTGTGTGTGTGTGTGTGTGTGTGCGTGTGCGTGCGTGCGTGTGTGCGTGCGTGGGAGGGGGAGGGGACGCATGCGAGCGCATACGCCTTTATGCAAGCGCGTGTGCTCATGCAAGAGCCTCTGTGCGTGCGTGCGTGCGCGCGTGCGTGTGCGTTTGTGTGTGTGTGTGTGGTGTGTTGTGTGTGTGTGTGTGTGTGTGTGTGTGTGTGTGTGTGTGTGTGTGTGTGTGTGCGTGCGTGCGTGCGCGCGTGGGTGAGCGCGCGCGCGTGCATACGTGTGCGTGCGCACGCGCAAGCAGGGCAGGGAAGACAAGACACAAACTGTCACGAGTCACAAAGACACACCGATATAATTAACACATTAATAACAACCCAGAGACGAGACGACAAATCCCACAGTAAACGACTTTCACGAGAAGCAAGCAGGTGTTAAGAAATGAACGACCCGACAGGACCGTCTCCGTTACCGTCGTCGTCGCTAGCGGTCAACAACGCCAAAAATAACTCTGGTTCAGAAGAAGGCGATGATGGGGTAAAAAAAAAAAATTAAAAAAAAAAAAAAGGAGGGGGGGGGAAGGAAAAGGAGGGTTGAGGGAGAGAGGGGGGGGGGGGGGGGGAGGAGGGAGGCGATAAAGGGAGTAGGTGAGGGCAAAAGGAGGAGACGACAGATGACGGGGGGAGGGAGGGGAGGGTGGGCAGACTGTCGAGAGTGGGCGAAGGTGATGGACGTGTATGTCATCCATTAGGGTGACAGAAGTGGAGTCGGCGAGACTGGTGGTCAGCGGGAACGGACATGCTGACCCCCCACATTCCGTTGATTTACCACCTCGTTTGTCAGTCTGTGCTCTTACCGCTGTGTTGTGTGTGTGTGTGTGTGTGTGTGTGTGTGTGTGTTGTGTACGTGCGCGCGCGTGCGTTCGTGTGCGTGTGCATGCGTGCGCGCGCGCGCGTGAGTGTGTGTGTGCGCGCGTGCGTGTGTGTGCATGAGAGAGCGAGACAGACAGAGAGAGAGAGAGAGAGAGAGAGAGAGAGAGAGTCACAGACAAAAAGAGAGAGACGCAAACACAGAGTGAGACAGAGAGCAAAACAGACAGAGAAAGAAGAGATGAGAGAGTGCATGCATAAGTGTTTCGAAAAAAAAAAGGAAGGCGTATGTTACAGAATTGTCAATAAAACAGATGTACCATCTTTGTTGCGCGGATGTCTAATTCAGGAGGCATCATGACCCCACTGCTTGGACGACCAGTCAGCGCCCGGAAGATAATAAAGAATGTCCTCAAGACTGACATGACTACTACCTGCGTATCCACGCATCGGCATGATATGACACACTATTGACGGCGCATGTCTCTACTACTCGTGCAGTACCCAGGCATTACAATCCTCACATGGTATTACCTTTGCAACCCCTGACCACGCGTATCACCATTCTAAGTGCACTGAATAATCCTGCACTGCGTAATAACACACGGGGTTATAGGAATCCTAAACCACGCAGTTCACGTTTGCTAAACATACGATCCTGACATTAAAATAAATAGATAAATAAATAATCGCATGGCATCACTGAGGCGCTTCACGACAGCTGTCTGAAAGAAGAATTAAAGACTCGTCACCTGGCATTTAAAGTCCGACACTATGAGACAGTACCATGATGTATGCACCAGTATTTCACCATCACACGAGATTCCCACTGACAATGGCAACCCATTAGTGATGTGACATTACTATCCTCCACCCTAATGCATAGTGACAGTGCCGTGACACTGACACAGTAATTTATGCCCCCCCCCCCCCCCCCCCAACGACACTGCAAGCCTAATATATAGACATGACCATCCTGATTCCTCGAGACTGTTCTAGCATTCTGACATGTGCGGCTGGATGCTGCTTTCAGTACCATGAAGTACAGCTGTAGAACTAATACTGCTCCCTTATCATTACCATTTACACTGTGTGACATATGCTGACATATATGGCATACATATGTGACAATCCTCTACCATTACCATCCATATTGTGTAACTTACGTTGACATGTATGCCATGTATGTGTGATTGGCTTCTATCGTTACCATCCGAGAAATGCTGATACTTACGCCATGTACCTATGATAATCTTCTATCATTACCATCTGCATTGTGTGATATACGTTGGTATGTATGCCATACACCTGTGTGACAAACCTCTACCATTGCTATCCACACTGCGTGACATACCCTGACATGTATGCCATACACCTGTGACAAACCTCTACCATTGCTATCCACACTGCGTGACATACCCTGACATGTATGCCATACACCTGTGACAAACCTCTACCATTGCTATCCACACTGCGTGACATACCCTGACATGTATGCCATACACCTGTGACAAACCTCTACCATTGCTATCCACACTGTGTGACATACCCTGACATGTATGCCATACACCTGTGACAAACCTCTACCATTGCTATCCACACTGCGTGACATACCCTGACATGTATGCCATACACCTGTGACAAACCTCTACCATTGCTATCCACACTGCATGACATACCCTGACATGTATGCCATACACCTGTGACAAGCCTCTACCATTGCTATCCACACTGCATGACATACCCTGACATGTATGCCATACACCTGTGACAAGCCTCTACCATTGCTATCCACACTGCGTGACATACTTTGACATGTATGCCATACACCTGTGACAAACCTCTACCATTGCTATCCACACTGCATGACATACCCTGACATGTATGCCATACACCTGTGTGACAAACCTCTACCATTGCTATCCACACTGCATGACATACCCTGACATGTATGCCATACACCTGTGACAAGCCTCTACCATTGCTATCCACACTGCGTGACATACTTTGACATGTATGCCATACACCTGTGACATACCTCTACCATTGCTATCCACACTGCGTGACACACTTTGACATATACGCCATAACCCAGACAATCCTCTATCATAACCATCTACATTGCATGACATGTTGACATCTGTGATAGTCCTCCAACATTACCATCCACACAGTGTGATATACTGACATGTATGCCATGTACATGTGACAGTCCTCTAACATTACCATCCACACAGTGTAACATATTGACATGTACGCCATGCAACTGTGACAGTCCTCTAACATTACCATCCACGCTGTGTAACATATTGACATGTGCACCATGTAACTGTGATAGTCCTCTAACATTACCATCCATACTGTGTAACATATTGACATGTGCACCATGCAACTGTGATAGTCCTCTAACATTACCATCCACACTGTGTAACATATTGACATGTGCACCATGTAACTGTGATAGTCTCTAACATTACCATCCACACTGTGTAACATATTGACATGTGCGCCATGTAACTGTGATAGTCCTCTAACATTACCATCCACACTGTGTAACATACTGACATGTACGCCATGCAAATGTGACAGTCCTCTAACATTACCATCCACACTGTGTAACATACTGACATGTGCATCATGTA
This sequence comes from Conus canariensis, assembly GCA_033310375.1. Taxonomy (NCBI): domain Eukaryota; kingdom Metazoa; phylum Mollusca; class Gastropoda; order Neogastropoda; family Conidae; genus Conus; species Conus canariensis. Next base: position 60,635,013 of record CM065716.1, on the reverse strand, counting down.
ACTGTGACAGTCCTCTAACATTACCATCCACACTGTGTAACATATTGACATGTGCACCATGTAACTGTGATAGTCCTCTAACATTACCATCCACACTGTGTAACATATTGACATGTGCACCATGTAAATGTGATAGTCCTCTAACATTACCATCCACACTGTGTAACATATTGACATGTGCACCATGTAACTGTGATAGTCCTCTAACATTACCATCCACAATGTGTGACATATTGACATGTATGCCATGTACCTGTGACAAGTCTTCTACCGTTATCGTCTACACTATACCATATACATTGCCATTATCTAAGATAATTCTTTAACATTACCCTCCACATTGTGTGACATATTGACACGTCGTCATGTATCTGTGTTAGTCCTCTATGGTTACCATCCACACTGTGTGGCATGTTGACATGTATGCCATGTACCTGTGACAGTCTTCTACCGTTATCATCTACACTATACTATATACATTGCCATGTATGCTATGCACTTGTGACCGTCTTCTCTTGTTACCATCCACGCTATATCATATTACATTGACATACCTGTGACAAATACTCTACCATTACCCCTCGCACTGTGCGACAGATGTTAATACGCTTCCATGTGCCCGCATGTGCGGAAAGAACGTATGATCTCGACCTCATCTCCGCGTCCAAGACACTCGCCTCTAAAACCTCTCATACCAATAACATCAAGGACATGAATCCGAATCCCCGATTCACCGTGAGCACAAACTTTCCCGGAATTAATGAACGCTCATAAATCAGCTTACCACCGGTAAGGTCACACGCGCTAAGCCACAGATGATCATTCTGATCATTACCGGACTCGCATTCAATGTACCAGGTGTTGAAGAGCGCACAGGGCGCTGAAGGTCGCGAGTCCAGATGTACCACTTGAAGACACAAACTGTGGTGTATGACTGTGTGATCTGGTCACCTTCAGGTTGAATGCCCACAACCCAACCCAAGGTGATCCAGCTGATAAGGATGATCATACCAGAAGAGCTGGGAAAAGTGGACCTATCCAACACAACACCGACAACACCAGAACGACAACAGGCGAGCACGGCAGCAAAAAAACAACAACGAAATCCGTGTTTCTGATTTGGGCACCTACTCGATTTGAACTCACAGCGTCTGAATGCAGAACAGCGGCAGTCGAAACGAGATTTACATCAGTCTTCTTTCATCAAGAACTCAGCTGGAGTCGTCTTGCATTGCACAGTGGAACCTCCCATAAACGATTTCTGGAAACTAAACGCTGGGTCTTCAAAAACAAACAAACAAACAAAACTAGAAAAAACCGCACTTTCATTTGGAGATAAATTTGATAACAACCAATGACGAAACCTGTTCTGCAGAAAACCCGAACAAATCTTCACAGGGAAAAAGTACTTACTGGGAAAGTAAATCTGGAACCGGGAATGATGAAAATGTTCTAGACTGAAAAAGAAAAGTGTTTACAGGGAGGGAGGTTTTTTTTTGTTTGTTTGTTTCGTTTTTTTCATTGGGATGATACATCTGGTAGAGACAAAGACAAAAATAATTCAGAGAAAATACCAAATATTGAAAGGAAAGGAATCTTTTATTGGGATGATACGTCCAGTGCAGACAAAGACAAAAAATAATTGGTGGAAAACCCTGTCAATGCCTTTACATGGAGGGAATGTATTTTTATTGGAGGTAAGTCTTGTAAACACCACACACACACACACGCGCGCGCGCGCGCACGTACGCACGCACAAACACGCGCGCAGAGAAAGAGAGAGAGAGAGAGAGAGACAGACAGACAGACAGAGACAGACAGACAATCAGACAGAGCCAAAGACACAAATAAACATTTACAGAGTGGGAGTTTTTAATTGGGAGGGTATATGTTTCATAGGCAAAAACACAAATGATAAAAAAGAAGTTTTTTTTTTTTTTTTTTTTACAGAAAGGCGGCCTTCGTTGGAAAGATAAATCTGGTAAAGACAAAGACAAACGCTCTCCAGGGAAGAAAACCTTTACTGGGTGAGTGAATGTAGTAGACAAAGAACTGAAAGACAAAAAATTGCCTCCTTCTTCCCCTTCTTGCCCCCAACATGACAACTGTACGAAGTAAGTCAACTGGTGTAACAAACTCTTTTTGAGATCTGTAGCTGGACTGAATTATGATGCTATTGAACAGTCACTCTGTCTGCTGTCACAATGGGGTGGGGGGGGGGGGGGGGGGGGGGGGGTGCAGATTCCACAGACAGTATAGAGAAACTGATTTTTGAGCACTCTCTATGGAAAATCTCTTTTGACATCTGAAAATTGGTACAACGTTTTCTTTTCTTTTTTTTTTTTTCCTCCGTAACTATTTCAGAAAATGTTTTCTTTTTCTTCTTAACAGAATGTTGCTCGTGTTCTTATAGTCTGATTGGAAGGTAATTTGCTGGACTGAAAGTGGGACTGAAAATATTTGACAGAGAAAAAAAAAAAAGAGCGAGAGAAAAAGTGTGTCTGTGTGGGATTAAAAATATCTGACAGAGAGAAAAAAAAAAAAAAAAAAAAAGAGCGAAAGAAAAAGTGTGTCCGTGTGCGTTTGCGTGCATGAATGCATGTGCGTGCATGTGTATGACTCGATAGAAGTTGGGTGTATGTCAAGGTGAATCATAAATCTCGCACAATATCAGGGTTCTCAACTTCAAAGCTCTAAACTAATCTCAAAACCCATTTAGACTCGCTGAACTAGAAGTGATGTTGAAAATAGTATGCCCCCCCAAATAGAATACACTTGTGGCGTTTCTTTTGATCGCAAAGACACCGTCTGATGTTCCTTTCATCTCCTACAACTTTGTCTAGAACAAAGGAAACAACTATTTCCTTTTTGGGATTACTACTTGCACTTTAAGAAAAATATGCGTAAAATTACAAAAGTGTTTCTTTTTTCCTTTTTAAAATATATCCTGCGTTCCACTTCCAAGACTTTAAATTTCAAGACTTTATCTGAGACTAGCTGATGCCTTTTCCATCGTAATGATCACTTTCATCCGGTTCAAAACTTCTTTGGCTTTGGTAGATAAGTTTTACCATGGATTACTTACGAACTTTGAGAGGAAGTCAACAACATTACATGAGAAACACACCCACCCACACACACATACATACTGAGAGAGAAAGAGAGAGAGAGAGAGAGAGAGAGAGAGAGAGAGGGGGGGGGGCATGCATATCAGGATTGTGTGTGTCACACACACACACACACACACACACACACACACACACACACACACACACACACACACACACGTGCGTGCACGCGCACAGAACCAGCCTGAATACCGACTATACTCACCCAAATCTTCCATCTCCATCTTCTCGTGTCTGACTCCACACTCAGCTGCAACACAAACAAACATACAAACAAATAAAGAGGTCAATCACTGGCCAGCTTTCGTCAACGGCATTAACTGTCCAGCTTACACGTGGAAAGTAGGGGACAGGAGTGGGGAAGGCCTCAAACCCAATTCAAACCAGTTCCAAGACGGTACATGCTAAAAAAAACAAAACAAAAAAAACATGCCATGCACGTACATTGCATGCAAATATGGAAATGGCAGGCATTTTCATTCATCACATGGAAATGAAGAAGACGGTGTGACCCATCCATCATGAAATGTGTCTGATAACTTTTCTGTCACAATTCTAGTCATTTTCATTATGGCAGGGCTGGGCTGTCTCCACACCCCCCCCCCCCCCCCCCCCCCCCCACCACCTCCTCAAACACTGCAAAATCATTTTCGTCATCAAACAGTGCCACATTTACAATCGATCGAAGACGTATCTTGACCGTAAACGGTTTTTCTTTTTCTTTTTTTTTTTTTTTGAAAGAAAGAAGAAGAAAAAACTGTGCTAAGTATACGACTACTCCTCAAAAGGATTTTTCACACACACACACCACCACCACCACCACCACCACCCATCCCCTGTAAAAAAAAAAATACAACCTGCGTCTTTCCATGACGCTTCCAACAGGAAGGACAATCTGAACCAACCGACATATCAAACAAATTCTATCCTGTTCCTAATCCGATTCTGGCTCTTTCCTTTGTATACTGTACACTATCTTCCGCTGAGTACTTTTGTTTGTTTGTTTGTTTTTGTTTTTGGATTCTTGAACAGTTGAAGAATCTTTGTGATTCTCTGTCAAAATCTGGAAGTCATTCACCGAGTTAAATACACTGAACATTGCCGATAATTTCCTTGAGTAAACTGATGTTTAAAACTAACTGAACATTGCTGATAATTTCCTTGAGTAAACTGATGTTTAAAACTAACTGAACATTGCTGATAATTTCCTTGAGTAAACTATGTTTAAAACTAATGTATACATACAGTGATTCTGTCACGCAAATCTTTGGTCAACGATTGTTCAAAAACAAATACATCATACTGATCTACAGGAGTTAGGCACCGATTTCAACAAAGGCCTACACAAAACAGACGCACCCTTACAAGTAGTGAAACGTTCTAGTTTTCAATTCACACATCAATATTTCGTAAGTGAATGGTACACTATAGTGACATATGAGGAATACGTGGGTGGTATTCTATTGGGCCAAATGAGGAACTCTTGTTGTTTGTCAAACCTGACTTCTCACTGACGTCACCGTGGACAGGTTACACGTGCTTCTTTACAAGACAAGCAACAACAACAACAAAAAACAACAGAACATTTCCAAACCACATGCACTTGTTACTGAGTCCCCCCCCCCCCCCCCCCCCCACCTCGTTCCAGGCTTTCTCTTCATTTTCTGAATTACTAAGACACAAGGTACGATGCAAAAACCAAAAACTGCATGATATACATGAATGAATGGTTAATAACCCAACGGATGTTTAGATCCGTAGCTCATCCAATGAACTACTAATCAATACTGATCATTTTTCAAATGTTCAAATCCATCACTTGGTGAGCATAAGCTTGTTCAGCTACGATGTGATGTAACTGCCCTTCTTCCTCTTAGTTTTACAATGTTTTGCTCTTGCTCTGTGTGTGTGTGTGTGTGTGTGTTGTTGTGTGTGTATGCATGCTTGCGTGCACGCGCATGCCTATGCATGTACGATTACAGACACAGACGTATAGAGGGGGTTGGGATGCGCATTGTGGGATAAGGGGTGGGGAAGAGGCGTGTTACAAGAGATGCTACAAAGTATCCCCCCCCCCCCCCCCACACACACCCACAACACACACACATCACCCTCCATTTCTCTCTCTGGAGGCTGACTGTCCACTGAAAAGGACAGAGTAAAAGTTCATCTGGACAATGTCCATCTGATCCTTCCAAAATGGAACAGACATGTACACCACATTATCCCATTACATCTCCCCAATCTTACTCCCCTTTCCCCCTACTCCCTCAAGTGTGTGTGTGTGTGTGTGTGTGTGTGTGTGTGTGTGTGTGTGCGCGCGCGCGCGCGCGTCCGTGCGTGCGTGCCAGCTTGCGTGCGTGTATCTGAAGGAGTCGGTGTTTATACGTGAGCGTAAGTGCACGCGTCCTTCATTCAATGTCTGTCCATAACACACGACCTCAAACACAAACAAATGCGTATGACATGTAAATACGCGCATGTGCACAACATATACGTGCATGTGCGCTGCGCCATGTATGCACACACACACACACACACACACACACACACACACACACACACACACACCAGGCCTATGGTGGTGCATCAGTGTACATCCATTTGTTTACGTATGCAAAACCCTTCCGGGCAGTCTGTTGCTATATGAACTGACGCCGCTCAAATCGTGACGTGTCAAGCCCAGCCTCAAGGGCGATAGCACCCAACCAAACCGTGGCCATCATCGCTTGAACATGAACTCGCACACTTCAAACCTGAGCGAGCCAGCCATTGGGGGAGCCGATCGGTCGGTCGTAGTGGACGTATGACGTGAATACATTAACTGACATCAGTCCCCCCCTTAAACATCTGTCGTCAGAGCTGTCCCAACTCCCTCCCAGTTCAAGGAAAAATTATTAGTCATCCTGCTGGATAGAGGAGGGGGGGGGGGGGGGGGGGGGGGGGGGGGTGGGGGATGACGTGGGGAAGGGAGGGAGAGGGGTCGAATGGAGGAAAATGCCTCTCTCCCGAGATGATGATCAGGAGGATGTCGGCGTCGGGTCTAATGCACTTTATTATTTTTTTTTTTTTTAAATTCATTATGGTTTATGGCCATGCCGACCGCTGGGGCTGTCACACACCGTCAAAATCGGTTCTATTAATAGTCCGGTGGGCATCCATTGAAAATAATGCAGTCTTCTGATTAAAAAGCATGTGCATACCCCCCCCCCCCCCCCCCCCCCCTCAAAATTTGTCAAATCCTGCAAGAAACAGTAAATCTGAAAGGAGGATTAAATTAGTGAAATCAATCAATCAACGGAAGTGAAAAATTTGCAATGATAAGTATCTATATTTTGCATACTCTAGACTTCTACCATGCATCGTTACTGACGACTCTAAAGTTCATGATTGCTTTCTGCAAAAGTTACCATACATCTCCCCATTACATGTCAATGTTTGTTTGTTTTTTAAACTTCACTCTGTTTTTATGGTAGATGATGAATACAATATTGCACTGTTATCCATTATGTCCCCCCCCCCCTCCCCCACGGTTGCTCCTGCATACCCTCAACCATAAGCATGTCATTCATACACATCATATGTCAAATGTAAACACAACGACTGAACTAATGAATAAACATGTATTAAAAGAAATATACAAACGTGCAAGTAACCAGTGCAAAAATACACACTTTTCTATGATAACTGGATTAGACACGTTTTCTTGCAACGAAGCAATTTAGATGACATGCAATTAGAACAATGCGTTGCTTAATAAACGGATTTAATCGTATACTGATGGAATTCTTACATGAAGTAATTTAAGTTAGTGGTATGCATATGCAGAATTGAACGAGAGAGAGAGAGAGAGAGAGAGAGAGAGAGAGAGAGAGAGAGAGAGAGAGAGAGAGAGAGAATAAAGTGAGCTGAGCAAGGGAAGGAAAAAGAGCTGTGAGAAAGAAATGACACGTCACTACTATTTAAATGCTGAAGACACTGAATGTCAAATACCACACCCATATTAATCCCCATTATTACCCAATACATTTGATGCATGCATATTTTCTAATAAGAACACGGGAGAAAAAAAAAAAAAGTCATCATCATCATTCCGGAGGCAATGCAGAGAAATTGCGGCTATTGACATCAGTTTAAAAAAAAAAAAAGGAAGAAAAAAAAAAGGTTAATGCAAACAACTGGGGAGACAGGATCAATTTCACCCAATACTGGACATGCAATCACTACGTTAAAGAAAGAAAAAAAAACCCCGCTGTGGCCATCTTCAAACTGTCCAATCATTCCAGTGAGTGAAGACAATGACACACACCAACCATGTGCCCCCCCACCCCCCCCCCCCCCTACACACACACACACCAGGATTACTCGGGAGAAGAGAAAACAGGATGATGACAACGTTACGCAAAGTTCCACAGACCAGAAGGAGATAAAGTGCGCAGGATCGTGATGAGAGGGCTTGATAGGTTGGTAGGGTGATGAGAGGGCTTGATAGGTTGGTAGGGTGAAGGGTGGGTGAAGGAGACGGCTATACATGAACGAAAATGGATAAACAGAAAAAGAGCACTGACTGTTTTGTAAATAACCCCCCCCCCCCCCATCCCCATCCCCCATCCCTCACCACCACCATCACCCCCTCCATTTTTTTTTTCTCCCAAACGGACGGATTTTCAAACAAAGAAGGATGGGGGAAACGGAAGAAAAAAGAAAAGGGTCAGTTCAGAAAACTCATTCCTCACTGCATACCATTTTTTAAAAAAAAAAAAAAAAAAAAAAAAAAAAGGCCAAACACAATCAGTTGACATGACAGATGCAAGTGAAAAGACATGACACAGCCAATGTTAATGAATACGCAGACTGAAAAGAAGCAGAAACCTTGTTTGTTAGTCAAGAAGAAACTATTCACTATTGTACTCGTCTCCTTCTCATTATTCTTCTTCAGCAGATCGTAGTAGTGGTTCAACTTCAACCCAACCCAGGTGGAGGTCGTTAAGTGGGTAAAGTAACAACCAGTTAAAGTTGATCAATAGAAAGAGACAAAAAAAAAAAAAAAAAAAAGGTTGGACAAATGAGAAAAAGCACTCATATGGTTTCCACTCCACAAAGCTGGAAAATGTGATTGCATGACGCCTTTAAAAACAATTACCAACTGAAAAATTCCGAATGGCTCTGTCAAAGTACTCTTTACTGGATTACGCTTGCTTTACGGTGGCGTGACCAGACCGAAGTATATGTGAGATATGAATCATGATCACGTGGAATAATCACTCTCCTTGTCCACGCAATCCCACCAGACTTTAGTCATCTATGCACCCCCAGCCCCACACAAAACACCAACCACAACAAATACAGCCCTCTACATTTGATGTGCCTTAGCACCAGGAGGTTACACAATTAATCACTCTGTGATGTGTCAGGGGGATGCTCATTGAGTGCTTTTCCTAACTGCATACCATGAAAAATCACAGCACCCAGTGCTTTCCCTAACATGACAACAGCAATCTTAGTAGTTACAGAGAGAAAGAGAAAAGAAGTCAGGTTATAGAGTCAGGTTATCTCGCCAGAGCACGTGTGATGAAATGCATAGTTACCCAGCTTCCGTTCCTGTATCTGTGCTGAATGAAAGCAAAGGGACCGACATTCCGGAAATTAAAAACACTAACATGTCAACAGCGGCAGCAGCAACAAACAACAACAACAACTACTACATCATCATCATGAACAACAACAGCAAAATCCGCAAGCATGAACACCTCTACCACAGTCATCATCCTCATGACCCCTATGACATGATGGAGCATAAAATTCTGCTCATGGAACAAATACCATCTCTCTCTCTCTCTCTTTTAGGGTTCCTGATTTTAAAAAAAAAAAAAAAGAAAAAGAAAGAAGAAAAAAAAGGGGGGTGGGGGACAAAATATAACATCTTTTTTCTACAATCTGTTCAGCTCCAACTGGACTAAACTTGACAAATTCAATCTAGAAAGAAGGCTGCTTAAACGTCACTTTAGAACAGGCACCTGAGAGTACCCTCACCCGTGTTTCACAGCAGGGGCTATCTGTTCCCATCCATAAAAGCAGAACTCTCTCATCATGATGCTACTCTATAGGTAAGGTCCTTTTTCCTCCGTATCTCCAAATAAAACTAAAAAGTTCCAGTGGATCATCTCTGAGTCCATGCTGGAAAATGAATTCACTT
>CM065716.1:60605689-60620689 GCA_033310375.1 Conus canariensis | reverse complement strand
AAGGTTTTAAGCCATCGATTTGAAGGGAAAGTCTAGGCCATCGATCTGAAATGAAAGTCTTAGGCCATCGATCTGAAATGAAAGTCTAAAGCCATCGATCTGAAGGGAAAGCCTAAAGCCATCGACCCTGAACACAGAAGCTACAGCCATCGATCCCAACGGAAAACTCAACTCTTAAACCATCGATCGTGACAGGAAAGACTGCCAACGATCCCCATAAAAAAAAGGGCTGAAATAATCCATCTTGAAGAAAAAAAAAAAGGCACAGATACCTGTACCAGAAGGAAAAGCCAAGCAAAGGCTGATGCATTCGATCTTTAAGGAAAGAGCTAAAAAAAAAATAAATAAATAAATAAAAAAACATCGACCATAAAGAAAATGGATAAAACCATCGATATTGAAGAACAAGCTAAAGACATTTCTGCATGGTGGAAAGGCTAAAAACCATCGAAGCTGATGGGAAAGGCTAGGAAAGGCCAGAGCCATCATTTTCCTCGAAGAAAAACTGGCTGTGGCCGTCGATCCTGAAGAAAAGACTAAAGCCACCTCTCCGATAGGGAAAAAACTAAAACCGTTAATCCTAAAGGGGAACCGCTACCACCACGGCTGAAGAGAAATGCTAACACCACCGACTCCGAACAGACATTTATCTCAAGTCATCGACCCTGTGCCAAAAGCTTAAGCCAAATTTAAGCGCTGAAGCTATCTGCTGCGCTGTAAGAAGTGGATGACGTCTACTCCCCGTCTTGTCCATCTCCTGTCTACGGCATACTTTTTCTCGCTAACCTTACTAAGCTTTTCTCGTTGTTGGTAGCAGTATAGTTGGTGGTAGTTGCGTGGTGAATGTAAATACGACACGCACGACCAAAATATATATGTAACATAAGATGAAACAAAACATAATAAAATACTAGGTTAAACAGCTCTCTCCCTCCCTCCCCCCTCTGTGTGTGTGTGTGTGAGAGAGAGAGAGAGAGAGAGAGAGAGAGAGAGAGAGAGAGAGAATGCTAGCATGTACGCAAAGTTTAAAGTCAAGGCTCATCCATTCAAAATAGCTAAAGAACAAAAATAAAATATAAAAAAAGAGCAGAAAGAGGATGAGGGTGAGGGGATGGGCCGGGGCCTTATGAGAGGGAGCGGCGTGAGTGATGCAAGCGAGAAGTTGAAGACCAGAAGGGAAGGGAATACAGGACGGGTGTGGGGGGACGATCGGAAGTCGTCTACCTCCTCTGATGTGTCTTGCCTTGGCACATTTCTCTCTTCAAACCGCACAGACCGCCGACAGCTTTGGCCAGCTTCACCATCAATTAAACCTTTCGAGAAGAAGAAGACGGAGAAGAAGAAGAAGAAGGAGAAGGAGAAGAGAGAAGAAGAAGGAGAAGAAGAAGGAGAAGAAGAAGAAGAGAAGAAGAAGAAGGAGGAGGAGGAGAAGAAGAAGAAGGAGAAGAAGAAGGAAGAAGAAGAAGAAGAAGAAGATCCCACCTAGGCCCAGACTTCCCTGACTGGGTGTGGCATGACAGGAGAGCAGAGCAGAAGAACATGAGGAAGGACGGGAGAAAAGAAGGGGGGGGGGGGGGGGAGGAGGAGGGGCAGAGGGAGAGGGTGGGAGGCCGGGGAGGGGTGCGAGGCACGGCGACGAGGAACAAGCTGAGAAGAGGAGAGGGATAGACTGGTTGGTGGGGCGGGTTCCTGAGAGCTGCTTGGGCCAAAACTGGGACCCCAGAAGCCCCCCCCCCCCCCCCCCCCCCCCCCCGGGCAAAAATCAATATCGTCCCACTGATCCTGCTTACTGTGCAAAAAAAAAAAAAAAACGCAACCCACGGCGCACGTGATCCACGGACGAAAAAAAAAGTCACCTCGTCCCAACCCCCCTACCCTCCCCCCCCTTGCCTCCCCCCCCCCCCCCCCTCACCTTCCCTTTTCCATTTCATTGCGGTGTTGTCCAAAGCGTCTCCCATGTGAGAATTAGCGCCAGCCAGGACTAGAGAATTAGATCAGTGTCACGAATTGTGCTCCCGTCTTTTTTTTTTTTTTCTTTTTGAAAGTCTGTGCCAGGATTTTACACTTAGGAATTTCCTTTTCAGCTTTGTTTTTGCCTTCTAACATCCCTCCCCCCCCTTCCCCACACCTCCACCCTCACCATCTCTACTCCAGCGCCACCTTCTCCTTTAAAAAAAAAAAAAAAAAAATTATCGCTCCTTTTTACATTGCTTTTCCCGGTACATTCACCTGTAGCCTTCCATGAGTTAATTACATTCCCCCCTGTTTCGGACTCTTTAACGGGATACCCTTCCGTGTAGTTTACTGAACTGAAGCGTCTTATAGGAGCAAAGAGTTACACTACTTGTTTTGCTGTTTACTGCTCCCTGTCTCATTTCATAGTCACTTTTGAAGCGTTTTGTTTTTCTTTTTGTTTAACACGCCAGTTTGAGTTCCCCGTGCAGATCCGCGTCCCCCCTTTTTTTTTTCCAGTGCCCCCCTCAAAAAGGCATTACTAACACATCGTTCCATTCTGTCTGCAAGTCCTTGAACAGGGACCGATCAGCATCACGTCAACAAGGCACAACCCACCTGAGGAGACACTGCACTGCTGCCCAGTCTCTTTTGCAACAAACAAAACAGGTGGTTGTTCAGCGGTGCCTGTTCTGATCCAACATATAGCAGACAGCACTAACTTGCCCCCCTCCCCACCCCCCCTCCCTCCTACTGGTGACAGGACGAGCAGGCGTGAGTGACCGACCCCTTAAGGAAGAGCCCACCATGTCCGTCCAGTGACCGTCCGTACGACCTTGCCGACGGCGAAGGCTTCGACTGAACTCACTCTTCGACATGTAACACGGAAAGGCAATCCAAAACTGAGGTCATCGGGTTCTGCTCCTCTCTCTTGAAAGCCGCTTAGTTTTAATGTACGAGTTGTGTTCGCACAAACATCGATTTGCTTTCCCTAGCCCCCCCCCCCCCCCCCCCCCCCCATCTCCCACCACCACCTACACCTTCCGATCGCTCCTGTCCAAAAAGCAGTTCCCTGCACCACCATCCATCCCCCCCCCCCCCCCCCCCCCCCAAAAAAAAAAAAACAAACGGAGAGCTGAGTTCATTCAACCGTCAGAGTTGATGAGGTCATTCTTCTCTCTTCTTGTTTCTTCTCGGTTTCAGAACTTGGGAGGCTTCGTTTTTCTGTCGTTGTCAAGACAACTGCGCGTCTCTGCTCTTCAAAACTGGTGGTGTGTTTAAATGTATGCCACAAGAATCTTGCCCTTGTTTTTTTTTTTCTTTTAACTGCTTCCGGCGTTTTACGTCAATCCACCTTTTTTTCTTTTCTTTTTTTCTTCCCCCACCCGCAAGTTTCGTTGCCGTGACCTTGTGACAATATCTGTTGTTACAGTTCAGTCCTTGTTCTTCTCCTCCTTTTTTTCCCCCCTTCCTCCTTTATCATCCCCTTTTTGCTCTTTGTCCCCCCCCCCCCCCCCCCCCACACACACTTTTGTGTGTGTTGGCTTTGCTCTTTTCTGTAGATTTTTCTTCTTCCCCCACCCCACCCCACCCCACCCTCGTTCTTTCTCTGTCTTCTCCATTTTCATTGTGACGATGATCATTAGATTCCCATCCTTCCACGCACGAGAGTTTGCACCAAGGCCAATTTCTGAGCCCCTCAGCGAATGAGGTCAGGCTTCAGTCACGGCACTGGGCTTCACCTTCATTCCTTCCTTGGTCGATGAGCTTGGAATTGACGTAACCCTCCACCCCCCACCCCCCACCCGCCTTTCCCATTTTTTTTCTTCTTTCTTTTTAGCGCTGTAACGGACTGTTACTATCTTTAAACATGCTTCGAGAGCGTGTTCACTGAAGTTTCGTTTGATTATCGATATATATATATATATGTGTGGTGTGTGTGTGTGTGTGTGTGTATGAGAGAGAGAGCAGTAGAGAAAACATTACACACACACACATATATATTAATACCCCCCCCCCCCCCCCCCTAAGTGATGCTCTCGGTATATAGCCACAAAGTTTACGACGCATACCATACAAAACATTAATCATAAAAAAAAGTGGACTCGGAGACTCTCGCACAGAGATGGTTGCTCACAGCCGAGCAAACGTTCCACAGCGCGCTTTCAGTTCCAAACCACATCCTACTGTGTGCCAGAAATGGGCGCACTGACCCACCCTTCTCTCTGTCTGTACGTCTCTTCAGAGATCTGTATTAGGCCTAACCCCACTCCATTCGCTCTTCTGCTTGTCAAGCTGGCCCCAAAATGGCCTCAACAAACGTTGACAGGAGACATGTACACAACCGGTTCAATGCAGGGTGCGCCTTCCTTCATGTTTCGATCATGTTGATTCGAGTTCTTCAATCTTCGGGGTTTTTTTTTGTTTTGTGTTTGTTGTTTTTTTTTTCCACTGATGGGTATACAAACTCCTAGTTTGAGCTTCGATCATGTTGATTCAAGTTTTTCAATCTTCGTTTTTTCGTCGCTGGATATACATACAAACACCCTGTTTTCTGTCCCTCGAGTGCACCTCTTCTATCTTGCTCCTCCCCGTCCCCCCCCCCCCCCTCCCTTTATCACTACCCTCCTCCGTACCCCTATCAATCCATGTGCTAATGGACATTCTAAAGAGGACCCACAATTAGCAATGAACATCCGTTTCGTGCCCTTATGTTTATCACTTATCTTTACACGTCACCAAGGCAATTACCACGTCGAGTGCAGCAGATCTTTGGAACCAGATGTGGCTATAAAAAAAAGCCCATAACTAAGCAAACCGTTCCACTCATTTCCTTATGGCGTGATCTATATATCATTATCGTCATCGTTTGTATTTTCTATAATGAAGTATCTCTCTCTCTCTCTCTCTCCATCTTTACCTCTCTCCTTTTCGATGCAGGCAAGTTCGCATGCACACGAAAACCCATGTGCATATTCACGCGAACACGCACACGCACCCGCGTGCGCAGGAAGAGTGCGTTATTAAAGAAAAAAAAAAAAAGGGGGGGTGGGGGGTGGGGGCTAGATAGTGAATTGAGAGAGAGAGAGAGAGAGAGAAGAGAGAGAGAGAGAGATTAATTTTCTGTTCTTACAAATGCTAGTGCAACTGATCTCTGCATCGGTTTTTGTTTTTGTTTTGTTGTTGTTGTTGTTATTTTCCCTTCATATGTCGAGTCAGTCCATGTTCAATTGGTCTGGAGAAAAAAAAGGCACTGCATGGGAAGAATTAAGGAAAGAAATTGGATGAAGATGGATTACAAAACGGCCGGCCGCAGACTCTCGACATCCGGCTGCGCCAAGTAATGATGTGCCCGCGGCTAAACCCATGTGGATCTCATTATCTGCCCCAACCTGCAAGCCAGCCAGCCATCTTTCAGCCTCTCTTGCTTCGGTTTGGCTTTTGTTTTGTTTTGTTTTGTTTTTGTGTTTTAAATAACTTCCTATTTATCATTCTTGCTATAGGGTTAGGACGAGACGGGGGGGGGGGGGGGGGGGGGGGGGGGGGGGGGGGGGGGGGGGGGGGGGGGAGGGGTTGGGGTGTACTTGATTGTGTGTGGCTAGATGTGGTGGAATATATATATGTGCACGACTTGGTGTGTGGTAGTAGTGGTGTGGTGTAATTCTACTTAAATAATTATGCATTTCACACACCAACAGACACAGACACACACACACTCTCTCTCTCTCTCTGTCTCTCTCACGCACACGCACAGACACACACATACCACACACACACACGCACGCACGCACGCGCGCGCACACACACACACACAAAGCGCGCGCACACACATCCTCACACATCCAATTACACATATGCACACCGTAGATGACAAGAGACGGGGACAGCGTACGACTGAATGGAAATATCTAAAGAGACGAGGGAGTCGGAGGTTGGGGGGTGGGGAGGGGGGAAGGGGGGGGGGGGGGGGGGGGGGGGGCGGAGGGGAGCAGAAGAGGCAAAGGGGGGGGGGGGGGGGGGAGGCAAGGAGAGAGCGGAGGGCAAGAGACGGAGAGGGAAAAAGAAAGCGGGATGGGAGGGGAGGGGGGGGGGGAGAGAGGAGAGAGAGAGAGAGAGAGAGAGAGAGAGGAGGAGGAGAGAGAGAGAAGAGAGGAGAGAGGCAAGAAAAGAGGGAGACGAGAGGGGAGGGGGGGGGGGGGGCAAAAGTCTTTATTTACGGGGATAATAAATAAGTACTAATTAGCTTCTTTTTTTTTTTAACATCCTGTCCTCGCCCCGATTTGGAGTCATTATACAAAAAATAAAGTATATGAAGCATGTCAGGAGAAGTTAAGAGAGAAACTGGTAGCACTGAGAGAGACGGAGAGATTGAGTGCGTGTGTGTGTGGAGAGAGGAGAGAGAGAGAGAGAGAGAGAGAGGAGAGAGAGAGAGAGAGAGAGAGAGAGAGAGGAGACAGCCAGGGAGGGGGGAGAGAGAGACAGAGACAGACAAGAGGGGAGAGAGAGAGGAGAGAGAGAGAGGAGAGAGAGAGAATCCATCATTTACGAGGATAATAAATAAGCACTAACGTGCTTTTATTTTTTTACATCCTGTCCTCTCCCCCATTTGGGGTCATAATACAAAATAAAGTATGTGAAGCATGTCAGAAGTTGAAAGAGAAACTGGTAGGCACAGAGACAGACGACGAGAGATTGAGTGCATGTGTACAAGAGAGAGAGAGAGAGAGAGAGGAGAGAGAGAGGAGAGAGACGAGAGAGAGAGAGGGGGGGGGGGGGGGGGGGGGGGAGGGGGACAAAATTCTTTATTTATGAGGATAATAAATAAGCACTAATATGCCTTTTTTTCATCCTGTCCTCGCCCGATTTGGGGTCATAATACAAAAATAAAGTATATGAAGCATGTCAGGAGAAGTTGAAAGAGAAACTGGTAGGCACAGAGAGAGATGGAGAGATTGAGTGCCTGTATTATAGAGAGAGAGAGTCAGCGACAGAAAGTGAGAGAGAGAGAGAGAGAAGAGAGAGAGAGAGTGAGAGAGAGAGAGAAGGAGAAGGGGGTAGTGGGAGGAGGACAAAATTCTTTACTTACGAGGATATTAATTAAGCACTAATTTTTTTTTTTTTTTTTTTTTTTTTTTTTTTTAACATCCTGTCCTCGTCCGGCTTTGGGGTCATAATACAAAAATAAAGTATATGAAGCATGTCCGGAGAAGTTGAAAGAGAAAGTGGAATCGCAGAGACAGACGGAGAGATTGAATGCGTGTGTGTGTGTTTATTTGTGCGTGTAGGGAGAGGGAGAAAGAGAGAGAGAGAGAGGGGGGGAGAGGGGGGAGGGGGGAGACATATATATATATATATATATACATATGTGTGTGTGTGTGTGTGTGATATATAGAGAGAGACAGACAGACAGACACAGAGAGACAGACAGAGACACAGAAAGACAGACAGAGAGAAGAGAGAGAGAGAGAGAGAGAGAGAGAGAGAGAGAGAGGAGAGAGAGAGAGAAGAAAGAAAGAGACAGAGAGTGATGGGCGAGAACATGACTGAGGCACGACTAACAAGACATGCAAAACAACAACAAAAAAAAGGTCACTCCTTTCTCATGACTTCATGAGGCGGTGGGGGACCAGAGGTGGCACAGGAAGGCTACACAGGAGGCAGGCCTAATCCATAATAATACATGGGTTTTTAGTTTTCCATGCTGAAAATCACAACCACTCGCCTTATGTTTTACACGCTGAAAATCACAACCACTTGCCTTATGTTTTACCCTGAAATCACAACACTCGCTTATGTTTTACACGCTGAAAATCACAACCACTCGCCTTATGTTTTTACACGCTGAAAATCACAACCACTCGCCTTATGTTTTACACGCTGAAAATCACAACCACTCGCCTTATGTTTTACACGCTGAAAATCACAACCACTCGCCTTATGTTTTACACGCTGAAAATCACAACCATTCGTCTTATCTTTTACATACTGAAATCACAACCATTCGCCTGATCTTTTACACGCTGAAAACCACAACCATTCGCCCTATCTTTTACACGCTGAAAAATCACAACCATTTCGCCTTATGTTTTTTTACCAACTGAAAAAAAATCACACACACACCATTCGCCTTACATGCTGAAAATCACAACCATTCGCCTTATCTTTTTACACGCTGAAAATCACAAACCATTCGCCTTATGTTTTCCATGCTGCAAATCACAACCACTCGCCTTATGTTTTACACGCTGAAAATCACAACCATTCACCTTATGTTTTACATGCTGAAAATCACAACTATTCGCCTTATCTTTCACACGCTGAAAAAAAAATTCACACACACCCATTCGCCTTTATATTTTACCGCTGAAAATCACAACCATTCACCTTATGCTTTACACGCTGAAAATCACAGCCATTCGCCTTATCTTTACGCTGAAAAAAAAAAATCACACACACACACACACACCATTCGCCTTATGTTTTACACACTGAAATCAACAAACCACTCGCCTTATGTTTTACATGCTGAAAATCACAACCATTCCCCTTATGTTTTACACGCTGAAAAAAAAAAAAAAATCACACACACATTTGCCTTAGCCACTTACCCTCATGAGGTCCGACTTGTAGATGATAGCGTGGGTGTGGTCGAAGGACATGGGTCGGACCGAAGGCCAAGGGTGGGGCGGAGCGGGGCTCCCCGGACCCTGCCCTCAAGGGGGAGACTGCAAACACACACACACACACCACACTGATTCCAGGTTCTGTTCACTCTCAAGAGCACTTGTCAAGCTCTGGTGGGGTATGTTTTTATATATATATATATATATATATATAAATCAGCGTTCACATCATTCTTTGAAACCATGGACTTGCACAGTCAGCCTACCTGTACAACATCTTCAACATAGTTCAACTGGTCAACCAGCAAACGCCGCAAAACCACACGGTACGAGCAAGACTAAAAACAGTGACATTACTATTTACATACACATCTGTAAAACGGTGACATTACATACATATCACTCATCCCCAATCCTTCAGCCTCAATCCCCTCCCCCCACCTTCCCCTCCCACCCTTCACCCCCAAGGATGACAACTAACGACTGTCAAAACACCAGCAATGACAATGTCATCAGCATCATCAACACCAGTCTAGCCTCAATACTGTTTGCAATGCACAACGTGATTTTGTTGTCATTTCCTTGAGCCGACCAACATCAGGCAGGGTACAAAGGAGGTGTTTGTGTGTGGTGTGTGGGGGGGGGGGGGGGGGGGGGGGGGGGGGGGGGTCCTGTAACATATCAGTCATTTAAAACCTCCATCATTATCTTCACCATCTGGGTTGGGGTTCGGGTGGGGATATGGGGGTGTGGGGGTGAGGGAGGGGGAGGGGGAGGCAGAGACACCATTCAGCACACTGTCGTCGCCAGCACGGCGTCGTCCATCATTATTGTCAATACATAGCATTATGTCCACACACACACTCTTCTCTCTCTTTCACACACACACACACACACACACACACAATCCTTAATCTGAGACTATCAAGTTTTCAAAAGAATTATGACGGTTATGCTTTCACAAAATGAACACAAAGTATGCATGGGCTATTTTGACACTAAAACCCTTGATTTAATGACAACTTTTTTTTTCTTTCGACATTCTCAAAATTCAACATTTTAAAAAATCTTTTAACAGTCACATTTTATTTTATAAAACAACTAGACTATCAGAAAATGTTGTTTTTGAAAGTTGTTTTTTTCAAAAATTTCCATTATCTCTAACAACTAAAATATCATATACTTGGATTTATGTGAAGAAAAAAAAAAAAAAAAAGAAAAAGAAAAAACTGGGTTTATGAGGGGAGTGGGGTGGGAGGTGAGTTAAAACAACAACAACCCATTTATTTTCCGTGGTTTTTGACCAGTTGGTAAACCCAAATCATATTGACTGTAAAAAGTACACACACACACACACACACCTCTCTAACAACTAACCAACCTCTTTAGCTCTACACCAGATATGTGTGTGTGTGTGTGTGTGTGTGTGTGTGTGTTGTTTTGAGAGAGATAGAGAGAGAGAGAGAGTGTATGTATGTGTATGTATGTGTGTGTGTGTGTGAAAGAGAGAGAGAGAGAGGGAAGAGAGTAAGAGGAGAGGAGAGAGAGAGGAGAGGGAGGGAGGGAGTAATGAACACGCACAGGCAAAAAAGCATTAAAAAAAAAAAAAAACGTTGTTAGAACCTCCACTCCAGAAGCAAATGACATGGGGGCTGCATGCTTCAGTTCAGAGAAGCCCTTGGCTGCCATGCACTCGTTACGTCACATTCGCTCGCTCGCTGCTCCAACATACAGAGAGGAGAGGAGGAGAGAAGAAGGGGGAGAGAGAAGAGTGAGAGAGAGAGAAAGCGAGCCAAGGGAGGCAAACCACTCCAAGCTACGAGCCCCAGCCACTAATAAACCCACATGTTGCACACCACTTCACTCAGGCCCACGGCGCCCCCTCAAGGCCAGCTCCACTAAACTGTGAACTCGAGGCAAAATAACGATCAAGTTGTTCCGGATGGCAGGCAGGCAGGGTATAAGCTTTTCACTTCAAACTGTGGTGCACAACAACGCGTAATGTGAGTAAGAGAGAGAGAGAGAGAGAGAGAGAGAGAGAGAGATGGGGTCAGGGCAGGATCAGGGCGACTGGGTGTATGGACGGATACCCGATGGGGGTCTATGGGATTTGAATGCAATGTGTTGTACTTTTAACTAACTCAAGTTTTGCGTGCGAGTCATCTGAACTGTTCAAAACGCAATATTCCCTATACTGCCGCTGACAGTGCTGTCGACTTACTAAGCCTCTCTCTCTCTCCCTCCCCTTCTCTCTCTCTCTCATATTTTTGTCAGGTGCTTCTTCTGTACACACAGGCGCACACAAACACACAAGTGCACGGATACGAGCGCATGGGGCGCGCGCGCGGCGCACACACACACACACACCAAAACACACACACACACACTAACACCTAACCCCATCCCCTCCCCCGAAGCCTTCCTTCTCCTGTTGCGCAAGTCATCAATAACAATACCTTCACTGTCGAGTGACAGCATTAGTTTGTGCCGCGGGGTGCCATGTACCACACAAACCAACACCCATGAAACCTTTCTCTCCCAGCACTTTCAAACATGAATCACCCCAAAACAAACCCCCTAACCCCCTCGCCCCCCCCCCCCCCCCCCCCCCCCCCCCCCCTCCCCGAGCCTTCCTTCTCGCGTTGCACAAGTCATCAATAACAATACCTTCACTGTCAAGTGACAGCTTTAGTTTGTGCCGTGGGGCGTCATGCACCACACACACACGCGCGCGCGCGCACAAACACACCTCACGCACGCACGCACGCGCGCGCGCGCGCACACACACAACACACACCACTGGCAGATTACAAGCAAAACAAACTTAGAGGCATTATTACACACTGCCGGGGATTGAAAATGATCACTGGGGGGGGGAGAGAGAGAGGAGAGAGAGAGAGGAGAGAGGGAGAGAGAGGACGCCTAAGGCAGACACATAATTATACAAATACATCCAGAATGAGAGAGAGGGGGGGGGTGAGAGGCGGGGGGAGGGGGGAGGGAGAGACAGAGTGAGATAGAGAGAGAGGAGCATACAAGCAGGCAAAACACACACGCACACACACACAAAATGAGAGAGAGACAGACAGAGAGAGAGAGAGACAAAGCTGAGTCAGAGTGAGGCACACACACACATCGAGGAGAGAGAGGAGGGGAGAAGAGAGAGAGAGAGGGGAGCGAGGAGAGAGAGAGGAAACTGGATAGACAGCCAGACAGGGGTTTTTCGCAAGGTGAAGTAACTAGGTCAGGGGACAAACAAATCATAACTCTTCGCCCTTCTTGCAAAAAACACCAAAGGCTTCTGAACACTGATCCTTCATTACCTCCTGGACGTTCACCTCAAGTTGTTCCGACAATATCTCCTCCTCCCCCCCCCCCCCTCCCCCCTTTTGTAACTCTTGGAACATGTTCTGTAATAGACCCCCCCCCCCCCCCCCCCCCCAATTCTCTACAGGTTCCCGCCGATCTACTGGATCTAAAATTTGACCACGATGGAAGAGCATTCCCCACTGATCACCTCAACCTCATGAATTATTTTACAGTACTTACCTTACAGCAAAATTTCCCCAGAAAGGCACTCTCAGTCGCGTTAAAATGTGTGTGTGAGTGTGTGTGTGTGTGTGTGTGTGTGTGTGTGTGTGTGTGTGTGTTTTGTGCGCGCGCGGCGCATAAGTGAGAGAGAGAGTGTGTGTGTATGTGTATGTCAATGTGTGCGGGGTGTGTGTTGTTGTTGTTGTTGTTGTTGTTAAATCAACTCTGACATACCCTGCCCAAGAAATATGTCATGGAATTTTAACACTTATCATCGAGTAGCTTAAAGATCTAGGCAAAGAGAATAATACGATTTCATCTGGCAGATACGATTTAGTAAAAGGAGTTAGTTTCATCAGTAAGTGCCCGTCACGTTGCCCCCCCCCCCCCCCCCCCAAACCTCTCCTTCCCCCCACTACCCGCTCCGTCCCTAAATCGATTACCCCCTTCCTATAAAAAGCTTTTCCTTGCCTATTCCTTCACGTTGTCGGCTTACTGTAGGCAATGTGACGTAAAGCACGTTGAAATGTATCACCAAATGACGCCTATGTGGTGACAAGCATCTGTCCAACTGTCAACCGCCCCCCACCCACCCATCTACCACCCTCCCCCTCCTTATCATCCCCTCCCGCCCTCTCTCTCTCTCTCTCTCCAAAACTAGACCAGCTCAAACTTTTCAACATTTTTTCCCCCTTCCCCTGTGCAGATGGACTTGCATCTTTCACTCTACCTCACCCTACACACACACACACCTTTCACTTTCCCTGCACGCGCACTCCCTTCTTCTCCCACCCCCCACCCCTCACACCCCAAACGCGTGTGCACACACACACACACGAACTCTATCTCACAGAGAGAGAGAGAGAGAGAGACGAGAAGAGAGACGAAGAGAGAGAGAGAGAGCTCTTTCGCTGATTATCATACCAGGTCACAAGAGTATATCTCCCCCCCCCCCCCCCCCTCGACCTCTCCCCCCCTCCCTGCACACTCCTTCCGCAAGATCGCAACCCGGTTTACCGGGGCGTGACTGAAAAAACTGGCTCCTGCGCGGGACAGGTTTGAATTGTAAACACTACGTTGTTGTGGTTGCAACCCCCCCCCCCCCCTTCCAACCCATCCTTACCTCCCCCCCCTTTACCCCTTCCCAACCCCCCCCCCCCCCCCCTTTCCCCCGTCAAACCTTGTGTTAATTATCTGCCACACGCGGTGTCACGAGACTCCCTCAGCTCGCCATCCAACGTTACCTGAGGCTAAGGAACCGTGCTCGGCTTGCAAGGTGTATGTATGCACGTTTGTATGTACTGGGGGCAAATAACCAATCAGAGAAAGACACACGAGAAATGAACAGCCATGGCTTTGTGTTGTTTATTAGTACCGGCCGATAGCAAAGGCCTCGTCCCGGGGGTTGGGCACACACACACACACCACACACACACAACACGGCTGCACGCCACACACACACCCACAACACACACACAACACACACACACACACCAACCCTTGTTCTCCCATCCATCCATCCTCTCTCTCTCTCTCTCTCAGATGACCAGAAATAAGCCATGTGTCAGGCCAATTCCTTCCAATCCCTGTTGTCATAAACCCCCGGTAACAAACCATCTGCTTACCACATCCCCCCCCCCCCCCCCCCCCCCCCCCCCCCCCCCCCCCCCCCCCCCCCCCCCCCCCCCCCCCCCCCACCCTCCCCCCCCCCCACCAGCCGCTTTTCCCCCCCCCCCCCCCCCCCACCCCCCTCAGTCTTCGTGTTACCCCCAACACACACAGCACGCACCCACAAACATGCACGCACCGCAGATGTCATAATAAGTTAACGCACGCAAAAAATAAGGGAGTTTGCAAACCCCCCCCCCCCCCCCACACACACACACACACGCAGGCACACACACAACATATACACACACACGCATACACGCACGCGCGCATACACACACATACACAAGATCATCCGCCGTCCAACCCCTTAACCCAAACATTCTAGAGGTTAACGTTTAATGAAGTCACAGAAAGACCCCCACAAGTAGTCTGAAATGCCAATCTAAACAACCGGACGTTCTGTGAACCCATCACTCCATTACGGTGCGCATGCACCACTTCATGACACTTCCTATCGCACGCTGGGTCTCTATTCCTCCCCTTCCTTCTTTCCTTTCCCTTCCTTCCTTCCATCCATCTCATGTCACCAGCCTCGCGGCAAGCAGCTGTCCCCTCTAACCATACCGACAGCCTGAGCACTTCAGCTGAAGAACGAGATGTTCACAGCCACATGCATTATGTGTATTTCATGGGTTTGGGTACGTATGCATGTGTTTGGGGTGTGTGTGTGTGAGAGGAGAGAGTGAGAGAGGAGAGAGAGAGGAGAGAAAGGGAGGGAGGGGGGGAGAGAGAGAGAGAGAGAGAGAGAGAGAGGGAGACAGACAGACAGAGAGAGCATGCGCGTGTGCGAGTGCATGCGTGCCTGAGAAAAAAAAAAAAAAGGGGGGGGGGGGTGCGCGCGTGCGTAAGAAGAGTGAGAGAGAGAGAGGGGGGGAGGAGGGAGGAAAATAAAGACAGCCAAAGAGAGAGAGAGAGACAGAGACCCCGACAGACAGAGTGACAGAGGCAGAAAAATGTGTGTGTGTGGTGGTGTGTGTGTGTGTGTGTGTGTGTGGTTTGTGCGAATGTGTGCGCATGCGCCTACATGTACACATATATGTGTATGTGCACCGCATTTTTTCTTGTGGTGTGCTGTGGTGTGTGGTGCGGTATGGTATGATGTACGCGCGCGCCGCAACAAATTCAAACGTTTCCGTTTTATGTCACTGCGAGCAGACAGTGCATTCGTCATCGTTTAAACGCACGTTAACGTAACGCACACTGACACAAAGGGTATACGCGC
>CM065716.1:60578666-60605589 GCA_033310375.1 Conus canariensis | reverse complement strand
AGTGTTAGTCAGAGATTCTGCGGGGTCTGGACTCTGAAGAAAATCAATTTCCTGGAATTCTTTTGAAATACTGGTGGCAAAAAGATCCCAGTTGGCCTTCTTATAATTAAGTGTTGAGAGACAGAGGCGTTTTCAGTTAATACGGTTGTAAAAGAACAGGGAAATGGTCACTTCCGTGTAGATCGTCGTGGACAAGACCACTCATAGTCCAGGACCAGCGAGGGGTCACAAATCGACAAATCTAAACACGAAAGTGAACCTGTGGAAGAGTTGGAGGTAAGTTGGAGATCCATCGTTAAGACAACATAAATCAAAGTCAGAAAGGACATCCTCAAGAAGCAGACCTCTGGATGACGAACTAACACTACCCCAAAGAGGATTGTGACCATTAAAGTCACCCCAACAGCAAAAAAGGTCGAGGAAGTTCTCCCATCAGACTGACAAGGTCCTGACGACAAACCGGGACAGAAGGTGGCAGATAAAGTGAACAAATTGTTATAGTTTTATGGAGAGTGACTCTCGCAGCTACAGCCTGAAGGGGGTAGTCAGAGCGACAGGACTAAACAGCAAAGTTTTATGTAAAAGAAGGGCAACACCGCCCGACAGTCCCAATGAGGATGGTTGTGCAGGTTTGGAAAGAACATTAAAGCCAGAAAGAGTGAAGGTCTTCTGGCTTTGAATTTTAGTTTCCTGAAGAGCCACGACGGAAGGTTTCATAGTTTGACACAGAAGCTGCAGCTCCTCAAAATTTGAATTTAGACCACGGATATTCCAATGGATTAGTTTGCTATCCATGGTGCAGAGGACGAATAGGAGCGAAATCAGGTCATCTCCTCATCCACGTCTGCATCCATTAGAGCAAATTTATTGCTTAGTTTCACTGGACTATGTTGGTCTTCAGACCTGCTGGCAGACTTGCCCACAGGTGAAGAAGGCCTGGATTTTGGGGATGGTGGAGGTTTCTTTCTCATCTCCACCATCTCCACACTTGCTTGAACTCCCTTGCCTGCACGGGCACTGCACACAGGAGTTCGAGGCGGGAGGGCTGGCATTTTTAATCTGCCCAGCAGCAGATGGAGTAGACTGCTGGGCAGTCTGAGGGGCGGCGGATTTCTTGCCTCCACCAGGGCACCCACTCTGGGTTGGGAGGTGGTGGACTTGCCTCCACCAGAGCCCAACGTTCTTCCTTGCAATGACTTGGTGAAAATAAATTCATCAGTCTGGCAGCAGACTGATCGGGTCGACACTTTCTTTACAGCAGAAGCATAGGAAGACGTTGTTGGCGTCTGACTGCCAACAACCTGTTTACGGGCCTCAAAAAACGAAATCTTCTTTTCTGTTTTAACCTTTTGGATGTTGGACTCCTGAATCCAGACAGGGCAGTTGCGTGAAGAGGAGGGGTGGTCACCACCGCAGTTCGCACAGTGCGCCGGGTCTTTACACGGCCCATCATGGTTGCCTTGCAACAAACGCCACACACCTCCTGCCCAGAACAGCGGTCTCTGACATGACCGAACTTCTGGCATTTGTAACAGCGCATTGGAGATGGAACATACATTTGTACGCGGACATTCAGGTATCCTACTTTGATGACAGGAGGCAGCACAGGGTTGCAGAATGTCAGAAAGAGGGTGTTGGTGGCCACTCTTTCTGCACCTTTTTTGACTGTCACCCTATGCACCTCTGTCACATCCTTGCACCTTTTTTGACTGTCACCCTATGCACCTCTGTCACACCCTGGGATGCAAGTTCCACCTTGATCTCTGCCTCTGAGACACCTCTAAGATCTGGGCATCGAATCACTCCCTTAGAGGAATTCAGCTGTTTATGGGGAGTCACCCGGATCTCTCGGTCTACTAGCTTTGTAGCTTTCAGCAGCTGCTCGGACTGTTTCTTACTTTTACATTGGATAAGAAATGTACCATTTCTGAGACGTTTAATGGACTGTGGGTCTCCTGCAATGCCTTGAAAGCCCTTCTGTATAGCAAACGGGCTTAGTGCAGAAAGTGGTTTGTCCTGCTCCTTGCTTTCCATAATCAGCCAAGAGGACCAAAATCCTGACATCTGCCTCGTTTCAATATCGGAATCAGAGTCTGGATCAGATTCCTGCGGAAACCGCCGTGAAATTAAATTAGCCTTTCTTTTTTGGGGGGGAGGATTGTTTGGTGAAAAAGCCATATTTAGTGTAATTATATTTCGTCTCTCCCTTACCCACCCACCTTGGAGTCCAACTAAGGGGCCAGGGCCAAGAAATCACTGTCTTGACCCCTTCCAGGTTTCAGGAGAGATATACAACAGACAGAAACCTACCAACCCTATCCCCCCTGATCATGCCCAACTCCCGGGAACAGAGAGCTGAGCACTGCAGGGGTTACCCTGGCCAGCCGGAGAACTGCCTGTTTTGACCCAGCCCCATGAAGGGGAAGCCGATTGACACACCCGGGCCAGAGTGTACCTCCTGTCTAGGAGAGGTCCGAGCCAAAGTGATGTGTTGAGGGCGTTGGCCCTCTCAATCACCAGGATCTCATTCCCCTCCGACACAGGTCGCACCGCACGGCAAACGCGGTGGATCTTAAGAAGACCACAGAGAGAAAAGGAGTGTGGAAAAGAAGACTTGAAGGGGAGACGAAGATAGAAAAGAGCCAAATAAGAAAGGAAGAAAACAAGAAAAGGAGAAAGGCGGGTTACTATTAGTCAGGATCCTCACCCTTAGCCTATCTGACATGGGAAGCCCTACCAGGGGCATCAACTCCTTACCACGTTATGCTTAGGCCAGACAGCATCTTGACTTCTCAGGCCTAGAAGCAGTTTTAAAAAACCAGCCTATCTTCAAGTATTGATGCCCCCGCCAGCAAAGCCTAAGGGATCACAGGACCACGCATATACTGATTGAAATAAAAATACATGCATACAAAAAGAAAAGAAGAAACGGGTTCTCTTTACTGCTCGACTGCTCTTCAGCATGGCTGTTATGTCTTCACATCATACCACTTCTTTTCTATTTTTATTTTTTGTTTGTGAGCATGCGTGTAGGCATGTATAAAGCATTAGCATGTGTATGAGTATGCACGCATGCATGCATGAAGTACACACACACACACACATACACACAAACGTACACACACACACAAACGCACACACATACACACACACACATACACACACACACACACACTGACATGCATTCACAAAGTAGCATAAAGAGCTCTAAAAATTGTCAGCATCCTTTTAAAGAAATTGAAAATAACAGTAACTTGCATAACAATACACTTTAACTAATTATGTGACCCCCCTGCAGCAATTCACTGTGAGTTTACCCCTGTTCCATGGAGCTGAAAGGTAACCGTGACAATCCACAATCCACCCCAGCCTGTACCACTTACTTACACAGTAAGTACTGTCAGCTATCAGTGATGATAAAGAAGAAAAAAAAAAGACAAGCTCCACACGCATGTAGATCTATTTCTCACCGTCCTCAGAGCACAATTTCTGTGCAACATGCGCTCTGATTCAGGATACATACACACGCCACACACGCACGCACGCACACACACACACACGCGCACACACACACACACACACACACACACACACGCATGCACACACACGCACACACACACACGCGCGCGCAAACACACACACACGCACACACACTACCACAAACAAAATATGACTCCCACGGCATGTTTGTTAGCAGTTTAAACATTAGCTACCACCACATTAAATACAACAAAGAGAATAAACATTAACCAACACCACATCCAATACAACAAAGAGGATAAACATTAGCCACCACCACATCCAATACAACAAAGAGGATAAACATTAGCCACCACCACATCAAATACAACAAAGAGAATAAACATCAGCCACCACATCAAATACAACAAAAAACCAACAGACAGCTAACTCAGAGTCTCTTCAGAACCGCCACCACACAGAGAAAAAGATCCTGCAAAAACATAAACAATCAAACTAACGAAACAAAACAAAACAATCAAACGAATAAGATGAAAGAACACATTCAACTTGGTATGTTGTGACAAAAGAGAGAAAGAAATGACGAACGTACCAAGGACAACAACTCTTCCTGACATCACTATCCATTTTCTTCCAAGTAAGCACTTACTTCCCTTGATACGACAATAACGCTAGTTCCACACACGCACACAACTCCTCTCTCTCTCTCTCTCTCTCTCTCTCACACACACGCACACACACACACACACAGAGGCATGCTGATCCTGTAGAGTGCGAAACAATACTTATACAACATGAAACACAACACAACGGCTGTAAAAGTTCCATCTGAAACCCCTCCAAACAAGATCAAGGAGGAGCCACAACCAACAATTCAGCAGGATAACATGCCGGACGGAACAAAAACAAATGTCGTTCCTCTCAAGAACAGTAAAGGACTGGAATCTGCTCCCTCAGGAAATAGTGCAGGTCCCAACAGCAGGTACCTTCAGTAGGAAATTAACTGCAATTCCGTAAATCCAACTCTTCTTCCCCTTCCCCCCCCCCCCCCCCCCCCCCCCCCATCCTCCTCCACCCTTCTCTGTACTCTATACCCTCCTTCGTTCTCTCAATATTTTTTTTTTCCCGTCGTCTTCATCCCAAACGTAACAATAATACTCAAACACTTGACTGTGGTTAATACCGGAAGAAGAAGCTGAAATGAAACCATTCCTAGTCAAATCACCACAGGCCACTAAAAAAAAAAAAAAAAAAAAAAAAAAAAAAAAAAAAAAAAGCAGCAGCTGTGATCGTCAAACTTGGGTGCATTAAGTGGCCAATGCAACCCCTTTTAAGTTTTCTTTTTCCCAGACATACAGCGCTTACCCCCCCCCCCCCCCCCACCCCCACGCTTTCCATAAATAATACGATAACAACTCTTTCTACTTCCAGACATAATAAAAAAGATATCACCCGTTGTGCTGAACCGACACACTTTTTAGCTCCCTTGTCGGGGCGGATCCAGATAGAGGCTAAACATCCTCCATCCCCTTTGGAGTTATTCCAATTCCAGCCCCACCACCCCCCCCCCCCCTCCCCCCAACCCCCACACCTCCCCAAGCCTTTCTTTCCTTATTTTCACCTAAAAGAAAGAACGGAACAAAAAATTGCAGAATAAAAAAATATACCCTTCACTTTCACTCTTTTATTGTCTGACAAGGCTCTTGGGACGAAATGAATAGATGGAGCTCTCCTACAGTGAGATCTCAAGACACACCCCACCACTATCCCCACCCCTCCTCTGCCCCGTCCACCACCACTCCTCTGCCCCCTCCCCCATTCCATCCCACTTTTTCTGCCCCTCTCCTGTGGGCTTTTTTTTTCTCTCTCTCTCGAACATTTTTCATGTCTTTGTCTATAGAGATACTTGATTTGTTGACATTTCATCCCCTCCCTCCGATCAAGTTTACAAAGCGGTTTGAATTTTTACAACACACACACACACACACACACACACACACACACACACCACACCTTTTCAAGTTCTGCAGATGACCAATTTATTCATTAAACAACAACCAAAAAAGAAAGAAAATGAAAATCACTCTGAATAGCATACAATCTGTCACAACAGTGTTCAATCTCTAAAATAAACAACAAATACCAACTGCAGCATTTTCTTTTCCATGAGCACATCTTATTAAAGAAAGATGGGGAAAAAAAAAAAATTCTTCGCTCTCCCGTTGAAATGCCTGCCTGTGTGCTCTGTTCAGACAACTGCATCTTCTCAAGTGACAATCATTATGTGCAAAAGTGCATATCTGACACACCGAACTCCCATCTTCTCAAGTGACAATCATTACATAAGCGTGCGTATCTAACACACCAAACTCCCATAACGTTTAGAATAATCTGGTGAGTTTTTATATGACATTGGAATGTCATTTGCTCTTGCTTCTGGTCTATTTTTGCCTTTCTGTCTTTTTCTTTGAGTGTTTATGTGTGTGTTACTTCATCAATGTGTTTTCTCTCTGCCTCTTTCCATGTGCGTTTATGTGTGCGAGCCAATCAGTGTGTGTGCATGCATGCATGCATGCATGTGTGTGTGTGTGTGTGTGTGTGTGTGTGGTGTGTGTGTGTGTGTGTGTGTGTGTATATGTGTGTGTGTGTGTGTGTGTGGTGTGTGTGGTGTGTGTGTGTGTGTGTTCATCTCTATTCATGTTGTAAAGTATTTTTCGAGCAAATATAAAATGCAGTACTCTAAAATATCCTGGTAATTCCCCTCTGAAATTTTTTTAACTGAATTTTGTGCGCTGTGTTTGACCCCACAAATTCAATGCAGTAATCATCACCGACTCTGGTGACCGCTATATCTGCCCCAAACCAAAGTAATTCAGCAGTTCTCAGTTTTCTCAGCCATAGACGGACACTGGGAGCAAGCACATCTCCTAACACCTGCAGGCTTTCTGTTTCAGCACTGCTGCCTCTATATCACACCTGGCTATCAAAGGAAGAGAGTAACACCTGCCCTGGAGGCTTTCTGTTTCAGCACTGCTGCCTCTGTATCACACCTGGCTATCAAAGGAAGAGAGTAACACCTGCCCTGCAGGCTTTCTGTTTCAGCACTGCTGCCTCTATATCACACCTGGCTATCAAAGGAAGAGAGTAACACCTGCCCTGGAGGCTTTCTGTTTCAGCACTGCTGCCTCTGTATCACACCTGGCTATCAAAGGAAGAGAGTAACACCTGCCCTGCAGGCTTTCTGTTTCAGCACTGCTGCCTCTGTATCACACCTGGCTATCAAAGGAAGAGAGTAACACCTGCCCTGCAGGCTTTCTGTTTCAGCACTGCTGCCTCTATATCACACCTGGCTATCAAAGGAAGAGAGTAACACCTGCCCTGCAGGCGTTCTGTTTCAGCACTGCTGCCTCTATATCACACCTGGCTATCAAAGGAAGAGAGTAACACCTGCCCTGCAGGCGTTCTGTTTCAGCACTGCTGCCTCTGTATCACACCTGGCTATCAAAGGAAGAGAGTACTTTGGAGAACGACAGTGTTTACTGGAAGCAAAAGAGTTTCTGGAAATGAAAAAAAAAGAAAGCAGGAACAGCAGCTCTTGTTGTGTAACATAAATGTAATTTTCTGAAGTGACAGCTGCATTAAGTACCCTGTGTGCCAAAAATAAGGAAGAAAATATCAACAACAGAGTTTCAAGAACAAAATACTTTTTGTCTTTGACAGATATTTAAACAAAATAACATCAGAAAATGAATGATATATGAACTGTGTGGCCTTCACTTCTAAAGGCAAACTGTTTGCAACAAAACTTACCCTCCCCACCCCCACCCCTGCCTTCTTCTCTTCCCCTGAACTATTATTGTATTAATGACTTTCATCTTTTCACCGTCATACTTGAAAGTGCTGTGTGTGTACCTGTGCTTTTGTGTGTGTGTGTGTGTGTGTGTGTGTGTGTGTGTGTGTGTGTGTGTGTGTGAGTTCAGTCCTTTAATGCTTTATCAATATACTGGTACAGTTAGACCTGTATTGGTACACCATCCCTTTTCAAGCTGAACTCTTATTTATGGTGCTATTAATTTCTTTCTGCTTGTACTGTTACCTATGTCTCTGTGCATATGTGTGTGTCCATTATGTGTCTGTGTGCAGATCTGTCAGAATATACTTGGAAACAGTTTTGCTCAAGTCTCACATCCAAGACATCGAAGAAAAAAGTGTGGAAAATCATCAAGAAAATCAAAGGAAGAACACCTGTCCCACTGTGAACCATCTCAAGTTTTCTGACTCTTTAATAACAGAGAAAAAAGCAGTTGCTAATCTGCTTGCTTCAACCATTGAAAAGAATTCCTCCTCTTCTAACAAATCAGCCAGTTTGTCAAAATCAAAGCCCTCAAAGAAAAATCACCCTGCAACTTTTCATCAGATAACATGGAAGACTACAATCTTCCTTTCACTTTAAACGAATTGAAATCTGCCTTACTTTCTTGCAGCGATTCCTCTCCGGGTATAGATGAAATCCATTACAAACTTTTGAAACATCTTCCGCAAAAAGGTCTGCACATCCTGCTACATGTCTACAACCATGTATGGACTACTGGTTTCTTTCCACCTTCTTGGCGAAAAGCCCTCATCATTCCCATTCCCAAACCTGGAAAAGATCTTTGTAACCCATCAAACTACCGTCCCATAGCTTTGACCAGCTGTGTCTGCAAGCTGATGGAGAAAATGGTCAATGCTAGACTCATGTGGAAACTCGAAACCGATGGCCTTTTGGCGAAAGAACAGTGTGGTTTCCGCAAACATCGAACCACAGTTGACCATTTGATCCGTCTGGAATCTACGCTTCGGAACGCCTTTCTGAACAAACAACACGCAGTGGCTATTTTCTTTGACTTGGAGAAGGCCTACGATACCACCTGGAAATCTGGGATACTTCATGATCTCCATGATCTTGGTTTTCGGGGTCATCTTCCACTTTTCATTCAAAATTTTTTGGCAGAACGACAGTTTCAGGTCCGGGTTGGCACCACTCTCTCTGATGTTCATGAGCAGGAGTTGGGTGTTCCGCAAGGAAGCATACTGTCTCCTGCCCTCTTTAGCATCAAGATCAACAACATTGTTAAATCTGTTCAACAGGGTTCAGACTGCTCATTGTTTGTGGATGATTTTGCTGTTTACGCAACTGGAAGCCTGTACCCGAGTGTCCAGCGCAGGCTCCAGCTTTGTGTAGATAAAATTCATCAGTGGGCGGATGAAAACGGCTTCGCTTTTTCTCCTACAAAGACACAGTGCATTCACTTCCATAATTTCCGTCAGTTTTTTCCAGATCCTGTAATTCAAATAGGGAAATCTCCCATTCCAGCTGTCAAAGAGGCCAAATTCTTAGGAGTTATTTTTGACCAGAAACTCAACTTTCTCAGCCACATCAAAAACCTCAGAACTTCTTGCCAGAAAGCTTTGAATATTCTGCGGGTTGTAGCACACACTGACTGGGGCGCTGATAAGAAAACTTTGCTGCACCTCTACAGAGCCTTGGTCCGTTCCAAACTGGACTATGGTTGTGCTGTGTACGGCTCTGCAAGACCGTCTTACCTAAAACTCTTGGACCCTATCCACCATCAAGGGCTTCGTCTCTGTCTTGGAGCATTCCGCACCACCCCTGTGTACAGCCTGTATGCAGAGGCAGGTGAACCCTCACTGTCCAACCGCAGGCTGAAACTGTCTCTGAATTATTATATCAGACTGTTCTCGGAACCAGAAAACCCTGCCTATGACTGTGTTTTTGACCCTCCATTCCAAAGTAAATTTGAAAACAACCCTAACTGTATTCCGCCGTTTGGTCTTCGTATGCAGCCTCACGTGTGGAATGCAGGTCTAGACTTAGGAGTTGTGTCCGATTTTTCCAAGTTTCCAGATGAGCCTCCGTGGACCTTTTTCACACCAGAAATTTGTTTTGATCTTGCAGCTTTTCGTAAAGAGTCTACCAGCTCTCTGGCATACAAGGCATTGTATTCTGACCTCTGTTCAAAATTTCCATCTTATCAGAAAATTTTCACTGACGGTTCCAAGTCTGAGGATGGAGTGGCCTGTGCAGCCTACTGCCCTGGGGCTCCTTCTCAGATACTGTTAGAACATATACCTCCAGATGCTTCTGTCTATTCCGCTGAACTTACTGCTCTGGTTCTGGCATTGAAGATAATCTCACAATCTAAGAAGAGGGACTTTCTGGTTCTGTCAGATTCACTGTCAGCGTTGGAGGCCATAGCTGGCCGCAACCTTCAGCACCCAGAACTTTTACACTTTTTTGAACTTTTGACCAAGTTGAAAGCGGATGGTTACAACATTATTTTGGCTTGGATTCCTGGTCATGTTGGCATTGGAGGGAACGAAATGGTTGATCGTTTAGCCAAGAATGCCACAAGAGAGAAACTGTCCAACATATATATCCCCTGCTCAGATCTGAAACCCAAAATTAACGATTATGTGAGAGACCTCTGGCAGGAGG
This sequence comes from Conus canariensis, assembly GCA_033310375.1. NCBI lineage: Eukaryota > Metazoa > Mollusca > Gastropoda > Neogastropoda > Conidae > Conus > Conus canariensis. The sequence goes on along the minus strand of CM065716.1, from coordinate 60,595,610 downwards.
ATTGGAATACACAGACGGATAACAAACTCTTTCAGATCCGTCCAAACCTTAAGGAGTTCCTCCCATCTGCGTCTGGTGGTCGTAAAGAAGAAACAGTTCTGTGCCGGCTGCATACCGGCCATTCGTATTTTACCCATTCATACCTTTTAAAGAGTGAAGAAGCTCCGTGGTGCATTCCATGTCATGTGCCACTCACAATGAAACATATTCTTTTAGAGTGTTGGGACTTGCACGATGTGAGACACAAACATTTTACGGCAGATTCCATGAAAACCTTGTTCAGAGATGTCCCACCTGATGCCATCTTTGAATTTTGAAAGAGATTAACATTTTTCATCAGATCTGAGTTTTTACAGTGGAAAGATTTTTAACAAACTTTCGGATGGTTTTTCGATGTATTTTAAAGAATTGTATGAATGAATGACTTGAGTTGATTTTAACGTGGTGACAGCCCTGATGTGGCCCTTTGCGGTCGGCTGGGCTATAAGTAACATTATCTTATCTTATCTTATGTGTGTGTGTGTGTGTGTGTGTGTGTGTGAGAGAGAGAGAGAGAGAGAGAGAGAGAGAGAGAGAGAGAGAGAGTGAGCATGTATGTGCGTGCGTGCGTGCGTGCATGCATGCACAAGCATGTGTGCATGCACTAACACGTGTGTGTCTTTGTGAGCAACTGTGCATGTGCATTTGTGTGACTGAATCTGTGCATGCTTAAATTTGTGTGATTGTCATAACTGTCATGCAAATGCAATACAACCTCTTCTCTTCTCTTCCTTCTCAACCCATCAAGAGAATCTAAAAACCATCACTCTCCAATTCCAGTCAGCAGGTAGAATGTTTTACAAACAAACAAAATTATAAGATTGTTGAATCTCTATGATTTACATTCACACACACACACACACACACACACACACACACACACACACACACACACTCACTCACACGCTCACACACACACACATCTCTCTAAGAATGTCAAAAACTTATGATCTCTCTCTGGATGAAATGGATCAGTCAGCAAGAATAACATCGTCAAAATATCTGAGACGAAAGGCCAAGTATCTCTTCTGTCTAATGAGAATCTGTCAACAGGAACGAGAGCAGCAAAACGGCTACAGTATTCTCTCTGTCTGGTGATCATCAGTTGGCAAGAACACCATATTCGGAACGCGAGTGTCTGTAATGAAGTTGTCTGAGAGTGGGTGTGTATGTGTGTGTGCGTGTGTGTGTGTGTGTGTGTGTGTGTGTGTGTGTGGTGTGTGTGTGGTTGTGTGTGTGTGTGTTGTGTGTGTGTGTGTGTGTGTGTGTGTGTGTGTGTGTGTGTGAGTGTGTGTGCTGTGTTTGCGTGTGCGTCCGTCACATGCATACATATGTATGCATCTGTGAATGAGTGAATGCATGCTTTATGTGACTGTTATAACCGTCAAGAAAATTCGATACAAGCTCTTCTTTTCTCTTCCTTCACAACCTAACATTTTACAGTGAACCACTCTCCAGGGTTCAGTGCTGATACTGTTCAGCGTACATCCCAAAGAAATTCTAGGTAATACGGGAGTAAGGAGTGCAAGCAAGACAGAAGGCTAAGACGGCTGGGGAGGTTGGGGAAGGGGTAGATGGGAATGAACATTTCTAAAAAATATCCAAGCAATTTGAAAATTTTGTCGTGTATGACATACATTTCCAAACTCTCAAGTACAATATGAATATCACATTACAAATTATTCACAGGACTCAGCTTCCACAGACATGACAGATGTGTAAATTGTGCATTTCGTACATGTATGTAGACAGCATACTGGTCTATGCGCTCCCTTCAATATCAGGTTTGGAACTGAGATCGGCCTAGCTACAGGAACGAAAACAGCTTTCAATGAGAGGGAGAAAACAGAGTACCAGTGACAGCCTCCTATACTAGTATCTTAAGAAAAAGACATCAGAAAGTATCCAAAATTGTCGTGAAAATTATCACTTACCGATGCCAATCAGCACGAATAACATTATGACTTATTTTGTACACAAAACTGCAAGGGTGTTGGACCGCTGTGATTTCACCAGTAAAAGTGTGTCAGCAAAACTTGCAGTTTCATAAGGGAAAAAAAAACCTGTTAAGAATGTCAAAAAGTTATGACCTTTCTGTGGACAAGGAGAATCAGCCACCAGGAATAATATCTTCAAAATATCTGTTAAAAACAGACGACTTACCAGATTCTGGAGAACAGAAACCAAGCTCTACAATCACCTACACTGCAAGTCTCTCAGTCATATACACACACACACACACACACACACACACACACACACACCACAAATTAAGCGCTGAACACAACAGCAGCAGCACCACTCCTTTTGTTCCCCTTGTTCACAATTAGTGATTACACTCCAAAGGCAGGCAGGCACACAACCGTCTACAATGAATGGTACATGCCCTGATATTTCATACAGCAGGCACAGAACAGTCTACAATGAATGGTACATGCCCCAGTGGTATGTTATAAAGCCAAGTTGCACAAACCCAAACCAACATGATGCCTAGCAAAAAGTAGCAAGTTGGTCCGCTCTCTCTCACAACTTACCACAGATGCAGTGCACATATACATGCACACTGGTCAACACATTTGCAGAGCAGATGTTGACAGAGGAGGCAAGGTCTTGTTTACGTATATATAACAAAGATAAAAGTCTATATTGTGCACATGCATGTTTAACAAAGATAAAAGTCTGTTTTCACGGAATGCTCCCACAACAGGTTAATTTGAAATAACACTTTACAAAAACCATTTATAATGTTACTATTCATGAAAAAATATAAGCATTGCAGAGCTGTGTGTGTGTGTGTGTGTGTGTGTGTGTGTGCGTGTGTGTGCGCACGCGCGCGCATGCTCATGTGATAACGTGTGTATGTGTGCATGCGTGCCGTATCTGTGGTATGCATCCACAAATTTGTACATTTCATCACATGTGGGCGTTTGCGATTTTTGTGTCTTCCTGTGTGTGTGATTTTTGTGTCTTCCTGTGTGTGTGATTTTTGTGTCTTCCTGTGTGTGCGATTTTTGTGTCTTCCTGTGTGTGTGATTTTTGCGTCTTCCTGTGTGTGTGATTTTTGTGTCTTCCTGTGTGTGTGATTTTTGCGTCTTCCTGTGTGTGCGATTTTTGTGTCTTCCTGTGTGTGTGATTTTTGTGTCTTCCTGTGTGTGCGATTTTTGTGTCTTCCTGTGTGTGCGATTTTTGTGTCTTCCTGTGTGTGTGATTTTTGCGTCTTCCTGTGTGTGTGATTTTTGTGTCTTCCTGTTGTGTGATTTTTGCGTCTTCCTGTGTGTGTGATTTTTGTGTCTTCCTGTGTGTGTTGTTCAAGACCATCTACCTCCATTTTGAGTCGGACTTCAATGTCAGCGTGTGCTTGTGTCTAAGAGAGAGAGAGGGAGAGAGAGAGAGAGAGAGTGTGTGTGTGTGTGTGTGTGTGTGTACGAGTGTCTGTGTGTGTATGTTTTCTTGTATGTATGTGAATGTGCATTTGTTGTAACTTGTATGAAGGTGTGCATGTTGACTGTGTGTGTGTGTGTGTGTGTGTGTGTGTGTGTGTGTGTGTGTGTGTGTGTGCGTGTGCGTGCGCCTGCCCACGTGTGTGTGCATGTACGTGTATGTGCGCACGGATTCATATGTGTGCACATGTAAACATGATCTACTGCTGATATTACATTTTTCATTTTGTCCTTCAAGATTATTGATGGAACGAAAGTCAACAAGTCAGAAAGCTTCTTTCCATCAGCACACTGGAAGTGGGGAGGTGGGATGGTGTGGGGGGGCCATTGCAAAATCCAGAGTTAGCCTGAATTCACTCTCCTCCCCCCCCCCCCCCCCCCCCACAAAAAAAAAAAAAAAAACCTGAAGAACATGTTAGTTCCTGACAGCACAATAACCCAGCCACAAACACACACACACACACAAAACAGTAGACAACCACCACCCTCCTCTCCCTCCATTTCCAATCCACTGCAACATACCGATGATGCAATGACCTATTTTTAGCCAGACAACCCCCCCCTCTCCCCCCCCCCCCACCCTTCTTCCTCGGAATATATGACTAGACCAACAAGCCTCTCTCCACCACTCGTTTCAGACACTGACATGTAAAAATCTTAAAACAGTTTTGCCCTCATGTTGTGACGGGAACGAGCCAACAATCATGTCTGGACAGTGGTGGTTGCCTCCCGGAAAAAAAAACAACAGCTCTTCGGGTCTGGGCACGATCACACCTTTCATCATACCCTTGACCAAGATCAGCAAACTTCCTATCCTGTCTGTATAGCCAGCCCGTGCGCGAGTCCCACAGTGCTTTCGACAAACCATTTGTGCCGGACAACTAACACTGGGTCTGCCTTGGAGTGAATGAGAATAGACCAGCCATCAAAAAGCTTAGACTGGACTCTCGAGGAAATCCCACAATCGATCGTCCGCCTACTACACCAAGGCCCCCTAAAACCACATCGCCGCCTCAGTCCCAAGTTGAACACAAGAATGAGAGAGAGAGAGAGAGAGAGAGAGAGAGAGAGAGAGAGAGAGCACAACATCAGACACACAAGAGGGCGAGAGAGCGAGAGTGAGACCACATCAGACACAAGGTTGCTGTGAAGAGGAAAAAAAAACCCACAACAATTCTACCTGCGTGTATCCTCTGCTTCCTCCTCTTCATGGTCTGTGCCAAGTCGTGCAGCAAGCCGAACGGATGGATGAACGAACGAGCAGATTGAGAGAGAAGTGTGCAAGCAGGTTGGCGGACTAGACGAGCACAGTGACCCTTGGCATCCGCCTATTTTGTTTTTTTTGTTGCTTTTTTTTTGTCTCCCTCGGGAAGGTCGAGCATTGATTGCCTTCCCACAATCCAACCCACCAGCCGATACACACACGGCATCCCCCGATTCATCACTGTCGGGGGAAGGGGGGTGGGGGTGGGGGTGGGGGGGGGGGAGCAGGGAGAGGGGAGGGAAGGGGGTGGGACGGGGCGGCGAAGTAAAATTAGGTGGCGAGGAGGGGGGTTAGGGATGCGCGGTTTGCCACTTACTTGACTGTACGTTAGAGATTAAACGTGCACAGATCCTGCTTTACGTGTACACACATTCACACACACACACCACACACACACACACACACCACACACACACACACATACAGAGACCACACACACACACACACACCACGCACGCACGCAGCGCACGCACACACACGCACACACGCACACACACACACACCACGTGATAAAAGTCGCACTGGTGAAAACGGTAGGACACTGGGTAAGACATGTTTGCTAAATTTCGCTCCCGATCGATCCAGCTGCTGGCGTTGTACAACAAAACAGCTCAAACTGAAAAGGAAAATATGGGATTGCACCAACCAGTCAAATCAAAAGCTACAATTCTCCAGTACGCTCTCACTTAATATGGAAAGTTGGAACCATGTGAAAAGTGGTCCTCACTCACTGTCTCAAAACAATCCCAATTCCACCTCTTCTTCTTCTGCGTTCGATTGAAGCTGGATGCGTCAGACTTGTAACCCGGCCGCCATGATGAAGCCCGCGGTCTTCTCCAGGTCAGAACGGGCTCCCCAAAGCTGCGCCTGTAACTCCGCTCCCCCCGGCCAGGTTTTGTGTCGTAGAGCTGCGTGAGTAGGACAGCGCAGGAGGACATGTCCAGGGGTCTGGGGTCCAGTGCCGCATGGACACTGGTCAGTGTAGGTGATCTTCAGGCGGTTAAGGTGGCTCAGCAGTCTGCAGTGGCCGGTCCTCAGTCTGAAGAGGATTGTCTGCTGGTGCCTTTGGAGCTGGTGGATCGGGTCAGCACCACTCTCTGCACCCAGCCTTCTCTTCCACTGGGACTGAAACTGGTTGTGGATGATGGTCTTGGCCTCCCTGTAGGTCACGGGGTGGCTGAACTGCTCCATTTTGCTGCCTGCTTTGGAGAGAGCATCAGCTTTTTCGTTGCCCATGATCCCACAATGAGACGGAATCCACTGAAGCGTAATGACGGACTGTTTTGAGAGTTCATAGAGGGCAGCCTTGATGTCTTGCGTATGTTGTTCATTTCAATTCCACCTCTGTGTGCGTGTGTGTGTGTGTGTGTGTGTGTGTGTGAGATATATGTAAAACCACTGACGAGTCAAGGTTCCCATTTGCAAACGAGTAATGAATGCAAGTCCCATAGAGCAATCCCAGCCTATTGCCCTGGTCTAACAGTTATCTCCCATTTTACCCACTGAAATAATTATTCAAACCTAATCCCTGCAATTCCAAAGCACATCCTCGACTACAACTTCCATGCATCACCACAGCCCCCTTCACTAACTCCTCCCTCTCTCTTTGTAGATACTAGCCAGATTAGCATGGCATCCACAGCTGAAGTTTCAACAGCCAAGCTCAAAGAAATACCACAGTATTTCAATAAACAGTGCAATATATATATATATATTATATATATATATATATATATACACGATGAATAACAAAGTGCAGTACTTGTTCAGGACTTATTCAGTCAAGCTCTTACAAGAATATTTCGTTCTGAGCATTGATGTTGCTGTGCAAGACATTTCTGGGCTCCTGTTAGCAATTGTTTTTCAGCAATCACTTGGAACGTCAGCCGACCGCAAAGAGCTTTATCATGGCTGTCACCTCCTCAAAGTCAGCTCTTTAAATTGATATATACAACAACATCCACAACAAATTCACACACACAATTTATTCAATCAAATTTTGTGAAAACATACTTTAAGCCCTTTTTTGTAATCTATCCTCTATATAATCTTATATTAAATGAAAAACGTTTATCTCTCTGATGAACTCAAAAACCACATAAGGAGGAGCATATCTGAGCAAGGTTTTCATGGAATCCAAAGTAAAGTGTTTATATCTCACACCTTTGAAGTCCCACCACTCCCTAAGAACATGTGTTATAATGAGTGGTACATCACATGGCATGAACCATGGAGCCCCAGCACACAATCCTCAAGGGTCAGTGTGAAGCATCTGAAAGGTTTCATTTACTTTTCAACCAGGAGTGAAATAAAAAAAAATTTTTTAAAAAAACGAAAAAAGAAAGGGAAAAAAGGTCTCCATTTTACCTTTGTAAGTCTTGTCACACTGCTTGGCTCATGACTTTCATTTTCTGCGTGTCTCTGTTGGATGCACTCAGTATGGGGTAGTTTGTGTTTAGCAGGATCAAGAAATAACAGCACCTTTTTTTCTATGTTACGCTTACAGGGAAAACCCTTGAATGGTTTGCATGCTAATGCCTCAAACAGCTGTAATCACACGCAATGCAGAAGTTTAAACGGCTGATTTCAAGTGATTGCTGCTTTACCATTTTGAAGAGTTGATGGACACCTGAACCATAATTCTACAGTTATTTTGTAGCTCATGCAACAAATAAACACCACCCAATTCTTCCCACTCATACATGAATTCTGAAAAGTGTGCGTACATACACCACACACACAAGCATGCATGACCACACCTACATTAAGATATATGGCATGTGCACACATGTAAACAGCCCTTCTTTGGAGGCCGATTCAACCGCACTAAAAGTCCCAACGACTTTTTATGTTTTTGTGCAACACAACAAAACTTCTGTATTCCCTAACTCCTTTTTTCTTTCTGTTTCTTTCTTTTCTTTTTTGTTTTTCATTTCTTTTCCAGGAAAGTGCTTTTTATGACTTATCCTCTGTCTCCCCCCCCCCCCCATCCTCCTCCTCCCCCATGCCAAACTACTCCCATACCACTCATTCCACCTATATACATAACCACACCCAAGCTGTCACAGCCCAAACACTCAGTGGGGGGGGGGAGCAAGTTGTCATGAGGCAATGCATCCGTGGAGACACTTCATTCCCAAGAGGTCAGCGGTGCCTGCTCTGAATCAACACCTGCAGGATACCTTGAAACCAAACCTGTAGGGCAGACTATTTTTGGTAATGCTTAGCGGCCCACTACTGAGAATGACCACTAAGCTGCTGAACCAGTGTGAGTGAATGTCCACCTGATAGATGTACAATCAGCTCCATCCATAAAAAAAAATATGACATGACCTGAATGGAATGCCATAGTACTTTCATGACTCTCATTGATCATGAGTTTAAAAGAAAAAAAAGGTCTCCAATTCTATTGCCTTTCATGCCCTGCTCTGGAGGTGACTCATGTTTTTTAATGTCTTCCCATATCCAAGCCCATGGTCAGTGTGTCATCAAAATCACTGCAGGGGGGTGGGGGGGTGGGGGGGGGGGGGGGGTGAGGGGAGGGGAGGGATCCATTTGTCATCTGCCATCACAGAAGAGGGTACAAGAACACCTGGTCTTCCAGTACCTACAGTAAGAACAGTTTTTCCTAATTACTTTCACATCTGATTCATCAGCATACTTCGGCCAAATTTCAGGCTCTCTCATCCGCCCCCCCCCCCCTCCCCCCCCCAATATTTCAGGGCCAGTAGTCTCCACTACTGTTCAAATGTACTGGCACATTGTCGTCGAAGACACAGATGCAGCCTGATGCGATTATGTATGCGTGTTTGCAAGAGTTGTCACTCTTTGGTCACAGCCTACTTACACAATGGTTAGCTTATTTCTTTTCAGTTTGTAGTATTCATTGTCTTTTTGCCAAACGTATACAAAATACAGTGAAATCATACGGGCAAAACAGGTGTGTCAGTGGTACTGGCCTGCACGCTGGGCAAACTCGTGGTGAGGGTTGATGGATGGGTGTGATGGCACCCTCCAGAGGGTTGGGGTGTTCACTCATACTGGTTCCAGCCATGAAATCTGGTTAGAATGTAATCATTAGATTTTGTGTCATCCTGCTAACAGAAACCAATCACCCAACCAACAGATACAGGGAAAACTTACCCCATACCTTGATGGAGGTAACAATCACGATAAACTACTGTCATCATCATTATTATTATCATTACCAAACGACTGTTAAACCCTTAGATTCCCTGCTCAACAAATACACTTTTCTACTTACAGACTTGTCCACTTTTGTCGTAGACTCGGGGGCTGCCTGGAGGACTTAAGCTTTTCTGCAAACAGGCAAACAAAGAAAAGTCCTTCACCTCTTCAATCTATGGACACTCACTCTGACCGAACGTCCAACTACCAGACAGATCGATTCAGATTTGGATAAGAAAACAGACAGACTGCACACTGCAACATCACTGATAGATCAATATGCGACACAGAATATCAGGCAAAAAATAAATAAATAAATAAATAGAATAAACCAAAATAAAAGCAAAAACATAGAAAAAAAAAAACCAAAAAAAAACCCCTGATGTTCTGAAAATCCAGAAAAACAACAACACAGAAAACACGCTTCAAATTGAAAGGGCATTAGCTGTTGCACAAAAAACAAGAAGCAGCAATCAAACTTACCTTTCACAACATACGACTCCACTCTGCATCAGCCACAATTGACAGAAACAAGGAGTCGTGTTATTATTTTAAAAAAAAAAAAAAAGTAAATCCAACACAAAAATTGATTTTCACTGACATGATTTACACAACTTCCAGCTGAAATCTCTTTTTTCTGTTTGCCACAATGATTTCTTTCTGAAAGCTGATCTGCTGGTGATCTTGCCAGGTGAACGACACAGGTTGGCTAACTTCAAGTGCCAAACCGTATATCTGACTCCTTCATCAGATATTCGATGCAAAGGTCAGGTATTGCCAGTGTCAATGATCTGATGCCAAATGATGGCAAGCACATGTGTCGGGTTACAACTGGATTTACTGGATGGGCTGGATGACTGGGTGTGCACAGATGAGGTCCAGGACGGGAAAAACCCATCCAGAAATCATCAGAACCAGTGACATCAGACCAGACGTAGTACTACATTCACATTTGTCAGCACATATAATGCTAACTGAACTCACTGTGACAACTGAAAGCGCAATGGAGCAAGCATGCATCCATGAGACTGAGAAGTATGCCCAATTAGCCAACAGCTCAAGGGAATAGCTTCCATGCTAAAGCCTCTGCCACAGAGTTTCCATCAAGAGGGTTTATAGGAACATAAACCTTTCAGGAATATCTGCACATGATCTCAAGAAATAGCCCTTGATTTCTAGGATGACAACCATCGCCCTTAAGGCAATCACGACTTGGTAAGAAGATTTCCAGCTTGATCTAGTAGAGGTGCGACAGGTGTCCGACAGCCAAATCATTACGCCATCTGTCACAATGCCACTAGGTCTTTTGGTGCCTGACCACTGTGGACATGCAGGCAGTAACCCAAAAAAAAAAAAAAAAAAAGATACTTAGAAATGATAACAGAAGGGCATCCTACTGTCATGACCTCAACTGTTCCTGACCTCATGACAGTTTATGAAGTTAAGGGTCAAAAACTTGTAAACATAAGAATGGCTTCTTCTGTGAAGACCATCTGCTGACCATCTCTTCTCCATGGCGTTGCTTCCAACTATTTACATTACCAAACTTGCACAGATTTCTTCTTCTTCTTTTTTTTTTTCCCATTGGCTGTCAAATATTTGGTAAAATTATTTCAAGTAACTGTGTCAGATAAACAGTTCAAAAACACAACTGGGAAGCGCAATTTTCTTGGCTGTGAATGATCTCATGCAAGAAACAAAAAAACATTAAAAAAAAAAAAAAAGAATGAAAGAAAAACAGAATCAGAAAGAAAAAGATGTCCAGAAATAGAGTCAGATTCAGTAATGGTATCAACTCCAGACAGCCCTGTTCTTCAATCGATAGCTCCTCTCAAACAGCTGCAGAGAACAATAACAGATGGTGAAAAACTGTCTGGAAGTCATCAGCAGTGTCTGATCTAGAGCTATGATACGGCACAGCAACTCTCTTTGCAGACAATAGTTTTCTTTTCGCTTTCAAGGCAAAGTAGACAAACATACAGGCAATAAAGAGAGACAACAGACGTGACCCTACAACCATGTGCAGACAACAATGGAACAAAGAAAGATGGAGAGCCACACATACAGAACAGACAAATCAGCCACTTTAAGACACTTCAATCGTAGGCGCCCCTGTGACATTATCGCAGAAGATGGTTTAATGAAGTGCCACACATCAAGGTCATGCACCAGGCTTCTGTGCACCAGTAGCCGCAAAGCCAAGATCACAATTTATTCCGAAATGCAAACGATCAGTTTTCGATCAATCTGGAATCAAAACAAATGTCAAGACTTGCCTCCAGACTGTGCGCGAGGAAGAATAGGATAGTGTCGCTTTACACAATTACAAATGTCACCTTCAGACACGCTGCGACCGTGCAATCAGCAGCGGAAAAAAAAAAAAAACACCCATTGAAGGCAAAGCGAAGACTGGCAGTGTCACAAACTGATCAACAAGAGCTTGAACAAGGAATTTCTTTGGTATATTCATATTTACCTCTGTGGAAGAAGGTAATCTATCAACAGAAGCACAACAAAAAAAAAGAATGTCAGACCACTTCAAGTCCATAGATTTCCTTCCCTTTTAGGAGTAAATGTGAATACAGCCAACTTTTCTCAACAAACCAAACATTGCGTTTTGCAAACATGATGGTAATCAATCTTCCTTGACATAATGTTCATATACCCATATTCTAACACACAGACACACACTTTGCTAAAACAAAAAAAAACGTCTACCCAGAAACAGTATCAGCAAGGTAAAAATATAAGCATATACCTAACACTAGCTATGACTGCTGAAAACTGCATGAAAGCTCCAAGACATTGACTTAAAGTTTGTTGCATGCCTTTGGTCTTTGCTCCCTTACTTTCAGCTGCCCAGGAGACATGTGTCCCATGGTGACTGAAAAGAATCATCAGCTCTGTATGTGTTAAACAAGCAACCAAACAACTAACCAGTGCCTAAGAAAGGGGGATGAACTTGCGGTCTGAAAAACATCAAGATGCATGCCACATTATGTTAATGTTTAGCAGCCATCAGAAGCCACAGACCGCTTACATGGATACCTCAATGTTAAATGTACACATCTGCCTCACCCACCCACACTGAATATCAAACACAGTGCACTTAAGACCTCCAAAACTGCCGTCCCCCAGGTTGTGCCTTATAAAGCAGTGATGAGAAGTTTAACTAAAATATTATAGATTTAATGTATATATGCATGTTACACATCGTTTTAGTGCACTCAGGCAAGTCCAGATTATACTTCTTTCATATGCTCATACAAGCACACTCATCGGCACAGGCATGGGTGTGCATGCACAAAACACACACACACACACACACACACACACACACACACACACAGTGTGACATACATAGACACATACAAACATTCATACTAGCATGGACAAACATGCACACATACTAGCAAAGACAACCCCCCAAAACACACACCAACACATACAAATAAACTCACACAGGCATGCTGGCACCTGACATGTTACCGTGGTGACCACACAACCCACCTGTGTAATCAGTGGTCTCCTCAAGGGCGTCACTCCTTTCGTCCGCGAATCGGAGTTGGATCGAGCCCGGAACTTGCTCATGAAGTTGTCGTAGCCTGCCACACCTCCCGACTTGTGGCGGGTGCGGTCACCCGTCCCGTTCCCTCCAGGAACCCCCAACAGCTGGTCCTCCAGGATCTGACCCATGGGGCTGATGGGATCCGCCGCAGGGGATTTGAACCCAGGCACATACTGAGCACCCTGATGAGTCTGTGACAGCGAGGACTCGTCCATGGAGCGGTCCATAGCCATGGCCGTCATGGCCTCACGGTTCTTCTTGCCGGGCTTCTTCAGCCCAGAAACGTCTGATTTGGAACGGGGACGAAAGGTGTCGAAGAAACTTTTCATTTTGGAGGTCGTGGTCGGGGAGGCTCCGTTTTTACCCGACTCGTCCCGGATTTGTTGCGCTGCCGGTTCTTGCCGCCGAAGAGTTTGAAGTTGGAAGTTCCTGAACTAGATCGAGGTCGTCCGTCTGTGGAGTCAAGGTCCATAGCTCCTATACCGTCCTGCAGGTCCGACTCCAGGAGGGGCATAGCAAAGGCACTTAAATCCTGCACGCACAAGAGATGTTTCGTTATTTCAAAGCTCGTTGGGCTTGCACATATGTTCATATACATGTCTGAGTGTGTGTTTATGTGTGTGTGCACATGCATCAAATCATATAAACACATTCCTGCAACGATACTTCACTGCTCCACGTGCGTGCATGCGTGCGTGTGTGTCTGTGTGTGTGTGTGTGTGTTTGTTGCAGAGCAGCAAGAGTAGTACAAAAATATTAAACAAGGAAGCAAACAACCAAATCAGGCATGCTCTAGCACAAACTGCAGAGAAATAAAGCTTGATATGGGGATTAGACAGGGTGGAAAATAATATAAGCGTGTGTGTGTGTGTGTGTGTGTGTGATGTGTGTGTGTGTGTGTGCGCGCGCACGTGAGCTAGAGCAACAAGAGTAGTACAAAACTATCAAACAAGGAGGCAAACAACCAAATCAGTCATGACACAGTGTAACTGCACTGAAGTGAAACTTGAAGAGCATGAGGGATTAGACAGGGTGGACAGCAATACAAGAGTGTGTGTGTGTGTGTGTGTGTGTGTGTGTGTGAGAGAGAGAGAGAGAGAGAGAGAGAGAGAGAGAGAGAGAGATGAGATGGGTGAGTAGAGTGTGTGTGTGTGTGTGTGTGTGTGTGTGTGTGTGTCGTGCGTGCGTGCGTGTGCGTGCGTGTGTGTGCGCGCGTGCGTGCATGCACGCGGTGGCATGCATGCGCATGGGCATGCATATGCACCTGTGTGTTATACGAGTGCACATGCAAATTTCGGTTTGTGTATTTACACATTATTATAAAGTGTGCCTGTATGTCAGTTATACAGGTCATTAACATGAGCTTCCAATGCATGCTCTCATTTCTCTATTGGCTGCCCAAACGGATGTTCTTTACACTGGTTTCTCTTCCCCCCCCCCCCCCCCCCCACTCCCACCTTATGAAGTTCTTGCTATCAAGGTTGGGGGGAGTGAAGAAAAGCAGTGCCAAATGCCACAGCTTCTTGCATATCTCCACTGAACAAAGGGAAGAAGAAAAAAAAAGCAATTGAAAATGAGCGCTAGGGGAATGACTGACAGTGACTGGTATTCTGCACATGATGCGCACAAAATATCCATACAGTTGAAGACTTCGCTCTTGAACATCGAATGTCCTGCAAAAACCAGGTTTTCAATCAAAGCGCTTACTGGGATTATGTATGACAGAATATTGGTATCCCACGTGATGGGATTATGACAGAATATTGGTATCCCACGTGATGGGATTATGACAGAATATTGGTATCCCACGTGATGGGATTATGACAGAATATTGGTATCCCACGTGATGGGATTATGACAGAATATTGGTATCCCACGTGATGGGATTATGACAGAATATTGGTATCCCACGTGATGGGATTATGACAGAATATTGGTATCCCACGTGATGGGATTATGACAGAAATATTTGGTATTTGACCCACGTGATGGGATTATGACAGAATATTGGTATCCCACGTGATGGGATTATGACAGAATATTGGTATCCCACGTGATGGGATTATGACAGAATATTGGTATCCCACGTGATGGGATTATGACAGAATATTGGTATCCCACGTGATGGGATTATGACAGAATATTGGTACTACCAACAAACAAACAAGGGGAGTGTGTTGAAGAAAGATCGACGCAAACATGGAGCACTTCACCCATTCCCTGCATGAACAAACATTGAATACATTATCGGTCTCGGGTACTGTTCTTTCTTTTTCACACACACACACACACACACACACACACACACCCTACGTCGGCTGGGCTATAAGCAACATTATCTTATCTCCTACACACACCTACATGCAGAATGATATCATGTTTCAACAACATTCAAAAAGACCTCTTGTGGGGTGGTTTACCTCCTTGGTGAGATCAGAAACTGGGACACACGCAAAAATCGCACGACCTCACATTTCTAGCTGAGAAAAACAGAAGAAAAATAAAGAATATGACGCACAGTGATTGTTATGCATCAACGAGAGCCCTATACACAACACGCACACACGACTCAACATCTGCCAAACTTAAGCTTTCATGGAGCGCTGATAAAATCGAAAGAGAATAACGGTATGCAGTCCTCTGAGCAAGGTGACTGTATTCCTAATACATCATAATGCATTTGCATACACTATGTATCTTACTGTTAATGTCAGCAGCTTGGAACAACTTAGATAAGAAGAGGAGGAAGCAGAGGGTTGGGGGAGGGGGGGGGGGGGAGGGCGGCAAGTTCAGAAAGGAGGGGGGGAGGGCGGCAAGTTCAAAAAGGAAGTGGGGGGGGGAGGGGGAAGGAGTTTATTTAATGCATATTTTCTTGGTTTACAATGCAGTTGTATGACATGACCATGTTTGCACTGAACCGCTGAGTCCGCATCATCTGTATACTTACTGTTTCTGTCTCTGTCAATTGCTGTGTGTCTACCTGTCTGTCTGTCTGTCTGTCACTCTGATATTGGAGTATTTCTGAACTTACAGACCATCCTGTGAACTAAAAATTTGTAAATCAAATGATATATTGATTAAAAGCACACTTGCAGAGGCAAGCAGAGGAAGGACTGAATGTGAGTAAGGAGAGAGAGAGAGAGAGACAGAGAGAGAGAGAGAGAGAGAGAGAGAGAGAGAGAGAGAGAGAAGGGGAGACAGACACACACACACACACACAAAGATAAGGACAGAGACAGACAGGAGAGAAAGGGACAGACAGACCGACAGAGACAGAGACTGACAAACATTGAGAGACAGCACTGTCATAACACCCCCCCCCCCCCCCCCCCCCCCTCCCGAGGCAGGCAGACAGGTAGGCAGACAGGCACAATTTTCTTGGCAGTCGCAAACAGTGAGATGATTGCACAATCAGGAACAGGCCCGATAGTCCAGGCCTGGTGAGCCAACTGGGTTATGTCAACACACAAAAGGGAGGAGAGGGGTAGGGAGGGGCGAGGGAGGATGGGAAGGGAAGACAGGGAGGGGGAGGGGGCCTAGAGGGGGGGGGGGGGGGGGGGCAGGGAGAAAGAGCAGGTGTCTCCTACCCAAATCAACTCTTCCTCCTCATCTCATGCTACTGTCCTGACTGAATTAATAATAACAGTAACAGTGGCAATAATGATAAAATCATCATCATTGCCACTATTACTGTTATTATTATCATTATGATTGACACTATTACTGTCATTATCATAATCATCATTACTGCCACTATTACTGTTATTATTATCATGACAGACAGGACAGCAGCATGGGGTGAGGAGGAAGAGTTCATTAGGGAACGAGATTAACAATAATGATAACAACAAGAATCAGATAATGAGAAAGAAAAAAAAATCGTAACAGCAGCAAGATACATTTGGTGATCAATGTGTGCATGTGGGCACACACCTTCGCACGCGCGCGCGTGTGTGCGTGCGTGCGTGCGTGCGTGCCTGCCTGCGTGTGTGCATGCATGCGTGCTTGTGTATGTGAATGCATGCAAGCATCTGTGCACGCGTGCATTTGTCCGTGTGTGTGTGTGTGTGTGTGTGTGTGTGTATGTTGTGTGTGTATATGTGCCTGTGTGTGCATGCCCCTGCATGGGTGCATATATGCTTGTACGTGCACGCATGCACATATGAGCATGCCAGCGTGTATGTGTTATATCTGTGTGTATCAGTACCTGTGTGTGCAAGAAAAAATTGATGATTAACTGAGTGAGAAGGGGTGTGTATGACCAAAGCAGATATAACAAGGTGTAGAAGTAGCATCACCCTCCTGTTCAGTTTATCTTTCCTTTCTTTTTCAGTTTGGTTGCCTTTACATCAGCTTTTTTTTTTAAACATCATTTGTATTTCAATATTTCATCATGAAAAAAAAAAAAGAGAAAAGTTTCGTGACAATGTCCAAAAACACTGTTT
>CM065716.1:60566166-60576166 GCA_033310375.1 Conus canariensis | reverse complement strand
CACACACACACACACAGCATTCCCTCCTCTCCGCTCCCCCTCCAACCAAGCCTGGCAGAATCGATGTGCAGCATGGCCGGTGTGAAGCGATGATAAAACCTGCCACTATGTCAGATGATGCTCTATCATGAACGCTGGGTAACCACAACCACACACCCGGATGAGGCAGCCTCTCCCTTTGACATTTCCCTGCGATAGGCGCCAGGCTCTGCTTTCAGTCAAGGACCTGTCAACCCCACACCTAGGCCACACCTGGAACTTGCACAATTTCTGTGGCTAGCTTCACTTTGAAATGTACTCTGCCCGACCCACCACCTGCTTTTCCAGGACTGTCACAATTCTGGTGAGGAAGAAAAGAAAAGAAAAAGTCACGACAATAAAAACAACATAACTGTCACCAAAAAATAAATAACGTTCATGATGTGACAGCCATAGCCAGGTTGAGGAGATTCTCCCTATATCATTGCTCTCGGATAACAAACAGTACTGTAAGTGTAACATTAATGGAAAAATAGAATGGTGCTGCCAAATTAAACTAAAAACATGGACAGCACTTGCAGTCTCACTACATTGTCATCCGGGACCAGGCTGCTTCCAATTCAGTAGTGGGGCGACCATCCCCAACTCGGCGGGTCCCCGGGTGGCGGATAGGGGAATGGCCCTCAGATATGGGGGTTAGCTGCGATATAAGTCAGGCTTGCCTGGCAGAATAAGCAGTCCCGGACCAACTGGCGATGTTCCTATCAGGACGGGGTGGGTCAACAGGTGGCACTGTTGTCCTCACTGAAATACCCCATGTGTCCTATGACGGGCTCATCATGCGGTCAAGAGGCGCGGTATAACCTCTAGCCCCGGGGTGGGATCCCCGGAGAAACAATCCCCCCTGTGCTCACAGGGCAGGACGCACGGGCCATGAGCTAAGGGTGAGGCACCCCGAAAGAAAACTCCAGCTGAAGACGGAGGTATCGGGCCACTGGCGCAGCTTAAACCACGATACCACGCATATACGCTTCCATGATGATGCAGTCCACAGAATTTCGATGTGGCGCTCGACCTTCGGAGACCCGCCGGGAGGTCGGGAGCCGGGCCCTATGCCTCAAAGGGGCCCACCCCAAGCGGTCGGTGGTCAGACAAAGAAATTCTGCATGTCAATGCGACGAAGAAGGAGACCTCATCCTCCTGCTAATGCCAAGCAAACGGTACCACCCAGAATGCTCAACATTCTCCAGTGGAATGCAGAAGGGGTGCATAAAAAGAAACTTGGCTTGGCAGAAAGGATGCATCAAGAAAATATTGATATCGCATGTGTCCAAGAGACACATTTGACCGTAAACCATCGCTTTCAAGTGAGGGGTTACGAGACCATCAGGTTGGACCGTGAGGAAAGAAACAAAGGAGGGGTGCTTATCTTGGTGCGGAATTCCATCGCCGCACAAGAACTCAAGATCAACACCAATCAACAGGCAGAGATCCAAGGTATTGATATAGTCCTTAAGGAACGCAACATCAGGATCTACAATGTCTATTGCCCTCAAGATCGTGATCTTTCCCTCACATACATGAACATCCCAGACAACAACTGCGTGGTGGTGGGTGATTTTAACAGTCACTCAGAGAGATGGGGCTATGAGGAGACGGACAAGAGAGGCGAAGAAGTTGAGGATTGGGAGATTGACACACATCTTCATCTCATCAATCAAGAAGATGATGAACCCACCTTTTACTCTAGACGCTGGATGACCACATCAACACCAGATCTAGCGTTCGCCACCAACGACCTGTTCGTCAGGACCACAAGAACAGTCCTCAACCAGCTTGGAGGAAGTGACCACAAGCCCGTCAAACTCTCTATCAACCTCAACTTACAGTGTCCACAAGCAAAGTGTTTTCCCCGCTGGAATTACAGAAAGGCGGACTGGACTCTCTTCGAGACCCTCACTGATACACACACAAAGCCAATCAACATCAGGCAGAAGGACTCAAACAAGATGGTTCGAGACTTCACAAAGGCCGTCTTGAAAGCTGCTACAGAATCCATCCCAAGAGGAGCACGTAAAGATTACAAGCCCTACTGGACGGAGGAACTCCAGAATCTGGAAGATGCTGTTACGGAAGCCAGGGACAGAGCAGAAAAGCAGCCATCACTGGAGAATAACATAGCGCTGAAGGAAGTAACTGCCAGATACAAGCTGTCCTGCGCACAAGCTGCAAGAAAAAGCTGGCAAGAGAAAACTGAAAGCCTAAATCTCGACAGGGATGGCAGCAAGCTGTGGAAACTGGCTAGAACCCTCTGTAATGAAACAACAAGTCACACCACTATAACAATACAAGAGAATGGAAATTACCTCTCTGGAAAGAAAGCAGCAGACCACTTCATAGACGTCTATGAAAACATCAGCAATCTGGAAGTCCCTCCTGAACATAGAGCTGCAGTGCACAGGGCCCAAGGTGAACTTCATGAGGAAGAGCCCCAAGAGGAAGTCATGACCACAGCTTTCACAGAGAAAGAGCTGGAGGAAGCGTTGCAGAGCCTCAACCTGAAGAAGTCACCTGGACCAGACGGAATCACAAATGAAATGATTCTGCATCTTGGGATGAAGAGCAAGGCAGTCCTTCTAAAAATCTTTAACTCCAGCTGGAAGACAGGATCAGTACCACAGTGTTGGAGGGAAGCAGACATGATCCCCATTCACAAAAAGGGAAAGGACAAGTCGAAGGCTGACAGCTACAGACCCATCAGCCTTACAAGCTGCTTAGGGAAGCTGATGGAGAGACTTGTCAACACAAGGCTTGTCTGGCACCTTGAGGAGCATCAGCTGCTGAGCCCTGAACAGGCAGGCTTCCGCCAACACAGATCAACAGAAGACCAGATCACATTCATCACGCAAAGCATTGAGGACGCTTTCCAAGAAAAGAAGAACACGCTTGCTGTCTGGATTGACATGGAGAAGGCGTTCGACAAAGTCTGGAAGGACGGACTTAGGCTCAAACTACGGCGATGTGGTGTGTCTGGGGGGATGTACACCTGGATCAGCCAGTACCTACACAATCGCCAAGCCCGAGTCAAGATTCAGGGCCAGAAAAGCAAGAAGAAGGTGCTGAGACAGGGAGTACCACAAGGAGGAGTCCTTTCGCCAACGTTGTTCCTCATCTTCATAGATGACATCGTCAGAGAACTGCCAAAAGGGGTCAGAGGAGCGATCTACGCAGATGACCTGGTGCTTTGGTGCTCTGAAGAGTACACCACCACAGCACAGGTACGCCTCCAGACTGCGCTCAACAAGATCAGCGACTGGACCAAGGAATGGCTTGTCTCTGTCAACTCAAGCAAAACAACCTACACAGTCTTCAGCCTATCCAGCAAGAAGCAAGAGGCGAAGCTGACACTGAACAACCAAAGGCTTGCAGAGGAACCCACACCTACCTACCTGGGAGTGACCTTTGATCGCAGGCTCACTTGGAAACAGCAGATCACCAGATGCTGTAGCAAGGCCAAGTTGAGACTGGCGATCATGAGGAAACTTGCGGGGACGAACTGGGGGGCTGACGAACGTATCCTGAAGAGACTCTATACAGGGAGAGTCCGACCTGTAGTTGAGTACGGGACGTCAGCATGGGCATCAGCTGCAAAGTCTAACCTCAACCACCTCAATAAGATACAGAACCAAGCTCAGCGTGTCATAATTGGCGCCATGAGATCCACCCCAATCCTGAAGATGGAAGAGACCACTGGGCTACAGTCATTAGAGGACAGAAGGGACACAAAGATCCTCATCCAAGCAGCAAAATTCAAACGCCTTGAAAACCATCCAATGAACAACAGAATGAGCAGACCCACCAAGAGCCGGTTGAAAAGAGGCAGCTTCATCTGCCAGTCAAGACGCCTTGAAAGACAAAGCCCAGTCTTGATGGAACACGAAGCAACGCCTATCCCGGCAAATGTCACCCACCCATCTTGGAAGAGGCAGGTGTTCCCAACAGTCGTCACCAGCATTCCCGGAGTGGAGAAGAGAGGAATACAGTCAGACACCCAAAGGAAGGCCCTGGCCATGGAGTACATCTGCAACCAATATCCCCAGGAAGACTGGACCCATGTCTTCACAGATGGCTCCGCCACAGAGGCAACGAGGGATGGTGGAGCTGGAATCTTCCTTCGATACAAAGACGGAGATGAAGAAATTGCAATTCCAACAGGAAAATACTCCACCAACTTCCGAGCTGAGCGAGAAGCCCTCTGTGAGGCAGCCACAACAGTCTTGCAGAACTCCAAAAGAACAACAGGGCAGGTGGTGGTCTTCTCTGACGCGCTCTCCGTGCTCCAAGCCCTCAAGAACTCCCGCTGCAAAGAACAGAACCATATCACTTCAGCCCTTGTTGCCCTGAGTGCCAGAGTGGAGAAAGTGGTGATACAATGGGTACCAGCACACTGTGGCATCAGAGGCAACGAAAAAGCGGACATTCTGGCAAAAGATGGTGCACAGAAGGAGCAGGCCAACAACCTGGTGTCATACGATGAAATTAAGACAATCATCAAGGCACAACAAGGAATAAAATGGCGCCTCCTGCATCCCAAATACAACCCAGAAGACACATACCATTTGCTGGGACGACGGGAACAGGTCAAGATCTTCCGCCTGAGGACTGGACACAATCGCCTGCTCCACCACATGCACACAAAATTTGGCATTGGACAGAGTGGAGAGTGCCCTTGTAGTGAGGGACCAATGACAACTGACCACATCCTTCAAGTCTGTACGACGTATGCAGCATCCAGGAGAAAGTACTGGCCAACACCGACAGCAGTGGAAGCCAAGCTGTATGGCACCCTGGAGGAGCTGCGACGGACGGCAGCCTTCATCGAGGACACCGGGCTGCTCATCTAACGGGATGGCGAACGAGGAAGAAGAAGACATTGTCATCAGATCTAGTGTATACACACACACACACACACACACACACACACACACACACACACACACACGCACATACACACACGCATGCATGTGCGCATGCACAAACACACACACGTGCGCACATACACACACGTGCGCGCACGCGCACACACACACACACACACACACACACACACACACAAAAGAAGAAGAATTTAAGTTTGTGTTTTTAAACTGTTCTTTCAGGGGAAAAAAAGTGCAAAAACTTTCCACACCAAAGACAACTGAAATTTGAATGGGCCACAATGGCAGAAAAATAGGGATGATAGTAAAGCAAGACAAAAAGCAAAACAAAAAGAAAATGGGAGAAGGGGAAGAAGGGGGGGGGGGGGGGGCAGGGGAAGGTGGGAGGGAGGGGTGTGTGTGTGTGTGTGTGTGTGTGTGCGTGTGTGTGAGAGGAGGAGTGGAGTTAGGGTGACAGAAAACAGACTAGCTGTCTCCTGATTAGGAACACACACCCAAAAAGTTGTAATTAAAATTCATTAAACAAACAAAACACAGCATAGCTGGAGACATTCGAAAATATTCCCCATCCAGTGTCTCAAAACTTCCACTAGGTCGCCAAAGGTTTTGTTAGCCGATGTTTCAAAGATACTGTCACCTATTTTTTTCCACCACACATACTGTCACCTCCCCCCCCCTCCCCCCCAAATGGGTTGCAAGCATCAAATTCAAAAGCAAACCAAGTTCAAAATAAGCTACAAACCCCGGCCCACACAGCTTCACTTTCGCAGCACTATTGTTTGTTTGAATGATGGAACAATGTTTGTTTTTTTTTCAATTTCAATTCAGCCAACAACACCCTGGACCTGTTTCTTGCCGTGTTGTTCTGCCTCCCTATTTTGGCTTATTTTTCACCTTTTTCAAACTGTTGAATTTTAGAGACCTTTTCATACTGCCGTGCTGGAATAAGGGCTTCTGAGACAAAGGAATAAAAACAGGGTGACTATAGGGCTCACAAGGAAATAGGAGCTGAGTGGATGACAGCAACCAGGGGCTACTTACTGAGGTGGCAGCAGGTTCGATCTAGCTGTACCAGCTTTGTCACATCAAGTGAAAGCAAGGTGGGGGGAGGGGGAGGTGGGGGGGGGGGGGGGAGAGGAGGGTGAATGATAGGTAAGGAGGTTGGTAGGCATCATTTTCTTTTTTTCCCTTTTTTTTTTTTCTTTACATTCCTCAAATGCGCACTGTTCACTTTCAGGTCTAGATCTTTACCCCTAGTCATGCATATCCAGTTTGTACAGAGCTGATTTTCATTTTGTTGGCTGTAATTAACTGTGTGTTCAGCTGTCTACTAGTGATGAAAAGAACTAACCATCCTTGTTTTTTCTGTCGATGCAAGAACAGGAAGCCACAGCATGCATGAGCATGCATACATTGTGTATAAGTACAAAATTACTTTCAAGTGCAGCCATGGTTAATTTTTTTTGCCCCTATATTTTGCTCATTTTCCTGACAGACGTTGTGACTGACAGGCTTTAAATCGTTCATGCTCAGTCACTTTTGTTTCATTTCTTTCTTGGGAACATAAGAGACAAGTTGTGCATCAATCATAGTCAATCACTTTTGACCTGGTAGCATCCAGAGTTGCGTCAATCAAATTCATAGTCAATCACTTTTGACCCAGTAGCATCCAGAGTTGCGTCAATCATAGTCAATCACTTTCACCTGGTAGCATCCAGAGCTGCATCAATCATAGTCAATCACTTTTGACCTGGTAGCATCCAGAGTTGCGTCAATCATAGTCAATCACTTTTGACCTGGTAGCATCCAGAGTTGCGTCAATCATAGTCAATCACTTTTGACCCGGTAGCATCCAGAGTTACATCAATCATAGTCAATCACTTTTGACCTGGTAGCATCCAGAGTTGCGTCAATCAAATTCATAGTCAATCACTTTTGACCCGGTAGCATCCAGAGTTGCGTCAATCATAGTCAATCACTTTCACCTGGTAGCATCCAGAGCTGCATCAATCATAGTCAATCACTTTTGACCTGGTAGCATCCAGAGTTGCGTCAATCATAGTCAATCACTTTTGACCTGGTAGCATCCAGAGTTGCGTCAATCATAGTCAATCACTTTTGACCCGGTAGCATCCAGAGTTACATCAATCATAGTCAATCACTTTTGACCTGGTAGCATCCAGAGTTGCGTCAATCATAGTCAATCACTTTTGACCTGGTAGCATCCAGAGCTGCATCAATCATAGTCAAT
Organism: Conus canariensis; assembly: GCA_033310375.1. NCBI lineage: Eukaryota > Metazoa > Mollusca > Gastropoda > Neogastropoda > Conidae > Conus > Conus canariensis. Next base: position 60,568,999 of record CM065716.1, on the reverse strand, counting down.
CACTTTCACCTGGTAACATCTGGAGTAGGATCAATCATAGTCAATCACTTTCAGTTTCACCTGGTACAGTGGTAGCATCCACAGGTGCATCAATCATACTCGTAGTCAATCACTTTTGACCTGGTAGCATCCAGAGTTGCATTAATCATAGTCAATAACTTTCAGTTTCACCTGGTACAGTGGTACTGGTAGTATCCAGAGTTGCATCAATCGTAGTCAATCACTTTCACCTGGTGGCATCTAGAGTTGCATCAATCATAGTCAAACCACTTTCACCTGGCAGCATCCAGAGTTGCATCAATCATAGTCAATCACTTTCAGTTTCACCTGGCACAGTGGTACTGGTAGCATCCAGATTTGCGTCAATCGTAGTCAATCACTTTCACCTGGTAGCATCCAGAGTTGCATCAATCATAGTCAATCACTTGCAGTTTCACCTGGTACAGTGGTAGCATCCAGAGTTGCATCAATCATAGTCAAACCACTTTCACCTGGAAGCACTCACAGCACCTCTAAGCTCACCAGCAGTATGGATTGACATGCATGGATGCAGGTGATTGGCTTCTAATGGAAATGTGTCTCACCTCTCTCTCCCTCTGCTCTGCACAGCACTGCCTTCTGACTAACAACACAAGGACACAGCTGGCATCAGACACCATAGCAGACACACACATAGGCAGGGCATTTGTATACAGAAACAACCACACACAAAATATATGCACTCTCTCCCCCTGTATGTGTGCATGCACGCACACACACACACACACACACACACACACACACACACACACACACACACACCACACACACACACTGTCTCTGTTACAGAACTACACACAACACATACACACACTCTCAAAATCTCTCTCTCTCTCTCTCTCTCTCACACACACACACACACACACACACACCTCTCTCTCTCTTTCTCTCTCACATAAACACACACACACACACACACACACACACACACACTCCAAATTAACCATCAAAGGCAGCAGTGCTGTCATCCCTAAAAATCATGGCATCTGTTTCTGGGAGGTAAATCTGTCCTTCATTTGTCTCTGCTTTTAAAAAGTGAGACTGTAAATTTGTCCTTGATCGCAACAGGTTGAAATGGCATGCCCATACATAGCTGGGCTTTGTATGACACGGAGGGGAATAAAATCTGGACAACGACAACGACTGGTGAAAGATAGTGATGTTTATGTCTACACTGACCTTATCCAAATGCCCCAGACACCTGCCTCATGACTAATTAGTATCTTGTTTATTTATCGAAGGAGCAAACTCTAATAATGTGGTGCACATGGAAATGCCTGAAGGTGAGTAACTCTAGCATGGAAGTGCTTTGGGAACTAAAACAAAAATACTGTGAGTCAAGAATGAGTCCATGTCCACAAATTAAAAGACATCAAATTTAAATGGTTACAAATTAAAAAAAAAAAAATCATACACAGAGTGATTGGTAAATCATTGTTTTAGATGTTAGGCATTCCTGGGCTAAAATATACAATCAACATGCATCTTGTGTAATGAAGAAAGAGATAATTAACTTTTCATCTATTTGCAATTCTGTGCAAAAGCAAAGATTTTTGACAGCAGTAGTTTTAAAAACTTTTTCCATGAGAAGTACAAAAACTTGTTTAACATTAGGATCATACATGATTTGGAAATATTTTTCAGTGGATCAACATCTACTGTTGTTTTTGTTGTTTTATTTTTTTACTATTCTCAGTTTAAATTTTCATATATATATAAACAATGGAAGGAAAAGACCATAACCCAATGTGCCCTACATTATGGTGCTTGAGTCCCTTCACTTTACTTAACATTCATGCTGAAAAAATGTATGCTGAGTGTTTTAGTTCTTCACTGTAGGCTGAGCAACTGATTTAAAATTCAACTGCACATAGCTAAAACCAACTACGAGCCAAACAAATTTGAAGCTGTATGGAACAACCATAGTGAATCAATCAAGCCACTCATTCTCCACACAAATTAGAATGTCTGTCTCAGGTATAGTCAGTGGTAATTTTCTACTTTTTTAATGTCCCTCATAATGCTAGATTTCCACTGAAGTGTTCATAAACGTATATTATGAAGCTGTCCCGTGATCTTTGTTCTCTGACACCTTATAGCATTTGTTTTGGTGTTCCATGGAATCTGAAGACCTGGAAATTAGCAAATAAAACAACAACAAAAACAACAAAAGAAAATCTAACACTTGTGAAACATTACCAATATGTTTGTTTTCAAACTGCATCACAATCTTCAACAGATCAAACATGGTTGAAATCGCTATATGACAGTGCATGTTTGTTTTCAAATTGCATCACAATCTTCAATGGATCAAACATGGTTGAAATTGCTATATGATCGTGCATGTTTGCTTTCAAATTGCATCACAATCTTTAACGGATCAGACATGGCTGAAATCGCTCTATATCAAAGTAGGAGTGCATGTTTGCTTTCAAATTGCATCACAATCTTTAACGGATCAGACATGGCTGAAATCGCTCTATATCAAAGTAGGAGTGCATGTTTGCTTTCAAACTGCATCACAATCTTTAACGGATCAGACATGGCTGAAATCGCTCTATATCAAAGTAGGAGTGCATGTTTGCTTTCAAATTGCATCACAATCTTCAATGGATCAGACATGGCTGAAATCGCTATATCAAAGTAGGAGTGCATGTTTGCTTTCAAATTGCTTCACAATCTGCAACGGATCAGACATGGCTGAAATCGCTCTATATAGGAGTGCATGTTTGCTTTCGAATTGCATCACAATCTTCAATGGATCAGACATGGCTGAAATTGCTATATCAAAGTA
>CM065716.1:60558666-60563666 GCA_033310375.1 Conus canariensis | reverse complement strand
CGCAGGTTGGATGATGCAGAAGGGGAGAGATTCTGAGCGGGGCAAAAAAAAAAAAAAAAAAAAATCGTGCCGTGCCGTGACACTCGGGTGACGTTTTCTTTTTCTACATGTGTGCAGCCCCCGAGTTCGCCGTGTGTTAATGAAGGGTGGCTCCTATAGAGAGGGGCATGGGGAGGGGGCCGGGGGGGGGGAGATAGGGGAGTTGGAGAGAGAGAGAGAGGGGGGGAGAATGAGAGAGAGACAGTACAGGCAGGGAAAGGGGCGTTACAGGCGGGGAGAGGGAGGAATGCATGCACGGGGAAATAGTACTGGTGCATGTGTGAGCATGTGCCGCGCACTTGTGACCGTGCGTTGCGTGTGTGGGTGTGTGTGTGTGTGTGTGGGGGGGGGGGGTGTGCGTGCGTGCGCGCGTGTGTGTGTGCATATGTGTGTGTGTCCGTGCGTGCGAGTGTGTGTGAACGTGCGCGAGTTCGAGTGCGCGCGCGTGCTCGTGTGTGTGTATGTGTGTGTGTGTGACACACATACAGAGAAACAGACAGAGTGAGTGTGAGAGAGATTACTATTGATCATTTGTTACTTTATGTTGCAAATAAAACCACAGCATCAATTTAATATCCCACAAAAAGGACAGGTAATAAACTGTTGCAACAATGTTAATGTGGGAAGCGAATGAGAGATACTGTGTGTGTTCTCGCGCGCGCGCGTGCTTTTATGTGTGTTATGTGTATGTATGTTGGGAGCGGGAGGTGGGGGTGGGGCAGGGGGGTTAACCGACACGGACTACGAAATTGGGCGAGACGACAGTGTAAGAAGTCTCTCTTTATTTCATCAGCATCAATCAAGAAGACAATGTTAGTTTGCTTTCTTTCTCTTATTTCTTCTGGAGTAAGCTTACAAAGAGCCGTTATCAACACTTAACTGCGTCGGCGCTGTTCTTTTTCGGTTCATATCTTGGTAACCATTGGCAGGCCCCTGAAACGAAATCTTTCAAGTTCTGAAACTGTCCATCAGCGTGTGAGCGTGTGCGCGTGCACATGTACATGAGAGCGCATGTATACGTGTATGTGTGCATGCGCGGCTGCGCGCGCGCGCGCGCGCGTGTGTGTGTGTGTGTGTGTTGTGTGTGTGTGTGTGTGTGTGTGTGTGCGTGCGTGCGCGTGCGAAGGTCAACGCACGGGTGTCGAAATGGAATCGTAAGCATGCCACGTGCACAGCAGAACATAAAACGCGTCATAACCACACCCACCTCACCCTCACCCCAAAATTGCCCCCAACATTTCCCTTACACACACACCACACACACACACACACACATTGCGTCCACCCTCACGTGATTGAAAACCTGTGCACGAGTCGTACATTCGTCAGCGAAGGGCGACAAGTAACGTGACTCAATCGGTCATTGCTGCACTCCCAAGGTACACAGTGCAGAAACAAAGTGACCTACACGAGCACGGCCTTTCTCCCGCTCAGCCGCATCGACTAAAAACTAAACCGCGCAGCTGGAAAAGAAACAGCTGTTGTTCTTTCTGTTATTCCTTTTCTTACGTAGACCGACAAAACATTGCCCAACATACTGCAAAAGACAAGTAGAGAGAGATGGAAGGGAAGGAAGATGGGACAGAGGGTGGACGTGGGGGAGGGGAAGGAAGATGGAGGAGGAACGGGTCAGGAAGGGGGAGACCGAGAATCGGTGAGAGAGAGAGAGGGGGCGGGAAAGGTGTAGCCAAAAGCTGGGAGAACATACTACTGGGCTGAATGATGATGCATGCAGCGAAAGGTATAGCCACAGGTAAGGAGAACGTACTGCTGGCTGAATGATGATGCATACAGCGAAGGGTATAGCCAAGAGCAGGGCTGAACAATACATCACGTGGCAGAAGGTAACAAAAGGTATGCAAACCGTCATGCTGACCAAACAATTCAACATGCGCTGAAAGATAGTGTGTGTGTGTGTGTGGGGGGGGGGGGGGGGGGGAAGAAAGAGAGAGAGAGAGAGAGAGAGAGAGAGAGAAGAGAGAAGAAAGAAGAAAGAAAAGAAAAGAAGAAAAAAAAAACGTGGAGCTGGCTGAACGGTGCATGTGGCAAAATGTACAAGCTGACTGAACACACCTCAGCCTCTGTTCGTTCCGGGTTGTTCCTGCATGCTCCCACCCTTGATGGCAACCTGCCATGACTGTTTCTTCTTCTTCTTCTTTTTAAGCGCATTTTGCAACTGCTTACCTGCTGCACAACGCTTGCCTTCATTCTTTTCCTCCCTACCACAGGCTGAAAGCCTGTGTGGCATTCCGAGGAGAAAGATGAGAACAGATGGAGAGGAGAGACTGAGGGAGGGGAGGTGTTGGGAGAGTGGGGGGTGGATGGCAACAGGTGTCAAGCTTTTTCTCTTAGGACCATTTCAAGGAACTGCACAAAGTTGGAAGAAATGTGTCTAATAAAGCCAATGAAGAAGAAACAAATGATGCGAGTGTGTATGGGGGGCATCGGGGAGGGGGGGGGGAGGGGGGAGGAAGGGGGCGGGGCACTGGGGGGAGGGACGGTGAAGTGGGGTGGGGGTGGAGGTAAGTTTTGTTTCAACATTCTCGACTCTAAAATCAGCTTCTTTCCATTAAAAACCCACCTCATCTTCAATCCAAACAAGATGCGGTCCATAAGAGCTTGAAATATGGAGGGAATCCGCTCGAATAACTATGGATGTGACATACATCATTATCTCCCCCACCCCCACCACCTTCCCACCACCCCCACCACCCAAATGCAACTTGAACACGTGATAACTTGACCACTCTGGTTCGTGCACAAAATACTCAGAAATTTCATTCCCATAGAGCAAGCGGGATGGGAGGGTGAAGGCAGGTAGAAGGCATGGGGCGAGAAAGGTGTGGCACTCGCAGCAACAGCCAGCGATGGAAAAGAGAATAGGTGGGGGAGGGGAAGGGGGGAGGAGGGGGGGAGGAGTCTCGTCTAAATACTGCAAGATGACGAATACGATATGGCGCACGTCATATCATCATCATCCCCCCCCCCCCCCCCCCCCACCCCCGAGGTGGACTTTCCATTGGAAAGAAGCTCATCGCATCTCCTTACGCTTTGCTTTTCATCAGCTACGCTCTCCACAGAGTGTTGTTCATTCGGGGTAGTTCCTGCACTGTTCCTTTTCTTTAAAACTGCATCCGGCAACTGCTGCTTTACCTGTCGAATAACACGTACCTCGACTCCCAACCCTCAACCTCATCATCACCACCACTACCACCATCGATACCACCACCACCACCACCACCACTACCTACCACCAGCACCACCACTCCCACTACCACCACCAATCCCACCACCACCACCACCACCACCATCATCACCGCCTGAACGACCCCCTGGTACTGAGGCAGTCGGGGATGGCGAGATAAGGAGGACGATGATGAAACGAGGGGCGGGGAGTGTGAGAGTGGAGGGAAGGTGGCAACAGGTGTCGAGCGCTCTCTCTCTCTCTCTCTCTCTCTCTCTCTCTCTCTCTCTCAGGACCAGTCCAGTCTCAAGGAACTTAATCAAGGGCGGCGAACCGTGCCTGATAGACAAGCTCGTGTGTGTGTGTGTGTGTGTGTGTGTGTGTGTGTGTGTGTGTGTGTGTGTGTGGCGCGCGCGCGCGCGCGCGTGCGTGCGTGCGTGTATGTGTTTGTGTGTGTGTTTGTGTGGTGTGTGTATGTATGTATGTGTGTGTGTGCGTGCGTGCGTACGTGCGTGCGTGTGTGTGTGTACGCGTATGTATATGGAAGGGTGATAGTGACAGACGGGTGCGGATGTAGACGGAGAGAGGGAGGGAGAAAACAGGGGGGTGGGGTGGGGGCGGGGTGAGGGTGGGGGTAAAACAACCTAGCTTCCAAATCAACTTCTTTCCATTGAAAACCCGCCCCGTCTTCGATCCAAACAAGACGTGGACTTTTAGAGCTTGAGATCATGGAGGACATCTGTTCTCCAACTGCTTGTGTACCTCCCACCAGTACTTTTTCTTTTCCCCATGCACGACAACTAATAATGCCCCCCTGGCTGATGCACAATACGATGGAAAATTCTACTCTCGCAGTGTATACCAGTGGAGGGAAGGAAAAGTGATGGTGGGGCTGGAGGGTGGGGGTGAATCAGAGAAGGGGGTGGGAGGGGTGCGGGGTGGGGGGTGATGACAATAATTATTATGGCAGCCACCCGTGGAAAGAGCCAGCGAGGAGGAGGAGGAGGAGGAGGAAGGGGGAATCCTTGTTAAGATACACTGCCTGAAGACAACTACAGTAGTGCTTCTGATAGTGCTTACATTATTCCAACCTCCCTCCCCCCCTCCCCGTTCACCACCCAATCCCCATTCTTCTCCCCCCCTCCCCCTCCCCCCCCCCCCAACCCACCCACCCACCCAACGGAATCAACTTCTCGCGCAAAATTCAATTACGACGCACGTCGTCGTGCGGAGAGTTTTGAACAGGCGTTGACGACTGGCCCACCCCCCATCACCCATCCACCCACGACACAACACAAACAGTCCAAACATATTCAAATGACATGAAAATCAAATTAAACTGCCGTCTGAATTTACATCGAAACAAATGAAGAGACGTGTCTTTGCCCCCCTCCCACCCCTCCACCCTCCTAGGGAAAGGGACGAGGGGGAAAAGGGGAGGGGGGATGGGGAGATGGGGGGGGGGGGGAGAGAAAGGAAGGAGGGGGAACGAAAGGAAAAGTTGCAACACTTGACATCCTAACCGCCTCACTTACTTAACAGCACTAGCCTCATGCTCTGTCGAACGTATATCCTGTTTTCAATATAATGCATTACAAGTCTCATGGTCCCGTTGAAACGCCTGTCTCAATCAGTGAACATAAACTGCTATAGTCTCATGCTCTGCTGAAACACCAGTATGGATTGAATTGCTGGTCTCGTGGTCCACTGACACACATGTCTGAATTAAACTGCTATACATATAGTCTCATGCTCCGTACAAACATCGGTCTGGATT
>CM065716.1:60549101-60558566 GCA_033310375.1 Conus canariensis | reverse complement strand
TAAATGTTGTGGTGAGCGCGCGCGCGCCACACCCCAACCCCACACACACCACACACACACACCCACCACCACACACACACACACACCACTAAGCACACACCCCACCACACACACACACTTCACAAAAAACACAACACAACACAAACACAACACAACAAAACCCCAACAAAACTAACAGACCAACACAAACAAAACAAAAACCACACACACACACCACACACACACACACACACACACCAAAAAACCATTACAACACAACAAAAAAACCCCAACACACCAACACACCACCACACCACACCACCGCAACCCACACAACACCCCCAAAACCACAACACGCGCGCGCGCGCGCCGCGCACGCGCCGACACACACTTTCCCATGCGCCTGAACGATTGACTGTATTCCATTTCATCAGAAATTTCTGCTATCCCGGGCCCCGCGAAAGGGCAGACCCCAAAAAGCTCAGGGGAGCAAAATGTGGGGGCATAGCCCCCCTTGTTCTTTGCCTGTGCAGTGCTTGGCATCAGCCTGGCGATCAAACTGGTCACGTGGGCTGAGCAAAGGACTGTGTTGTTTATGAAAATATGAGTGTCGGGTGGCCATCGATTGGCTCTGCATGCAACCACGACCTTGGAGTCGTTGAGGCTGAAGCGTGCAGACAGCAGACAGTCAGCAGACAGACAGGACAAAACAGGGGAAACCTGTTGGTCTTGTGGGTTTTGAAGCCTTGTTCTCTTGATTCTAAGGGGGGCTTAGAGTTCGGTCCCTCCTTTGTCAAGTGGAAAACACGGACGTTTTTGAGAGGTGTGTGCTTTGAGGGAGTGTTGAGGTGAGCGAAAGTGTTCTTTCTCCTTCGGGGGTCAACCTCTCTGCAGACACCAGCGCCCTTCCCAGTCTTGAGCATGGTGAGAGTTTGTTAATTAACTGTCGTTTCGTCTTCGATGCATGCTTAAAAAGAAAAAAAAAAAAAAAGAAAAATAGAAAAATGAACAGAACAAATCCAGACGAAAAAACTGCGTATGCGTTAATTTCCATTCTGTCCTTAGGAGACAGAGGTGAAGGCCATCGTGATATCCAAAAGTGGATTACCCCTCCCTTCCCCCCCCCCCCACCCACACAATGACTCCCCCTCTCTCTGTCTGTCCCCTTCCCTCCCCCTCTCTCTTACACACACACACACACACACACACACACACACACACCACACACACACACACATACACACACAGGCGCGCGCGCTCTTACGTGTGCGCTCGTCTGTGCGCACGCGTGCACACACACACGCACACACACAATACACGCACACGCACGCACGCACGCACGCACGCACGCACGCACACACACACACACACACACACACACACACACACACACATATATATATATATATCCATGCGCCTGAACGACTTGACTGACTGCTACCATTTCATCCAGAAAGCCTGCTATGCCTGGCCCAGCGAAAGGAGCAGAGCCCATAAACAGAGTCTCGGGGGGGGGGGGGGGGGGGGGGGGGGAGCAGGCCACACCTTTGTTATGATTAGCCTGGGCTGTGCTTGGCATCAGCCTGACGGTCAAACTGGTCACGTGGGCCATGGGCGAAGGACTGTTGTTGTTTATGAAATATGAGTGTCGGGTGGGCATCGACTGGCATCTGCATGCAACACACGACCCTTGGAGTCGTTGAGGCTGAAGCGTGCAGACAGATAGACAGTCAGACAGACCGTCAGACAGATGGACAGCCAGGGGAACCTGTTGGTCTTGTGGTGTTGAAGCCTTGTTCTCTTGATTCTAAGGGGCTAGAGTTCGGTCCCCTGACTTTGTCAAGTGGAGATCAGACGTTCTTGAGAGGTGTGTGCTTGAGGGAGTGTGAGGTGATCGAAAGTGTTCTTTCTCTTCGGGGTCAACTTCTCTGCAGACACCAGCGCCCTTCCCAGTCTTGAGGATGATGAGAGTTTGTTAATTAACTGCCGTTTCGTCTCCAACGCATGCTTAAAGAGAAAAAAAAGTGATTAAAATAAACACAAACGAAAAAAGTGCGTATGCGTTAAATTCCATTCTATTTGTAGGAGACAGAAGTGAAGGCCAGCGTGGTTTCCACAAGTGGATTACCCCTCCCTTCTCCCCCCCCCCTCCTCCCCGTCCAACACAGTGGCATCCCCACTCTCTGTCTTTCCCACCACCCACCCATCCCCTCTCTCTGTCTTTCACACAACACACACTCATCACACCACACACACACAGCACACACACACACACCACACACACACACACGCACACACACTCACCACACACACCCACACACACACCACACACACACACACACACACACACACCACACACACTGAATATACACGTGCACAAACATATGCTTCTCTCTCTCTCTCTCTTTCTCTTTCTCTCTCTCTCTCTCTCTCTCTCTCTCTCTCTCTCTCTCTCTCTCTCTCTCTCTCTCTCTCTCTCAGTGAATGGGGGAAAAAAATGAAAATTCAGAAAAGACAGTTGTGTTTAAATATGTCTCCAGAGACAGAACTGTGCCTACGTAGATGGTGGAATTAAAAACGGTCATTTTATTTTTTGTGATAATGATGATACATAATCATTGCTGGCTAATTTCACAATTCATATATTTTAAAATGGATGAGGTGAATATATCCTTTCTGTATTGTATATACAAATGCACCCGACAATATATCTGCGAGTATGTCTGGAGATGCAAAATGCGCATGCATGTTAAGTGCTTTTGCTTATTGATTCGAACAGTAGAATAAGCGGAAGCGTGGGCGTGTCACACATCGACAAGCGCAAAATGACTTCCATTACGGTTGCATTACTCTCGTGGTTCTTTAGTTCTTTCGTTCGGATTCGAAACATATTGAAAGCGAACAAGCCCTCTTCGGTCACATACGCAAAAATCTGACCAAAATGACGAACCTGGTAGCAGTTGTTGCCGTGGGACTGACAAAAGAAGAAGAAGAAGAGGAGAAGGAGAAGAAGAAAGAAAAGAAGGAATAGAAGAAGGAAGAAGATAACAGAAGAAGGAGAAAGAAGAAGAAAGAGGGAAGAAGTAACGAGAAGGAAGAAGAAGAGAGAAGAAGTAACAGAAGAAGAAGAAGAGAAGAAGAGGGAGGAGGAGGAAGAAGCAGAAGGAAGAAGAGAAGAGAGGAGGAGGAGGAAGAAGCAAGAGAAGAAGGAAGAAGAAGAGGAGGAGAAGAAGAAGCTGAAGAAGGGAGAAGGAGAAGGGAAAAAGGAGGAGAGAAGAAGAGACCAATTCTTCAGATAACTCCTCTTGTTGCCAAGGTTATCGGGTCTTGGCATTCCAGTGCCTGGCATCAGGTGATTCAGGCGGTCCAGTTTGCCATTAGTGATCTCGGGGACGGTTTCGGTTAAAAAAAAAAAATAAAAAATAAAAAAAGAGAGAGAGAAGAGAGAGAGAGAGAGGCGTTTTGTCAGTTCGCGTGCAGTGAGTGAGTGACTCACCACGGTCGTCAGGTCGGCTGGCTAACGATAGTATTGATCGTGGGAAAGAAAGAAAGAAAGAAACATCTTTCTCTCCTTGATACCCCCCCCTCTCTCTCTCTCTCTCTTTTTTTCGATCACTCTCTCTCTCTCTCTTCTCTCTCTCTCTCTCTCTCTCTCTCTCTTGTTTTGAACTGTACAAGATCTTGTTATACTTTGTTCTTTTTATATGTGTATTTGCATTAATTTTATCTTTAAATGCATTAATTTGATCTTTACATTATTTCTCTTTCTTTTGCCCCAGGGCTGGGTGGAAAAAAGCATTTGTATTGCTTATCTCATTACCCTGGTAAAATAAAATTTCGTTCGTTCGTTCGTTCGTTCTCTCTCTCTCTCTCTCTCTCTCTTCTCTCTCTCTCTCTCTCTTTCTCTCTTCGATCACTCACTTGCCGTTCTGTTTTCCAGATGCGACTGCCTTCGTTCCGTGCACTCTCTCGTGCGCTTTGTCTGTCTGTCTGTCTGTCTCTCTTTTCTCTCACTCTCGTTCTATCTCTCTCCCTTTCACTCTCTTACTCACTCACTCCATCTCTTTCTCTCCCACCCCCTTTGCCACCCCCCCCCTCACTCCCACAGCTCTCTCCCTCATTCTTTTCTCTCCCTATCCTGTCGTTTTCTGTTCCCCCCCCCCCCGCCCCCGTTCCACTCTCTCCTTACTCTCCCAACCCCTCCTCCCCTTCCCCCACCTCCCCATCACCCCCACGCCTGTCGCTGTTTCCTGCTCGTCGATGTCGTGTCTGTCTGGTCCGTGGCATTCGGTTGTCCATTCTGGAACGAACACGATCCGTCTCTTTTGTCAGGGTACTATAGCTATACCTGCCTTCCCCCCCCCCTCCCCCATCTCTCTCTCTCTCTCTCTCTCTCTCTCTCTCCACCCACCTCCCTCCCTCTCAAACAGTTTTTGTGCCGTTTGCATACAGGCCACTCCTTTACACTCATTCTGATCTTTTAAAAGATGTAGAAGCTCCGTGGTGCATTGTGCGTGTCATGTTCCTCTCACAGTGAAACATAATCTTTTAGAGTGTTGGGACTTGCATGACGTGCGAGACATAAGCATTTTACAGCAGACTCAATGAAAACCTTGTTCAGAGATGTCCCACCTGATGTGATCTTTGAAATTCTGAAAGAGATCAACGATTTTGAGCAGATTTTAGAAATTTACAGAAGAAATATTTTAAACAAAATTTCCTACGGTGTGTATTTATTCAGAGGGTGTATTTTAAAGGGTTGTGTGATTTTTTTTTTTTAAGGACTTGTGAGTTGACTTCAACGCTGTGACAGCCCTGATACCGCCCTCTGCGGTCGGCTGGGGCCATAAACAACATTACCTTACCTTACCACCCTTTCCCCCGGCGCACACATTCACACACACACCAGTGTAAGAAAACCAACCAACCAACCAAACAACAACAAAAGAAAACGCCTCCATGAAAGGAAACACTATGCCATCGTCATTGCGATGATCCGACTGCGAATATTTTATTATTGGTCACGCAGATCTAGAGCTGTGAACAGCACCGAGCTATTGATCTTGCCTGATATCAATCCCGTTATACCGCGCTGTCATGTCAATTCACCAGGAAATGTTTGCTGATGTTCGGGATGGTATTGTGGGCAACTCATTTCTGTTATCGTTCATAATGGGTGTAGGGCTGTTTCACCGCATCCTCATAATCATTCATGTGGTGAGTGATCTGTGTTGCGTTACCCAATTATTGTGTGGTTCAACAGCCTTCCTGCGTGTTTGTTCCCCCATTTTGTCCATTGCTCGATGCATTCGTGGTTATGCAAGGCAGCAGCTCTCTCTGTCTGTCTTTCTCTCTGTCTTTATGTTTCTCTCTCTCTCTCTCTCTCTCTGGGACTCTCTCTCAAGCCCGAGGAGTCCGGACTGTTTTTTCTAGCGCTCCGCTTGTGCGATGTAATCACTCAGCAGTAGGGTTTTTTTGTGTCGTGATGTTTTTTACAGTTCAAACTGGGCCTAGGTAGCCCGCCTTGTTAACTTTGGTTCTGTCTTTTCTTTTGTTTTCTTTTCTTTTTGGGTGCTGTTACTAATTCAAAATAATGCCAATATCAAACTTGACTTGGAGAAAACACGTGTGGTGTGTTTTTCTGGACTTATACAAACTTTATGGGGAAAAGAGCGAGACAGGTTTCCGTGAGGTGTAAACCTGTTTCTCTTCTGTGGCCTGTGTCTCCTATCCGGACAGTTGTGCTTTCCCTGCTCTTCATTTTTCTGTGTGGACACTGGAGCTGATACTTCACAGGATTACTGCAGCCATGCCAGTGTTACCTGTGCTTCACACAACCCGTACTTCACATAACAGGTGGGAATGTGTCGTTCTCCAAACTGTACCGTTCATTTCTGATGCTGGCTGCCATGAGATACTGTAAAACTGTCCAGTGGGGGGTTAGTGATACCCCTAAAGGTAACTATGGTTGCCCACCGAGACAGGTCTTCATATATGCTGTCTGTCTATGTGTGTGTATTTTTAGTCATGTTTCTGTTGCTGTGTGGAGATATTGAGTCCAATCCTGGACCAGGATTTCCTCCCAACCCAGCACCTCTACACACTCAAGATGTACAGGTGGAACAGTGTTTTCAATCGTTATGTGGCAACCAGTCAACTTCTGAGAACTATCCTTGCACTCTTGAGTCCTTGTACTATTCTCTGAAAGATGAAAATAGACAGCTTAAAGATCAAGTTTCATGTTTGTCTAAAAATGTTCCGTTTTCGAGCTTCGTCTTTCACAAACTCTTCCAATGGCAGGAATTCCTTTTAGATATGTCTGATCACTTGCACGATCATCAAGATAAACTTGAAACTTTTTCACGTCAGTACAACATCAGATTTTTCAACGTCCATGAGGACCATCGCGAAGATTATACGACCTGCGCTCGTAAAGTCGTTCAACTTCTGATTCGCTTCTACCCCTTCAAGAATTGGTCTCTGGAGGATGTAGAGCGAGCCCATCGCGTAGGTCAGAAACAACAAGATGGCAGACCTCGGACAATCATTGCGCGATTGCGGAACTGGAGTGACAAACTTTCCGTTCTGCAAGAAAGAAAATGCAGAAGGGAGATGGCCGATACGTTGGGTATCCGTGTGGCTGGGGATTTGACAATCCGTCAGCAAGGGGAACTACGCCGACAACGGTACCAGGGCAAGACGGCGTACTACAGAAATGGTCGGCTATGCTTCCGAGAACAGCGATCCCCCCACTTCAGAAAAGCCAAAGGCCGTGGGAAACCAGCGTCAGTATGAGTCTGGTCAGAGGGCACAGTCTGGGCATCGCTCTCAGAATAGAGATGCGCCTGATGTCCACACCCCAGTCAAATCCCCACGGCCATCCTCTGCCGGCCATGGGTCACCCCAGTCCGCCATCCTACTTCCTATGCCCCCGGCCCTCCACCCTCCAGTTCCACCCGTTACCCTCCACCCTACACTTCCACCCGTCCCCCTCCACCCTCCACTTCCACCCGTCCCCCTCCACCCTCCACTTCCACCCGTCCCCGTCCACCCTCTACTTTCACCCGTCCCCCTTCCCCTTCCACTTCCACCTGCCCCCCTCCACCCTCTACTTCCACCCGTCCCCCTTCCTCTTCCAATTCCACCACCCCCCTCCTCCTTCCTCTCCCACCCATCCCATTACCCCTGTCTCTTCCACCCATCACCCTCCACCTTCCGCGCCCACCCGTCACCCCCCACCTTCCTCTTCCACCCGTCACCTGCCTCCTTCCAGTCACACCCCTTCCTCTCTTCCACTTACCTCCACCCATTCCACTCTGCCTTCCACTTCCACCTGTTCTCCTTCATTTTCCATTTCCACCCGTTCGCCTGTTTCCTTGACTTCTACCCATCCCCCTCCACCTTCCACTACCACCTTTCCCCCTCCGCTGTCTGTTTCTACCCAAACCTGGTCGTCTTCTTCTCGTCCCCCTCCCATGTACAACATGCAAGAATTCCCCACCCTGCTCAGGACAAGTACTCCCAGGAGTGGGACTACTGTTACATGTCCTAAACAAAATCAAAACCAAAGCAACCTGCTTGAGGCGTCCCCAGGCCGCCATGGTTGCAGTCCTGATTCTTCTCAAAGTGGGGATCCGTCGATTCCTACAACAACTGAGGATTGCATGGACCCGCACCTAGCAGGAGTGACTGACCCTACATCAGAGGGTCTACCGACCTTGCCATCACATTCACCAGACGTTCTTGATGACAGCATGACTCTATTAAAACAGAGAGTGTCCTTGGTAAACCCTCCGCACGACGTGGAAAACCAGTCCAAGGGTGTGATAGGTACAGTGACAGAGGGTCTCAACACTGGCGAGAGTCACAGTACCGAGGTGGTGGAGAACCCTAGGCCCTCTCCGTGGCAGGTGTCGATGGTCAGTGAAACCGAGGGCCAGTTCTCTGGCTCCGGTCCTTGTACTCGCAGTCGAGTACGAACCAGACAGACACAGCTCACAGAAAGATTTTTAAGGGCCCATTCAAGAGGTAGTCCTGGACGTAATAATGAACAAAACTGTGCTTCCCTGCTGCCCCCGTGTCCTTCTTACAATGAAGTCACCTAGGATAACGGCCGTGCCCGTGTCAAGACTTGTCAGAAAAACAGTCTCTCCTTTCTGACTTATAATATTGAGGGTGTATCGTCAGTTTATGACCCTGATGTAAATAATTATATATCTCAGTTCGATTTTGTTGTTTTGACGGAAACGTTCTCAAGAACATTTCCTTCTTTTCTCTTTTTGGATTACGAAGTTTTTCTTTCACCTGGAATCAGATTAACCGATGCTGTTACTGCACGTTTGTCAGGAGGGATCGTGTTTCTTGTAAGAAAGACATATGCCAAACTAGTCAAACAACTTACAGTGGAATATGACCATACTATTGTTCTCCACCTTAAAGCTCTAGATCTTGACGTTCTTTTAATTGGAATTTATTTGCCCCTGCTAACAGTGTTTATTATGCAGATACCGAGATTGATAATGGGGTTTCCCTTCTTGAACAATGTCTGATGGATACTTTTGAACAAGCGGGTGATCTTCCAGTGATCATCCTCGGCGATTTAAATGCAAGAACTGGTCGGCTGAACGCACAAGAACTACCCGTATATTTAGGTGACTTGATAAATGAAAATACCACCGGTGATGACTGCTTTTCTCGTGTATCAAAAGATTGCTCCACTAATGAATTTGGTCTTTATTTAATTATCATCTGTCAGAATTTTGAGTTGGTTATTCTAAATGGTTTTCTGCCTGGTGATAAAAGCGGGGATTACACTTATATCGCTCACAATGGTGCAAGTGTTATTGATTATTTTATTTCCTCCCAATCCTTAGTTCCACTGTGCCGTGAATTGAAAGTAACCCCACGGGTAGAATCAAAGCACATGCCTGTTGAATTTGTACTAATGCTTCCCAGTCCGAATCAGGAGACGGTTTCAAAAAGGTTAAAGGTAACCAAATTTAAAAAATATGCATGGGATCCAGCAAAAGAAGGTGATTTTATCGGTGTACTTCAGTCTGACGAGGTCAATTCAACCTTTAATGAAGCAATTGAATTGATTGATGTCAATTTTGAGAGTGCACTGAAGAAACTAAACGAAGGTCTGTTTATGGCTGGTCAAATAATGTGTAAAGAAACTGTCACAGGTAACATCAAGCACAGCCCATGGTTTGACTCTGAGTGCTATGTTAAACGCCGTCAGGTGAGACAAGCATTGAGAACGTACAGTCGGGTGAAAGTTAATGACAACCCCGATGCTGTTCAACTGAGACTTAACTATTCTATAATTAGAAACGAGTATAAAGACTTACTTCGAGACAAGCAGCAGTTATATAGACAGCAAGTTTTAAATACACTTAACGAAAACGCCAAAGATTCTAAGCGGTTTTGGAGCACTGTAAGGTCTTTAAAAAGTAGTTCTCATGTACCAAACACAATATCCAATGA
>CM065716.1:60539101-60544101 GCA_033310375.1 Conus canariensis | reverse complement strand
CCAACATTGAACGGGCTTGCTTGTTCACCCTCGGCCCTAATAATGCAGTCTTTTCTCCAAGTTTTCCGGCTGAAATCGGTTCTCTAGACGTTGATGCATCTTGCTGACAGACAGGTGGGACCGACCAGCCAACAGAGGCGAGTGAAAGCATACAAGCTCCTTGGCGGAGGGAACTAGCGTGACTGTGTGGTGTGTGTGTGTGTAGTGAATGTGCATCACGTGCCGAGTTTCGTAACTATCGGAACAAGCGTAGTTCGTTCAGTTTTAAGGTTACAAGTTGGAATAAAAAGAAAAAACAACAACAACAACAAAACACGACTAGTATTGAAAGGGGGCGGGGCGGAGGAGGAAGAGCAGAGGGAGGGGATATGAGGAAAAAGAGGGAGAGAGAGGGGAGGAGGGGGTGAGGGGGCTAGTGGAGAGAGGAGAGAGAGAGAGAGAGAGAGAGAGAGAGAGAGAGACGAGGGGAGAAGAGGGAGAGGGGGCTGTAGGAGATACAGAGAGAGAGAGAGAGAGAGAGGGGGGGGGCTGGAGGAGATACAGAGAGAGAGAGAGAGAGAGAGAGAGAGAGAGAGAGAGAGAATTCCCTGTCGTATCCGTACATATGAGAGCGCTCGTGCAATGTGAACAAGGGGGAGAACTTAACGATATCATGACCCCCCCCCCCCCCCCCCCAAATAAAAACCAAAAAACAAAAAAGGACAAACAAATCTTGTTGGTATGTGTACAATCATTAAGGACAGCCCAACTCGTAGATAGTGAATTGAAATCAGCAGCAACGGCGTCGTCTCTGTCGATAAACACATTGACCCCTCGCTGACTGGCGGAGAGAGTTGCGATCACCGTGATATATGAGTGTGACTCAGCTCTCCAGCCGTAAGCGATAAACATGTAATCACTGAAGGACCACGGCGTCAGGTCTGGCTGTGTCGGGCTGACCCCCATCCATAGGCCTGGCAGGCAGAGGTAGGTACACATCCTAAGATAAACGCCGCTAACTGGGGCACGCCTAGAGTCGACAGCTGAATGTCTTCAAGAAGAGGATGTTCCGTTCGATTTATTTTTGTTCCTCTTTGAGAGGTGAGGGACACAGAGAGGGAGAGAACTCAGAACTCAGAATAATTTTACTTGACAGGCCACAGGCCCATATCAAAGTGAGTGAACAAGGTCAAAATAAATCGGTACAAGCTACTCTTAACGAAAACTCAGCTGAATGGTGTTCAAAGTTAACAAAGAAGACATTCATGAAGCAAATGCAGCATTAATTATTCCGTTCCTAACAGCCATTGCTCTATAAATGAAATTACCAACACTCGTAATAGTAGTCTCAATAGAACAGGCTAGCAACATGGACATTTTGAATAGAGAAGGGTGTTTGTAATATTTAGCTGGAATCAACTCAAGGCGCAACTTTTCGTACAAAGGACAAACCAGTAGAAAATGAAGCTCAGTTTCCAGTGCTTCCTTACAGTGTGGACAGAAAATGTCATAGTTTCTATTGCGATCAGTATATCGTAAAAAGTGGCATCGTAATGGCGACATTCCTAACCGAAACCTTGAAAGTAACCTGCGGATGTTAACATGTTTAATTACACAGAGGTAGGAACTTTGAACAAGAGACTGCTTATATGACCGATAAACATCGTACAACTCATGCGATTCAATAGCTGAATGCCAGTCTTGGATGTAACAATCACTTAAACGTTTCTTAAATTCTGCAATAAAAGCTTTCACATTACCAACACTCTGCATTTCCCAAACAATTCCAAACCCGAATCTATAAAGAACATAGCAAACATTAGTCGTCCAGGTAATATAATTTTGACTCTGCAGATGCAGCAACATATCATAGACTTTCTTCGGGAGTTTGTTATTATCCATACAAGCAACACGAAGCCAAAATCTGATACATTTTGCATAAGTATTAACATAAAGAGGGTATCTTCCAGATTCGCCGTACACTAAGTGCCTAGGAGCTTTTGGACTTACACCAAGAAATCTTTTAATAGCAGGTAAGTGCACCCTTTCAATTTGTTCCTGGTTAGATGACAGTCCCCAAATCTCTGCTCCATAAGTTAAGATAGGTTGTATTTGGCAATCGAATAGCTTAAAGAAAATACCAGGAGAATGTTCACCTATTGACCATAACATTCTGTTGATAGCAATTAATCCTTTCTTTGCTCTGTTTGCTAGGTCACACATAGTTGGTTGGAAAGATAATCTTGTGGTCAGTATTATACCAAGATACTTATACATGTTAACAGTGGAAAGCTGAGCATCACCAAAAGTCCAATTTTCATTCGAAGCAAGGTAACCGCCATTCCTGAATACAACAATATTTGACTTTTCCAGATTCACGAGTAAATCTAAACGTTTTGAAGTATTATACAAGACATTCAGTTGGGTTTGCAAACCAATAACAGTATCAGAAAATAATGCAACATCATCAGCAAATAACAGAATCAAAAGTTCAGTGAGGTCTGGAGAAAGTTGAATACCATGTCTACCAAAAGTGTTTATATCTTTAGTTAGTTCATTGATAAACAGTGAAAAAAGCACAGGTGAACACACCTCACCTTGTTTTAGGCCCCGTGGGCATAGAAAAGTATCAGTAAGGTCACCACTAGTTCGAACACAAGTCTTCACAACATTGTACACACTTTGCAATGCTTTCAAGAATTTTCCATTAAGACCATTAACAGAGAGAACCTTCCACAATTTATCCCTACTTACTAGGTCAAAAGCCTTCCTAAAGTCTATGAATGCGACATAGAGCTTCCTGTGCTTAACAACTGCTTCTGAATCATTGCAAGTAAAGTGAAAATGTGATCTGTGGTACATCGTTTGCCACGAAAACCAGCTTGCTCCTCCCCAAGAATATTGTTCATTTCAATCCATTTGGTTAAACCTTCTATTGAGAACAAAGCTATATATTTTACTACAAATATTCAACAAAGAGATTCCACGGTAGTTATCTGGGCAATTCCTATCACCCTTCTTAAATAGTGGTTGCAAGATAGAGACTGACCAATCTTCCGGAAACAAACCCTCATCAAAAATTGTATTGAAAAATTTAACAAGGAAAGGCATAATGACTTGTCTACTGTACTTGTAAAACTCTCCAATAAGTTTATCTGGGCCAGCTGCCTTATTACTCTTTATTGATCGAATTGCAACTTCAATTTCAGTAACAGAAATAGGATGATTCAAAAAGTCACAGTCAGTATGTACGGGTTCTCTATCATAATATTCATCAAAATCCGAACTGGTGTTTAATTCAACAGGTAAGTCATTAAAAACACCTTTAAAGTGATTATACCACTGATCACTAGAAATCGACCCCTGACCTTGAGTTCTTGGCCTAATTGAACTAACAACTTCCCAGAATTTCTTTGAGTGATTTATATTACTTTGTAACGATGCAATGATATTTTCATTATGTAGCTTCCTTTTCTGTCGTAACAATTCCTTATACTCTCTCCTTTTCTGGCCATAGGCAATGTATTACGAACACAGATAAACAAGTTTCATAGAACTAATAATGACAGACAGAGAGAGAGAGAGAGAGGAGAGAGAGAGAGAGAGAGAGAGAGAGAGAGAATTCCCTGTGATCGTAGCCGTACATATGAGAGCGTGTTAGCAGGCTGCAGGTTTGGGAAGGTTGTGGGTTCGATTCCCATCAGAGGCTTTTTTTTTTTTTTGGGGGGGGGGGGGGGGGGGGGGATTTCCGACCCCAGTTGCCGTCCAGCACTGAGTGTGCTCTGGGATCAAGCAGAAAGATTGGAACCAGACAGTTTGAGTTTCATCTTCTTACTGGCTGTGTGTCCTGAGATGGAGCGTTGAGACTCCCTCAAATTTGTCGAACAGCGTGGCAGGTTTCTGTGTTAATTCCTAAGCCTGGTTGACGCCTAGGATGTCCCCCCCTTGTGGTCTCAGAGTTAAGTAGAATTCTGTGTAGCATGAACATCATCATCATCCTTCACGACCTTGGCTGGTCCTCAATCAGAAAGCCTGCACCATTCTGTGGTGGGTGATGACCTCAGTTTTGGATCTCCTTCTCACGTCTTAGCCCTTTGGTGAGTTCATGTCCAGGTCGCTGGTGCCGGCCTGATCAGGGGGATTGGTCGGTGAATGGACCGACCCGGGGGACTCCTGGGGCGTCCTCTAGATGGGGGGGGGGGGGGGGTGGGGTGGAGGGTGGACGCTCATTCATGCTGACTTAGTGACAGGGCAATCCAATCATTGTCGTCAGTAGGATCAGTGGTACAGTAGTCCGTGCCTGGCACGGCGTATTCTTTATTTGATGATCGGCGGCTTGTGTGTGTGTGTGTGTGTGTGTGTGTGTGTGTGTGTGTGTGTGTGTGTGTGTGTGTGTGTGCCTGCCTGCCTGCCTGTTAGACACACCTCGTTAGTTTCTCCACGGGACGAAGTGCGCACAGGTGACAAGACAGACAAACGATAACCATCCTGAGAGATGGGGATTTAAAGAAGCGTGGCGAACACGACACCGGTATCACCACAACGACAGCACGTGCAAACGGGTCACAGTTGAACACGAGTACGTACGCCTGCAGACAATTATCACAACGGTTATGTCAGCTATCAAAAAGTGACATTCTGAATGCTAGAATTGGCAACAGAGGATTGAATTCTACCACTGAGCCAGTTTCAGTCTGTTTTTTTTTTTTTTTTTTAATGAAACGTTTTTCGTTTTTGAATAATGTCCACGCGCTACGAAGAGTTTGGGTGAGGGGTGGGGTTGAAGGAGAGGGTGGCACATATCTAACATTAGGGGGGGTGTGTGTGTGTGTGTGTGTGTGTGTGTGTGTGTGTGTGTGTGTGTGTGGCACATATCTAACATTAGGGGTGTGTGTGTGTGTGTGTGTGTGTGTGTGTGTGTGTGTGTGTGTGTGTGTGTGTGCCTGCGCGCGCGTGTGTGTGCGGGCGTGCGTGTGTGCGTGCGTGCGTCCGTGTGTGCGTGCGTGTGTATGTGCATGCAT
>CM065716.1:60512740-60526501 GCA_033310375.1 Conus canariensis | reverse complement strand
AGCCTTATTGGTGCTAGAGATGTCAGAGGCTTTGTAATTATGTTTAAAATGTATCGTGTATATTTTGTAAATAGTTACAGTTTGTTGTTGTTGTTGTTGTTGTTGTTGTCTGAAGAAGAGTTTCTTTTCCCTATGAAGTGACAACCCTAAAAAAAAAAAAAGCACTGTATTGTCGGCTGTAATGTAATGACGCCACAGAACTAAACTGCAGTCACTCCCCATTGTCGGCTGTAATGTAATGATAGCACAGAACTAAACTGCAGTCACTCCCCCATCACCCACAACCTCTAGACCCCCCCACGTTTCCCCACCCCACCACAGCCACCCGCTTCCTCCCACACACACCCTGTCAATGGTTCAGTCGCTCTGTCTCGCACGCACACGAACAGAAGAAACCAGTGAGTCAGAGTGCCATCGTGACAGACACATACGAAAAATCTTTACGAGTGAAACAAGCACCATCCCTGAGAGTGAAACGCCATGCCAGACCGGCAGTATGACAACAGCACATGTACTGCAGGATTGCCCGTTGCACGACGCTCTGGGACAACAGATATGGACGGAGCAAACATCAGTGGAAAGGAAGCTCTACAGTGCCCTTGAGGACCTTCAGCGCACGGCAGCATTCGTCAGGGGAGCTGGCGTTCCCATCTAGAGTGTTCGAGAAGAAGAAGAAGAAGAAACAAGCACCCACACCTAGAGGGATTTCTCGTGTTTTGATCACAAAGACGACCCTCAAATTTGCTCTCCTAAGTAGCATCATCAGTTTGCTGGGTAAGATTCGCCATCGGTATGAAGGACATAATCATCAAATAGCTACCCCCCTTCCCCCTCCCCTCTTTTTTTTTCTAAAGCCTGCACCTCGCTACCCCCTCCCTCTCCCCCACTCCGCATCTCCCGAAGAAAATGCAGTTTTGTGTGTGTGTTTGTTGAACCCCTGCCCCTTCTCCCCGTAAGAAAAGAAAAAAAGAGGCCCCTAAACCCCTTCAAATACTGTATGTCAGCGTTTTGCGAATGAGGAAGAGTAAGCATTCCTTTGGGCTTGGGGTAGATCTGCGATGTTCTTCAACCTTGTTTGGTGATTCTGGGTGGGAACCCTCTCCATCCCCTCCCACCCACCCCCCCCCCCCCCCACCCCCGCCTTCCATCCCCACCCCAACCCACCCACATTCCCCTCACACACACACACACACACACACACACACACACACACACACACACACACACACACACACAGAGTCATACAGCAGAGTTCCCAAGTTCACGCAATACTTTAGAGCGAGTTTTAGTGTGTGGGATGAAGAGGGATAGGTCCCGCGCGCTGGCGGAGAAATTCACGAGCACGTCAAAGTAAATGGAAGCACTTGGTGTACGGATTCAAGAGTTTCGTAGATAAGAAAGTCTTGCAGAACCATCAATGACACAGCGGTAGTCCAATTTGGAGCGAATTAAACCCCTGCAGAGACGGAAAAGAGGTGGGTTTTGTTTTGTTTTTTTTAACGTGTGAGTCGCGACTCGCAGAATATGTAATCGCCTTCCGACAGGATGTTCGTTATTTTCTGAAGTACTGGATGTGAATTTTTTTACTGTTGAAACTGGAAACTGCATCAATCTAAAAGGGCGAAAACAAACTAGTTAATCTGATCCCAAACCTCACCCCCCCCCCCCTCCCCGTAGAGCGTTAGCGAACAATGAATGAAAAAAGACGTTAAAAATGAAACAACACAGGAGAAAACTAACGCCCGACCAAAGGTCACTGTGGACTAATGATTTAGCACAACATGAACAAAGGAGAAAACTAACGCCCGACCAAAGGTCACTGTGGACTAATGGTTTGGCACAACATGAACAAAGGAGAAAACTAACGCCCGACCAAAGGTCACTGTGGACTAATGGTTTGGCACAACATGAACAAAGGAGAAAACTAACGCCCGACCAAAGGTCACTGTGGACTAATGGTTTGGCACAGCACTAACACAGGAGAAAACTAACGCCCGACCAAAGGTCACTGTGGGACTAATGGTTTGGCACAGCACTAACACAGGAGAAAACTAACGTCCGACCAAAGGTCACTGTGGACTAATGGTTTGGCACAGCACTAACACAGGAGAAAACTAACGCCCGACCAAAGGTCACTGTGGACTAATGGTTTGGCACAGCACTAACACAGGAGAAAACTAACGCCCGACCAAAGGTCACTGTGGACTAATGGTTTGGCACAACATGAACAAAGGAGAAAACTAACGCCCGACCAAAGGTCACTGTGGACTAATGATCTGGCACAGCATGAACACAGGAGAAAAACTAACGCCCGACCAAAGGTCACTGTGGACTAATGATCTGGCACAGCACTAACACAGGAGAAAACTAACGCCCGACCAAAGGTCACTGTGGGCTAATGATCTGGCACAGCATGAACACAGGAGAAAACTAACGCCCGACCAAAGGTCACTGTGGACTAATGATCTGGCACAGCATGAACACAGGAGAAAACTAACGCCCGACCAAAGGTCACTGTGGACTAATGATCTGGCACAGCATGAACACAGGAGAAAACTAACGCCCGACCAAAGGTCACTGTGGACTAATGATCTGGCACAGCATGAACACAGGAGAAAACTAACGCCCGACCAAAGGTCACTGTGGACTAATGATCTGGCACAGCATGAACACAGGAGAAAACTAACGCCCGACCAAAGGTCACTGTGGACTAATGATCTGGCACAGCATGAACACAGGAGAAAACTAACGCCCGACCAAAGGTCACTGTGGACTAATGATCTGGCACAGCATGATTTTGCGCCACTCATGCAGCATTTATGCTGGAGCGGTGAGAAGATAAAGGAAAGGTAGGGAGGGGGTGGTGGTGGTGGTGGTGGTGTGGAGAGGGACTGTGTGTGTGTGTGTGTGTGTGTGTGTGTGTGTGGAGAGAGAGAGAGAGAGAGAGAGAGAGAGAGAGAGAGAGAGAGAGAGAGAGAACGAACGAACGAACGAACGAAAATGTTTTATTGAACATCGGCCACGGGCCACCATTCAAGTGGAAAAAAGGGGGGCGGGGGAGGCGGGGGGGGGGGGGGGGGGGGGGGGGGGGGGGGGGGGGGGGGGGGGGGGGGGGGGGGGGGGGGGGGGGGGGGGGGGGACAAGGGGACGAGGAAACGGGTCGGGACATGAGCCTGCGCATTACAAATTCGAAACAAGAAACAAATATGAGATTCGAACCACAAAGAACAAGAGCATGAGTAAGTATATGATAAACTCCTCGGAAACTTCCTATTCGATCAATATAGATGATAGTAAACATGAACGCATTTGCAACTATGGTGAGAGAGAGAGAGAGAGAGAGAGAGAGAGAGAGAGAGAGAGAGAGAGAGAGAGAGAGAGAGAGACAGACAGACAGACAGACAGACAAAGGACAGAAAGACAGATAGAGAAGAAGAAGAAGGAAGAGAGAGAGAGAGAGAGAGACAGACAGACAGACAGACAGACAGACAGACAGACAGACAGACAGCCACAGCCACAGAGACACAGAAACAGATAGTTGAAACTGATAAGTTTTTAGTAAGAGAAGAGAAGAAGCACAGCAGTGCTGCACGTGGTGGGTGGACTGAGGGAAGGAATAAACCCACCCAAATTGTCCCTGAGGATCCCCAGACGGTGAAAGTGGTGTGAAATATCAGCCTGCAGAAGCTGCTCTGAGAGTTGAGGGTTACCTACTGACCTGCCTGCATGGCTCCATGGCTCCTTCAGTCCGTGAAGGAAGGGGAATCGCTGAGAGAGACAGACACTGTGACAGTGCTCTGCCCCCCCCCCCCCCCCCCCCCCCCCCCCTCGCCACCTTATATACACATAGCCCCCCCCTCTCTCTCTCTCTCTCTCTCTCTCTGTGCCTATCTCCCTCTCTGTATGTGTAAGCGCGCGCGCGTGTGTGTGTGTGCGTGTGTGTGTGTTTGAGAGAGAGAGAGAGAGAGAGAGAGAGAGAGAGGAGAGAGAGAGAGAGAGAGAGAGAGAGACTATGCGCTTGTCTTAAGGGAATCTTTTTCTATGAATTTTCTGTCAGTCTACCGACTAGTCCAGTCGATCACTCACACACACACACACACACACACACACACACACACACACACACACACACACACACACCTCTCTCTCTCTCTCTCTCTCTCTCTCTCTCTTTCTCTCTCTCTCTCGCTCTCTCTCTCTCTTGAACGAACAACTAGAAACTTGTCAATACATTTGTATAAAGCGTTTAAGTTGCGTTCTATTACCGTGTCTCGAATGCACTTTGAAAATGTATTGAAAATCATATAATTCTGTGTTTTTGTAAGATCTGATTAGTTTTGTTTATATGCAGTCCTTCATTAGGGGCAATGGCTTATACATGAATAAACTTTCCGTCTCCGTCTCTCTCTCTCTCTCTCCTCTCTCTCTTCTCCTCTCTCACACACATACACCACACACACACACACACACACACACACACACACACACACATACACACAAACACAACAACACAACACAACACAACACAACACAACACAACACACACACACACACACACACAGCCAAGAGTTGTAGTAACAGTTTTCGCTGCTGACTGTGTGAGATAAAACCAAGATATCATTCTGTCTGTCTGAGAAGGACAACAAACTACCTCCCCCCCCCCTCTCTCTCTCCTCTCTCTCTCTCTCACACACACACACACACACACACACACCACACACACACACACACACACACAGAGCCAAGAGTTGTAGTAACAGTTTTCGCTGCTGATTGTGTGAGAGAAAGCAAGATAGATATCATTCTGCCTGTCTGAGATGAACGACAAACTACCGACCCTCCATCACTCCTTGTGAGCAGTTATAAAAGATTAACAAGACACATACTGGAAGAAGTTGAAATCAACACCTTTTTACATACCGTTGCCCTGACAACAAAAACAAAGCAGAAAACTCTCCAGCACACCGTTTTTTCTTCTTCTTCTTTCAAGAAACATTACCCTGCAAAAGAAATACAACATAATCGGAACCCCTGACGACAACTACAGCGTGACTTGTTCACAACGTTTCTAAATTATTTATAAACAAAGGTAGCATTACTCTTTGGACTCGAAAACGAACACTTTCAAGATCCTTGATCTTTTTTTGTTTGTTTGTTTTATTTTGTTTTGTTTTTGTTTTTTCTTTTTGTTTTTCTGTCCGCGAGCCACTGGCTTGGCTTGACTTGGAAGCACTTTGCCGAACGCTCAAAAGCTCGGATGTTCTCCGTGCTGCTTCATTCATTCACCCTGGAGACTATCGACTGATCAGCCACACAACACCATCGTCAACACGAAGCAGAGAAAGAGCCTGACACTTAGAAAAGAAAAGAAAGGAATAACAGAGAGTACAAAGCAGAGGAAGACCCTGACACTTAAAAAAGAAAAGAAAGGAATAACAGAGAGAGACAGACAGATAACAATGATTCTCACCTCCACCACCGCTCCGCTTGACCGCTGGCCTATCTTTTGTTCAAACAACAGCGGTTAAAAAAACAATCAGCTCAACAACAGCAAGCTCAAAAAAAACACCAGACACACAGACACAGACACAGACACACACACACACACACACACAACCAACACACACACCACACACAAGACACAAGAAGGAAGAAAGAAAGAAAGTACGTAATTAAAAGATAAGCACAAACTAACAAACAACAACAAAATAACAAAAAAAGGAAGAAGAAGAAGAACGGACAACAGTGTCCCTAAAACCGGATGGGTTGGAGAATTATTGGGTGGGATAGAGGGAACGGGCAGGGAGGGGGGGGAACGGGAACGGGTGAGAGGGAGAGAGGGGGGTCGGGGGTCACAGTGAAGAAACTAGACCACAAAACAAGGTTAAACGAAACTCCAGAGTCATTTTCTTGCCACGATTAGGAAAGACTTTGCTGAACGCTCCACAAACACTGCTCCCATCGCTGCTTCACTTAGCAAAACACATCGACTGATCAGCCACACAACAACGGCAGCGGAAAAAAAAAGAGAGAGAAAAGTCAAAAGATAGACATATAAACAATGTAAAGAAAGGGCCTCGTTTCCGTCCGGCGGCCATTTTGGTCGTCGCCGAATGAGAAGATAAGTGGTTTCTCGTTCTTCGTTTTCACTGTCCTAAATGTTATTTGTTTTTGCCTGAAGAAGACCCATGAGGTGGAAATGCATTGTGTCTTGTCCTGTACTTTGTTTGTCTATGTCCTTGGCGGTAACTAACCCCCTCTCTTTCTAAATGTAAAGAAAGACAGTAAGAAGAACGAGATATAACATGGGAAAAAATACAAGACAGAAAGAAAATGCAAGAAACATAGAAGGAAGTGAGGGAAAAAAAAGACTGAAGAAACAAAATCAAACAAAATTAGAAAGGAGGTCAATAGAAAAAAAAATTCAGAGAGATAGAAAGAAGGAAAGACAGACAGAAAAATAAAAAGCAAGAAAGGATGGAAGACAGGAGAAAAATAATGACAGAAACAAAGACGAAAGAAACATAAAAAGGGAGAAATGAAACGACAGATAGATCATTCGACAACACAATAACAACAACCGCCAACCAAACCAATAAGATAAGAAAGGGGAAAAAGAGACGAAATTAAGAAAAGAAAAGAAAAGATTAACACAGGTTTAAACAAAGAGAAAAGAGGCGGGGGGGGGGGGGAAGAAGAAGAAGAAGAAGAAGATGAAGGAGGAGGAGGAGGAGGAGAAGGAGAAGAAGAAGAAGGAAGAGGAGGAGGAGGAGAAGAAGATAATGATGATGAAGACAAGAGAGAGAGAGAGAGAGAGAAGAGAGCAGACAGACAGACAGACAGACAGACAGACAGTCAGACAGAGACAGAGAGAAGAATTCAAGACGATCAGATCACAAAACAAAGTCAACGAAATGTAACGACGCAAAGCGAACCACTCCATCGACTTCAAACTGAAAGAGACAGAAAAAAAAAAACCCGACAAGAACTACAAGAAAAAGGAAAAACAAAAGAAAGCAAGAAAGACAGAAGAATGACTGATGGAGAGGCACAAAAGAACAGAAATATCAACAGGACAAAACTGGAAGCAGATCACGTCGACCGGTCAGACGACTACGCAGCGCAGCATCAACAACAGAGATAAGTAAGTGTATAGTACAGTGAGAACCGCGGGTTATTACAGGAAGAGAGAGAGAGAGGGGGGGGGGAGGGAGGGAGGGAGGGAGAGAGAGAGAGAGAGGGGGGGAGGGAGGGAGGGAGAGAGGGGGAGAGGGAGAGACAGACAGACAGAGAGACAGACAAATACACACACACACACACACACACACACACACACACACACAACTAGAAGGAGAGAGAGAGAGAGAGAGAGAGAGAGAGAGAAGAGAGAGAGAGAGACAGGTAAGAAACAGGATGTAGAATGATCGCGGGGCTGGAGATGTGGAGCGGGGGGGGATGGGGGCGAGGGTGGCTGGGGGAATTCCAGCCGTACACGTCTGGTAAAAGGGTAACATGTCAATGGAGACGAATATGGGAGGAAGGTCGACACTGACTCAGTCCCGCTCACGCAACCCAACACTCTGTTTACAGCCTGAGGCGGCAAGGCACAGGCGCCTGACGAGCAGTGAAATATTCCTCTCTCTCTCTCTCTCTCTCTCTCTCTCTCTCTCTCTCTCTCCCCCCGTGGTGTGTGTGTGTGTGTGTGTGTGTGTGTGTGTGGTGCGCGCGCGCGCGCGTGTGTGTATGTGTGTGTGTGTGTGTGTGTGTGTGTGTGTGTGTGTGTGTGTGCGTGCGCTCGCGCGCGCGTGCGTAAGTTCGTTGTCATCATCATCATCATCATCGTCAGCAGTAGTGTCACCAGCAGCATATAACACGAAAGGTCAGGGTCTAACAGATCGATGAGAGAGAGAGAGAGAGAGAGAGAGAGAGAGAGCGAGAGGGGACGAGTTGTACTATATCTCTATATAAGCCGTGACTATCTCTAGCTAAGTCGATGAACCGTCAGTGCAGCGTCCGTTCACCTCGTCCTTTGTTATCGTTCACTTTAGTATCTTCTTCGGCTCGCTGACTTTGTTATTCTTTGTTATCGCTGACCTCGTGCTTCTTTCTAACCGTTGTTGACTTTGTTCTTTTTTGCCATCGTTGACTTGACATCTTTTTTTCCTTACTGCTGACTTGAATGAACTTCTGCCTTCTTACTACTGACTTTTTATCTTCTTTGCTATTGTTGATTTCTTTGCTACTGTGGCCCTGAACTTTGATTTTGTTTGTTTGTTTTGTTGTTGTTGTTGTTTTGTTTTTGGTTTTTTGCTTAGTTCCTCTTCTTTGTTGTTGACTTCCCCCTTTTCTTTGTTAATAGCGTTTTCTTTTTTTTTTTTTTTTTTTTTTTTACTTTGCTTTTCTTTGTTGAAGTTGAATCTATATGTCTCCTTTTTTTTTATTGTTGACTTATCCTTCCTTCTATATATTGTTGACTTTGTTCGTCTTTGTTCTTGTTGAATTTGATCTTCATGGCATTTTGGACCTCGTTCTTCTTTGTTATTTAGAAATTTGCTCTTCTTTAAACTGTTATTGTCGATTCGAGTCTTTTGTTATGGTTGACTTTAGTTCTTTCTTGCTCGCTGATCTTGCCTCTCTCTCTCTCTCTCTCTCTCTCTCTCTCTCTCTCTCTCTCTCTCTCTCCTTCTTTCGCAGTGTATCCCTCTCGAGTTCTTGGTCAACGACAAATTTCTCTCGGGAGGGGGTTGGGGTTGGGGGGAGGGTGGGGAGGACAACATTCACACAACAACAACAACAACAACGAACCAACTAACAACAACAACAACAACAAACTCCCTCATTCCAAACCGGATCCCCTAAACACTACTAACCTCTTTTTTTTTGTTTTTCTTTCTCCGTTTGTTACAAAGTAGAGTGGATATGAGAGCCGGCACGTGCGCCGCCTAGTGCGACGTTGATCGCTAGTCCCAATTACGTACCTGTCACCGAGTGGGTTCTAACTATAGGCCAGCATTCGTCGGCTCCTGACCCTTGTCAGCCGACATCATGGCATCAGTCCATCTTCCAGTGCTGTTCTTAGTTCCCCCCGTGCGTGCGCCTCAACACCCCCCCCCCCCCCACCCCTCTCATCCTTCTCCCTCTTTCACACACACACACACACACACACGCACACGCACTCACGCGCGAGCGCGCGCACACACACACCACACACACATACACACACACGCGCGCGCGCGCGACACACACACACACACACACACACACACACACACACAACACACACACACACACACAACACACACAACGTGACAAACCCCGACCCCCGTCTTTACACTGACCTCTTTTTTTTCTTCTTCTTTTCTTTTCTTTCCGTCCTTCTTCGAACTGAAAAAGGAGTCGACAACAAAGCACGCGCTCCTAAAGCAAAAGCAAAGTACGCAGTGATTAGTCTGGAGTTCCAAGGTTCGGCTGCAATGTCAGCTCTTAATATAGACGGGGGTCTTTGTTGCTTGGTTGTGTGACCTCGATCAGTGGCCTCTTATCCCAGTTCTATTTACTCCACCGTCGCCTGAGTCATCCTCTCTTCCCCCCCCCCCCCCCCCTCCTCCCTATTGCCTCTTTCCTATTCCTCACACAGTGCCCGCACGCACGCGCTCGCGCGCACACACGCTCACATACACACACACGCACCCATGCGCACGGGCGAGCATACACACGCTCTCTCGCTCAGAGAGAGGAGAGAGAGAGAGAGAGGTGCACTGTGTTTTTGCCAGTGCATATAAATTGTAACGTATATTGAAAATTAATCATTTTTTTCAAGGTTTCTCCATTTTTACCTACTCGTTTTAATTCTTTCCCTTCTTTTTTTTCTGTTTCACGCGCGCGCGCGCGCGCGTGGTGTGTGTGTGTGTGTGTGTGTGTGTGTATGAGGTTGTGTGTGTGTGTGTGTGTGTGTGTGGTGTGTGGGTGTGCACGCGCGCGTGCGCGCGCACGCGCGTGTTCGTGTGTGTAAGTCGAAGTCAGAGTCAAGGCCAAATTTTTCATTTTGAGATGGAGCACTAAATAAACAACATTTCAGGGTTTTCATCTGTTATAAAAAGCAAAGAGAATCACACACACACACACGCACGCACGCACGCACGCACGCAAGCACACACACACACACACACACACACACACACACACACACGCACGCACGCACGCACGCGCGCGCACACACACACACACACACTCACACGCACACACACACACACACACACACATGCACGCACGCACGCACGCACACACACACACACCACACACACCACACAACACACACACACACACACACATTATTTGTTCTTTTCCCGTTCGTCTGTGTGTAGCCTTCACCCAGCCTCTCGAGTCGATCCTAAACTGGCTGCCATCAATATCTGTTCTCAAGGAAACGGAACGCAACAGAACGCAGATCAATCGGCTGCCGCCTGGAACTTCGTGTCCACCACACACGGACTTCAGACATTTTGCTGTTTTTGTTGTGAAAAAACAAAACAAACAAAAACCACCTTCCGCCTCCTAAAGAGGGAATTCAGTGCGGAACAGGAACCTCCGTCGAGCGTTTGTGGAGGGATAATGCATACATAGCTGGCCCGCAACTTTATATAGACAGATTTTTTGGACACAGATGTTGTGAACTCCCCGTTCTTTTTCTTTTCATTTTCTAAATTCAGAATCGAGTCTCTGAGATACCCCTCGCACCCCCACATCCTTCCGTACCCCTACAGAAAGTTTGTCTTTTTTTTTTCTTTTTTTCTGGGCTTTCATAGTAGTCATACTGTTAGTAGGCAAGCCGACTCCGAAGGCCACATCGGGGCAGCAAGGTAAGGTAAGGTAATGTTGCTTATAGCCCAGCCGACCGCAAATGGCCATATCAGGACTGTCACCACGTTAAAATCAACTCACTCTGGGCAGCAAGGAACACAAAATGAACAAATGAATAAACAAATAGATAAATAAATAAATAAACCAGAACTATGATGATCTACAGGCCGGCATGATTTTATTCCCTACACTCCTCTAGAGTAACAACCAAAGCCAAACCAGTGAAGCCCAGTTTCTTTCGCTAGCCTAGGTAACATTCTCCCATCGAACAGCAACCATGTCCTTGTCCTGTCTCCACAACCATTTTCAATGCCCCCCTCCCACCCCCACCCCCGCCTCGCTCCCCCCCCCCCCCCCCCCCTACTCTTCCTCCCTCCTTGTCTCCATCCACAACACTCTGCAGCAAGCAGTGTCGCTTCCTTCACTCTCCATCCCACCACAGTCTGTTCCAATCCAGTCTTTTCCTCCCACGTCCACTGGGCTAAGCGTCTTCTCCCCTCTCCCCTCCCCTCAACCAACCACCCTTCAGTTCCCCACTTTGACTCATCTTTCTCTGTCACACAGCGGATGCACGCGCGCAGGGGCGAAATTCTGCACGAAAAACAGAAGGAAAAAAGAAAGAAAGAAAGAAAGAAAGAAAAGCGCATTCTCGCGGGAGCGTGATTTTTGCAGGCTGGCGTGTGGCGTTCCTAAGGAAACAGCTCTGTTTTACCGCCAGTGTCGTCCGCACGCGCCCAGTGGTCCGACTAATGAATTCACGCTAATGACGCTAATTTGGAGAGCGTTCACGCTTGGAACCTTCGCTGCTGACCTCAGTTGGGTACTAAAGATTACGTGTACTTTAAAATTGCAGCCTGAAGCGCACAGCAGTTCTGATGTGATACGAAAACGCAAATCCCGCTACACAACCACTTGTTGACAAACGTCTAATTCTATGCGTGTCACGACAAAGATTCCAAATCCAGTGAAGTCCTGAAACTTCAAAGTCCAACCTAAAACAAGGTTTGTCATCAGCCACGTTTCATTTAGATAAAATGCCTGATACTTGATCAAAGCGTTAAATATATCGCATGAGGTGGAACATCTCCGAAGCAAAATCTTCCTGAAATCTGCAGCAAACCGTTTGCGCCTTAAGCCATCTGCTAAATCCAACCTTTCAATACGATGTTCAGTTAATCAGCGATTTTTCACCACGGTGCCCACACCCCAAAGCTTCATCGCTCCTTGAAAAGATAAAAAAAAAATGTGTCGCTGCGGTAAGTGTGTGAGACCAATATAAAATACATTCTGCACAGCCGCGTTGTCGACAAATGGGAGAAATTCCTAGAAATATGCATGGATTTGAAAGGGTTTATTTTCAGTTCGTGAGTTCCACTCCTCTTGCCGGAGGTGTTTGGCGCGTCATCGGGCTTTTTCAGTCTAAGGTCGAAGAAGGGAACGGACGCTGGCACTCTTTGCCAAGCAGATCGGCAATCTCCTTGTTTCGCATGGCAACATGACCGGAGAGAGAGAGAGAGAGAGAGAGAGAGAGAGAGAGAGAGAGAGAGAGAGAGAGAGAGAGAGGGAGGGAGGGAGGGAGGAGAGCACAGTGAGAGAGAGAGAGAGAGGACAGAGAGAGAGAGGGAGAGAGAGAGAGACAGATAGACAGAGAGAGAGAGAAAGAGGAGAAAGAGAGAGAGACAGAGGGAGAGAAAGAGTGAGAGAGAGACAGAGAGAGAAGGAGAGAGAGAGAGAGAAGGGGAGAGAGAGACATAGAGAAAGAGTGAGAGACAGAGGGGAGAGAGAGACAGAGTGAGAGACAGAGGGAGAGAGAGAGACAGAGAGGAGAGGAGGGAGGAGAGAGAGGACAGACAGACAGACAGATCCACGGACACACGACTGGCGTGACAGAGTGCACTGGCTGTCCCGTTGTCGTTGATCTCGTCATCGTAAACCCTTCAACCACTTCCTGACATCCCCCCTGTCCCCCAGCCACGGCTTCTGCTGGTTAGTTAAGGATGTCCGCTCCCAGACGAATGGACATCACTGACAATAATTGGAAACACGCGGTGCGGGGAAGTGTATGGGTGTAGAGAGAGAGAGAGAGAGAGGAGAGGGGGGGGGGGGGGGGGGGGGGAGGGGGAGAGAGATGGAGAGAGAGACAGAGGGTGAGAGAGAGAAAGAGAGAGAGATGGAGAGAGAGAGGGGGGGTGAGAGAGAGAAAGAGAGAGAGGAGATAGAGAAAGAGAGGGAGAGAAAGAGAAAGAAAGAGACAGAGAGAGAGAAAGAGTGAGACAGAGAAAGAGAGAGAGAGACAGAGAAAGAGCGAGAGAGAGAGAGAGAGAAAGAGAGAGAGAAAGACAGAGAATGAGAGAGAGAGAGAGAGAGAAAGAGAGAGAGAGAAAGAGAGACCCACAAAGACTACATTTCAAATATGATAAACAATAGTTTCTACTTTATTTTCTTTATCTTTTTTTCATTTTTCATTTTTGCACGCGTGCACGCAGGAAGCTTCCAATATCTGATCATATCGGGTCACCCCTTAGAGGAGACCACATACAGTTTGTACGTTATTTCAGAGATGTTCAAAAGTACTACTCTGATATGAAAAAAAAAAAAAGAAGTCAAGTAAATACGCACATGATCCTAGTTTTTACCCTACCTTCATATCAACACTGGACGGGGGAGTGGGGGAGGGAAGGGGGAGGGGGAGGAGGTTGTGCTTAGGAATTCAAAAAACAGAATTCGACTAAAAAGTAGACACAAATAATATGCAATGAAATACTTTAAGCACTGAAAATGTTCCGAATGGCGAGGCCGTAAAATGCTAGAATCGGACATCACACACACAACACACACACACACACACACACACACACACACACACACCAACCTCTCTCTCTCTCTCTCTCTCTCTCTCTC
>CM065716.1:60500240-60502740 GCA_033310375.1 Conus canariensis | reverse complement strand
CTCATCGCCATATGGTCTCCTCACCGTTTCAACCTACCGTGTAACGCTTCTATAATGAAACTGCCAAGACTGCGCCAGCACTAAGCCACTCGCAAGAAAGTGAACCCGTTGAATAAATCATATAGCGTACCTACCCTCCCCCCCCCCCCCTCTCTCTCTCTCTCTCTCTTTAACGACCATCACTAAGAGAAAGACCCAGCTAATTGCACCCCCCCCCTTCTCTCCTCTCTCTCTCTCTCTCTCTCTCTCTCTCTCTCAGTAGCTTGCTCCCATCCCATCCCAGCCTCAATCCCTTTTCGTGTTATTGGCTCTTAAATTTCATTGGGGCACACATCAAACTGCTGTGAAGTGACCTTGACAATGGGCGCCGCTGTTGCCGACGCGGAGACTGTCGAGTTCAGTGTTGACTTATCACGTCGATCAGGTTTAGGATTCCGAGCATGAACTACGCACAGAACATTTACCAATGAACTATGCACAGAACATCTACCAATGAACTACGCACAGAACATCCACCAATAAACTACGCACAGAACATCTACCAATGAACTATGCACGAACATCTACCAACCAGACCACGTTACTAATAATGGTGCGTAGAGAAAAAAATGGCGGTGCATTTTTAGGAAGACGTGTCCTTTCTGACTTCAAGTCCTTACGTACATCTGTCTGAACTGCATTACAAAGAACAGAAAGAAGGGATTTGAAATTTAAAGAGGCTGAATCATAGTCTAACTTGATTTTTCAACTCTGCGAATGACAGCCTAAGTTGTTTTAACGTTTGTCTGTATTTTTCATCTCTGCGAATCAGAGCCTAAGGTTGTTTTACACGTTGTATTTATTAGCGCCTAATGTTGAAATTCTGTTTTTCCGTCTCTGCGATTCAGATCCTAGACTGCTTTAAGTTCTTTCTTGTATTCTCTGATTCACTGCAAAGATTTAAACTTTTTTTTTTTTTTCATATCTACGATTAAAAGTCTACACTGTTCAAATTTTGATTTACATCTTATTGCCCTAGGTTGAGTAAACTTTATGTCTCATTTCTGCGAATCGGAGCCGAGGCTGTTTTAACTCCGTTTTTTTTTTTTTGTTTTGTTTGTTTGTTTTTTTTGTTTTTTAATAATCTATACGACTCAGAGCTTAGGTTGTATAAAATGTTTTTCATCCCTCTCAGCTCTCACACCCCGTAGTCAAATGGTTACGCGTATTGGCCTGCCTAGCTGACGGTCGTGAATTCGCACTTCTCGTGAGGTCGGCTATTTTTTTTTTTTTCTTTTTTTTTTTTTTTTTTTTTTTGGCTTAAAAACTCTCTCTGTCCATCCGGCAGTAAATGGGCGCCTGTTTCAATGACGAAAGGTTAATTCAAGGAGAAGGATGGGCTCGCCCTCAATCATGCCGTACTCTAGACACAGAGAACGTCAGACAGTTCACTGCCCCAACGGCCTTTAGGCTAAACGGAACATTCACCTTTTCTGTTTTGTTTTGTTAGTTTTGTTTTTTTGTTTTTAACTCAGAGCCAAGGCTGTTCAAACCTTCCCTTTGTTTTTCATCCCCGTCTCTTCCATCATGAATCGTACCTTGCCATTCGCCGAATTCTCCCCACTTCCACGTGAATCTTCATGAGCGAGAGCTCGCTTCTCCTGTTGCATATCATCATGTTGTTTGCAACCCGGGCGACAGCATCAGGGACTAATAAGGAATGTTAAAACATGAACCGTGTAAAAATTAAAGTGTATGGTAAAAACCCAACCCAAACCGGTAAAAACTGTAGGGTCCCCCTCCCCTCCCCCCCGAAAAAACGGTAATTTTGTGCAAGTCATCTTGTAATATTCTTGCTATATAATTATGTGTGTGTGCATACGTGTGGAAAGAATTGTTATTTTGACGTCAGTGATAAGCTGCACTGGTTTTGACGTCACTATTAAGGGCAGAGAGCAAAAGAAAATGACAACAATAACGTTAAGACCACAGCAAACCGTGTGCTATGAAAACAAACAATGATGCCAGCTGATGCTTTTTCGTTTCAGGGGAAAAAAAGTGTACCACTCTCGAGTGTTACAATAACTATATTTGTCGATGTCCACCTTTCGGGCGCAATGTCAAAATAAAAAGCAAAGAACACAACCATTTCCACTGAGAAGAACCACAACTGTCAAAAAGATCGTTGTTTGCATACAGAAAATCAGTAAATTAACTGTTTCAACGGAGAGGCGTAAACTGTGGTCGGGGGAGGAGGGCTAACAGTTTTCAGCTGTTGGAGGATTTTCTTTCTTTCTTTCTTTTTTTTTTTTTTTTTTTTTTTTTTAGCCGGGTTCAGTTTGGTACTGTCGTCAACAGTAATGTTGTCGTAAGCACACACACGTATCAAACTGTACACCGGCCGCCAAGGGCTCACACACTCACCAAGCTGTGTGACTTTTCATCAATGACAGCTCTGTGACTGTTCACTGCTTCGGAGGACAGATTGGTGTAAATACGCCTATCTCATGTGTCCATTCAT
>CM065716.1:60492740-60497740 GCA_033310375.1 Conus canariensis | reverse complement strand
ATAGAGACAGAGAGAGGGGGGAGAGGAGAAAGATATGGGGATGAAAGAGAGAGAGAGGAGGGAGAAGAAAGAGAGAAGGGGGGGGGGGAGAGAAAGAGAGAGAGAGAGAGGGGGGCGCAGATAGAGAGAGGGAGGGTGGTGGTGGTGGTGGAGAATGGAAAGGCGGCGGATGGGAAGATGTTTATGTAGTTACCGTGAAAACTGTTAACCACTGTCTACAAACTACCAACCAATCTTCAGGTACAGTGAACACTGCCAGTAAATATCTAGTTACCCGTGAAAACTGACAACTTATCTCTAGTTACCGTGAAAATTGCCAACCAATATTAAGTCACCGTGAAAACTGCCACAGATATTTGTCTACCGTGAAAACTGCCAACAGTTATCTAGTTACCCGTGAAAACTGCCAACAGATAATTGTCTACCATGAAAACTGCCAACAGATACTTGTCTACAGATATGTACGAAAACTGCCACAGATAATTGTCTACTGTGAAAACTGCCAAACAGATAATTGTCTACTGTGAAAACTGAACAGATAATTGACTACCAGTGAAAACTGCCACAGATAATTAGTTACCGTGAAAACTGTAACAGATAATTGTCTACTGTGAAAATGCCACAGATAATTGTCTACTGTGAAAACTGCCAAAAGATAATTGTCTACTGTGAAAACTGCCAGCAGATAATTGTCTACCACGAAAACTGCAACAGTAATTGTCTACTGTGAAAACTGCCACAGATATTGTTACCGTGAAAACTGGTAACAGATAATTGTCTACGTGAAAACTGCACCAGACAATTGTCTACTGTGAAAATGCCAGCAGATATTTGTCTCCCGCGAAAACTGCCAACAGAAACCTAATTACCGTGAAAACTGTCAACAGATATCTAGTCACACGTGAAAACTACCAACAGAAACCTCGCTATACTGTGAGAACTGCCAACAAATATCTAGTTACCCGTGAAAACTGTTAACAGATACATACTTACCGTGAAAACTGCCAACAGATATCTAGTTACCCGTATAAACTGCACCCAGAAACCTAGTTACCGTGAAAACTGCCAACAGATACTAGTTACCCCTGGAAATTGCTAAACAGATATAATGTCTATTGTAAAAGCTGTCTGTCAATATCTAGTTACCGTGAAAACCGCCAACAGATATCTATCTACCTGCTCAAACCTATCTATCGTGTCAATCAACACCTAGGTACCATGAAAAAATACTAACCAATCATCTAGTTAGCGTGACAATTGCCAACCAATATCTACTTACGGTGAAAGTTGCCAACCAATATTTACTTACCGTGAAAATTGTGAACCGATATGTAGTTTTCGTGGAAATTTTCAAACCGATATCTACTTACCGTGAAAATTGTGAACCGATATGTATTTTCGTGGAAATTTTCAAACCGATATCTACTTACCGTGAAAATTGCCAACCACTCTTTACTTCCCGTAAAAATTGTGAATCAGTATCTTGTCATCGAGAAAACTGCTTACCAAAATACCGTAGGGAAAAAAAGAACCTGTCCAGACAATATCTTGCAACCGTAAAAACAGCCAACAGACATTCTTCTACCGCGAAACCTGCGAACCAATATTTAATCACAGTAAACACTGCCATCTAATACCTATCCACCCTGAAAATTACCAGTCAGTATCTATCTACCATGAAACTGCCGACGAATATCTATTTATTGTGAAAACTGCACACCAAAATCTCGCTATCGTGAAAATCGTAAACCAGTATCTATCTAATGTGAACACTACAAGCTGTTATCTATCTATGAACAGCTGCTGTAAAAAAAAAAAAAAAAAAAAAAACTCTTACGTATATCCGTCTATCGTATAAAAAACACCAGCAAATGTCAGTCTAGCTGCTGTTAGACAAAAATACCTACTGGCCGATATCAGTCCTGCTGCCGTTAAAAAAGAAACAAACTTGCCAATCAATGAAAGTCCAGCCACCATAAAAGATTACCAACCGATACTAATCTAGCTACTGCAAAACAAACAAACGAACAAAATCAAATAGCACTCCAGCTATCGTTACAAATATTGCCCACTAATATCAATCTGTCCCGCAACCCTAAAAACTGTCAACCGATAAAAAGCGAACAAACAAACGAAAAAATGCAAACCAATAGCAGTCCAGCTACTGTAAAAACAGAAAAAATAAACAAACAAATAAACAGACAAATGCCAACCAACAGCAGTCCAGCTAAAAAAAAAAAAGACAAACCCCAAAACGACCAAACAAACAAATGCCAACCAATATAAATCCAGCTACGATTGCACATACCCCCCCCCCCCCCCCCCAACACACACACACACACACACACACACACACACACACACACATCTGCCAACGAATATCAGTCCGAGTTCCGTTAAATTAAAAAAAAATTCAACCACTCCCAATCCTGCTACCGTAAAAACTGCTGACCGATATTAGTCCAGTTGCCAACCACTATCAGTCTAGCTATCGTAAAAAAAAATCATACAACCAATATCAGTCCAACCGCAAGTGAAAAAAAAACAAAACAATAAACCAAATATCATGCTGCTGCCATCGTGAAAACTGCTAATCAATCTCAAACAGCCAAACAATAGACAGACATCAATCTGCTATCTTGCTACCAAACAACAAACAGACGTCATTTTGTAAACAAGCAAAAAAAAATAATAGACATCGAGATATGTAAACAAACAATATACAGACATCGATTTTATCAACAAGAAACCAAAGAAACAGACAACGATTTGTAAACAAGAGAACACCCAACCAAATAACGGACAACAGTTCGCAAACAAGCAACCAAATGATTTGTTTGTAGACAGAACGTACTACAACATTAGATTCTTCCATCAATTTTGGAAACAGAACGTACAACGGTAAGATTACTTCACGTGTAGTAACATTTCATCTTTACCTTGCAAACCGAAGAATGGGCTTTGTTGGAAAAACAGCAACCAATGGGATCCATGCTTTTGACTGACGCCACTGAGCCTGGACCAATGAAAACGGTTGTTCTTCCACTCTGCACTACTTTGAACGCCCAAAACAAGTTGGATTCCAGTCTACCACCATGGAACTCACAAACATGTCTTGATCTTCGTTCTCTCAGGTTTTATTTATTGACAAGAAACAGTCCACGAGGTTTCCCTTGTAATGAAAGTCTGGAGATGGTTCTATTTTGGTGTAAGTTAATTTAACCCTTACACAATATGGAAAATTGCTTGGCGGCGCCTATTCACTTCTGAAGGCAGATGGCGTCTGCAAACTTCAAACAGAGCAGTTACTTTTTTCTTTAGGGCATACTGCCAAAATGAAAATCTGTTGGATTAAAAAACATTTTCTTCTTAGTCAATTCTTCTGTACACAGAAGGGGGTCCCTAGAAGAACCTAATTCAATGAACTAATGTGTGTATTCATAATTTTTGGCCAAAAAGTATCCAAACCATTGTGGCTAAAACACAAATAGGCTAAATCTAAATAAAAGGGTTATGTAAGACTACTCTTTCTTTCTTTCTTTCCTTCTTTCTTTGCTAGAGTTAAAACAAGCAAACAAACTTAGACCCCTTTTGAAAACGTGTGTACATGGGGAGAACTTCGGAATGTTTCTTTACACAGTTCTGAATTTAACTTGTTCACGGCCTTCTGTCTGCTGGGGTGTAAACATCATGACGTGATACCCCCTCCTTACCCCCCCCCCCCCCAACCCCCCCTCCCTCAACTCTTCATTTCTTTTCTGTAAGAGCAGTGAGAGGACAGGCGGGGAAAGGGAGCTGGAAGTGATAATACATAAAGTCTGCATCTCTCCCCTCCACCACCACCATCACCCCCCTCTTCCCTCCCTCCCTTATCCTCCTTTATCCAGAAACCCTGTCAGAACAGTGAAACCCAGTTCCTTTCTGTGTCTGTGCGACAGGTGTCAGGTATTGATTGTCGTGCCGAGATCAGGAACTTGCAAGTTATCGAGATTCCTCCCTTCCTCTTCCGGAACACATCACGTCAACTCTTCCGGAATTCCTAACAGTGCGCGTTAAAGATCCGGTCTTTCTCACTACAGTGTTTATTGAATTTTTTTCTCTGTCTTTTTTCCCCCTTCTCTACAGAGTTTCCTTTGTGCTTTCTCCCTTTCTTTCGTTCTTGAAGTAGTTAAAGTGATCTTGAAAAATTGTCCGTGCTTTCTCTTTAGTCACTACAACTACATTTTTTTTAAGGTATTGTTGAAATAAGTCCGTTTAGTCATTTATTCATTCCGTAATTCTGGTTTTATTTACACCGCTACTTCCACAATTCTCAACCATTCTGGCATCAGTCAGCCAACAAGTAATTAAGTCTTCAACCTTCAAAACCTTCGAGTGTCTTTTTCAGTGTGGACACCGAACGTGCAACCGAGGACTAAACTTTTACCATCTATTTGATGTCCGCTCAACGAAAAACAGTAAATTAATGGTCTTTTTTTTTTTTTTAGTAAGAAAACAAAGGAAGTGCCACGTAACACATGCTAAGCGGCACATGGTTTAATGAAGAAAACTATAATGTCCGGACTCCTTTCACGACACCTTACAACCAACACAATAAAACAACACGACCGCAACAAGAAAGATCGTGCCGCTTTTCAAAAAAAAGCATGCACGTGATACACGCCCGGCACAGACTCGATATGAAGTCCTGAAAACCCTCTGCAAACTCTCTGCAGTCTTGGTAGCGTCAGGGGTGGTGGTGGGTGGTTGAGGTGACTCACGCAAATCACTTCAGTGATTGATTCCTGCATGATGGCACCACAGCAACAAAGTCGAAGTCAAACGCTTGCATTCTCTCTTCTGCTGGGATGTGGGTGAGTGAGTGAGTGAGTGAGTGATCGGCCAGCAAAGCCAGTGCGTTCTGCGAAGCCAGCGGCCAGAGACTTGCAAAGGAGACCGAGGTTGGAATTTGAAGAGCTACAACGAACGCTCTGCGAGGGCCAGGGAGGAAACCAGAGAAT
>CM065716.1:60467740-60475240 GCA_033310375.1 Conus canariensis | reverse complement strand
CGGGGGACAGGATGAGCGGGCCAGCAGAAGAAACAGACCGAATTTCAGCGACAGAAAGGATGGAAGAGACTGCATAGCAGAGGGTATGGCCCACATTTCATAGCAGAAAAGAAAGACTATGGCCCACATTTCATAGCAGAAAGAAAGACTGTGGCCCACATTTCAAGCAGAAAAGAAAGACTATGGCCCACATTTCATAGCAGAAAAAAGACTTGGCCACATTTCAAGCAGAAAAGAAAGACTATGGCCCACATTTCATAGCAGAAAAGAAAGACTATGGCCCACATTTCAGCAGAAAAGAAAGACTGGCCCACATTTCATAGCAGAAAAGAAAGACTATGGCCCACATTTCATGCAGAGAGAATGA
The DNA here is from genome assembly GCA_033310375.1 of Conus canariensis. Taxonomy (NCBI): domain Eukaryota; kingdom Metazoa; phylum Mollusca; class Gastropoda; order Neogastropoda; family Conidae; genus Conus; species Conus canariensis. The sequence goes on along the minus strand of CM065716.1, from coordinate 60,474,873 downwards.
AGAAAGAAGCTATGCCCACATTTCACAGCAGAAAAGAAAGACTATGCCCACATTTCATAGCAGAAAAGAAAGACTATGGCCCACATTTCATAGCAGAAAAAAAGATTGTGGCCCACATTTCATAGCAGAAAAGAAAGACTATGGCCCACATTTCATAGCAGAAAAAAAGACTTGGCCCACATTTCATAGCAGAAAAAAAGACTGTGGCCCACATTTCATAGCAGAAAAGAAAGACTATGGCCCACATTTCATAGCAGAAAAAAAGATTGTGGCCCACATTTCATAGCAGAAAAGAAAGACTGTGGCCCACATTTCATAGCAGAAAAGAAAGACTATGGCCCACATTTCATAGCAGAAAAGAAAGACTGTGGCCCACATTTCACAGCAGAAAAGAAAGACTGTGGCCCACATTTCATAGCAGAAAAGAAAGACTGAGTGGATTTGAACTGCAGAACAGGAAGAACGGATTTCACTGCAGCATGTAACGGTTGGAATGGACTGCAGAGAACAGGAAGTGAAATTATCTGATGGGCAGAAGGAGTGGCAGAAACGAAAGAATGGACTTTGCTGAAGAGTAGAATGGATGGGGTTAACAGCATAACAGAAGAAATGGATTGCACTACGGATTAAAAAAAAGTAGAAGAGGTTAACAGCTTAACAGAAGAAATGGATTGCACTACAGTTTAAAAAAAAAGAAAGTAGAAGGGATGGGGTTAACAGCATAACAAAAGAAATGGATTGCACTACGGATTAAAAAATGTAGAAGGGAAGGGGTTAACAGCATAACAGAAGAAATGGATTGCACTACGGATTAAAAAAAGAAAGTAGAAGGGATGGGGTTTACAGCATAACAGAAGAAATGGATTGCACTACGGATTTTTTTTTTTAAAAAGTAGAAGGGATGGGGTTTACAGTATAACAGAAGAAATGGATTGCAGTGCGGATTAAAAAAAAGAAAGTAGAAGGGATGGGGTTAACAGCATAACATACGAAATGGATTGCACTACGGATTAAAAAATTAAAGAAAATAGAAGGGATGAGGTTAACAGCATAACAGAACAAATGGATTGCACTACGGTTTAAAAAAAGAAAGTAGAAGGGATGGGGTTAACAGCTGATGCTAAACCTACAGACCAGAAGCGATGGATTCAGTTCAACTGCAGAGAAGTGTCAAATACAACTGCAGAGTAGAAGGACAAGATGTTAAAACCGAAGAGGAGACAGAAATGGATTGAACTACAGAGCAAAAAGAAAAAAAAATCAATGTGCACAGCAGACCTAATGGATTGAACGGCAGAAAAAAAAAAGGCTGGTGGGTATACCTGCAGAGAAAAAAAAGATAAGATTTGACTCCTGAAGAGAACGATACATCTATGAATAAAAAAAAAATGCAGAGCTAATGGAACTGATTTCACTGAAAAGTAGAAAGGCTCTACAAAGTAGAGGACAGTACATTTAACCGTTAGCAGAACAAGTACATTTTAAACATCGCGGAAGCGAAATCTTTTACCCGTAAAGAAGAAAAAAAGAGTTTAAGAGCAGAGCTGCAGGTATTGAATGAAATGCAGACTAGGAGAAGAAACAATGCAACAGCAGAGCTGAAGAAATAGACTGCACTGAAATCGAAATGAATTGCAGGGCAGGAATTGAAATAATCTAACTGCAGAGCTGAAGAAAAAGACTGAATTGAAATCGAATGAATTGCAGGGCAGGAATTGAAATAATTTAACTGCAGAGCTGAAGAAACAGAATCAACTGCAGAGCAGAAAATGAAATAATTTAACTGTAAAGCTGAAGGAATGGAATAAAGTGCAGAGCAAGAAATGGAATAATTTAACTGCAGAGCTGAAGGAATGGAATAAAGTGCAGAGCAAGAAATGGAATAATTTAACTGCAGAGCTGAAGGAATGGAATAAAGTGCAGAGCAAGAAATGGAATAATTTAACTGCAGAGCTGAAGGAATGGAATGAAGTGGAGATAGGAAATGGAATAATTTAACTGCAGAGCTGAAGGAATGGAATAAAGTGCAGAGCAAGAAATGGAATAATTTAACTGCAGAGCTGAAGGAATGGAATAAAGTGCAGAGCAAGAAATGGAATAATTTAACTGCAGAGCTGAAGGAATGGAATAAAGTGCAGAGCAAGAAATGGAATAATTCAACTGCAGAGCTGAAGGAATGGAATGAAGTGAGAGTAGGAAATGAAACCATTTCACTGCAGGGCTAAAGGACTTGAATGAACTGCAGAGCAAGAAAGGAAATAATTCAACTGCAGGGCTAAAGGACGTGAATGAACTGCACAGCAAGAAATGAAATAATTCAACTGCAGGGCTAAAGGACGTGAATGAACTGCACAGCAAGAAATGATATAATTCAACTGCAGGGCTAAAGGACGTGAATGAACTGCACAGCAAGAAAGGAAATAATTCAACTGCAGGGCTAAAGGACTTGAATGAACTGCACAGCAAGAAAGGAAATAATTCAACTGCAGGGCTAAAGGACTTGAATGAACTGCACAGCAAGAAAGGAAATAATTCAACTGCAGGGCTAAAGGACTTGAATGAACTGCACAGCAAGAAAGGAAATAATTCAACTGCAGGGCTAAAGGACTTGAATGAACTGCACAGCAAGAAAGGAAATAATTCAACTGCAGGGCTAAAGGACGTGAATGAACTGCACAGCAAGAAAGGAAATAATTCAACTGCAGGGCTAAAGGACTTGAATGAACTGCACAGCAAGAAAGGAAATAATTCAACTGCAGGGCTAAAGGACTTGAATGAACTGCACAGCAAGAAATGAAATAATTCAACTGCAGGGCTAAAGGACTTGAATGAAATGCACAGCAAGAAAGGAAATAATTCAACTGCAGGGCTAAAGGACTTGAATGAACTGCACAGCAAGAAATGGAATAATTCAACTGCAGGGCTAAAGGACTTGAATGAACTGCACAGCAAGAGATGAAATCATTCAACTGCAGGGCTAAAGAACGTGAATGAACTGCACAGCAAGAAATGGAATAATTCAACTGCAGGGCTAAAGGACTTGAATGAACTGCACAGCAAGAAATGAAATAATTCAACTGCAGAGCTGAAAGAATGAAATGAACTAACTGCCATTCGGAGATGAAATCGTTCGACTGCATATCTGAAGGAATGAAATGAACCGTGGAGCAAGTGAAGAAATGATAGAACTGCAAGAGCTCACGCAATGAATAAAACTGCAGAACAGAAAGAACTGATTGAACTCCAGAGCCGAAGGAATGACATGAACGGCAGATAGTGGTGAAGAACGAACTGAGCTGAAGAACTGGAGGAAGAGTAGCAGAAGGAACTGGTTGAACTGCAGAAATGACAGGATGGGGGATTTTACTTCAGAGCGGTCTTAAACTATGAATATGTACAAATTAATAAACTATGGATATCTATTAAACAGCCATATATCCAGAAACCATAACGTGGAATTGTCGCTCTATTTGTTCTTTGATGACACAAACTGAGAGTGAAATGCGAGCTATATAGCACGGTGAGATGAATGAACAGAAAGCTCTAAATGTTCATGTTCCCCATCATTAACAAATGAAGAACGCAAAGCAATAACACGTGCATAAATGAATACATTTAGCAACAGATAACACAGATGAATGAATGAATACATGAATTCGTAAACAGATACGTAAATAAACAAACAAACAAACAAACAAACAAACAAAAGCACTTGAGCATAATGCACAGAGATAAATAACGAACAAGAAATGCATAAATGAATACATAAGACAATAAATGGATGAACAGATTCTCAAACAGACAAACTGATGAAACATTTTAGCATAATGCACAGAGCCCACGCCCCCCCCCCCAAAAAAAAAAAAATAAAATAAAAAAATAAAATAAAAAATAAAAAATAAAAAAATAAATAAAAAATAAATAAATAAAATAAAAATAAATAAATAAATAAAATAAAGCAAAAAAAACAAACAAACAAACAAAAAAAAACCCAAGAACAAAAAAAGAAGGAAAGACAAAAGAAAAATCGCACTGCAAATCTGTTGGGAGTGGAAGGCGAAGCAATGAGCTAGCCATCCTGACAGACAACGGACAAAGAGGCTGGCCATAAAATGGCACAACTAGGTCCCAGCGGACGCCATTTATTTTCAACCCCTCGCTGCCTATCTTACACTTCAACACCCACCCCCTTACCCCATTCCTCTCTCCTATCCTCCCACCCTCACCCTCACTCCTCCCTAACCTTACCCTCCCCTTCTCCTCCACCCATCTCTCCTTGTCATAATTCCAGACTCTCTTCTATGGGAGTTGAGTAGCATCTTAAGTGTTACGGCTGTTTTTCCTTCAGAAAACAAGGATTTACTTGTGGAAAATAGAGAAAATTGGGAAAATGGTTATCATCATCTTTGCTGTCCCTGAGGGTTATATCTGTTTTCCCTTAGGATAATGACTGCTTGCTTGCTTTGTTTCTCCCCAGGATCACGACCGTTTCCAATGATTTCTTTGGATAATGACCATGTTTATTATCTCAAGGCAAAAGGCGATAACAGGGTAATCAGTTATGATCGCTATTTTCTTTCCTGACAAGCGTGTGCGCGCACTAGCATCATTGGTATCACTACGTGGACTGCCGGCATGAAGAGAGAAAACAGTGGTGAACCGTAGTAAGATAGCGACTGTTTTCTCAATTTTCGATGTTTTCCTTAAAAAAAGATAATTTTCTGCTTTCCCAAGGAAAATATAGAAAACAGCTGTGGTGCTGATGGACAACAACGATAATAAATATTCGTCTCGGAAAAACAACAGTAAACCTTAGTGAAACCAGGGAAAACAGTCTTGATTCACAGGAATAATATAATATAGCATAACACAGTTTTCCTGAAGGCCAATACCTCTTTTCCTTAGAAAAAAACAAAAACAAAAACAAACAAACAAACAAACAAAAAACAACAGGGAAAACCGCTATCATCATCATCTTCTAAAGCTAGTATGCTCCCATATTCTTCGGTTCCCCTCTTTTGGTCATACTCACACTGTAAAAAAGCAGACTCCCTTCGCTCGCCCAAGGAAATCAATGGACGCAGAGCTCTGTAAAACACTCACAGCCAGCATCGGCGGGTTAAACGACTTTCGTCGGCCCCGAGTTGTGGCCAAGTCTTGTCATTTCATTAAACGCCCGCAGCGTTTCGTTTTCTGCCACCTCCTCACCCGGCCCCGCAGTCCAATGGGGAGCTTCTGTAACCAAGTGGTTTGAGCATTCCGCGGAGAAGCTGACGGTTGAGAGTTCGAACCACTTGTGCTGTTGATTGTTTTCTTCTTTTGCTGGCTTGAAAACCGTCTGTAGTTCTTCCAGCAGTAAAAGAGTATCTGCTTTAGTTCAGGGACGGTTAAAGCGGCAGAAGAATTGCGGAAAGATTGGAGTCAGCCCTCCGTAATGTAGTACCACAGACACGGCGAATTCCTGACAGCTCACCGCCTTTCAGACTACAAGGGTACTGGGACTATACCTTTCACCCTTAACTCATTCTTTTCTCGGCAGTTTTTTAACCTTCAACAGACGGATGACATTACCGCTTCTGAAACCGCCACCAACATAGAAGTGACATACTACGCAAAAGCCATGAACTGTTCCGAGTACGAGTAGACAAGCACATGTAGATTATTCTCAGAACTTCTTTAGTGTCCGAAAGTTGACCCCTCCCACTTCCACCACCTCACCCCCTCTTCTTTCATGTCATAGACACATCAAGATAGATGCCAGATGGTTCCAAGCAGACAGGTGAAAATGAAAGGGAATGGACTCTTTGACAAAGCCCAGCTGGCACCAGGATAGGGTCATGGGATGAATTCTGATTCTGGTTGGGGTCGGTTCATGTATTCCTAAATCACGAGCGATTTCATCGGCAGGGATCTTTCAAAACAAGTGAAATGAATGGTTGAAAAGTTGAGGGGGTTAATCTGTGAGAACTAATATGTGTATGGGAATGGACATGGTTTTTTTTTTCGGGGGGTGGGGGGTGGGGGTGGGGGAGCAGTGGAGGGGAGGGGGGGAGAGGTTTGGATGTAGATAGCAAGACAGGTTGTCAACAGATAATATTACCCTAGTGTCACGTTACACACAGCAAAAGAACAGGTGGTTTACTTACCAACCCTCTCTGATAAGGTGAAGCCAAGCATAGTTAAAAAGGTGTCACTTACCTGCAACAAAGAAACATGAACATTTGGTTAATTATTTAGGTTATGATACGCGCACGCGTGTATGTGAATGTGTAGTAGTAGTAGTAGTAGTAGTAGTAGTAGTAGTAGTAGTAGTAGTAAGCAGCAGCAGCAGCAGCAGTAGTAGTAGTAGTAGTAGTAGTAGTAGTTTCAATCTACGTCTTTTCTCAAAATCATGTGATTTTAGACGTGTGTGTGTGTGTGTGTGTGTGTGTGTGTGTGTGTGTGTGTGTGTGGTGTGTGGTGTGTGTGTGTTGTGATGTAGTGTGTGTGTGTGTGTGTGTGTGTGTGTGTGTGTGCGTGAGAGGAGAGAGAGAGAGAGAGAGAGAGAGACAGACAGACAGACAGACAGACAGACAGACATAAACGAAACCATTAACCTTCCATTCACCTTCTTGCAACCCCCCCCCCCCCCCCCCCCCCCCCCCCCCCCCACCCCCCACCCCACCCCCCTCCCGGTCGCAACCTCCTCCCATTCACCTTCACAACCACGCCCCCAAGCACAACAGCAACACACTTGTCACTGAATCTCTGTTTTCCGATAAAACAGAAGCAAAAACGGCGAAGACCACAGAAAAGCAAAGGCAGCAGAGAAGAATCAGATCCGAAACACAAGAGAGAGAGAGAGAACGAGGAGACACGAGAGAAGATCGAAAGAGAAAGGGAAGACAGAAGAGAAGAAAGACCAAAAGAAGAGAAGAAGGAGAGACATATATCACGTAAATCCAAGTCGATGGAGAGAGAGAGAGAGAGAGAGAGAGAGAGAGGAGAGAGAGAGAGAGAGAGAGAGAGAGAGAGAGAGAAGAGAGAGAAGAGAGAGGAAGGAGAGAGAGAAGGAGAGAGAGAAGAGAGAGAGAGAGAGAGAGAGAGAGAGAGAGGGCATGTTACATACTTATCACGTAAATCACAAGTCGCTG
>CM065716.1:60457740-60460240 GCA_033310375.1 Conus canariensis | reverse complement strand
AACTGCGTCAGGGGTAATATCTTTATTGTTAAGTTGTGTTTGTGAATACCCTTTGTTTGTCAATTTGTTGATTGCATTCCAAATAGTTCTTGAGTCTTTTTTATTAGATACCATCTCTTGAAAATATTTATACTTTGCTTTTCGCTTCATTGACGTCACAAAATTTCTCTGCTTTGCAAAACCAACGTCGTTTTTTGCTTTTAAAAGTTCTCTAATGTGTATTTCTTTATCTATTTCCTTTGATATCCACGGCGGTTTAAGATGGTATTTTACTCGTTTAGCTCTGATGGGTGCATGTTTATTGTAGATATTGGAAAATGCATTAATCCAAACATTTGTTGCTTTTTCAGGATCGGTATAATGGTATATTTGGGACAGAGGAGAATGTAGCAGGTCAGATAAAAAATTATTTTCGTTAAATCTTTTAAAACACCTATATAGGATAGATTTATGACCTGGTTTTGGAATTTGTATCCCCCTTTTCCCCAAGTAATACAAACTGGGGAGTGATCACTGCACCCAGTCGCTGGAGAAGAGATTTCCACAATGTTATGTTTAGATGTGACATAAATGTGGTCAATGAGAGTACTGGAATTAGTTGTAATTCGTGTTGGTCGATCCACCATCTGGTGTAAATTTAATGAGGTATACATTTCGGTCCATTGTTTTTGAGGCTTTAACAAGTCAATATTGAAGTCACCGAACATAAATATTTCTTCATTGTCAAGTAGAGCGGCATCCATCATTCCACTAAAGTTATCAAACCAATTTGATCTTTCAGCCGGATTTCGATATATGAATCCAACAAGTATGGGACTGATATGCTTTATTTTTATTTCTAGCCACATTGATTCGACACCAAACTGTTCCAGATTCCCTTTCTGTTTTATAGTTATCGACTGATTATAGTAAACTAACAAACCTGTGTCCATTTTAGCTTTTGGATCTAGGCGTATAACTTTATAGCCAGGCATAGCTATATCAGAGTCTAATGTACAGTCTGTTAATCGTGATTCTGAAAAACAAAACAGATGAAAGGGATTCCCGGAATTTTCTAAGATCGCTGATATATCAGTTAGCTTGCTTAATACACGGTTAATATTTAGATAGCCAATCCGGAGTCCTTCTTTACAAGGCCAGGTACTCAATGTAGACATAATGAGAACTAATGAACGAGAACAAATGAATAAGAGATTAATAAGCACGACTAGAAACAACCACGCACAAACTTATCGAGGGGTACAAAATTAAAAAAATATGGAAATAGTTTTAGTAAAGAGATAACTGATTGAATTCTAGAAAGTTCACAGTAGCTCCAAAACACTGAAATCAAGATTAAGCATACAAATTTCAATCACAAAAACATTAAATTAACTTTAACTATTATGTACAGTGAATTATCGACGAGTCCAAAAACAGCCGGCAATTGAAAGATCAGTTTCTTCGAAAGCAGTTCAGGCAAACAGCTTGCAGCACCACCTCTACACATTCTGTTGATGAATATTCATCCACCCACCCACAACCCGCCCACCCACTAGCAGCAACTATGATAAGAATACTGGGGAGTAAAGGGATGGTAGGGACAAGGCAGAAGAGGGGAATGAGGGCTGGGGGAAATGCAATGGAAAGGATTCATTTGTTTTTCACGATCAGGGCAATAAATATACCATAGTATATATTACATGCAAATCCATTACTGTTACATGAACAAATGGCATTGAAATACATACGTTCTTGTCCCCACACAAGAAAACACGAGGTACTAGGTTTTAAGAGAGAGAGAGAGAGAGAGAGAGAGTCAGACAGACAAAAAGACAGACAGACAGAGACAGAGACAGAGAGACATACAGATGGAGACAGACACACAGACAAACAAAAAACAAAAAAAGGAGGAAAAGGGAAAGATGAGAGAGAGAGAGAGAGAGAGAGAGAGAGAGAGAGAGAGAGAGAGAGAGAGAGAGAGAGAGAGAGAGAGAGAGAGATCATGTGGTATTCTGTGGCGACACCCCATCCTCCACTTCCCAACAGACACCAGAAGCTCCAGGCAAAGTACAGTCTTTGCTCCAGGGCAGTGTGCTGTGTATTATCTTCGTCATCTGGGACCAACCCCCATCTTCTGCCCGCCATGTGCAGTCTCTGTCGTCAGGCAAAGTCTGCACTGAAAACACTTCTCTTACACAGTTACCCATTACCATTTTTTTTCTACAGTGAACATCTATTGCTTATTTTCCTACCTCTGTGAGTGTGGTGTGTGTGTGTGTGTGTGTGTGTGTGTGTGTGTGTGTGTGTGTGTGTGTGTCTGTGTCTGTGTCTGTGCGTGCGAGCGTGCGTGTGTGTGTGGATGTGTGGTGTGTGTGTGTGTGTGTGTGTGTGTGTGTGTGTGTGTGTGTGTGTGTGTGTGTGTGTGTTGTGTGCGTGCGTGCGTGCGAGCGTGCGTGTGTGTATGTGTGTGTGTGTATGTGTGTGTGCGCGCGCGCGCGCGCGCGTGTGTGTGTGTGTG
>CM065716.1:60435240-60440240 GCA_033310375.1 Conus canariensis | reverse complement strand
TCTTTTGAGAAGACCTGCAAGTTTCCATAGAAGCCGTGCCCAAGGGAGATAAGCACATCGTTCTCGAGGACTTCAACGTCAGACAAGTATCCAGAGACTACCAGACGTGGAAAGATCAGAGTAGTAGCAGAGACTACCAGACGTGGAAAGATCAGAGTGGTAGGCAGAGGCTACCAGACGTGGAAGGATCAGAATAGTAGGCAGAGACTACCAGACGTGGAAGGATCAGAATAGTCGGCAGAGGCTACCAGACGTGGAAAGATCAGTGTAGTAGGCAGAGACTACCATACGTAGAAAGATCAGAGTAGTAGGCAGAGACTACCATACGTAGAAAGATCAGAGTAGTAGGCAGAGACTACCAGACGTGGAAAGATTCAGAATAGTAGCAGAGACTACCAGACGTGGAAAGATCAGAGTAGTAGGCAGAGACTACCAGACGTGGAAAGATCCGAGTAGTAGGCAGAGACTACCAGACGTAGAAAGATCAGAGTAGTAGGCAGAGGACTACCAGACGCGGAAAGATCAGAGTGGTAGGCAAAGACTACCAGACGGGAAGGATCAGAGTAGTAGACAGAGACTACCAGACGTGGAAAGATCGGAGTAGTAGACAGAGACTACCAGACGTGGAAAGATCAGAGTAGTAGGTATAGACTACCAGACGTGGAAAGATCGGAGTAGTAGGCAGAGACTACCAGACGTAGAAAGATCAGTGTAGTAGGCAGAGACTACCAGACGTGGAAAGATCAGAGTGGTAGACAGAGACTACCAGACGTGGAAGGATCAGAGTAGTAGCAGAGACCACCAGACATGGAAGGATCAGAGTAGTAGCAGAGACTACCAGACGTGGAAAGACCAGAGTAGACGGCAGAGACTATCAGACGCGGAAAGATCAGAGTGGTAGGCAAAGACTACCAGACGCGGAAAGGTAAGAATAGTAGGTACAGACTACCAGACGTGGAAAGGTAAAAGTAGTAGGTATAGACTACCAGACGTGGAAGGATTAGAGTAGTAGGCAGATACTACCACACGTGGAAGGATAAGAGCAGTAGGTATAGACTACCACACATGGAAGGATAAGAGTCAGTAGATACAGACTACCAGACATGGAAGGATCAGAGTAGCAGGTATAGACTACCAGACATGGAAGGATAAGAGTGGTAGGTATAGACTTCCTGACGTGGAAGGATAAGAGCAGTAGGTATAGACTTCCTGACGTGGAAGGATAAGAGCAGTAGGTATAGACTTCCTGACGTGGAAGGATAAGAGCAGTAGGTATAGACTTCCTGACGTGGAAGGATAAGAGTGGTAGGTATAGACTTCCAGACGTGGAAGGATAAGAGTGGTAGGTATAGACCACCAGACGTGGAAGGATCAGAGTGGTAGGTATAGACTACCAGACGTGGAAGGATCAGAGTGGTAGGTATAGACCACCAGACGTGGAAGGATTAGAGTGGTAGGTATAGACCACCAGACATGGAAGGATAAGAGTGGTAGGTATAGACATCCAGACGTGGAAGGATAAGAGTGGTAGGTATAGACTTCCTGACGTGGAAGGATAAGAGTGGTAGGTATAGACTTCCTGACGTGGAAGGATAAGAGTGGTAGGTATAGACTACCAGACATGGAAGGATAAGAGTGGTAGGTATAGACTACCAGACGTGGAAGGATTCACTGGCAGGAATGGAGTCGGGAAGAGCAGAGGAACAATCTGTTACTGATGACCTGTGCCACCCAATGACCTGATCACCAACACGAGTCTTCTGTCTGTCCGTCTGTATAACAAGACGTCCTGGATGCATCCAGGCAGCAAGCACTGGCATCTCGTTGACCATGTCATCACCAGGAGAAGTGACAAGTCTTAGGAAACCATACAAGTAAGACAATGGTGAAGAAATATGAATAGAGAGAGAAAAAAAAACGTTATGAAGATTAACATCTTTACATAAAGAATGATACGATGATTACTGTTTTTCTTTTCAGGAGCTTTCTTCCGGACATAGTATGGGTGTGTATTTTTATTTGCTTGAGACAGGCACAGGCACAGTTTATGGTTTTCTTGAAAGTCGATGAAAAATCGCAGAGATTGGATACAAGGAAAGAAACTGTTATAGGTCTGTGAGGACCTTGAAACTTTTGTTTGTTGAAATCGAATATTTTGTGTGGGCACTGTGGGAGTGGGAGTGAACTTTGAAAGAAAAGGTGTTTCTTTTTCAGTCCCTGAGGAACTGTTGATCTATTCAAATCGAAATATGTCCATATAATTTTTTTTAAAACAAACAGTAAGAATTTGTATGTAAACAGAGTAAAAGTTTAACTGTTGATTAAATGGGGGAAACTTTCTTCCGTTTTGTCCGACGGTTGTTTGTCCACGTTGCGTGAACGAGAGTCTTACATGGCAGCGTCGTGCCAGCTTCAGGAGAAAGTGAGACATAAACATTTTACAGCTGACTCCGTGAAAACCTTTTTCAGAGATGTCACATCAGATGTGATCTGTGAATTTCTGAAAGAGATTAACATTTTTCATCTGATCTAAGATTTTACGGAAAAAAATATTTAACGAAGTTTCCGGTATGTTTTTAGAAGGTGTATTTAAAAGAGTTGTGTGATTTTTTTTTAATGACTTGTGAGTTGACTTGTGACAGCCCTGATATGGCCCTTTGCAGTCGGCTGGGCTGTAAGCAACATTACCTTACCTTGCCTCAGGAGAAGTGCTAAGAACTCTACACAACGATCGTAGACCTGACAAAGGCCTTCGACACTGTACGTCGTGAGGGTCTGTAAGGATCGTGGTATGAAGTCTGGCTTTCCAGACAAGTTCATCACTTTAGTACGCTACTTCCACGAAGACATACTTGCTCAAATACTGGACGAAGAAACCCCTCCGATGCCTCACCTGTTAGAAATGGAGTCAAGCAGGGTTATGTCTCGGCACCCTCCTACTTACCCACCCAAACACACCCTCACCCCACCTCTAAACATTGTGTGTGTGTGTGTGTGTGTGTGTGTGTGTGTGTGTGTGTGTGTGTGGTGTGTGTGTGTGTGTGTGCGTGTGTGGTGTGTGCGGTGTCTCGCGCGCGCGAACACGCGTGCGCGCATGCTAACAAAGACACACATTTGCAGCTGTGCGTGAAACTGCAGCAACCATAGAATATATTTGTGCGGAAAGAGAGATGCTGGGTCTGAACAGTGGGTACCGTCTGGTTTGAAGCAATGGAAGAGTTCCATACTCGTGACACAGTTTGGAATTAGCTGCCCTCTCTTTTTGTATCCCGGGACAAATTCCGGACGGAGAAGAATATGGAGAATACGTCTACTAACACCACTTCATTTAAAATTAGACTTTGGGTCCAGGGAAAGAAGAAACGAAAACTAAACAAATATTGATACCGTTGGGGCCAAAGACTTGTTATTTTTCTTTTTTTATCATCATATCTCTCCACCGAAAACTGACCACAAAAGAAAATTGAGAATCACACACATTGTGTTTGAAGCACTAAAAGAACAACATACAGAAAGGATCTGCAGAACGAAAGAAGGAACAAAACAGAAAAAAAGGATGGTAGGAAGGATGTAAGGAAGTAAGGAGGGAGGGAAGGAAGGAATGGAGTAGTCGAAATAGAAGTAGTAGTAGTTGTAGCAGCCTAGTAGTAATAGCAGCAATAGTAGTAGTAGTAGTCGTCGTCGTCGTCGTCGCGTCGTCGTCGTAGTAGTAGTAGTAGGAGGAGGAGGAGGAGGAGGAGAGGAGAAGGAGGAGGAATTAAAAAGAAAGGCAGAGAAGGAACACACACACACACACACACACACACACACACACACACACACACACACCACACACACACACACACACACACAACTTAAAGACAAATAAAAAAAACAGTAGGATAAAAAGGAAATGAATAAGATTAAAACACACAGGACGAAGAGAAGAAAAAAATGAGAGAGAGAGAGAGAGAGAGAGAGAGAGAGAGAGAGAGAGAGAGAGAGAGTGTGGGGGGGGGGGGGGGAAGAAGAAGAAGAAGAAGAAGAAGAAGAAGAACATAGTCAGAAAAATCGCCGGGTTTCTACAGATACAATCTAATTTCACGCAGTGGATGGGATTTTCCACCGGAGGTGAGAATTTTACGCTCGGGTGTAAAACTGAGGTACGGGGTAGGCAGGCGGTGTTCCCGTACATTCGGAGTACAAACAGCCCCACCCTACCCCCAACCCCAACCACCCACCCACCCTCTCCGGGGTCCACTCACCAGACATGAAAATAAACCGCCCACATGGTTTCTGTCGCAAAAGAGTTCCAATGATGATGAATGACCAGTCTGAAAATTGATCGTTCGTTTTCTCTTCGTACGCAAACAGACTGGGCGTTATGACACTGGCAAACGGACACGTGCGATTCCTGAGCTTGCTATTGAGCAGGCCTGTGTACACGTATGGGCGTGCGCCAACGTGCGAGCACAGAGATATACATGAAAACGCCGAGACCGCGCGCATACAAGCACGCATACATCTACATACACACACACGCGCGCGCGCGCACACACAGATGTTAAAACAATGGCCACCTTAGTATACAACTATGAACTGCGCTCATGATCAATCTCTCGTGTATAAGAAATCGTTTTCAATTCAGGATCTTACGTGCAATTGAATTAGCATATAAAAGATAAAGATCGATGACAGTGTACGTCTTAAAACAGAACATTAATAAACAAAAAGTAGGATCACACACACACCACACACCACACACACACACACACACACACACACAACACACACACACACACGCACACACACACACACACCACACTCGTCTAATATGACATTTGTGAACAGACGTAAAACTGAAGTAGTAGTAGTAGTAGTATGTATAGTATAGTAGTAGTAGTATGTATAGTAGTAGTACTACTACTACTACTACTACTACTGTTACTACTACTACTACTACTACAACAACACATACACATGCTCGCATCTGAACCACTTAATGTTTTCATGAACTGCTC
>CM065716.1:60410240-60415240 GCA_033310375.1 Conus canariensis | reverse complement strand
TGTGTGTGTGTGTGTGTGTGTGTTCGTGCGTGCGTGTGTGCGCGCGCGTGTGTGTATGTGAGTGTGTATGTGTGGTGTGTTGTGTGTGTGTTGTGTGTGTGGTGTGTGTGTGTGTGTGTGCGTATGTGTGTGTGTGTGTGTGTGTGTGTGTGTGTGTGTGTGTGTGTGTGTGTGTGTGTGTGGATGAATGTCTTGTGACACAACGTCTCTATCTCCAGCCAATATCATTGTCTCATCACTACCTGCTCCGCCCTTCATTAGGCATAAGCACTCTCTATGTGCTAACGGCAAAAAAATGAAACATGTAAATCAATGTCACCTCAGGAGCGGTAGCGCAGTGTCTCCACCGATGGGTTGCCACACGGCGACCTAACTGCTTGCTCCCTTGTGGAGTGTTGACGCTGAGGCCGCGGTAGAACAGAACTAGTTGTAGTTGTTTAACGGTTCAGCGTGGTGAGAAGAAGAAGAAAAAAAAAGGAATAAACTCAAACACACGCGCTAATTGACGCAAAGCTCGCTAAACCCACCATTTGAAGGGATCTAATACCCCCTCCTTTCCCCTTCCTCCCTCGCTGTCTGGGTCCCTGGCTGTGGCCGGAATGACCGGCACGGGAGCGACGCCAATATGAGGGACAAGAAAAATGAGTCAGAACAAAAAATATACAGACAAAACACACAAATCAAAAGATGAAAAAAAACACAATAGCAAGACATACTCACACACCCACGCACGCACGCACGCATGCACGCACATATTGTCACACACACAGACACACACACAGACCACACACGACACACACACAACACACACACACACACACACACACACACACACTCGCGCGGAGCCAAAAAAAACAAAAAAAAACCCAACATCAAGGCAGACAAACAAATGAAAAGAAAGCAAATCAAACAAAAACACATTCTCACAAAAACAAAGAAAAAGAGTAGACCAAATATCCAATCAAAACAAAAATAAGCCAGTCAAAAACACAATAGCAAAAGCATGCAAACAAACAAACGAACCAACCCACCAACAAACGAACAGAAAAAACAAGAACATCCAGACATACAACCAACCAACAGAAAAACAAACTCAGCAAAATCACAGTAGCAAAATCACAGTAGCCAAAAAACAACAACAACACACACACACACACACACACACACACACACACACACACAACACACACACACACACAAACCCTCCCCCCCAAAAAAAAACAACAACATCAAGACAAATAAATAAGCTGAAAGAAAATAATAAAGAAACAAAATAAAATAGAAAAATCACAATGCCACTCATCTAATTTTCGGCCACGTGGCCTTTTTCAAGAGAAAAAAACAATCCACATCACGTAGTTGGATTGTTTTTGTTTTTTTCTCTTGAAAAAGGCCACGTGGCCGAAAATTAGAGTGGCATTGTGATTTTTCTATAATGTTTTCTTCCCTTTGGAGGACTATTGCTTTTGTTTCAAAATAAAATAGTCTGCTGAAAACATGATTTTGTTGTTTTTGACCAATCGGTTGCAACATGAAATTTTTTTTTTTTGGCAAATAATTTGTTTTTCATTTAAAATATGTAATTCTACGCATTAAAACATCACACAACCATAGTTCATCATAACAAAGTAAAAGAAAACAGACAAACAAACACAGAAATGATCAAAGAAGGGACATAATTAACGTAGGAAACAAGCTGACGACGAACTCACGAACAATATAATGAAAACCATCAGCACGACTGAACAGTTTCTTTGATGATAATTGTTCAGTGCTACACACATGAACGTCGCACTTACATTCATGCATATACATGAAATGATGTATCACTTTTTGTTTTCGGTTTTTGTTGTTGTTGTTGTTGTTGTTGTTGTTTTCTTTTGTTTTTGCTTGGATGCTTATTCTAAATGAAAGAGTAACTCATGTTTCTTTCTCTCCCCCCCCCCACCTTTCTTTCTTCTTTCTTCTTCTTCTTTTTTTTTGGAGGGGAGGGGGGTGGGGGTGGGGGGGTCGTGGGGGGGGGATTAAGTGGGATGGGATGGGGTTCAGTTTAAAATCATTTTTCATAATGATGCCACTGGCCTCGAAAACTCCATTATTTTAGATGTACACAGGGACTGTATGTTTGTTTTTGGTGCCTGGTTTTGAGTAGACAGGCCTGTTCTTTCTTCGTCAGTTCTCAGAGAAAATCGATTGGCCCAAGACATAGTTTACTGCATAGATAGTTTGTTTACTTACTGATTAGCCAACGTCATCGCTAAAATTATTAATTCTTTTTTTCTGCTAAAGCGATCGATGTCATAGTGTCTTCAAAAGGGAAGAAAAACAATAACAGGAAATGGAAAAAAAAAATGAAAAGGGGAAAAGGAAAGAGGGGAAAGAAAACAAGGGAAAACGTGAATCCAATGGAACTACCATACTTCAACACATTGCTTATGGAACAGATGGTTTCTACCCTAAACCACTTTACATTATTGTATATGTTTCTCTCATGTTTGTAAAGTGTTCACACATATTCTTGTTGATGACGTCATTGCTGCTTCCACTCCCTTCCTCCCATTTTTCATGTTATTCTTTTTATTTTTCTGCTACTGTTTGTTTGTTTGTTTTGGGGGGGACTTTTTATTGTTTGGTTGTTTTTCTTTTTCGTTTTCAGTGTTTCTTTAAAAAAAATCCCAAGCACGCAGTGAAATGCTTAGTACATTGTGAATGTATTTAATCGCCAATATATTGTAAATGTCTATTTGAGCACAGTATAAGCCTAGGGCTTGTTGTTGCTCATTCGTCCTGACAATAATGAAGGTATTCTGTTTACTTGTTTCTGAAATAAAAGTGATCTAAAACAGTTCTCAGAGAAAAACATAGAACCGCAAGAGATGGAAGGAGATTGTCAGAAAGTCGTCAGCGGTGCTCCAACAATCCCTGCCAGGGGTTATGAGGTTAGCAAGGCAAGACAGGACAACACACACACACACACACACACACACACACACACACACACACACACACACACACGCACGCACGCACACGCACCCCATATACACACACAGTGGGGGTGACACACACATGCATACACACACACACACACGCGCGCGCGCGCGCGCGCGCACACACACGCACGCACGCACGCACGCACGCACACACACAAACACAAAACAAAACAAAAAAAAAGAAAAAAAAAAGAAAAAAAACCTCCACCAACAACACCAAGACAAGGCAAGGTAATCTGGTTTTCATTGGCTTCAGACATGAAACAAAACCAAGCAAAGCAAAGCAAAACAAAACTTTGAGTCGTGGTAGACTGTTTGGTCTGTCATTTCAGACGTATAGATTTCTATAAAATGATATAGAATGGAATGTTTGATATTGTCAAACCTGAAAAGACAGAAACGAAAGGACAAATGGATTAATTTGTTAGGTCCTCTGCTTTGGTATTCGTCAACTTCTAGTCAGACTAGGCCTAAAACCAAAAGGACAAATGTATTCATCTGTTGAGTCCTCTGCTTTTGGTATTCTTCAGCTTCTAGTTACACTAGACCTATAACAAAAGAACAAATGTATTCATCTTTAAAGTCCTCTGCTTTGGTATTGATCAACCTCCAGTCAGACTAGGCCTTTAACTAAAGAACAAATGTGTTCATCTGCTGGGGGCCTCTGCTTTGGTATTCTTCAGCTTCTGGTTAGACTAGGCCCACTGGTGTGAACGAGGCCGTCATATAGGAACCGAGTTCTGTTGGGTGAAACAATCAAAACTCTTCATTCAGTCTTTGTGGATGCAACCAGGACTGGAATGTGGACACTGATGGCAGGCCTTAGGGCATTCTACAACAGACGGATACGGACCTCACACTTTATACAAGCAACATAACACAAATGACTGCATCAAGCAAAAACGTCAAGACACACGAACCTTTTCTCGCGGTTATCACGTGCTCAAACATTGCCTGGGACAAGCTTGCACCTCGCCATAACGCCCCCTTCTCCCTCCCCCCCCCCCCAGCTTCTCCCTGTTCCAGACCAACGTGAAGGATACAGTAGAGGGTGGGCATCCCATGGACAGACCGCTTAAGTCCTGGATAGTCAACACAAAGCACTGGGTCCTCTATCATGTTGCGTATGAGTCGGATAAGTACGTTGTGAAAGTCCCTGACTGTACAACGTTCGTGGCGCCACTCGTATAACTTCGATGCAAAGGGCAATAATCAGTTTTGAAAAAATAAACACACACACACACACACACACACACACCACACACACACACACGCGCGCGCGCGCGCGCGCGCGCGCGCGCGCGCGTTCAGATTTATTCTACTTTGATGTTTTATGTTAGCGTGTCCCTATCTGCGTTGTTGTTGTTGATGATGATGATGATGATGATGATGAGGGCGATTGGTAGGTAAAAGGCTACTGTGTTTATAGGGTCAGCATCCTTTTTGTCTGTCTGTCTGTCTCTCTTCCCTCTCTCCTCCTCTCTCCCTCTCTCTCCTCTCTCCCTCTCTCTCTCCTCTCTCTCTCTCTCTATCCTCACACCCCCCTTTCTCCTCTTCCCACACTTTCCCTCTCTTCCTTCCCCTCTCCTCCCCCGCAATTCCTTTCTTCCCTCTCGCTTCTCTTCCTCTTTAAGCAGTCTTTCAAATGACTATGCAAACGTATTCACAGGACTGGCAAGATGAATTGCTCTCGCAATGCAAATAACGACAGCAGAAAAGAAATCATTACAAACAACAAGTAGGTTTACAGCAGAACATTTAGAATATAATAATCGTGGACTTGAATGTGTTATGTGCGAGCGAGAGTGTGCAAAACTGTGGCAGAAAGAGAGTGAGTGGGGGGGGGGGGGGGGGGGGGGGGAACGGACGAGATGGAGAGAGTAGACCGACATATTTGTGAACGTGCGTGCGTGCGTGCGTGCGCGCGCATGTGTGTGTATATGTGTGTGTATACTTGCGTGCGCGCGTGCCCGCTTGTGTGTGTGTGTGTGTGTGTGTGTGTGTGTGTGC
>CM065716.1:60402740-60405240 GCA_033310375.1 Conus canariensis | reverse complement strand
AATATTATTATTATTACTGTTTTCTCGAGGAAAACGCTTCGCATTCCTAACCATAACAGCGATAATGGGCAAATCAGTTACCATCACTGTTTCTTTCCGGGTAAAATGGTTTTCTTGATGAAACCAGTGATGATAGAAACATTGATTTTCATTCATGAAAACAGGGATAGTAAGAAAGTCAGCTGATGGCATTGTTTCCCGAGGGAAACAGTTACTGTCCTTCATGCAAACAGTGATAATAGGAAAGTCAGTTAATAGAATTCTTTTCTTGAGAAAAAAAAGGTTATTGTCTTTCAATAAAAGCTACTAGCAGAAACTTTTTTTCCCGCGTTTTTTTTTTTTTTTTTTGCAGATGAAGAGGACAGTGTGAAGCACCAAAAAAAAAAAAATAAAGAGGTGGATTTCGGGCTTAGGAAAAAAAAAAAGTCACCGCCTTAGATGTTCCATTGATCCGACAACCGATGCCACACACACACACACACACACACACACACACACACACACACACACACACACACACACGCACGCACAGATAATGATAACAGGGAGGTCAGAAAAGATCACCTTTTTCCTGAGAAAAACAATAATTCTTCACGAGAACAATTAACAACGGAAGTCAGGTATTATCATTCTTTTCCCGTGGAAGATAGTTGTTATTCTTCAAGAAAACGGCGATAATATGGAAATCATTCCTAATTGCTGTTTCCCAAAGAAAACAGGTTTTCATTCTCCAAGAAAACAGTGCCAATAGGATACTCCGTTCCCGTCACTGTTCTCCTGTGGTAAAATGGTTACTGTTCTTCATGAAAGCAGTGATATTGGGGAAATCAGTTAATATCACTGTTATCCCGATAAAATACAGTAATTATTTTAAAAGAAAGTGACAATAGGTGATTTTCCTTGGGAAACGGAATTATCCACTGGAGGATGATGACTGTTTTCTTGAGAAAATAAGAAAAACGGTTATTTTGTGGCTTACGAATAAGTATGCTTTTATGGCTCATGAGAGTGGTCACTCCTTATTCCCCCTCCCCAATCTTTTCCCCCGGGGTTAAATTGTTATTATCCTTCATAGAAGCAGTGATGAAAATTAGACTTCCCTGAAAAACTGATCTTATCACTGTTTTCTGTGAGGGAGGGGGCAGGACTATTTTTCCGGGGAAAATAGGAAAAACAAAAACTGTGGGCTTAAAAATTCTGTAAGCTTTCAAGGTCCATAGCTACCTCTTTCCTTGTTCCCCCCCCCCCCCCCCCCGAGTAAATAATGATAATCTTTCAAGAAAACATGAAAACATGGATAGTAAGTGACTTCAGTGTGTGTGTGTGTGTGTGTGTGTGTGTGTGTGTGTGTGTGTGTGTGTGTGTGTGTGGTGGTTTGTGGTTGTGCGTGCGTGTGCGTGTGTGAGTATGTGTGTGTGTGTGTGTGTGTGTGTTTGTGTGTGTGTGTGCGTGTGTGTGTTCCCTTTCTGGACAGAGAGAGAGAGAGAGAGAGAGAGAGAGAGAGAGGGGAGGGGGGGGGGGGCAATCATTGCCATCTTCGGGAAGACAGGAAAAATCCATTATGGAATTCTGAAGCTAGTATGTTCCCATAGTCACCTCTCGTCGAAAACCTGTGACCTGCTTTTGATTGCTGTCTCAGCGGAGACAACTGTGTCGAGGTTCTAATGTCCGCCCTTTGACTTTTCTGTGTGTGTGTGTGTTGTGTGTGTGTGTGTGTGTGTGTGTGTGTGTGTGTGTGTGTGTGGTGTGTGTGTGGTGCGTGCGTGCGTGCGTGGTGCGTGCGTGCGTGCGTGTGTGTTCCATTTCTGGACTGGGGAGAGCGGAAATCCAGAGGCTAGTTTCCGTACTGATCAGATCTCTGTCTGTCTGTCTGTCTGTCTGTCTGTCTGTCTGTCTGTCTGTCTCTCTTTCTCCCTGACTTCCTCAACCACCTCCCTTTTAATTGTTGTACTCCCAGTTCTTATAGAACAGGGAGTACTTTAGAATGGGAACGAAGAAATGCTGTCTGTGTGTCTGTCTGTGTGTCTGTCTGTGTGTCCGTCTGTCTGTGTGTCCGTGGTCAAAATGTGTTCCACTCGCTCCAGACAAAACTACTGGGCCGATCTTTCTGAAAATTTGTAGGTATGTTCATTATGGGCCATGAATGATGCCCGATGTTTTAGTTTACCGCTATATCCGTTACTAACGGCTGTAATGGCCTGTAACGGTTTTTCTTCTTTACGGAATATCTCAGAAAGTACTTGGCCAATTTATAAGCGGTTTGCATGATCTTGTGACAAATCGGAGCCTCTGTCCATATGTAAGTGATGTAATGCTGAAAATGGATTAAACAACCGTTAAAAACCGTTATTCTGCCGTTATTTCTTATATATAGGTGGATTTTAATGAAATTTGGTATATAGAAAGGTTATCACATAGAAAGGTGTTTCAAAATCTGACCGTTAAAAACCGTTATTCTTGACATATTGTCCGATTTGGATGAAATTTGGTATGTACACAG
>CM065716.1:60390240-60395240 GCA_033310375.1 Conus canariensis | reverse complement strand
AAACTTACCTGGTCTTCCGATATGAAGCCAACTCAAGCGAGATAATCCTGTCATGCACACGACGATACATTGCTTCACGCTCGTAAAAGAGTTTCTTCCCTTCAACCATTCCCGGTGTATCTCTCTCTCTCTCTCTCTCTCTCTCTCTCTCTCTCTCTCTCTCTCTCACACACACACACACACACAGCCAGGCGCGCGCGCGCTGCCATCCCCTCAACATCAACTCACTCTTTTAAGTTGTGGCAAAACGGTAAACAGGACATAAACACATAGAAAGGGCAACTACAAGAAAGTTTGTGTAACTGCATTTGGGAAAAAAAGAATTTTGAAGAGGGAGCTTAGCGCGAGGCAGTGGGAAGGGGGGTTGGGGACGACAGGTATTGTGATCGTGAGAAGTTATGGGATACGATTACCACAATAAACAAAAAAGTCTAAGCTGGGCAAAGTCAAAATGCATAGGACATGCAAACGAGACAAACACAAAACTAAATATCCACACACCACACACACACACACACACACACACACACACACACACACCCCACCACCACCACCACCACCCACCACCACCACCACCACCACCACCACCACAATAGCAACAACCCCTCTCCCTTCCTCGTAGCACACAAGCAAAAACAACAACAGTTAAAAGGACGAGAGAGAGAGAGAGAGAGAGAGAGAGAGAGAGAGAGAGAGAGAGAGAGAGAGGAGAGAGAGAGAGAGAGAGAGAGATTCAAAAAGGCCGTGGACCCATATGAAGAGGATGGAATCCACGAATATGTAGCCCTAGATAACAGAGTAAAGATAAAAGTCATCACATGACACTCACGATAGTCATCAGAACAACAACACCAGGATACATTTCATGCTGAAAGACTATCCGCTACCTCCGGGCAGCAGGGGTGGGGGAGAGAAAGGGCAGGAAGGGGTGTGTGTGGGTGAAGGCGGTGGGTGGGGCGTGATCGGTGGAAGCGTGATATCAGCAATAGATGTACAATACATAAATACGTTTAAAGCTAAAAACCAACAAGAAAACTCGAACCTTAATTAAAAAAAAAAAGAAGCAGCAAACAAATACTACCACAACAACGCCACGCGCGCGCGCGCACGCACACACACACACACACACACACACACACACACACACACACACACACACGCACGCATGCACGGACGCACACACACATACACACAGACAACAGACAGACAGACAGACAGACAGACAGACACACACACACACACACACACACACACACACACACACACACACACACACACACACACACACACACACACACATGCCGTTGAATGGTAACGTAATAGCATCACAACTTACTGAAAGCCATTACTAAATCGATCTTTTGCTTGTATTATCATTACATTGCCGAACAATGAAGTCTTGGTACTGCATGATTTATTACTAAACTGCTAGGCTGGTGTGACGTAATTAGGACAATATACAGTACAATCAACTCAAAACCAAATATTTTGATCGTTTATTGGCGGTTCATGACAACCCTGGAACCAAAAGCCTGCCAACGTACCAACTGGCATCCGTGCCACAGAGACTAACACTGAGACTGACATGACACTGATGATTACAGTCTGTTACCTACTATAACTGCTGCCTGCATCCTTTCCCACAAGAGTGTCATCATCCAAACACAGTGCTTGCTCCGTTGCCATGCAAATAATATTCTCAGAGGACGTGCACTGACTGGTTTACATAGAAAGGAATGCAGAGGCCATGCAATGGGTACTTTTCAACAGACAAACTCTCTCTCTCTCTCTCTCTCTCTCTCTCTCTCTCTCTCTCTCTCTCCATCAAATGACGATCTAATTGCCTTCTTCAAGGCTACTTACTGTTCTTTAGACATCTATCGATCGACCGACCGAGTGACTGAACAACCGACCGACCGACTGACTACCTACCCTGCCCTCCCACCCCATCCCGTCCCCCTCCCCCTCTCTGTCTCTCTGTATAAACCTGAACTTTTCCAGTCTAGGACCAGTGCCTATAACGGTACGGGTTAGACATCCGCTCTAAAAGCAAGGCATCGAGATGCACACCTGTCCGGAAGCTGCTAGCTCGAATGCTGGCTTTGAATGAAAAAAAAACAAAACAAAACAAAACAAACCAAAAAGGAAACTGGTAGAAGAAGGACATCCAGGTGTCATACCCTGGACCCCGCCTGGCCCCATAATTAGTAAGGAGTTCAGGGCCGAAACACTTGTCTGAAGGGGAATGGTTTTTTTTGTTGTTTTTCTTTAATCTGAAAACCATCTGCTGTCAAATATCCTTAGAGATTCTCTCTACTATTACTTTTGCTACTACTACTTTTCTACTGCTACAACAACAGCAACAACAATAACAACTACTACTACTGATTCTACTACTACTAGTGGTACTTACTCCTCCTCCTCCTCTTCCTCTCTTTCTTTCTCGTTGCAAAATGTTACACGGGAACATCAAGCGGGGATTAACAGAGGCTAAAAGCAGTTTCATTTAAACGCCAACTTTATGTTGCTTCCGAAAAAGCTTTTGACACCATTGACAATCTTTTGAGGTTTATTATTTGAACAACAGAACCCAAAAGTAAACATTTTTGATGTATTCACAGCATGAATGTGACAGTGAGGGCTAGAATTCGTTCTGGTTTAAAGAAACAGACTGTATGAAATGTACACGGGGAGTAAAACAAGGCGACATTAATAGTCCGGTGTTGTTTTCTTCACTTATAAATAAATGATTAAACATTAGAAGTGGTCAGAAATGGGAACCACGGGGTTACATTTACGTATGATTATTTTGAATTATTTGCATTTCTTTGGCAGATGACGTGGCCGTTCTGTCTGAAATACTAGTTAATCTAGAGACATAACTGAACAGCCTACAGACGACAGCATCAGAACTCCATCTAAAATTGATTATGAGTAAATGTAATGTTGTTTTTCCAGACAGATGGATACTTAGCAGCTACAGAACTTTAGACCTATGATGGAATCTCCATACCCATGTGTTAATGTTAATAAGACACAGTATTTAGGCATTAATTTTTCAAAAAGATTGAGTTTTACGGTGTCGTGCCAGAGTCTCGCCTGCAAAATTAGACTTGCATTGTTACGTGCATTGCAAAAATCATTCAGGATAAAGTGTAATTCCCTTCGTATATATCTAAAACTATTTGACACACAGCTGTTCTATATGCAGCTAAATCGTGGGGACTAAGTAGTGCAACTCACTATTATAAACAAAGTACATCTGCTTGTTCTTAAAAAGTTTCTAGGAGTTCAAATGTAAACTACCAGTGATTAGATATATGGAGAGACAGATACCCAATTTACATAGATTTTGCAATTAAGTGTGTATGATACTGGTTCAAGCTGAACAGGATGGATGAAACAAGATCACCGTGAAAAGCATATTGTGCATGGTTTGATCGAGATTCTTGTGACAAGACAAACTGGGCACTGGATATTCATCGTAAATTGTACATGTAATGTTTTGGGCATGTGTGGCCAAACCAAGGCATTAAAGGAAAGAAATCAGTTCCTTGCAGACTTTACGGAAAGACTGGCTCTCTATAGATGGCAGGATTGGCATTTTCAAGTTAAGAACAGTGAAAGAGTTTGTCTATACAACACATTTTGCATAATAGCTGTCGATAAAAATTAACTTAAAGCTGAATCTAGAAAGGCATCTTAAAATCATTACAACATGACTAAGACTTGACGTTTCAGAAATACCTGTACATAAGTTTCGGTACAAACTTTGTGCACCTGTTTGTTTGTCCATTGTGTAAGCAAAGGAAAGGAGACGAGGACAGGTGCATTTCGTTTTGTGCTGTCATCAACTAAAAGATTTAAGGGTAAGGCATATGCATTTAAAGTATGATAAATATCAAAGTCTTTATCGACTTGCTTTATTTCTAGCATCAAATAAAGAACAAACAACTAGAAATATGTCCATTAAAATAGTTTAAGCTACGATATGTGTTTGTTTCTTAATGTATTAAGCTTGATCAATTCAATCACTAATATGAATTAGGAATGATTGTTTAGCTGTACGCATTACATGATGGGCAATAGCCTAACAATGAATAAACTCTCTCTCTCTCTCTCTCTCTCTCTCTCTCTCTCTCTCTCTCTCTCTCTCTCTCTCTCTCCCCACACACGTATTTATGTACGGTACGTATGTATGTATGTATCGTATGTATATATGTATGTATGTCAGTATGTATGTATGTCAGTATGTGTGCATGCATGCATGTATGTATGCATGTATGTATGTATGTATGTATGTATGTATGTATGTACACACACACACACACATATATATATATATATATATATATATATATATCTGGTTCCGGAGCCCCAGGGACCGTGGCGGCACTGTGAATGATGTACATTGTACAGTTGTCTGCGCCTCTGACAGACAATTGCCTGACTAGGTTTTGAGAGACAAAGCTCGTCCCGGTCCACCCAGCACTGCTGTCTATCCCTCTCTTTCCTCTGTCTGCCCTGTCTTCTCTTTCCATACACTGTTCATTGGAGCACGAGACAGATTGGTCCCCAAAGTCTGCAGCATTACGACGACACAGCGGAAAGGGAAAGTGTGCCAGGAGATGGGTCGACTGTATCAGGTATTGGCAGACTACGGTGTCAGAACACACACAGAAAGGAGGGCAAAAGAAAGTATATGTATATATATATATATATATATAAACCTGCAATTTGATTTTTTTGGTTGGTTTTTCTCCACCCTCATCTTTTCTTTTTCATACGCGCGCGCACGTACACTCACATATTTACATGCGCGCGCGCACGCGCGCACACACACAATGTGTACATGCATACACACGTGCTCGCGCGCGCACACACATACACACATAAACAAGCATATGAACATCTAAACACACACACACACACACACACACACACACACACACACACACACACACACACACACACACTTATCACATAAAAAGCCCCTATCC
>CM065716.1:60375240-60377740 GCA_033310375.1 Conus canariensis | reverse complement strand
TCGCCCTTTCCATTTTCCACCCCCACCCCCGACTCCTCCATTCCTGTCTGTGTGGTTTCGCCATGAATCGATGATCAATTAACTAACACAGTATCAGACTGCCGTTTTGTGATGCACGAGACACTGTAAGCACGCACGCACATAAGTACGTTCACCAACGTATGCACCATACTCACAAGCATGTTCATCTACACAAATTCACTTACGTACTTACTCACTTACTTACACACACACACACACACACACACACACACACACACACACACACACACGCACGCACACACACCACACACACACGCAATACAAAGACAGACAGACAGAACAGACAGACACACATCACACACACACACACACACACACACACACGCACGCACGACGCACGCACCACCACACACACACACACACACACACACACACACACACACACACACACGTGTTCAGCGATAAAAACAGCGAATGATCTGAAATGTCACGCCAATTCAGCATGTACAGATTGAATTTGTTTTCTCATGCCACAATGACAAATAATTACAAAAACATGCTTGGTTGGTTTGCTTTTTATTCACGCCATACGGAACACAGGAACCACAAACTGTAACATTTGATAGGGCGAAATAATACCGTGCATGTTGATTTTTTTTTTTTATGCTTATGTAGTATCAGATCACCCTTAAAGAAAGGGTGAGGTGAAAAAAAGTGAGGACAATCTATGTTGTACATCCTCTCTCTCTCTCTCTCTCTCTCCTCTCTCTCTCCCTTCTCTTCTCTATCTACCCCCTCTCTCTCCCTCCTGGTCTCCCCCTCTCTCCTCTCCCTCCCACCTCTCTCTTTCTTTCTCTCCCTCTCTCTCCCTCCCCCTATCTCTCTTTCTCTCCATCTCCCTCTCTCTATCTCCCTCTCTCTCTCCCTCCTCCCTCTCTCTCTTTCTCTCCCCCCTCTCTCTCTGTCTCTGTCTCCCTCTTTCTTCCTCTCTCTCTCTCCCTCTCTCTGCCTCCCTCCCCTCTGTCTCTCTTTCTCTCCCTCTCCCACCTTTCTCTCCCTCTCTCTCTTTCTCTCCCTCGTCCCCCCTCTCTCTTCTCTCTCCCCCTCTCTCTCTCTCTTCTGTTCTCTCCTCTTTCTTCCTCTCTCTCTCTCCCTCTCTCTCCCTCCTCCCCCTGTCTCTCTCTCCCTCTCCCACCTTTCTCTCCCTCTCTCTCTTTCTCTCCCTCGTCCCCCCCCCTCTCTCCCTCTTTCTTTCTCTCAGCGATGTCACTGCAGCTGTAACTGCTTCACAGAGTATCAAAAACCATAACTGTTTGTTTCTATAGTTGCACATGGTCTCTGTGATATCCTGAATTAAGACAATACAAAAATGTGTTTTTAAGAAAAAAGCTCCTACCCCAAGACCATATACCATACAAATCTTATGGACTTTGCTCCCATATCTACATGCAAAGATAGACCCCCCTCCCCCTCCCGTCTTCCCCCCACTCCCCTATCCCTAGCCTTTCCCACATCCCACAACCACTGTCTGCAATCGCAGGCGTCGTGTGTGTGTGTGTGTGTGTGTGTGTGTGTGTGTGTGTGTGTGTGTGTGTGTGTGTGTGTGTGTGTGATGTCAAGAACAACAAACCTGTGGGTCGAAAAATAGAAACTACTCTTTCAGAATGAAGGTGGAGCACACGGAGATAAACGCTGATAAGAGAGAGAGAGAGAGAGAGAGAGAGAGAGAGAGAGGAGAGAGAGAGAGAGAGAGAGACAGAGACAGAGACAGAGAGAGAGAGAGTTGTTGAGTGCTGTGCAGAATAAAGAAAGAAGTCATGGCGATAAGCAGTGAGATATAATGCACCGGCACAGAAAAGGAAGGGTGGCATGATAACATGTCAGCATGAGAAATCTAACGAATATGTAATGGGCAAATGTATGTGTGCATGGCATCTAATACATACATGTGAAGTGGCCAAGCGTGAGTGCGAATGAATGAGTGAACGAATGAGAGAAGAGAGAGAGAGAGAGAGAGAGAGAGAGAGAGAGAGAGAGAGAGAGAAGGCAGAGAGACAGAGAGACACAAAGAGAGAGAGAGAGAGAGAGAGAGAGAGGAGAGGAGAGAGAGAGAGAGAAGGCAGAAAGACAGAGACAAAGAGAGAGACAAAGAGAGAGAGAGAGAGAGAGAGAGAGAGAGAGAGAGAGAGAGAGAGAGAGAGAGAGACTGTGCACGCGCGTATGCGCACGTGTGGCAGTCAAAGATGACACGAACGGATTTATGATGAACATAGAACATTTCTGATAACCACTCTGCAGATTTGTGTCTCCTTAAACAGACGTTGAGATTAGTCGTCAGCATATGGTTGGAAACATCGCTTCTCCTAGTCACGCAGCACACACCACAACACACACACACACACACACACCACACACACACTCCCCCTTCACCCCTATTGTATCTCTCCTTCCACCTCCTCCCTCCTTCTGCCTCTTTCTGTCTGTCTTCATCACGCACACGTGATACAGCGGCTGGCAT
>CM065716.1:60367740-60370240 GCA_033310375.1 Conus canariensis | reverse complement strand
GCGCTGTATTTTACTTG
Organism: Conus canariensis; assembly: GCA_033310375.1. Classification (NCBI taxonomy): domain Eukaryota; kingdom Metazoa; phylum Mollusca; class Gastropoda; order Neogastropoda; family Conidae; genus Conus; species Conus canariensis. Next base: position 60,370,223 of record CM065716.1, on the reverse strand, counting down.
ATGTCGATGTTGCACACGTGAGGCAGTACTAGCTTCCTGATTTAGTCTAACCTGTTTCCATATGGTCACAATCGCAAACATTATCATGCATTTCCATTTTTGTTTGTTTGTTAGATCTCGTCCGCAATCGTAAATATATTATGAATTTGCAGTCAAGGGGGATAGGTGGGAGGGTGGGTGGTTAAAGAACGATTTATACGAATACATGTATGGCTGTTAAACTTGCTGCTTTCATGCATACACACATACATGTGCGTGCGCGCGCGCGCGCGCACGCACACACACACACACACACACACACACACACTGGAGGTAAGCTTTTGGAGTGGCCATTAAGTGATCAATACATTTGTATTGTATGTTTCGGGGTGGGATGGGTGGGCAATGATCACGGATGGGGTAGATGAGCTGTGGGGGGGGGGGGGGGGAGGGATGCATTGATGGAAGTTATGGACCATTCATCATTCGCCCAAGTTAGCTTTTGTTAACCCTTGTAATTTTCGAAATAACTGCAATGTTAACGCCCTCTCTCTCTCTCTCTCTCTCTCTCTCTCTCTCTCTCTCTCTCTCTCTCTCTCTCTACTCCTCACCACCCCACACACACACACACACACACACACATCAAACGCACGCACGCACGCACGGACTCATGCACACACATCCTAACTTTCCCCATCCCCTTTCCTTTCATTTTTCCCTCTATTCTCCTCCCCCTGCCAGAGTACAAGTTTTTCAACACGTATTATTATCACTATTACTAGAGTTGTCGTGTTTGACATTTTCGCTGTTATTAGCCAGAAAACAGCCCTTGCTTGGAATAGCTGAAACGTTGTCTCCCAACCCTCTCTGCCCCTCCTTCTTCTCATCCAATCTGCGCTGGGAAATTCAAAGTCTGAACCTCGATCACCCCTTCTCAAGAACCTAGCAACACTCGGACACGCCTACACGCAAACCTGGCAAAATGAAACAGCCCCAGGATCAGCTATTCCAGACATCCCCATCACCCCCCCCCCACCCACACACACACACACACACACACACACACACACACACACACCACACACACCTACAACTACCCCCCCCCCTCCCTCTCTTCCTGAAAGGCAAGGTAGCTAGCTATTCAGCCAGGCAGATCCTCCAAAAAAACTAGTGCCATCCCCGAGAAAAGACGGCGCTGAATCGATGGCACCGCAGTTTTCACCGAAACAGGGGGATCTGCAATCAATGCTGCTAACATTTGCAGTCTTTTTCTTCTTTTTCTCTTTTTCTTTCTTCTTCCTTCCTTTCTTTCTTTCTTTCTTTCCATCATTCTTTAAGAGAGAGCAGGCTTAGAGGGTGAGAGGCGGGGAGGGGAGGAGGGGGAGGGGAAGGGGGGGGGAGGGAAGTAGTGGGGGATAAAATTAATGTTGCTGGTACGTGGACGAAGCAATACACGGGAAATCACAGTCAGTTGAAGGAGACTTTTTCTGTCGTCTGGTATTAGTTAAAGCGGGCGGCACCTTCTACGTGTCCCGAGTTTCTGGAACTGTGTTTTTTTTTATTTCATGTGTGTGACTTACTCTCTCTGTCTCGCTGTGTTGGCGTTTTGTTAGTTTGTCTTCTAGCTGTCTTCTTCTTTTTCTGCTTCTCTCTCTCTCTCTCTCTCTCTCTCTCTCTCTCTCTCTCTCTTTCTTTCTCTCTCTTCCTCCTTCTCCTCGTCCTTCTTCTTCTTTTTCTTCTGCTTCTTCTTCTCCTTCTTCTTCTTCTTTCTCTTCCCTCTCTGTCTTCTTCTTGTTCCCCCCTCCACCTGCTGCTGCTGCTCCTCCTCCTCTTCTTCTTCTTCTCTCTATCTCCCCTCCCTGCGTCTCTTCCCCCCCTCTCTCTCTCTCTCTCTCTCTCTCTCTTTCCTCCATCTACCCCTCTTCTTCTTCCTTTCCTTCTTTTTTCTTTTTCTCTATTCATTTTTCCCCACTTTCCTCCCCGCTCTGTCCTTCTCTCTCGTTACATGGAATGACCAGATTACCAGAGAAAGACAAATCGATAGCTGCCATAATCATGGCAATACACGGGGATCGTTTCCAAGTACCCTAGCTTCTGTAAGTGTTCTTGTTAAACAATTTTTTTTTCTGCTTAGATATTGGCTTGACCGCAAACTCTTTCTCATCTGTCTGTCTATGTCTGTCTGTCTGTCGGTCTGTCTCTCTTTCTATGTTTCTGTCTGTTTGTCTGTCTGTCTGACTGACTTTCTCCTCTCTGTGTGTCTTCCTCTGTTTCTCTCCCCCCCCCCCCCTCTCTCTCTCTGTCTTTTAGCATGTCTCTATCTTCCACCTCTGTCTGTCTGACTAACATTCTCCTCTCTGTTGTGTCTTCCCCTGTTTCTCTCTCTCTCTCTCTCTCTCTCCCCCCCTCTCTCTGTCTTTTAGCTTGTCTCTGTCTCTCCACCTCCGTCTGTCTGTCTGACTGATTGTCTGACCCCCTCTCCCCTTTCTCTGTCTGTCTTAGTG
>CM065716.1:60335240-60337740 GCA_033310375.1 Conus canariensis | reverse complement strand
GAGAGAGAGAGAGAGAGAGAGAGAGAGAGGGGAGTGAGTGAGAGAGAGAGAGGAGGGTATGGAGAGAGGGGAGGAGGGGAAGAGAGAGAGAGAGAGAGAGAGAGGGAGATAGAGGGAGAGATAGAGGGAGAGATAGAGGGAGAGATACAGAGAGAGAGAGAGAGAGGAGAGAGCGAGAGAGAGAGGAGAGGGGGAGGGGAAGGGAGAGAGAGAGTGAGAGAGGACGGGAAGAGAGGGAGACAGAGAAAGAGAGTGAGAGAGAGGAGGGGAAGAGAGAGAGAGAGAGAGACAGAGACAGAGAGAGAGAGAGAGAAGAGAGAAAGAGGAGGGGAAGAGAGAGAGAGAGACAGAGATAGAGTGAGAGAGATAGAGTGAGAGAGAGAGAGCGAGAGAGAGAAAGGGGGAGGGGAAGTGAGAGAGAGGGGGAGAGAGAGAGGGAGGGGAGAGAGAGAGAGAGAGAGAGAGAGAGAGAGAGAGAGAGAGAGAGAGAGAGAGAGAGAGAGAGAGAAACAACCTCCACACACCGTACTCACCCAAACGCAAACCAACGACATCGACATCATCTCTCAGACGAACATCGTCACCCAGATCCACCCAGCAAAGATTCGGCCCCAAACTTCCCATCCCAATCCACCCCCTACCATCCCCCCTCCCCTCCGCCCCTGTCCTACCGTCTCAATCCCCGTCCTCTGTCCCTCCATCTTATACCCTCGCTCCCCCCCCCCCCCCACGCCCTTTTCTTCTTTTTTTTTTTTGCCTAGTCAAACAATGTCAGAGGCACTATGTGGGCCTGTGTGCGCCTGCATCCATTATCAGTAAATATATATAAGAATGCTAGGGAAGCCCTGAACACCTAAACTAAACAATTCTTGGTAATTTATGTATATGTATAAACTTGCCCCAGTTTTCCCTTGGGTCAAACAAAGTGACCTTGTGTGTAAGTGAGTGTGTGTGTGTGTGTGTGTGTGTGTGTGTGTGTGTGTGTGTGTGTGTGTGTGGGTGTGGGTGTGTATGTGTGTGTGTGTGCGTGCTTGCGTGCGTGCTTGTGTGCGTGCGTTTGTGTTGTGTGTGTGTGTGTGTGTGTGTGTGTGTGTGTGTGTGTGTGTTGTGTGTGTGTGTGTGTGTGTGCATATTGGGGCAGGGGGAGGAAGGGAGACTACAGCTAGAAACTTTAACGAAAAAGACACACTCGGGAGACATAGAGACCTCCCCCCAAAGTTATACGGATCCCGGATCCGTCTTTAATCCGGACCCGTAATAAGGATCGGCACCAAAATTTTCATGACATTCTCTTTGGATCACATTCAGTTTTCCTCCCACCACATTTCGTTAAATTTGCTTAAGTAGTTTTTAGCATAATCGTGCTGACAGACAGACAAACAAACAAACAAACAGCAAAAGAAACAAACTGCAGCGTTACTGGAACACGACAAAAAAGCAGAAGAGCACACAAAACAAAGTGTGAAGTAACGCAGTTTTAATGCACGACACAAAACAGGACAAGAAATTTTCGGCAATATGCCTTCCTCAGCGACAAAAAAATACAGACATAAACATGCACAATACTCCCCTTGTGAAACCAAAGTGGTGAATGAAACAAACAAACAAACAAACAAACAGACACAGATAAAAAAAAAACAACAACAACAGAACTTCTTTGGAAGCAGCAATAAATCAAGAAAACAAAAAGACACGTGTATGGCTTGTAACTACTTCAGAAGGTTAGGATAAAACAGAAAGGGTTAAAGCACCGATGCCAGGATAAAACAGAAAGGGTTAAAGCACCGACGCCAAGCCTTACCCCAGGTCGAGCAGGTACAGAACTCCGGCGCATCTGAAGCCGCCTCTCCTTCATCAGGCGCTGCTCCTGCTGGAAGTCGATGGGCTTATCGTCGTCAGGGATGTCGTAGAGGCGAGCGGCCGGTGCCCCTTGTAGTCCCACCCCCGCGTAACTCTTCCGCCGGATCCGGCCCCCTTTGGGCTGGGGGGCGTTCGGTAGACTCATGCTGGTTGTGAGGGGGTGGGGTGGGGCTGGAAGGTAGGGGTGTTCAGGTGCGGAGGTGGAGAAGGTGAGGGGGGTAGGTAGATGATGAAAATGGCTGTGCTTTTTGTTTTTTTTGTTTTTAGCCTCCAACTATGACTGACGCGTCACGATCGGGGCACGAGGAGGATGTGACGTTTACGGCTTTAATGACGTCACAACGTGATGGACGTAGTCATGATAAGCTATGTTGCGTTTGATCACGTCGATGCTGATATAGATACGCCTTTTTAATTAGAAAAAAAAAAATGAAATACGGTGTCACAGACTGAAGAAGTCACACATCATCACCGTGAAGAAACTGGAGACACATTGTTAGAACACTGCCATCAAGCAATGCAACGATGCCCCATGTCGTCTCACAATATCAATGTTTCATTGCACACTCATTGCCATCCCTGTACCAAGACGACGAAGCCACCACGCTTGCCACAGATCGGAATTCGCAAGTGCACTGAC
>CM065716.1:60327740-60330240 GCA_033310375.1 Conus canariensis | reverse complement strand
GGTCTTCTGAGGACAATGCAAAGATGGTGCTTGTCTACGGCTTCTATGGACAACATGAAAATAACGTATGCCTACATCGACAAATGACGTATGTCTGTTCTTCGAACGATGGACAGATGAAACACGCCTAGCTTTCCTGCAAACAATGGAAAGATGATAGACGCCTAGGTTTTCTGCCAACAATGGAAAGATGACAGACGCCTAGGTTTTCTGCGAACAATGGAAAGATGATAGACGCCTAGGTTTTCTGCCAACAATGGAAAGATGATAGACGCCTAGGTTTTCTGCCAACAATGGAAAGATGACAGACGCCTAGGTTTTCTGCCAACAATGGAAAGATGACAGACGCCTAGGTTTTCTGCCAACAATGGAAAGATGACAGACGCCTAGGTTTTCTGCCAACAATGGAAAGATGACAGACGCCTAGGTTTTCTGCCAACAATGGAAAGATGACAGACGCCTAGGTTTTCTGCCAACAATGGAAAGATGACAGACGCCTAGGTTTTCTGCCAACAATGGAAAGATGACACAAGCCTAGTCTTCCCCGAGCAATGGAAAGACAAGACATGCACAGGTCTTCTGAAGACAGTGGAAAGATGACATATGCTTAGGTCTTCTGAAGACAGTAGAAAGATGACATATGCTTAGGTCTTCTGAAGACAGTGGAAAGATTACATATGCTTAGGTCTTCTGAAGACAGTGGAAAGATGACAAATGCTTGGGTCTTCTGAAGACAGTGGAAAGATGACAATTGCTTAGGTCTTCTGGAGACAGTGGAAAGATGACAAATGCTTAGGTCTTCTGAAGACAGTGGAAAGATGACAAATGCTTGGGTCTTCTGGAGACAGTGGAAAGATGACAAATGCTTGGGTCTTCTGAAGACAGTGGAAAGAGGATACATATCTAGGTGCGCTGAAGAAAGTTGAAAAATGAGACATACCTATGTCTTCTCGTGCCACTGGAACGAGTACATATATCTAGGTCTCCCGAAGACAGTGGACAGATGACATTTGCCTGGATCCTCTTACGACAAGGAAAGATGACATATGTCGAGGTCTTCTGAGAACTACAGAAAAAAATGATACACACCTAAGTCTTCTGAGGACAACAGAAAAAAATGACACACACCTAGGTCTTCTGAGGACAATGGAAAGATGACACATGCCTGACCTTCCCAGGACGATGGAGAGAAACGATGTCACACGCCTAAGAACACGCCTGAGATCAATGGAAAGGTAACACATGTACAGTCTTCTGGGGCTAAACTCCACGTGTGCCACATAACTCCTCGCAGTCAACCATATGATTTTAAGAAAGATATCCAATAGGGGGGGGAGTTGGCGGAGGTGACACCGCCCCCCCCCCCACTCTCCCCTGAACTCCACTGGTACTGTGTGACACAATGGAGGGTCCCACCACGAGACAGAATCTGCTGTAAAAACAAATATAAAAGAAATTGCATACTAATGAATTGCATGCTAATGAATTGCATGCTGATGCATTGTCGGTGTGTGTATAAAAGATACCCATTGTATACCGATAGAACGTTGTCCGTGTGTGTGTGTGTGTGTGCGTGCGTGCGTGTGCGTGCGTGCGTGCGTGCGTGCGTGCGTGCGTGCGTGCGTGCGTGTGTGTGTGTGTGTGTGTGTGTGTGTGTGTGTGTGTGTGTGTGTGTGTGTCTGCGTGCGTGCGTTTTCGCGCGCGCGTGTGTGTGCGTGCATGCGTGTACGTTTTGTGTGTTTTGTGTGTTGTGTGTGTACGTCCGTTTGAGTACGTGCGTGTGAGTAGGTGCGTACATGCGTGTGTGTATAGACTGTATGTAAAAATAAAAACTTGCTGTTCTCAAAACAAATCTCTATTCGCATGCACCCCCCCCCCCCCCCCCCCCCAAGCATACATGTAAACAACGTCACTCACACAGACATGTTTACCAGGACCTTTCAGACCAACAAGTTTTGCTGCAGTCTCCATAACCTGCCTGGCATGATAACCTCCGTGCCCCAGTACCACACACACACACACACACACACACACACACACACACACACACACACACACACACACACACTGCAGCTACATTTTTCACATGTCTCCCAGACCACTGCCTATCAAAACAAACCATGACACGCACAGCCCCCGTTGTTACAGCTAGGCCCAGGCAAATCGACCGCGCTATTTGTGGGGTGATATGACCCCACCAATCATGGAAATTCCACAAACCATCTCGTGACATGGACGCGTTAGTCTCTGTCAAAGCCAATCAACCCGTTTTACAGCTCAAAATATAGCAACCACCACCACCACCACCACCACCACCACACAAAAAACTCACAAAAAACAAAGGTGGTTTATTTTTAGCGACCTCCACCACCACCACCACCACCACCACCACCACAAAAACAACAAAGGAGGTTTATTATGAACGACCGCACTGAACCATGAATAATGGAACCAGCACAATCAAGAACAGACCAGAATTTAACACGTTCAGTTCCACCAT
>CM065716.1:60317722-60322640 GCA_033310375.1 Conus canariensis | reverse complement strand
CAACAAACAAACACAAAAAAAAAACCCCGTTTCCGGGGTCTTTTGACGGCATCGTTGGGGGACCCTGGTGGAAAGGGGGTGTCGTCTTAAAAGTAGCCCCATACCCCCGGAAAGTACTTGATGATTAGCTTCTTTTTTTGTATTCCTTTTGTATGATATGTACAAATTCTTCCCCCCACCCTCTTCTCTCTCTCCCCCCCCCTCTACTTTCTTTCTCCAGATCTGTTGTCTTTTGCTTCTCTCAGTCCTCTCTCTCTCTCTCTTCTGTGTGGTGTGGTGTGTGTGTTGTTGTTTGTGTGTGTGTGTGTGTGTTTGTGGTGTGAACCTAACGGTTATACATATGCACACCCTCTCTCCTCTCTGTGTGCGTGCGTGCGTGCACGCAGTATTGTTGCGTGTGCTGCGTGCGGCGTGCGTGCGTGCGTGTGGTGTTGTGTGTGTTGTTGGTGTGTTGGGGGTTTTGTGGTGGGGGGGTTGTGTGTGGTGGTGTTGTGTACGCGGCGCCAGGCGCGCGTCCGCGCGTACCGTGAAGTGTGCGCCTTGCGGGATCGCACGCGCTTTTGTGTTCACCCCCAAAGTGAGTGCTACGTGTGGCGGGTTCAGGTGGGGGCGGATGTTTGGCAAAACCGCACGTGGATCAGATCTTCTCTGAGGCAAAAAAAAAAAAAAAAATTTTTATCTTCAGCGGATCTTCCTTCCTCACCCCTTAAAATACAAATACTGTGGGGATTGTAAAATCAGTCTGCCATTTGGTCACGGCATGGTTTTTTTGGGTGCCTTGTCGACTACAGAAGCCGATCGCGGCTGGCGAGTACGTAAAACCCGAATATGCTCAGATTGAACCAAAAAAAAGCGAAGAGAAAGGGGGAGAGAAGAGAGAGAGAGGGGGGGGGGGAAGAGAGAGAAAGGAGGGCGAGAGTGAGAGAGGGAAAAAAGAGAGAGAGAGGGGAAGAGGAGAGAGGAGAGCGAAAGGAGGGGGGAAAGGGGGGAAAAGGAAGGGGGAGAGAAAAGGGGGGAGGAAGGGGGGGAGGAGGAGGAGGAAGGAGGAGGAGGAGGGGGGAGGAGAGGAGGGGAGGGGAGGGGAAGAAAGAGAGAAGGGGAGAGAGAGAGAGGAGAGGAGACAGACGATGACTAAACTAAACTACGACCAGAGGCAGAAAGACAGAAGAACGAAGAGAAGGGGCAGAGAAAGCAGAGGGAGCAGAGAAGAGAGAGAGAGAGAGGAGGGGGAAGAAAGAGAGAAGAGACAGACAGACATACAGATGTACAGACAGATATACAGAGAGAGAGACATAGACAGAGACAGACAGACAGAGAGAGAGAGAACAGGGTGAGAGAGAAAGAGAGAAAAGAGAGAGAGAGAGAGAGAGAGAGAAAAGAGAGAAAAGAGAGAGAAGGGGAGAGACACACAGACAGAGACAGAGAAGAGAGAAGAGAGAGTGAGAGAGGAGAGAGGAGAGGAAAGAGAAGAAAAAAGAGAAAGGAGAGAGAGACACAGAAGGAGAGAAAAGAAACAGAGAAGAGAAAGAGAGAGAGGGGAGTGAAGAGAAGAGGAGAGAAGAGAGAGAGAGAGAGAGAGGAGATGAGAGAGAGGAGTGCGAGAGAGAGAGAGGAGAGCGAGAGAGAGAGAGAGAGCGAAAGAGAGAGAAAGAGAGAGAGGAGCGAAAGAGAGAGAGAGAGGAGAGAAGAGAGAGAGAGAGAGACAGACAGACAGACAACAGAGCTAACAACGTCAAGTCTTGTAAACTAAACTCTCAGAAATAACAGTGATTACACTAGCCACACTTCAATTTGGTCAAATTAAAGAGAGAGAAAAAAATGATCTCCTTAAAAATAAAAAAAAAAAAAAACTACTCAGGGGACCGCATAAAATGCTGGTGCTTGCTGCCGTATACCATTCATTTCAGCGCTGAAGGATGTTTCTGGAATAGAACCCAACGGCTGGCACCTGAGCCATGCTTACTACATTCCTCTTGTGGCTTTGCACAACTTTGGACCCCCCTCCACTGGAATGATTCTGATTTTAAGTCCTAAACCCTGACAATTCATCACTATAACACACACATGTTTTCCTTCAAGACTGAGACTTATTGCCGTACATTCAAACAAGACGTCTTCAAGACGGTTTTTGGACAGAATTTGTAAAATCACTTCAGGATCTATTTCCCTCAGTCAGTCTTTGATGACAAAGAAAACAGCAAACGACAGAAAACATTCATTACACGCGTGTGTGTGTGTGTGGGTGTTGTTGTGTGTGTGTGGGTGTGTGTGTGTGTGTGTGTGTGTGTGGGGGGGTGGCGCGCGCCACACACACACACACACACACACACCAGCACACGGAAACAACATACAACATACATGCGCGCAAGCCCGCGCGCGCGAACACACACACACCACACACACACACACACCACACACACACACACACACACACACACACACACAACACACATTGACATAAAAAACGTAAGCAGACAGTCCTTCAGACAAATTTTGTTGATTATTTGACAAATGTGCATACGCACAGAGAGAGAGAGAGAGAGAGGAGAAGAGGAGAGAGAGAGAGAGAGGAGGGAGAGAAGGGGAGAAAGAAAGAGAGGAAAGAAAATGGAGGGGCACATTAGGGCGGTGCCAGAATGTTTGTAACTGACGATAAACGATGCAGTTTTGGATACGCTGCTATAATTCAATTTGGGAAATGGGTTCAGTGCCCCCCCTCTGTCAAAGAGCAAAAGCGTGATGCCCAAGACGGCCTATGTTTCCACTTCACCTTCAAGTACGCACATGGCTAATTCTTTTTTAAGTGACGTCTTTGCGGGACAAAGGAGAATTACAAAACAATATTGCTCCTCTCTCTCTCTCTCCTCTCTCTCTCTCTTCTCTCCCTCTCTCCTCTCTCTGCTTCTCACGTTGTGTTAAAAAGGGGTAAAAGGCTGAACTCTACACATGACTGCATTCTTTGGATGACATAGGCGTGAAAAAACTGTGACCCTGACCATATGCTGACATAGTTGAATGACCTACAACAAGACGCGAAGGAACGAGTTTCTCTGGTCTCAGTGTTGACGCAATGTATAAAGGCCAAGATATCCTACCAATGATCTCTTACAGAGAAACTTTATCCCTGTATCACATTCGACATTTAGATAAGGGGTGAAATATACAACGCCACTCTGGATTTCTCACGTTACTTAAATGCATTGCTAACGCCGGCCATGTTCGTTTGTGTTGCAGCATCATACATCGTGTCGTCTTGGTCGAACGGCTTGTCTGGAATCGTTATGCTCGGTCACGAAACGGAATAATTAGCCAGTCTGTTGGAACTTTCTCTTGGTTTCCCCACATTTTCTTTCTTTTTCCGAGTATTAGAGTGGGGGGGGGGGGGGGCACAGAGAGTGAGCGAGAGAGGTTGAGAGAGGTTGAGAGAGAGAAAGAGAGGGGGGGGGGGGAGAGAGAGAGAGAGAGAAGAGAGAGAGAGAGAGAGAGAGAGAGAGAGAGAGAGAACAGACACACACACAGACACATACACACACAATGCGCACGCGCGCACACGCCACCACACACGCACGCACGCACGCACGCACGCACGACACGCACCACACACACACACACACACACACCACACACACACACAAAAGACGCTGACAGACAGACCATGGAGGCGAATTCAGTGCGTATATAAATAATGGATGTATGTAGGGAGACAGTGGATGAGTGGGCGGAACAACTGAATGTGTCAGAATGTTTGTGGTTTACGATAACGACGCAGTTCTCGATAACGTTGCCATGATTTAATTCCAGAAATGAGTTCTGTGCACCCTCTCTCAAAGACCAAAGTCTGTGAACGAGTCAGCGCTACCATTATACTTCTACTTTGCCTTGGTACTTAGACTACATGTTTTTAAAAGTGACGTCTTTATCAGGAAAATGAGAGAACTACCATACAATATCGTGCTTCCTATCTCTCCGTCTCCCTTCCTATTAACTAGCGTGCTCCTAAACGGGCAAAAGGCTGACCTCTATCCTTGACTGCATTCTTCAATAACAAACGTGGTAAGAACCGTGACCCTGACCATACAGCGACACAGTTGAATGACCTACAACCAGACGCGAAGGAGCGAGTTCTCTGGTCTCAGCTTGACGAATGTAATATAATGTACATTTTGATAACAAAACGCGAAGATAAGCTATGGATACTCTTTACAGAGAAACTGGATCCTTGTATCATGTTCAACAGTCAGATAAGGGGTGAAGGTGATTGTGGGCATACAGCGACACCTGGATTTCTCAGTTTCTCATGAACTGCTTACGCCGCCATATCTGTTGTGTCGTCTTTGGTCGAAAGGCTTGTCTGGAATTGCTATGCTCAGTCAAGAAACGGAAGAATTCGCCAGTTTGAATGAGGTTTCTCTGGATGGCCATCTTTTATTGTGAGTGTTCAGGGGGTGCACAGAGAGAGAGAGAGAGAGAGAGAGAGAGAGAGAGAGAGAGAGAGAGAGAGAGAGAGAGAGAGAGAGAGAGAGAAAAGAGAAGAGAATATCATACACACAGTCACTCACACATACACACACAGACACAGACAGACATTTAGACCATGTGTAGAACGACAGCGGATGAATGGGCACAGCATTGAGCGAGTTAGAACGCTTGTAGTTCACGATAACGATGCCGTTTTGAACAACGTTACCATAATCTGATTCCAGAAATGGCTTCTGCGCACCCTCTCTCAAAGAGCCAAAGTCTGGTGAACGTGTCAGCGCTACCGTTATATTTCTACTTCACCTTGGTACCTAGACTGTCCTTTTTAAAGTGACGTCTTCCTCAGTAAAATGAGAACTACCATACAATGTTTGTGCTTCCTATCTCTCCATCTCCCTTCCTACCAATAACGTGCTCCGAAACGGGCAAAAGGCTGACC
>CM065716.1:60310222-60312722 GCA_033310375.1 Conus canariensis | reverse complement strand
GAGTGACTCGTCTGCGTAAACAACAGGAAAAAGTGGGAATATCCGATCAAAGACAAATAAAATGGATAAACCATACAGTCCACACGAAACACCAGGAACCACAACAACAATACCTGACTGGACAAGCCCCATCTGATAAAGCAACCCCCGACCTTCACGACTAAAAATAAAACGTAATGGGCGGGGGGGGGGGGGGGGGGGGATGTAAACGTGTGGAATTATCTGGTGAATGATCATAAAGAGGAATCTAAAAAAAAAAAAAAAAAAAGGAAAAACCCGATCAAACAATGTCCCACAAAATCCCTTCCATAAACAACGTCCACATATCCGATTAAACAAGGACGACGCAATATCCGACTAAACAGTGTCCCTGAACCCGATTAAACAACTCTCCAGCGTTTAGTTACACAATCCCTATGTACCCGATTAAACACCGTTCAAGTACCCGTCTACCAGTCTCCAAAGTGCCTGGCTCGACAGTCCCCCAAAACTCCGATTAAACACTCTCCTGTCTGAGAAGTCCTCAAAGCTCCTGTCCTAACTCTTCGTCCATGAAGGAACGAACAGACACGGCAGGCGAGAACAACGTTCAAAATGGTCGTCGACTCACGTGGCCTTGTTTTGTACACAGGAAATGTCCACGGAGAGGGCTGGTAAACGCATGCCAACAACGGTGGCCTGAACCACACAGAACCGACACAGGAGTGACACATTGACAAGCCTTAGTGGGTTAGTGGTGAAATCACTTAATGGACCTATAGCCATGATAAGAAACTCCAGTAACCACACACTGACATGCGTTTAGCTGGTCAGTCGCGGAAACACGTGTGTGTACACGTCGAAACTCTAAGAACTGAAAATTCAGAAACAAGTTGACATGTATTTGTGCTTGTTACCCCCCCAAAAAAAGCTGGATTATTTACAACTTACTAACCCCCAACCCAGCGTCAATAACAGGATAATGTTCAGTACAGTTAAATGGATGCTTCCAATTTGCTTCCTATTGTTTTACGGGTTAATTAGGAAGCCCAGTCAGTCATTTATTTGGAGGAGGAATGTCTAGAGCGCAGTGCCAGCTGCCTCCATGCTGTACGAGGCTGATCATTAATTAAGGAAACTTAAATGTAGCCACGAAGCTGCAAACGACGTTTAGCGTTCAGTTTGTCCTTAAGGATCCCCTGCTCGCTATCCACCTGTGAGGCGAGGTTTTTTTTTTTCTTCTTTTTTTTTTCAAATCATCATCATGTGGATACCGCAGTCACCAAACTTTTTGAGAGAGAGAGAGAGAGAGAGAGGAGAGTGAGAGAGAGAGAGAGAGAAAGTGTGTGTGTGTGTGTGTGTGTGTGTGTGTGTGTGTGTGTGTGTGAATGTGTGTGTGTGTGGTGTGTGTGTGTGTGTGTGTGTGTGTGTGTGTGATGTGTGTGTGTGTGTGTGTGTGTGTGTGTGTGTGTGTGTGTGTGTGTGTGTGTGTGTGTGTGAGTGTGTGCGTGTGAATATGTGTGTGTGTTTGTGTTTGCGCGCGCGTGCAAGAAAGACTCACTCTTAACTGCACTGCAGTGAATATCTATGGTTTATACACCCTGTAGGTTCGTTTTGTTTCTGTTTTCATTTTGTGCATGGACGATAACCTCCCCCCACCTCCCCCCCCCCCGTCCGTCCCACCTCCCACCCGCCTACCCTACCACATCCACCTTCCACCTCCACTTCACTACCCACACAGCTTCAGAACGTTGAGAAACATGAGACACTCAAACCTGCGGCTGTCGACGTGTCTCTCGTGGAATACTCACTTTCAACGACGAAAGCCAATCAATAAAACACTCCGCAAGCACAGGTGGAATCACACACAATAAGACGTCGTTATCCCACTATGGGCTATCCTCCCAGAATCAGCTGTCCTCCCAGTTCCATCTCAGTCATTCCAACCTCCGCCGCTCTCGCATCTCAGTATCGGAATCACTGAACAGCTGCCGTGTTGAAAAAAAAAAAAGAAGAAAAGAATCCTCAGCATAAGATCCAAATCGAAAGGGGAGAGAATATAAACCACAAAACAAAGCATTCAACACAGCGGGAACCACGCTCCACAGTTTGAAAAAGAAAAAAACAAACAAACAAACAAACAAACAAACAAAAAACAAAACAGAAAAAAAAACCCAAAATAAAAACAAACAAACACTTTTGTTCCTCGGAAATCGCGGAGCTACAAGAAGCAGGCGTGCACGTCTGCTAGCGGTAATCAACCACTCGCTTTGGATCCGTTCCGCTGCCCCGACTTTTCCAGCAAAGTCACAAGCTAGGCAGTCAGGAAGGCAGGCAGGCAGATCCGTCGCAGGCTTACTACAGCGCTCGATTACGCCTACCTCCACCACCACCACTACCACCACCACTACCACCACCACTCCATCCCACCACCACGGCTACAAGTGTCACCACCATCACCACCTTCACCAGCACAGAGCTTGGCACTGCTGACTGCGCCGTTTAGGCCGAGTCAATAATC
>CM065716.1:60297722-60300222 GCA_033310375.1 Conus canariensis | reverse complement strand
GTTTTCACCAGAAATCTAAAAAAAAATCATACGAATATGTCATATCCGAAATAGCAGCGTCAAACGAAAGATGTAATCCATTACGTATATATGTACAAGATGACAACAAACATTTGGGGAACAAGTCAGTGCTTAAAAAAAAACGTTCTTAACGAAACGCATATCGGATAGTAAGGCAGTCTGGCACTGAACAAAGACACAGTGGAAAAAGGATGAGTATATTCGCTTTTTCGCTAGTTGAAGCACATGGAAAGTACTCTTCCCTTCCTGTTCTCCTCTCTCTCTCTCTCTCTCTCTCTCTCTCTCTCTCTCTCTCTCTCTCTCTCTCCTCTTCTCTCTCTCTCTCCTCTGCAAACGCAGGGTGATACTGCTGCGGACACCCCCTGTACAGACAGGCAAGGATCAGAGACTAGTTGAATTATCAATGCCATACTTGAACTGCTCATTTTTTGTTGTTGCTGTTTTGTTGTTGTTGCCGTTATTTGATTGAATTATCAATGCCATACTTGAACTGCTCATTTTGCTGTTGTTGTTGTTGTTGTTGTTATTGTCGTTATTTGAGTGTCTATGTATCCACTGTGTAATGGTGTTTGCACGCCAAAGGGGGCATACAAAGATTTCAAATTTATTCATTCTTCTGGATGAAAGATGGAAAAGACTACCGTGAAAGATGAAGAGGAAAACTATCCAAAAAATAAGAAAGCGTAGATGTCCACATTCAACTAAATTGGTTCACGACGATTTTTAAAAACAAATTCTGAATGTTTGAAAACACTTAAGCAAACCAGGAGCTGAATATATTTTCTTCATTCGCTGGGTTGACTGGTCATTTTGTTGTTGGGGAAATGTTGAAATAGCAAACCATTATAAGGTAAGTGTATGAAACGAGTTTTCCCTCCCCCTGCCCCCCCCCCCCCCCCTCCTTCCCACTCTCTACATTCTTCAGATTTGTCGTGTGTGATTCTCCTTTTCGTTGATGATGACGATAAAGGAGACAGTGAATGTAAGGAGGTACAGGTAGGAGTAGTTTACATTTTCATGTATATAAAAATGGTGTTAAAGAGAAATTGCCCTGAACAGCTAATTCAAACCACGGGTCAAGCTATGTGAAGAGAGAGAGAGAGAGAGAGAGAGAGAGAGAGAGAGAGACGAGACAGACAGACAGACAGACAGACAGACAGACAGATAGACAGACAGAGACAGACAAACAGACAGACAGAAACAGAGACAAATAGCAACTTTTTTCATAGCCCTGTATAATCGTGCCGCCAAATGTTAACAACCATTGCCTGTCCAGGTCTTTACAGCCGGCTCCACTAACATCCAATACAATGTTTATAAACGAGTTCAGAGAATGTCGTTTCCGCTATATTTGGGATTTCAAGATGCCCCTTCTCTGTCTGTCTGTCTGTCTGTCTGTTTTTCTCCGTCTGTCTGTCTGTCTATCTGCCCTCTCTCTCTCTCTCTCTCTCTCTCTCTCTCTCTCTGTCCGTCTGTCTGTTGTCTCTGTTTGGGCGAGGACAGCAAACAATATTAATATTACGCAAGTAAAAAAAAAGAATAAATAAAAACCGAATAACCAAAGGAACAAAACCAAACATTCCACGCATTGCTAGAGGACGCAGAGTGGCAATCTTCATGAACATTCAGGAGTGCGGCATCTACTATTATTGTCTGGGGTGTGCGTCTTGCTGAATAAATTCAGATTCTTTCTCTCTGTCTTTTTCTCTGTCTGTCGTTGTCTGTCTGTCTATCTGTCTGTCTGTCTGCCTGCCTGTCTGTCAGTGTCTCTCTCCCACCTCTCTCTCTCTCTCCCTTCTCTCTGCCTTCCTCCCACCCTCCCTGTCTCCCAACTCTCTCTTTTCTGTCTCTCTCTCTCCCGCCTCTGTATCTCGCTCTTCTTCTTCTTCCTTTTCTTCTCTTCTATCTGTCTGTCTGTCTGTCTCTCTCTTTGTCTCTCTCTGCCCCTGTGCCTCTGTCACTCTGTCTGTCTGCCTCTCTCTCTCTCTTTCTCTCTCACTCATCTCTGTCTCTGTCTCTCTCTCTCTGTCTCTCTCTCTTCTCTCTCTCTCTCTCTCTCACTCATCTCTGTCTCTGTCTGTCTCTCTTTCTTCCTCCTTCTCCTTCCTCTGTGTCTGCGTTGTTCCTCTGTCTCTGTCTCTCTGTTCTCCCTGTCCCCCTCTCTCACTCCGTCACGATAGATTCCATTCAAACCATGACGGCAGAGTCGCCAAGAATTGTTGGCCTTCCTAGTGCTCCACTTGTTGAAATAGGGTTTGGCCTCTCCCCCCCCCCCCATCCCCCCAACCCAGGGAAGAGAACTGGATAGTAAAAAAAAAAAAAAAGCCAAAGCTGGTCTTTTGCCAAGAAATTACGAACTGATCTCTGTCTCTCTGTGCGTCTGTCTGTCTGTGTCTGTATGTCTCTTTTTCTGTCTGTCTGTCTGTCTGTCTGTCTGTCTGTCTGTTGTGTTGTATGCGTGTTTCTGTATGTTTGTCGG
>CM065716.1:60285222-60287722 GCA_033310375.1 Conus canariensis | reverse complement strand
ATCCCCCCCTCCTCCCCCATCCTCCCACTGTCCTTCCTCTCTGTCTCTCCCCCACCCCTCCTACTCCACCACTTTGCCCCCACGGCCTATTCCACAGCACCTGTCCCTCTGTCTTCTGACGTATGCTCTTCGGCTCTCTACACGTGATGTATGCTCTTCGGCTCTCTACACGTGACGTATGCTCTTCGGCTCTCTACACGACGTGACGTATGCTCTTCGGCTCTCTACACGTGATGTATGCTCTTCGGCTCTCTACACGTGACGTATGCTCTTCGGCTCTCTACACGTGACGTATGCTCTTCGGCTCTCTACACGTGAGTATGCTCTTCGGCTCTCTACACGTGATGTATGCTCTTCGGCTCTCTACACGTGCTGTATGCTCTTCGACTCTCTACACGTGTGTATGCTCTTCGGCTCTCAACAGCGTTTTTGAAATCACCTCTCTCTCTCTCTCTCTCTCTCTCTCTCTCTCTCTCTCTCTCTCTCTCTCTCTCCAATATCCACCTGCTGTGTTCCTTTCACTCTTTTCTCCTTGTCTTCTTCCCCCTTTTCCTCCTCTCCCTCCCATCAAAAATAAATTTAAAAAAAGATACCATAAAAGCAGTAATGGATATAACACACTCAAGGTATAAATACATTACAAAAGATGTTATTGTATAGCGGCTTTCTGAGCAACTGCAATAGAGAAAAGAAATGACGTTTTTTTTTTTTTCTGTTTGGATGCAAGCAAGATTGCTTTCAGCAGAAATTTGAGAAGGAACAAATCTTAAATGCAAAAAAAAAAAAAAAAAAAAAAAAAAAAAACCCACTGTCGTAGCCAGTATGTTATTTGCAACACCAGCATAATCATCAATTTCCAAAATGATCTGAGTTTGTATAATGACAGTGCTACAGTTTAAACAGTAGTTTAATTCTTGTCATTATCATGCGATAAGAATGATGATGGTGACGACGACGACGACGACGACGACGATGGTGATAATAATGCTGCTGTGCTGCTGCTGCTCCTGATGATGAGATGATGATGATGATGATGATGATAATGAAGAAGAAGAAGAAGAAGAAGAAGAAGAAGAAGAAGAAGAAGAAGAAAAGAAAGAATTAAGAGGGAGAGTTAGATGAGATAACGAGGAAAACGAAGAAGAAAAAAATGTATAAAGAGAGATAAAGAAAGACAATAATGAATATAAAAAAAAACGAAAAAAAAAGAAGATGATGTTGATGATGATGATGAAGACTAAGGTGATGACGATGGCGCGGAAGACGGTATGATGATGATGATAATGATGATGATGAAGAAGAAGAAGACAACGACGACGACGACGACGACGATGACGATGATGATGTTTGATGATGCTGCTGCTGATGATGATGAGAAATGAATGGATTACAGGCCCCCTGTATTCATGCAGAAACTGTCCCAGCTGAGATGTGTGAAGCAACAAAGACGGCTATTCAGTTGTAATAATAACAGCTGCTGTGTCTAGAGACTAAACCGTGAGCAGGTTGGGAGGTGGAGGGGGTGGGGGTGGGGGGGGGGGGAGGTGGGGGTGGTAAGGAAGCAGGGAAGAAGAGGGAAGAGGGAGAGGGGGAACCACATGTGTGGTCTCACGAGACTGACGATTCCTGTAAGTACAGCGCTGTTCTATTTATTTATTTATTTATATTCATTTACTGATTTATTTATTCATTTGTTGATTCATCTGTCTATCTATCTGTCTGTCTATCTGCTTGTCTGTCTGTCTATCTATCTATCTATCTGTCTATCTATCTATCTGTCTATCTATCTATCCGTCTGTCTGTCTATCCATCTATCTATCTATCTATCTATCTTATCTATCTATCTATCCGTCCGTCCGTCTGTCTGTCTGTCTGTCTATCTATCTGTTTGCTTGCTTGATGGTTTATTTTTATTCAACCTTGTATTCTTGAGCACTCACGGACAGTGTTTGTCCTGTGAAGGTCTAAAAAACAAACGCACTTTACCTCAAATGTCAAATGGAGCTATAGGGAGAGTATTACAATCCAAATTAACAACAATCCACATTCAGAAACATCGCTGAAAAACCATCAGGATGGCGTGCCCCCTTCCAAAAGAGATTCAAGAAGGATAACTCTACAGGCCGCACGCGCGTTACTTCCAACACCGTGGGCCGATTAAGAAGAGAAGTATGTATATCTTTATCCCAACCCCTCTGTTTCCAGGTGGGGAGTATGAAACAACACATGTGGCTGAAAATGAACTCATAGGAACCAAACAAACGAACAGCATCTGTGGTGCAGTGCAAGGCATGGCACTACTTCAAGAGAGCCAAAGATGGTGTGAAGGCATCATTACAGGTTTTTGAATTCTTCTTCTTCGTCGTCGTTCGCTCAGACAGGGACCCCCGATGCACTGACGAAGGCTGCTGTCCGGCGGAGGCCCTCCAGAGATCCGTAGAGTTTCTCCCTCATCGGTTGGTCAGCAGGCCAGGTCTCTGCTCTCAGGTTATGGTGTGTT
>CM065716.1:60267722-60272722 GCA_033310375.1 Conus canariensis | reverse complement strand
TGGTCACTTTTCGAGTCAATCATGAACGTTAAATCAATTTGAAATCGAAGTAGAAAGCTGCCATTTCGTAAAGAAACATACGATTCTCTGCCCTATGAAACTTGTACTCAGAAGTCATATCATGGACAGAAGTGTTGTTTCATAATTACGGACTGCATCGTGAAAGTTGGTTTTAAAATGGCGTGACAGCAGGTGGAAATAGAAACAAGAAAAATAAAAACAGAATTAATTCCCAGCCAAACGAAAGAACAAAGGAATTGCACAACAAACACAACGTGTTTCGATCTACTTGGTCTTGTTCAGGCAACACCAATAACACTCGGGACAAAACACAAATTTTGCTATCCAGTACAAAAATCCTCCGATTTCAAAGTCTTGAATGTTTTTTGTCTTAGCAAACAGGTCGAAACGCGTTGTACGTGTTTTGTCATTTGTCTTGTTTCGTTGAGCCGCGCATTAATTCTCTTTTTTTTTTGGCTCTTATATTTGAAAAAGTCTGGGGATTTTGCTTGTTTCAACAAGACAGGTTGACACCACATATAATTTTTCTTCCTTTTGTGAGAGATATCCTTGGAGTTCTTACAGGATTCTATTATAACATGTTAAGCTATGGAGAAAAACGGAGAAACAGTTTTTTTTTTTTTTTTTTTCTATGATTCACAAACAAAAGAGAGGGAGAGAGAAAGAGAGAGAGAGGGGGGGAGGGAGAAAGAGAGAGAGGGGGAGAGAGAGAGAGAGAGAGAGAGAGAGAGAGAGAGAGAGAGAGAGGAGAAGTGAGAGGAGAGAGAGATTATGTGCGTGCTGAGCGCGTGCGCGTGAACGTATGTGTGTAAGTGCATGCGTGCGCACGTGCGCATGAATGTATATGTGTGTGTACGTGTGTGCGTGAGAGAGAGAGAGAGAGAGAGAGAGAGAGAGGAGAGAGAGAGACAGGGAGAGAGAGAGAGAGAGACAGACAGAGAGAGAGAGAGAGACAGAGACAGAGAGAGAGAGAGACAGGAGAGAGAGAGAGAGAGACAGAAAAGAGAGAGACAGGGAGAGAGAGAGAGAGAGAGAGAGAGAGAGACAGGGAGAGAGAGAGACAGAGACAGAGAGAGAGAGAGACAGGGAGAGAGAGAGAGAGAGAGAGAGAGAGAGGAGAGAGAGAGAGAGGGAGATGTAGTGAGGAGGAGAGAGAAAAGATGACGTATTTGTCTAGATGTCTTCACCTGGTAATCGTCACTTGTCAGATGACTACAGCAGTGCTGAATTGAAAATCACTGATTTCCTCTGATCGTGTCTGTCCATGCACGTGTGTGTGTGTGTGTGTGTGTGTGTGTGTGTGTGTGCGTGCGTGCGTGCGTGCGTGCGTGCGTGCGTGCGTGCGTGGTGTGTGTGTGTGTGTGTGTGTGTGTGTGTGTGTAACTTATAGAGTCTTTTTTCTCCATAGCTCCTTCTATTATTTCATCGCCTCATTTTCTGTTTTTTTTTTTTTTTTTTTTTTTTTTTTTTAACGGATTCAGGTACAGATCTATCGTCTGAAGTTATTTTTTTCTAATTGGATCTTTTAAGAAGTGAATTTGAATGTGTGGAGGGGGAAGGAGTGGGGGGGGGGGGGGGGAGGCATACAGATTCCTAAAAAAAGAAAGAATGAAAGAAAGAAAAAAAAAACAACTCGGAGTTTTGCCTCCAATTTGTTTTAATGCAAAGCTTGATCTCTTTCCGTAATGACATCCTGATTAACACCAATTTTGAAATGCGACGACCCATTAGAGGGTTTTAACTACATGTATACGCGCGCGCGCGCGCGCGCGCGCGCGCGCGCGTGTGTGTGTGTGTGTGTGTGTGTATGTGTGTGTGTGTGCCTGCGTGCGTGCGTGCGTACGTCGTGCGTGCGTGTGCGTTTGTGTGTGTGTGTGTGTGTGTGTGTGGTGTATGTGTATGTGTGTGTGTGTGTGTGTGTGTGTGTGTGTGTGTGTGTGGGCGCGGCGGCTTCTTCATTCACTTTACCAAATCCCAGTTTGATTCACTGCGGGGAAAATAAAAAAAAAATAAAATAAAAAGTACCATGAGTCGATTTACAGTGAGGAGCTCCTTGAAAAAAGTGGCTCCCCGCCCAAGACCAGTCGATCACCGGTCACCGTTCGTTGTCAGTGTCCTCAAAGGACCTCACTGCCCCCCCCCCCCCCCCCCCCCCCCGCAACCCCCTTTGCGTGTTCTCGGCACAGACGGGGGAGCTGTCCGAATGTGATGAAAAGCCTTGATGACGTTTGTTTGTGAAGCCGCTAGATATTTGCTTTTCATTGCGACTTAAAAGACGAGCAGATGAAATGAGAGAGAGAGAGAGAGAGAGAGAGAAGAGAGAGAGAGAGAGAGAGAGAGGAGAGAGAGAGAGAGAAGGTCGAGCGGGAGGAAGGAGAAGAGGAAGAAGAAGAAAAAGAAGAGGAGAAAGAGGGAGGAGGAGAGAGGAAGAAGAAGAAGAAGAAGAAGAAGAAGAAGAAGAAGAAGAAAACGACGACGACGACGACGAAGAAGAAGAAGAAGAAGAAGAAGAGGAAGAAGAAGAAGAAGAGGAAGAAGAAGAAGAAGAGGAAGAAGTGAAGTAGAAGACGAATAAGAACAAACTTAAGAAGAAGAAGAAAAGAAGAAAAAAGACGAAGGATAATGTTCAGCAAGTAAGGCTGTCAATACAACATCCATCTCTTTTTTCTGACTGTCTCATCCTCTGTGTCTCCTGGTGGCATCCATCTCACGGTGCCCCTTCCAGCTCGCTGCGCACAGCCGCACACACAGGGATCATCAATCAATATCAAATCGCCATGTGGCAACTCACCAGTAGAGACACTGCGCTGCTTCCCGAGTAGTGCGCTCTAGTGCTGATTAATGGAGCCTGTTCTTATCAGACATACGCAGGGCACCATTTGCTAGGCCCTCTACTGAAGACAGTAATTACTCATTCTCTCGGCACCAGTGTGAATGCGTATCTTTCTGCAGAGGGTGTCACCATCTACATACTGTAGTCCCAAGAACTTGTCGTTACCTACGATGTTGACTGGAACACTTTTACAGTCATGGGCGTGTAGATGAATTCGAAACTGAGGTCACCATGCACGGGACAAACCTGGGCATCAAGCACCACAGAATTTGATAACATTTTTTTTCTTCAATGCTTACCAGTGAGGATGACGATGATGAAGATGTTGGTATGGAGTTAGATTCTAGTCACAAACTACGACAGGGTTTTACTCATATCCTTCCTTTCATAATATCTCCGGGTGCCAGCCAGACCCGAGAGATACAGACACCTGCAGTGATGGAGAGGAAATCTGAACAACAGTCTCGTAGACGCATCCATTCAATAGATAAAACTCCATTGTGTGCTTCAAGTCTTCCCATACTGATCCACAGCACGCTCAGTACTTTGTATGATTCAGCTTTTACCGAAAAAAAGAAATCCCACAAACAAACGCTTCTAGGTTGAATCGAACCCAAACCTGCCAGTCCTCATGTCCGCGACGGCTAACCGCTGCACCACCATGGCCACTGTCAGTCACCGTGTTCATGTTTACTTCCCAATATACTGCATTTCCAATCCCCCTCCCTCTCCTTCCTCCACCTCTCTTCAAAAAATAACTTTACTGAAGAAAAATAACTGAAGAAGGAGGACAAGAAGAAGAAGAAGTTGAAGAAGGTAAGGTAATGTTGCTTATAGCCCAGCCGACCACAAAGGGCATATCAGGGCTGTCACCACGTTAAAATCAACTCACAAGTCATTCATTCACACAATTCTTTAAAATACATCTTCTAAAAACCCATTCGAAAGTTTGTTAAAAAAACTTTCCATTGTAAAATCTCAGATCCGATGAAAAATGTTTATCTCTTTCAAGAACTCAAAGATCGCGTCAGGCGGAACGTCTCTGAACAAGGTTTTAATGGAATCTGCAAGTCCAACACTCTAAAAGAATATGTTTCATTGTGAGTGGCACATGACATGGAATGCACCACGGAGCTTCTTCGCTCTTTAAAAGGTATGAATGAGTAAAATACGAATGGCCGGTGTGCAGCCGGCATAGAACCGTTTCTTCTTTACGACCACCAGACGTAGATGAGAGGAACTCCTTTAGGTTTGGACGGATCTGAAAGAGTTTGTTATCCGTCTGTGTATTCCAATCCTCCTGCCAGAGGTCTCTGACATAATCATTAATTTTTGGTTTCAGATCTGAGCAGTGGATATATATTTGACAATTTTCCTGTTGTGGCATTCTGAGCCAGGCGATCAGCCATTTCATTCCCTCCGAAGCCAACATGACTGGGAACCCAAGCCAGAGCAATGTTGTAACCCTCCACTTTCAACCTGGTAAAAAGTTAAAAAAAAAAAAAAAAGTGGAGAAGTTCGGGATGATGGAGGTTGCGGCCAGCTATGTCCTCCAAAGCTGACAGCGAATCCAACAGAACCAGAAAGTCCCTCTTCATAGATTGTGAGATTATCCTCAGCGCCAGAACCAGAGCTGTAAGTTCAGCAGAGTAAACAGAACATCTGAAGGAATATGTTCTAACAGTATTTGAGAAGGAGCACCAGGGCAGTAGGCTGCACAGGCCACTCCATCTTCAGACTTGGAACCGTCAGTGAACATTTTCTGAAGAAGAAGAAGAAGAAGAAGAAGAAAAAAAGAAGAAGAAGAAGAAGAAGAAGAAGGTTGAGGTGGAGGAGGAGAAAGAAGAAGAAGAAGAAGGTTACGAAGAAGAAGAAGGTTAAGAAGAAGAAGAAGAAGGTTAAGAAGAAGAAGAAGAAGAAGAAGAAGAAGAAGAAGAAGAAGAAGAAGAAGAAAGAAGAAGAAGAGAAGAAGAAGAAGAAGAAGAAGAAGAAGAAAGAAGAAGAAGAAGAAGAAGAAGAAGAAGAAGAAGAAGAAGAAGAAGAAGAAAGTGATGATGAAAGTGACGATAAAGATGATGTTTATCATGATGTTCATGAAGACAGGGAGAAGAACAGGAAGTCTGCGAAGAGAAGAGTTCAATTTCGT
>CM065716.1:60260222-60265222 GCA_033310375.1 Conus canariensis | reverse complement strand
GTCACAGCAGTGGAGCAGTGGAGTTATCTGCTGTTTTTGTTTGTTTGTTTGTTTGTTGTTTTTTTACCGATACAGAAACGAACGTTTGCCGCACCAATACGTACATGGCAGAATATACATTCAGCATCTACACAGACACGTGCTGTGTGCCATACATAAACTGATATCTGGCACTGGTATCTAGCATGCACCAGTGGCCCACAAAGGATCTTGTCTTATCCTTTATGACTGTGGTCCACGGTAGCCTATTCATTCGACTAGTTAATTAACACTTAACACAACAAATCTAGAGCGGAGAGTGTTCACGCTTGGAAAGTTCCGTTGTGACAAAAGTTGAACACAAAGGATCATGTGCACTTAATTGCAAGCCAACGGACGCGACAGTTTTGATGTGATGAGGGTTCAGATATCTCGGTATTTAAACTTTAGTAAAACTTTCTGATTTTACGTCTCCGTCTCTGTCTGTCTGTCTGTCTGTCTGTCTGTCTGTCTGTCTGTCTGTCTCTCTCTCTCTCTCTCTCTCTCTCTCTCTCTCTCTCTCTCTCTCTCTCTCTCTCTCCTAACAGATATAACTCATGCTTGCTGCATGCAGAAGTATCCCAAGGACCAAGCGCTCCCTCGGAGGGCACACTACACAACTTTGAAATGCTGCCTTGAAACATCCCCCGACGCGCAGGGTACTCTACGGAGAAAAGCGTATGACGACAGCTGACGTCAACGTTAATTGTACAACTAAAACGTACTTGAACAACGGATGTCATACTCAAGAGAGTTGGATTCCGGGGTAATTTCGCCCTGTGTCTTGTTCAAAGGATTTATGAAGAAGAAAGACAAAAGGGAAAAGATGAAGTACCACAACTACAGAAAACAAACAACAGAGAGGGCGGTAAAACCTTGAGAAGGAACGGGAACAAAGGAAGAAAGAAGGGAAGGAAAGAAGAAGGAAGAAAAACATTCAGGAAGAAAGGGGAAAAAATGAGTACGAAAGATAGGAGGAAGGAAAGAGAGACAGAAAAAAAGGGAGAAAGGAAGGAACAAGAAATGAAGATAGAAAAAGGAGGGAAGGAAGGAGGAAAGAAAGCAAGGAATATAGAATGAAAGAAAGAAATGAAAGGAAGAAAAGAAGAAAAACAGAAGAAAACAAAGAACGGAGGGAAGAAAAGAAGAAAAACAGAAGAAAACAAAGAACGGAGTGAAGGAAGAGAGAATGAAGGAATGGAAGAAAACGAAGGGAATAAAGAAATGAAGGAACGAGGAAAGAACAAAAAATGAGAGAAAAAAGAAAGAAAGAAAGAAAGAAAGAAAGCGAGGAAGCTATGAAGAAATAAGACCAAAAAAAAAAAAAAAAGACTGGACAGAGAAAGGAAGAAAGAAATAGAAGAAGTTCGGATGGAAGAACAGAGATCAAGGAGAAAGAAAGAAAGGCAGCGAGAAAGAAAGGAAGGAAGGAAGGAAGAAAAGAACAAAGACAGAAAGAACGTAATGAAGAGTTAAATGAACATGAAGAGAGACAGGAAGACAGAAACCAACAACAACAACAACAACAACAAACAAACCAGAAATAAAGAAAGCAGGTAAAAACAGAAAGAAGCAAACTCATACAGAAAAAAAAAAGAAAGGAAGGAAGGAAGGAAAGAAGGCGAAAAAGAACAAAGGGGAGGAAGAAACAAGGAATCGAACAAAAAGTAATCAAACAAAAAGACAGAAAAAATGAAGGGCAGAAAGGAACGAAGAAAGAAGAGAAGGAGTGAAAGACAGATGGGAAAAGGGAAGAAAGAAACCAAAAAAAAAAAAGGAAGACAGATAGGAGGACGAAGAACACGAAGAGAAGAAGAAAGAAGAGAAGGACATGGAGAAGAAGAAAGGAAAAGGCGAGGAGGATAAGGAGGAAAAAAAAGACAAAAAGGAAGAAGAAGAAGAGGAGGAGGAGGAGAAGCAAGAGAAGGAAAGGTGATGATGCCAGACACAAACGAAAGAGGGAAGAAAGGGAGATAAGTGAAAACAAAATGGCAGGAGAAGTAACGGAAACCAAAAAGACCTTAGAATGACAAAAAGGAAAAAAAAAGTGTTGAGTAAAAGCTTAAAAAAAAAAAAAAAAGAAGGAAGAAAATAAAGTGGGAAGGGTGACAAAGAAAGAACAACAAACTAAAAAACAACAACAGCAAAACAACAACAAAACAACAACAACAACAAAAACCCCATCAGAATCAATAGCAGGAAAGAGTGAGGTGAAGTAGAACAAAGAACTGTTAGAGAGAGGACGAGGTAGAAGACGACAAAGCAGACAAAGAAGGGGGCAGAGAAGAAGAAGAAGCAGAAGAAGAAAAAGACGAACAAGAACAAGAACACGAGGAAGAAGAAGACGAACAAGAATAAGAAGAAGAAGAAAAAGGAAGAAGAAGAGAAGAAGAAGGAGAAGAAGAAGCAGAAGAAGAAGAAGAAAAGAAAAGAAAAAAAGAAGGGGGAGAGTTAGATGAGATGACGAGGAAAACAAAGAAGAAGAAGAAAAAAATGTATAAAGAGAGATAAAGGAGGACAGTAATGAATATAAAAAAAAACCGAAAAAAAAACAACACAAAAAACCCCAGTCTTAAGTGATAGGTCTTTTCAGCCATACAGAAATGTACCTTAGAATATTTTCTTTCTTTCTTTTGTTTCTTCTTCTTTTTTTTTTTTTCTTTCGTTTTTTTTTTTTTTCGCCCATCTTTCCGCACAAGAGTTTCTTCTCTTTGAAGGGGAAAGAAACGACAGGGGACAGAGAAACTACTTGACAGGATCCTGCACTGACGTCCCTTGCTAATTGTCTGTAGGGAACAGCTAAGAGGTTTTTGTTTTAGAATGGTTTCGTCCTCTTTCATTATTAGTGCTATTTTTCTTCTGTGTGCACGCGCGCGCGCGCGCGCGCGCGCGTGTGTGTGTGTGTGTGTGTGTGTGTGTGTGAGTGTGTGTGTGTGTGTGTGTGTGTGTGTGTGTGTGTGGAGAGAGAGAGAGAGAGAGAGAGAGAGAGAGAGAGAGGGAGGGAGGGAGAGATGTTTGTTTACTTTATTCTATGTTATTTGTTTTGTTATCTTATTATTATTTAATCATTCATTCGTTCGTTTCATCTATCATTTGATTAGTAAGTTAATAATCTAATCAATCAATTGATTACTTACTTAATTAATTAATCTTTTTATTTTTTCGGGAGAAGGTGGGTTCTCCCTTGTCTACTTTTCTTTCTTGTTATCACAGACAGACAGACAGACAGACAGACAGACAGACAACACACACACACACACACACACACACACACACACACACACATACACACACACACGCACGCACGCACGCACACATACACACACACACACACACACACACACACACACACACACACACACACACACACACATACACACATAACACACACACATACACACAAGCACACACACATACACACATAAACCACACACCCCACACACACACACACACACACACACACACACACAACTACACACACACACACACATACACACACACACATACACACACACACACACACACACACACACACATACACACACACACACACACACACACACACACACACACACACACACAACAGAGCCAAGACAGAAGAGGTGAGGCGTGGCAGTTCTACGATCTACAGCTTTCTGGCTGAAGGGCGCACTCCCCTGTGCCACAGTCAGGAAGTGTTTAGTACTGTGTGACACATATCATCGATGCGCAGACATGCACACAGGCCGAGTGCGGAGGGAGGGGGGGGGGAGGCGCTGGGTAGTAAGTAACTGGAAGCTGGGGTGTGTGTGTGTGTGTGTGTGTGTGTGTGTGTGTGTGTGTGTGTGTGTGTGTTTATGAGTATGTGTGTGTGTGTGTGTGTGTGTGTGTGTGTGTGTGTGAGAGAGAGAGAGAGAGAGAGAGAGAGAGAAGAGAGAGAGAGATTTGAAAGTCGTTCATTCGTCTTTGGGCCACAGATCTATATACAACGAAATAATGATAACAATAATTATTGCAACGATGATACTGGTGGATTGGAGAAAAAAAAAAAAAAGGGGGGGGGGGGGGGGGGGAGGGACCGAAGAGATGGGGGCTTGGTGGAGAGACAGATAAATACAGAGAAAGAGGGCTGACCTGATCACACGTTTATGTATGTTAACGAGCGCATATGTAACTCACGCACCTGTTTTTCTTTTTTCTCTCCCTCCCCGTTCACTCAGAGTGAGAAACCCGCCTCTTTTACATGCACCAACTTCATGACGATACCTTTTATGATGTATGTGGAAAACAATGAAGAGAGTACGTAAACAGATTTCTTTTCCTCAAAAACAACATTTATCTTGATTGTACTGAAGACAGAGTGAATATTAAAACGAAATAAAGCCGAACAAAGATCAGAGACTACGTTTTGTTTCACCATTGTCACACCTCGAATTTTCTTCTTTGTATATATATGAACAAATGTGTCGGCCTACGTGATGCCCAAATCTGTACACGTTCTTTCAATTGGTACTTGAGAAAATCGTTACTCGCCTGTTATTTATCTCCAGTTTTGAAATCAACCGTTTAAGATTCCGGGTGAATGGCCACTCCGCACAACGTGCTAAGGGAGACAACTAGCCAATTTGCAGCATTCTGTTTGGACGGCTGTAGATTTCTTTCCCTTTGTGCGTTGTGCCTCTTCCTCCCGCACCACTACTGTTACCTCTACCACAACCCTCCCTCCTCCTTCTCCCTTCCCGGTATCCGTGTTCTCCCTCTCCTCCCCCACCCGCCCACACTGCACCCCACCTTCTCTCTCTCTCCCTCTCTCTCTCTTCACACACACACACACACATACTCATACACACACACACACGCACTCACACACACACACACACACACACACACACACACACACACACACAACACACACAGATGCACTTTGAGCAAACACGCACACACACGCACACACACACATACACACACGCACACTGACGCACGCACGCATGCGCGTGCGCGCA
>CM065716.1:60227722-60230222 GCA_033310375.1 Conus canariensis | reverse complement strand
CTGGGGGAACAATTTCCCCTAAAATCTTTCACACAACCTATGCCACAGCAACCCCCAACATCCGTTATTCCATAGCAAGACATGGCAGTATTCTCCTTGTTGTTCTATTTTGCTTGTTTAATTTCCTGTCCATCCTCTGTAGCATTACTCCCTATGTCGAGTATTCTGGCCCTCTCATGCACAGCTGTATTCTGACCCACGTCCTGTCGCAGCCACAGAACCGTAGTCAACACAGAGAGCATTCAGTATCGGATCGTCAGGAGGAAACCCGCCAGTGGAGACGGTGCACAGCTGCTGGGTCACCTCAGCGGTAGTCAGCGGTGCGTGTTCTGATCCCCTTTCTAAAGACCTTTACCAACCTGTCCATCCGACAGCAGTCCCCCAAGAACTTGCCAACACTGGTGAGTTTGATGCAAAATATCACTTCAAATTGCTGTCCATCTGTGTGTGTGTGTGTGTGTGTGTGTGTGTGTGTGTGTGTGTGTGTGTGTGTGTGTGTGTGTGTGTTGTGAACGCACGCATGTGTGCGCACGCATATACATTTTTTATCGCCTACACAGACACAGACACGCAGACACACAGACAGACAAGCAAACACACACACACACACACACACACACACACACACACACACACACACACACACGTACACACACACCACCGCCACGAGCGTGCAAGCATATAGCGCACAGTGATGGCAGTAAAAGCAAGACTGCATTTCGAACACGTTGTGCACCAAGTCACGCCACAACCCACACGACTGGTAAAGAAACAGACAACATACATGAAGGTCACCAAGTTTCTATTAAACACACACACACACACACACACACACACACACAACACACACACACACACACACACACACACAAACAGCGATAAACTTATTTTCAGAATTACCTCCGTCCCCCTCTCTCTCTGTCCCCTCTTTCTCGCCCTTCCTTCTATCCTTCCGCCATTCATTTTATTCCCGAACTAAAATCTCTGAAGACCTTTCCCTTTCTGCGCCTCAACCTTAATATAATGGACGTACGCAAAACGGCAGATTTTTAGACTCTCATTTTATTTGTTTGTTTTTTAACTGACGCAAGAAAACTCTCAAGGATTATCTGTGAAGACACAACATGGCTGCAGTAGACGTAGTGACGCAGATCACGGTGTCTATATTTCTGTCGTGTACACGAGTCCTTTAATAATGAATGGTGTGTCGTCTTTTTAAAGGCATGGAATCATGGACGTATTCGGCAAATTACATATCAGACTACTACTACTGCACAGTTCTTTACTTCAGCATCTGCTTAAATCTAGGCGACAGAATGTAATCTGAAATCATCATTTTGTTAACTTAGGCTTGTATTTGGCGTAGGTTTACGTTAAAACAAACAAACAAACAAGAAAAAACAAAAACAAAACCAAACAAAAACAAACAAAAACAAAAACAAAACAAAAATCATCTTATTTCATCTTCGATCACGACGTGGTATGTCAACACTTTCTGTTTTCAAGGACAGTTTGTGTGTTTAGATGTCCCTTTCTCTGTGTCTGTGGCGCGAAAGAGACAGACAAGAAAACATGGAGACTCTTTGTCAAGAAAACATGGAGATGCTGTTGTCTGGTAGACGGGGCGAACTCCACCCACTTTGAAACAGGAGATGAAGTACAAAGAGTCTGGAACTGCGGGAATTAACGGCGACGTCAACGACGTACGTAATCAGTTGACATCCTATTAGCCTCCCAGACAAAAGAGGGACGGCGAAGGAAAAAAGGGAGCTAATAAGTGGACCAAGCTTTCCGTCCTTGGGTAACGTGTCTAGCTAGCTAACTCGAGTAAGGAGGGAGAAAGGGGAGGAGGGACGGGGGGGAGGGGGGGGGAGGGGGGGGAGAGGAGGGGGTTAAGGGCAGGGTTTGGATCGATAAAGGCTCGAAGGAGCGGAAGATCCCCAGTCTTGTGACAGATAAAACGGCAAAGCTGGACAGTTCATCTCTGAACCACCACCCACCTTCCTCCATTCTCTCCTCTACCGCCTTCCCCTCACCCTTCCCTCCTGCACCCTCCCCCCCCCCCCCAACGCCCCCACCCATGACTAACTGTAGACATTCACACTCTTTCAAACGTGTGTCCTTTCTTAAGTGTCTTCTTTCTTTCCCGACGAAGATTAAAAAGCGTTGAACTAGAAAACATCCTGAGTGTTTATTTATATCCAGCCAGTTCAACATAAGGCCCATAAGCTGAGCTACATGAAGATCTCTTATGTCTTACTTTGATATTTGACAACAAAAACCTTACCTTACGAAAAGGGAAGTTAGCAAGCGTGTTTTTGTTTCTTTTTAAACAGATCCCTTGACTTTCCGAGATTGCCAATTAAACACCTTCCTTTAAAAATCAACAGCAGTAACCACAACATAGAAGAAACACAAAACCTCTTCGCATAGTTTAGAATCTCTTCCAATTTTACCCCATTATTTCTCGCTCATTTTAACATCAGTATTTTCCAGTTAT
>CM065716.1:60220222-60222722 GCA_033310375.1 Conus canariensis | reverse complement strand
ACCCCACACACAACAACAACAACAACAAAACAACAACAACAACAAAACCAAAAATCGCAACGACAACCAACCAAAAAACCCTAACCGCGGCTACGATTTCACCGTTTGTGACCATGCATACGATTGTGCCTTTCTGGACCGCGAAAAGCTGATCTCCATGGCGGCGTGTTGATGCCTCACAGGTGGACATTTCTTGGAGTCTAGAGAACACGACACGAATCCTAACCCAAATCAAACCCTTACCGAAATTCAATCTTAACCGAGCCCTAGCCTAACCCTAACTGTGTACAATCCTATCAAACCTTTATTCTATAAAAATTGCGCTTGTACAATGGGAGAAGTGTCGTTTAAAAAAAAAAAAAAATTTCCTTTGTTCATCGATAAAAGAAAGAACGACCACTGTCTCCAACTTCTAGAAGACGGTATTCTGAGCCAGAAGCGATATGAAATGACCTAGACCCCTTTAATATGAAAAAAGGCCTAGGCTATTTTATGCCCAGGTTGTGAATGGCTTCGTCCATCTTTTTTTTTTTTTTTTTTTTTTT
This sequence comes from Conus canariensis, assembly GCA_033310375.1. NCBI lineage: Eukaryota > Metazoa > Mollusca > Gastropoda > Neogastropoda > Conidae > Conus > Conus canariensis. The sequence goes on along the minus strand of CM065716.1, from coordinate 60,222,177 downwards.
AAACCGGGTTTAGTCTGGGCGAGGGGGAAGCAGTTGTTACGTACAGTGTCAGTCCAAGGGGCGACCAGACTGCGCTACAAACTTCACTCTAACGTGATGTCGTTTTCTGTCTACATGTACATTCACCGCTCTACCAGCTACTGTATTTCCCTCCGTCCCTGTACCCACCATCCCCACCCTCACACCCCTGCTAAATTCATCCAGATCAGGAAAGGTAGAGGCGGTTCCGACTTCCCATCTCAGCTTCTTCCCCCATCTCCTCCCCCTCCCCCCTCCCTACCCCAGTCCTCTCCCAAGCCCCGTTCCGGAAAATTAAACATTACAAAAGCCCCTAATAAAACTCCAAGGTTAAACAAAATAAAATAAAAAGGAAAAAAAACAACTGCTTTGACGGCAAAATAAGAAACGTCATAGCACCCCCCTCCCTCATCCAACATCCCCCCCCTCATCCAACCCCCCCCCCCCCACCTCCCATGAAGGAACGTTATTGCTTTCGCAGCAAAACAAGAAACGCCTTAACGTCATAACCTCCTTCCCTCCTCCTCCCCCTTTCCCCTCCAAAGAAAGAACTTTATAACTTTCGCGGCAAAACAAGAAACGTCGTCGCTCCCCCCCCCCCCCCCCTCCGCTCCCCCCCTCCCCCCCCCCCCCCCCCCCCCCTAAAGAACGTTATAGCTTTGGTGGGGAAAAAATCATAGCCCCCTCCCCTTTCCCCTTCCCCACCAATACATAATAACGAAAAAAAAAAACAAACTGCGGCAGCAAAAACAAGAAATGCAACAGACCTCCTTCCCCCCCCCCCCCCCCACCCTTCGCCTTCCCCCGCCCCTCTGACTCATGCACTCGCGGATGTAATATAGTAGGTGTCAGCGTAGATGGTAGACCTTGAAAAGACGTGAAACGGCGGAAGCTGAATATAACTGACATGATTATCAATTTTCACTGCTAAGGGCTTACTAGTTTCATAAATTTATTTTCTTTCTTTTGGCTCATCATTTAAAGTCTCAACGCCGTCAAAACCCATGAAAATATTTATCACGTGAAAACGGCTTTTTAGACATGAAAAATTTTCACATCATAATTACCGTTTTGCCGACAGTTACTTTTTGATCGTGAAAACATTAATCATGGCCTTTTCAGTCCAGCGAGCTCCCATACTCTTAAGGTTTGAGGTTTGGCTGAATGAGGATTGTCACGTCGTCAACTTGACCGCGCCCGACTTTGGGAGACTGCGGGGGTGGATGGGGTCGGGGGTGAGGGGGGGGGGAATGGAGGTTGTGGAGGGGGGTGAATGAGACAGGGTGGGAGGGTGGAGAGGAGACGAGGTAGGGAGGGCAGGTGTCCATGTGTGTCACTGCAAGTGTAGATGGATATCCGAGAAGGGAGGAGGGGCGGACGAATGGGGGCGGGAGGGGGGGGAGAGAGAGAGAGAGGGGGGATAGGAAGGGAAATGAGGGAGGAATGCGGACAGACTTTTAAAATAAGCTTAAAGTTTGTAAAAGGTAAGAAACGTGGAGTCACCGGAGAAATTAAGAGAAGCATGAGTATAGTGCAGAGTCCATGTAATACAGACTCCCTCTCACAACCTTGCCCCCCTCCCCCACCCCCCGCACCCGCTTTTCCCGCTCCCCGCCCCTCCTCGATCCCCCCCCCCCCCACCCGCCCCCTCCGTAAACTGTCTGATTATTCCAGAGTTATCCATTGCCCCATGCCGGGGGGTCTGGAAGCAGTGTTCTGGAAGTTCGCCTTTAATGGGAGGAGGCAAGCAGCTACATATTGCTGTCTCATCATTTGAGGTCACTGAATCTGATTTAGAGCCAACAACACAGAGCCATGGACTGTCTGTCTGTCTGTCTGTTTAACTGTCTGTCTGTCTATCTCGCTGGCATCGTATTTTGTGCCTGAAGAAAGACACTCTATGTTAGGGGTCACGCCATTTCTTGCATGTGGTCTTA
>CM065716.1:60208808-60211308 GCA_033310375.1 Conus canariensis | reverse complement strand
GGATTGTATATAGTGCATTGTGTCATATTGCACTGCGCTGCATTGCATTGTATTGTTTTGCACTGAATTGTATTCCACTGCACCCCGTTGTATTGTTTTGCACGGTATTGTACTATTGCACTGTGCTTCATCACATGCTGTTCTTCTGTACTGCATTGCACTATCCAGTTTCATCCTCCCAACAGATTTCTCTGAGCTAAATTCCTTGTTGCTGAACCATCCAGAGAGCGCACGGTATCACTACCACTCCACCCATGTTTTTCTTTTTGTTTTTTTTTGTCTTTTCTGCATGCGCTGTGTTTATATCGTGTTGACCTATCAAAAGTGGATTTTTTTTTTTTTTGTAGACGATCATCTGCGAACACAACTCCCTTTAATTGCCGCGGGCTCTTTTCCGTGCGCTAGCATAGAGTGCTCGCTGCAGACGGTACCTTTCTTTTATCAGCTCATCCGAACAACTAGCACCCAGACCATTGTTCAAGGTTGAGCTTCGGTGACGAATATTGCCAATCTGGCGAGGAGGAGGAGGCTGGAGAAATAAATACTTTCCCTTTCGAATGAGGCTCGAACGAAAGACCCGGGATTATCTCTTTTTTTCAAGGCAAAGTGCATACCCACTCGGCCACCTGTTTGCTCGTGTTTGTTTCGTCTCTCTGTCCTTAGCATAGAAAACAGATGGGCAGATCTTCATCGTATTGTTTAATTAAGAGTTGTTTGGAGAGGGTCGCTTACTCAGAAGTGATGTATGTTTGGAGATGCCCCAGTGTGTGCAAGACTGACCGTGCGTTTCAGATTCAACTGACCACGCATAGCCCTTTCGAGGCTGTTACCACGTTTAGGATATGACGAGAGGTCATTTCTATCATCGAGGATAAACGCAAACTCACAAACACAGTGTTTATACCAGTTTGTAACCCATTAATTTCGATATTTATATCTAAACGGAAGGGGGGAAAAGGTCGTGCTTAATAAGCCACATAGCAAGTCCACTAACTTGAGCGCTATCAGATGTTTTCATCGTAGAAAAAAAATGTTCTAATGAATCAATTTTTTTTTGTATATGACCAAAGCGGCTAATGGCACTGAAGACGGGATAGCAAGTGCCTGTTGCAGTGTTTGAGGAACACTTCCTAGTTGCCAGTTTCAACGTTAAAGTTAGCACAACATAGGGACGAAAGTGTCGACACTTTCTACGATAAAGACAGGAGAAACAGACCATGAGGGGAAAAAAGAACAGTGTTGAAGACAGTAGAATAAAATAACAAAACAGATTAAAAAAAAACCACACACACAAAAAGGAAAAGAACAGACTGAAAGAAAGAAAGAAAGAAAGAAAAGAAAGAAAGACAGAAAAGAAAGAAAGAAAGAAAGAAAAAAAAAAAGAAAAGAAAGAAAAAAGAAAGAAAGCATGGAAGAAAGAAAAAAGAAAGAAAGCATGGAAGAAAGAAAAAAAGAAAGAAAGAAAGCATGGAAGAAAGAAAGAAAGGAAAAGAAAAAAGAAAGAAAAGAAAGAAAGAAAGAAAGGAAAAAGGCAAGAAAAGAGACAGAAAACGGTAACAAATGACAGAACTTCCAGAAAGCCGGAATAAAGGCACATTATATAATATTTTTTAAAGCCCACTTTCCGCTTGCATCCCCCATGGACACTGACTACCAAACCATCATCACGTTTATTCATGTCAAGAACGGTGTTCCAACGCACAAAACTCTTTGAGTCCTCAGATGGAGCTTTCATTCTTGACTATCGTCGGTTCTCTGTCTTTGTCGTTGTTGTTGTTACAGAAAAGGAGAAGCCCCACGCAACCGTCTGAAGGAGCAGCTAAAAAAACCAATGTGGGTGCAGACTGCTTTACGGACAGACAGACAGGGAAGGCGTGGCTGCAGAGAGGGAGGGAGAAATGGGAGGGCAGCAACGTTGCGCTGAGGAGCAGAAGCCATTCAGAAAAATCCTGCTGGGAAAGCCGCTTGTCACAATACATGACAACACTTATATTTCAAGCTCTCTTGAAAGAATTATAGATTTTGAAAAAAAAAAAAAAACACGAGGAGAGAGAGAGAAGAGAGAGGAGAGAGAGAGAGAGAGAGAGAGAGAGACAGACAGACAGACAGACAGAGAGACCGAGAGATGGGGAGGGGGAGGGGAGGGAGAAAGGGAGGGAGGGATGAAGAAAAAGACAAAGAGAGAGACAGAGAAAGACAGAGACAGGAGGGGGAAGGGAGGGGAGGGAAAAAGGGCGAGTAGAGAAAGAGAGAGAGAGCAAAGAAGAGAGAGAAGAGAGAGAGAGAGAGAGAGAGAGAAGAAGACAGACAGACAGACAGACAGACAAACAGACAGACAGACAGACAAACAGAGAGCAAGAAATACGACAAACATAGCACAGTTCGCTCAGGAACTGTATAACAATTGTCTACCATTCATCAACTACATTTCATTTTTCTTTTAATATTACATGACTTCACAAAGAAACATAACCCATTTAGATACGTCTTTCTTTGAACA
>CM065716.1:60201308-60203808 GCA_033310375.1 Conus canariensis | reverse complement strand
CCCGATATTTTACCGTTATATCCGTTACTAACGGCTATAACGGCCCATAACGGTTACTCTTCTTTATGGAATATCTTTAGAAAGTACTTGGCCGATCTTTCTGAAAATTTGTAGGTATGGGTTACGGATGATGCCCAATGTTTTATTCTACCGTTATATCCGTTACTAACGGCTATAACGGCCCATGTTGGTTTTTCTTCTTTCTGGAATATCCCAGAAAGTACTTGGCCGATCTTTCTGAAAATGTTTAGGTATGTTCATTATGGGTCACAGATGATGGCCGATGTTTACCAGAATAGCCGTATCTAACGGCTATAATGGTCCAATACGCTTTTTTCTCTTTATGGAATATCTCACGGGTATTCAAGATAAACTGGTAGTCCGTTTATATGTTATTTGTGACGTTCAAAGAAACTGAAAATTGAAAATTCATTTGTCAGTTTTTTAAAATTGTGTAATTAAATATGCGTCACTTTGCGCGCTGTTTTGTGGGGTTATTTATTTATTTGCTGGTTTGTTTTCATAATACTTTGGTCCGGGTCAGTCTCTTTGTACTTTATTCGTTTCATTCACCAAATGGGCCAGTCATCTTTTCTTCCCCCAGTTTCTTGACAGTTTATTTCTACTGTTTGCTTGTCAGGTTTTGACGTGGCGTGGTCATACAACTGCCCCTCCCCGTTGGAAGAAACAAGTATTTTGAATTCAACTGATCTGAACTGTGAATGGCAGTAGACGTATATCCTGCTCCGTTGCTACGTTTCCATCAAGGGCACTTCCCAAGAACTGTACTCAACCACTGAACACAGCCGAAGTGGCTCGGCAGCAGTGCAGTGTCTCTTCTGGTCGGCTGCCTGATGGCGACCCGATAATGACTGTTCCGGTGTTCTACACGTACTGAGGCAGCGACGGGACCAACCTTGATGTGGCTGTGGAGGGGACATCGGAATGAGTAGCGTGAGAGAGATTCCTATTGGGGGGGGGGGGGGGGGGGCCGCAAAGATGTGACAAAATAAGTCAATGAATAAATCAAACAAGTAAATTCACAGTCAAACAAACAAACAAGCGGATAAACAAACAAACAAACAAAAAAATAGAAAGAAAAAGAAAGAAAGAAAGAAAAGAAAGAAAGAAAGACAAGGTACGTGCACACGATCTGAACAGTAACTAATTCGAGTTCCAATTCTGTTGCTGGCTTGAAATAAAAACACTGCTGAATGTCCCCCACCTGATCGAGTAAACACAACGCATCCATCACCAAGGACGTCAATGACTCATGGCTGACAATGACTCATCGTGTTGTACACTCGTTCAGGTTTCAGAACTCGGATCGTTTTCTCTCTTCTTTCTTTCTTTTTTTTTCAGCTTTCAGACACACCGCTAGCACTTTCTCAACAAGAGACAGTCACGTTTTTCCATGTCGCTAGACGTCATGTGACCTTCCAGAAACAGCCACAAATGTGTCTGCAGGAATGTACAATACAAAGGGAGTTGAATTACTTGCACGCTGTGACACCCAAATCGAGGCTAGGCTATGCGCGTGGTTATCAGCTGAGCGTGACTATCGTAGCAACCCAGACATTATGATGCAACAAGAAAACGAACACTGAGAAGCATTATTTCTTATTATACATTTATTCATCTATTTATTCATTTATTTATTTAATAATATCATAGATCATTATTTATTTACTTATCTGTTTATATAGCATAATTTCTATTATATATTTATTTATCTATTTATTCATTTATTTATTTAATAATATCATAGATCATTATTTATTTACTTATCTGTTTATATTTACCTATTCATTTTCGTTTATATATTCACTTATTTATTTTCTTTTTCGGGGTGGGGTGGGGGGAGGGGGGGGGGGTCAACAGTTGCTGTTCTGAAGTCTTTGAAATCATCATTCTCTCAGTCTCTTTCGTATGGTATCGGTGCCTTCAGTTCATCCATCATGCATTACTGTCTGGCTTGATGGGGGTTGGGTGTCTCTCGGGCGAGAGAGTGGCAGCGTGGGCTGTGCACGTCTTTGTAGGGTAGCGCGTGTTTGTGGGAGAATGCTTGGATGGAAGTGTTCAGTACAGCGAGATGATGACTGTGATGTACAGTGCGCGCGCGCGCGCGCGCGCGCGCGCCGCGTGTGTGTGTGTGTGTGTGTGTGTGTGTGTGTGTGTGTGAGAGAGAGAGAGGAGAGAGAGAGAGAGAGAGAGAGAGAGAGAGAGAGAGACAACGGCCAAGATCTCTCACATCACCCTTGAACGAACACTTATAGAGGATGGCTTCAGTAGTTCAGACAACAGTCAAGGTGTCTCTTAACGTTCCTCATTGGCACGAAAGGCTTCAATGACTTTGACAGAAACCATAATTTCTCCATCCATTCTCCCAAAGACCACTTACAGCAGATAACTTCGATGGCTCAGTGAGAAGTCATGATGAATGGCTCAGAGAGAAGTCATGATACATGGCTCAGAGAGAAGTCACGATAGATGGCTCAGT
>CM065716.1:60176308-60183808 GCA_033310375.1 Conus canariensis | reverse complement strand
ACACACACACAGAAACACACGCGCGCGCGCGCGCGCGCGCACACACACACAACACACACACACACACACACACACACGTACATGGGTGATGGTGGTGGTGTAGTAGTAGTAGTAGTAGTAGTAGTAGTAGTAGTAGTAGTAGTAATAGTAGTAGGAGTAACAGTAGTAACAGTAATAGTAGTGTATGTGTAACCACGCTACTGTGCATTAAACCCGCCTGTCTTGCTTAGTTTTCCACGACGTCAAATAATTGTTCATGGGCCAGGTTTGGCATAAAGTTTTGCTTTGACAGAGACAGAGAGAGAGAGAGAGAGAGAGAGAGAGAGAGAGAGAGAGAGAGACAGACAGACAGACAGACAGACAGACAGACAGACAGAGAATGTTGCTTATATGCCGAGTGTGAGAGGTAGGACTCCTTGCGTAGTGTGTGACTCTGGCGTGTTACACCACGCACGAAATACTGCCATCCTAGAACAGATGGCGTGAACAACGTTTATTAATGTAATCTGGATGCCAGAACTTTCGAGTTGATTTAATGAGTGCACCATCAGTACCTGGTGCCACCTCGTTCGTACCTGGCTTCGCTTGCAGGCAGTTCACGCCACCAGTGGAACGGTTTCAGAGAGAGATGTCTTCCCGGGAAATGAGTCATAGCTGGTGCGCACATCTAAGTCTAGTCTTTTTTAGAAATTAAAAAAAAAAAAGGGGGGGGGGACGGGGGTGAGGGGGAGGGGGAGGGGAGAGAGAAAAGGAGGAGGGGTCAGGAGGTGGATGCAACGGTGGTCAGTTTGTTTCCAAGTGGACGGTGTCACCAAGCGGGGCACTGTGGATTTGATGGACGTGGTGTCAGCACTGCAGAGAGTAACACTCATTCATTCACATGTTCGGTGAAGCCCATGTGCTTGTGCACGCACGCGAGCATCTGTGTTGTGTGTGTGTGTGTGTGTGTGTGTGTGTGTTGTGTGTGTGTGTGTGTGCGTGTGTGTGTGTGTGTGTGTGTGTGAGAGAGAGAGAGAGAGAGAGAGAGAGAGAGAGAGATGTGAGCGCGCGGTGTGTGTGTGTGTGTGTGTGTGTGTGCGTCTGTGCGTGCGTGCGTGCGTGCGCGCGCGCGCGCACGTGTGTGTGTATGTGTGTGTGTGTGTGTGTGTGTGTGTGTGGTGCGTGCGTGCGTGCGTGCGTGTGTGTGTGTGTGTGTGTGTGTGTGTGTGTGTGTGTGTGTGTGTGTGTGTGTATCCACGGGTGCAGGAATTTGTGCGCGTGTGTGTGTGTGTGTGTATGCTTGTGTGTGTGTGTGTGTGTGTGTGTGTGTGTGTGTGTGTGTATGTATGTGTGTGTGTGTGTGTGTGTGCGTGTGTGTGTGTGTGTGTGTGTGTGTGTGTGTGTGTGTGTGTGTGTGTGTGTGTGCGTGTGTGTGTGTGTGTATCCACGGGGGCAGGAATTTGTGCGCGAGTGTGAACACGCAAACCCAAAAGCTTAGACTGACTCCCCCTGCCCCCCCCCCCCCCTCTTTACCCACTCCTCACCCTTTCTCACACAAATTTGATACAGCCACTCGAGCGCCTACTACGTCATTTATACATAAACGGCGAGCGTGCGTCTGTGTGCATGTGTGAACATGCATACCCACAAGATTACACCCTTCTCCTCCCAGCCCACTCCTCACTCTTTCAAACTCAAATTCAGCACAGCCACTCACATAATCTCCTCGAGCACTGGGCCGTCTACTACGTCATTTATACATAAACGGCGACACTCCCAAACACCCTCCACACCTCCATTGTAGCTCTCTTGTATTCATGCGGCGAATGTCTTCATATAATTGAACGGAAACATCTCAATGTGTGCACGGCCTCTCCACTTGAGTTCAGACGACCCTGATTCAGACGAAGCCGATTCCAAGCTGCATGGATCGATGTATGTCGGTTCCTGTTACCCTGGCGTCATCGTCATGTCTGTTCAGGCACGGTGCCCTTCACCTCTATCCTGCAGGCTGTTCACACGGGAGTTATTGGATGCACAGTCAGCGAGGCTGGAGGGATTAATCCTAAAACCTGTTGGCTGGGGGGGGGAGGGGGAGGGGGGGGGAGATTAGGGGCGGGGAGGGATGGGAGGGTGGTGAGGACAGAGGGAAGTCTGGCGCAGTGGCGGCGCAGTTTGGGCTGTTGCCTGCATTCTTTGCTGGGTCAGTTTGCCCGTCTGTGTCGTCAAAAGGTGGTGTGGAAAGTTCATCAGAGATGGTGTACAATACACAGGGATTTGGGAGGTGGTGACAGATTGTGAGGAAAATGAGAGAGATACAGATAGATAGATAGATAGAGAGAGAGAGAGAGAGAGAGAGAGAGAGAGAGAGAGAGAGAGAGAGAGAGAGAGAGACTTTATGTGTGTGTGTGTGTGTATGCACGCATATGCACGCAGTTGAATGTGTCAACATGCATACCCACAAATTAAGCCCTTCCTCCTTGCTCACTCCTCACTCTTTCAAACACAAATTTAAACACAGCCACTCACATAATCTCCTCGAGCGCTGGGCCGTCTACTACGTCATTTATACATAAACGGCGACACTCTTAAACACCCTCCACTCCTTCACTGTAGGTCTGTTGTATTCAAGGGGCGAATGTCCTCATATCATTGAATAACACATCTGAATGTGTGTACGGCCTCTCCACTTGAGCTAAGACGACCCTGAAAGAAGCCGATTCCAAGCTGCATGGATCGATGTATGTCGGTTCCTGTTACCCTGGCGTCATCGTCATGTCTGTTCAGGCACGGTGCCCTTCACCTCTATCCAGGTGCACGCTGTTCACATGGGAGTTATTGGATGCACAGTCAGCACGGCTGGAGGGATTAATCCTAAAACCTGTTGGCTGGGGGGGGAGGGGCGGGAAGATTGGGGGCGGGGAGGGGTGGGAGGGTGGGGAGGACAGAGGGAAGTCTAGCACAGTGGCGGTGCAGTTTGGGCTGTTGTCTGTATTCTTTGCTGGGTCAGTTTGCCTGTCTGTGTCGTCAAAAGGTGGTGTGGAGAGTTCATCAGAGATGGTGTACAATACACAGGGATTTGGGAGATCGTGACAGATTGTGAGGAAAATGAAGGTGAAAGAAGGGGTGGGGAGTAGGGAGTATGAGAGTGAAAGGGAGTGGGTGGCTCAAGGGTCGGGGGTTGTATATGCATATGAGCACATGTGTGTAGCTGCACACCCACACATTAATGGGCGTGATTGAAGTGTTAGTTAATGTTAGAGAGAGAGACAGATAGATAGATAGATCGAGAGAGAGAGAGAGAGAGAGAGAGAGAGAGAGAAAGAGAGAGAGAGAGTGTGGTGAGAGAGAGAGAGAGAGAGAGAGAGAGAGAGAGAGAGAGAGAGAGAGACTTTATGTGTGTGTGTATATGCATGCATATGCACGCACTTGCATGTGTCAACATGCATACCCACAAATTAAGCCCCCACCCCTTCCTCCCTGCCCACTCCTCACTCTTTCAAACTCAAATTCAGCACAGCCACTCACATAATCTCCTCGAGCGCTGGGCCGTCTACTACGTCATTTATACATAAACGGCGACACTCCAAAACACCCTCCACACCTCCATTGTAGCTCTCTTGTATTCAAGGGGTGAATGTCTTCATATTATTGAATAACACATCTGAATGTGTGCACGGCCTCTCCACTTGAGTTCAGACGACCCTGATTCAGACGAAGCCGATTCCAAGCTGCATGGATCGATGCATGTCGGTTCCTGTTACCCTGGCGTCATCGTCATGTCTGTTCAGGCACGGTGCCCTTCACCTCTATCCAGGTGCACGCTGTTCACATGGGAGTTATTGGATGCACAGTCAGCACGGCTGGAGGGATTAATCCTAAAACCTGTTGGCTGGGGGGGGTGGGGGGAGGAAGATTGGGGGTGGGGAGGGGTGGGAGGGTGGGGAGGACAGAGGGAGGTCTGGTGCAGTGGCAGGGCAGTTTGGGCTGTTGTCTGCATTCTTTGCTGGGTCAGTTTGCCCGTCTGTGACGTCAAAAGGTGGATTTGGAGAGTTCATCAGAGATGGTGTACAATACACAGGGATTTGGGAGGTGGTGACAGATTGTGAGGAAAATACAGGTGAAAGGAGGGGTGGGAAGGAGAGAGAGAGAGAGGTGGGGAGGGGGGGGGAGTGAAGGGGAGTGGAAGGCAGAAGAGTGTGGGTTGGTGTTTCTGTGCGTGTGAGTACGAGTGTGTATTTGCACATTAGTGTATGTGTGTGTGTGTGCCTGTGCGTGCGCACGCGCGCGCGCACACGTGTGTGTGTGTGTGTGTGTGTGTGTGTGTGTGTGTGTGTGTGTGTGTGTGTGTGTTGTAAATCTATAAATGTGCATTCATGTGGGTATGTATTGATATGTGTTCTCACATTTGCGAACGAAGATGGAGGTGTAAACATTTAAGAGTGAAGGTATGTATGAAAAAAAAAATCCCGCATCTCATACTTTTTAAGTCCACATATTTACGGGTTACGTGGTCGTAATGAAGCAAAAAATAAACCGCCCATTCCGATCGCTGAGAATGCTGGCAACGTCGAAAAACAGAAGAGAACGAAAACAAATACACAAATAAACAAAGGATGTTAAATAAACAGGGTCACCCACTTGAACTGCCAGTAGCCTACTTTTGTACCTAGTTAGCAAACATTCAAGCTTAGGAACCACACGCTTTCGTGAGGTCCGGGTGGAGAGAGCTCGCTTTGCTTGAGATTATCACCCAGCGTGACAATGAAATATTACGTCGTTTATGATCCAGCAGACAACGTATGGTACGTCAGTGCCGAGGCATCCACAAAAAGTTTGTGAACAGATCACGTGATACGAAGCCTCGGTCTGGACTAATCCAGGGAATGAAGGAGCCGCGCGATATCCAGAAACTCTGAGAGTTATGGCCCTTGTTTGAGTTAACTCTTGCGCCACTGTGGCAATAACAGCAGAGGGAAGCTCGTCGCTGCGCGCGATATCCAGAAACTCTGAGAGTTATGGTCCTTGTTTGAGTTAACTCTTGCGCCACTGTGGCAATAACAGCAGAGGGAAGCTCGTCGCTGCGCGCGATATCCAGAAACTCTGAGAGTTATGGTCCTTGTTTGAGTTAACTCTTGCGCCACTGTGGCAATAACAGCAGAGGGAAGCTCGTCGCTGCGCGCGATATCCAGATACTCGAGAGTTATGGTCCTTGTTTGAGTTAACTCTAGCGCCACTGTGGCAATAACAGTCAAGGGAAGCTCGTCGCTGGCGCTCCACGCAACTCCCAGCAACATACTTACTTACTGTAAGACTGAGAGCTCTGTGTCACTGCCAGAGGAAGAGACTATATATACAGTACATGTTTACAGCCACAAGCACGTTGCTTTATTTGTGACATAGGAGCTGAGAGGATGGCTTCGGATTTGACGAATTTACAATCGTTTAAAGAGCTTTGAGTGTCAAAATCGCTTGGTGCCAGCGTAACACGTTTTACTTCCTACCATGCTTTAAAACAACAACAACAACAACAACAACAACAACACAACAACAACAACACACACACACACACACACACACACACACACACACACACACACACACACACACACACACACACAGAGCTACCGACGGAAGTTATCTAAGACGGTTTTCAATATGAGGTCCCAATTCCGAACCCCGCCAGATAACTTCCCTTTTGAAAAAGAGCTTAATTCTGTGACATATTACGATCGGAATCGTTTAGTCAAGAACAATGCAAATGTACATCTTTATCTGACATTTACATAGAACATTAAGACGTTTTCTGACAAAACTGTTCTTGATACTTGATAGAAAGAAAATATAACGACGTAAAAAGTCTGAAGGCCAGTGAGAACTAGCATTTGTTTCCCAGCGTAGAGTGACTCTGGCGCGTTGCCCTGGGTAACGCTGGGGTCTTGGAACAGCTGGCATCATAGAAAGTTTATTAGTGTAATCTGGCTGTCAGGAAAGCCGATGACTGTATGTTGATGTAGTGAATACGGTTTCAGTACTTGATGACGTCTGTTACCTGGCTGCCTTGCAGGCGGTTTGTTATTCGTCTGAACTCCAGGATTCAGAGAGAGAGAGAGGAGAGAGAGAGAGGGAGAGAGAGAGAGAAAGGAAGAGAGAGAGAGAGAGGGAGAGAGAGAGGGAGAGGGAGAGAGAGAGTTATTACCAAGAGAGAGAGAGAGAGTTATTACCAAGAAGTGAGTCATAATTGGTGCCTAGACGAGAGAGAGAGAGAGAGAGAGAGAGAGAGAGAGAGAGAGAGAGAGAGAGAGAGACAGACAGACAGACAGACAGACAGACAGACAGACAGACAGACAGACAGACAGAGAATTCCCCAGTCAATCCATCTTTTAAATCAGTAACCTTTATCAAGCAAAACTTGTTTTTAGGGATGTTTGTGCAAACTTGTGTATGTGCATGGGTGTATTTGTGGGGCTGTAAATGTGTCATATAATATCATTTATACACAAATTTGTTTGATTTAATCGTTAAATTTACATTTACAAACATTTTGATTGTAAATTTTTTCTTGATAATATACAATGTAATTGATGTGATTATGTATGAATGTGCAATATAAATGATATTGTGTATAATATAATGTGCAATGAGTTTATGAAATGATTGTGTTCTATGATGTTGATAATTTTTTTTTAATGTTTTTGTGTTTGGTCGGTTTCTAGTGCTGTGTTTTTTGTGTGAAATGCACCTGGACCAAATTTCTCATGATGAGATAATAAAGTGTTTCTTATCTTATCTTATTTATCTTATCTTAATTACTACCAGGAAGTGAGTCATAGTTGGCGCATAGATCTGAGGTAATCTATGGGAAGGAAAGTGGTGGAGGTGGAGGGTAAAAGAAGAAGGGGGGGGGGGGGGGGCAGAGGGAGTGAGTGAGTTAGTGTCCAATACGTCAGCATCAGCAAGTTATTATTATTCTTTATTATCATTATGATGAATACTTATATAGCGTCTATCCTCGGCTAGAGACCAAGCTCTAAGCGCGTTACAATCCACACTCGTTTACACAACGGGCTGCCTACCTGGGTAGTGCCGACTGAAGAACTGCCAGCTGGCGCTTCATTCAGTCGTTTCCCGTGTCATCCAGTCAATATCGTTCACTCAGTTTCCTTACTTCCTTCATTCTTTCCATTTCCACGCAGGGTGCATGCTGTGTGTAACGTGTCATCCATACCAACAGCCAAACAGGCCTACTCTTCCGAAAGCTGGTGATGGGATTTTACGTGTGTGCAAGATGTTATGCGTGCGTTCACACACGGAGCCTCGGTTTATAGTCTCATTCGAAGGACTGTATGGGGAATGGAGTCAGAACCAATGTTAACTCCGAGGGAAAAATCCCCCTGTACTGAAACGGCCCGACGGAGATTCGAACCCGCAACCCCAGGATCACAAAGATTACGAGTCCAGCGCTCTACCACTGACCTATTCCAGCCCCAAAGTTCATGGGGACAGAAATTTGGGATGGGC
>CM065716.1:60163808-60166308 GCA_033310375.1 Conus canariensis | reverse complement strand
TAGCAGTTCTCAGCACCATTCACATCAAAACTGTCGCACAGTACCAGACCGTATAACCACTATAACAACACTCTCATCCAATCACGTCACATCATAATTATGACATCAAACTACCACACAACACCAGAACACACCACATTACAACAATGTTACTCCTGCACGCCACACCATATCACATCAAACCACCACACCACACCACACCACACCACACTACACCACATCACACCACACCTCGAGACAACACTGTTTACCCTAAACATGCCACACCATATCACATCATACTACCACACAACACCAGACCATACCAAACAACAATACTGTCACCTCATCACACCACACTATATGACGTCAAACTACCACACAACACCACACCACATAACAACACTCTTTACCCCCACCATATTCACCCTAGACCACACCAACACCCCCCTCTCCCCCATCTTGAACAACGAAACCCAGCAAAGCCAATCCCATCATACACAACACTAGAAAAAGACCAGATACACATCTTATCAAATTACGACGCCAACATCACCACCTAACACCACCACTACCCTCCCTGCCCTGCCACGGGAGTAGGGGAGTAGAACGGCTCCCTCACCCCCCTCCCACCCCCAGGCCGGACTCCATCTCACTCCACTCTTCTCCCCCCCCCCTCCCCCACACCCCACCCTCCACCAACACCACTGACCGACTGACCTTCTTAACCGGCTCCCCGTTCTCCGTGGTGCTGTAATCGGTGACGATGCAGGTAAACACCGGCGGGGTGCATTGCGCACTCACCACGTTCACCGGCACCAGACTGGACAGCAGACTCTCCACCGGACGATCCGGTATCCGATCCGATGCCGACGCCAACGACGTGGACGATGACGACGAAGCCATGATGACAAGGTGAACCACTGTAAAATCCCAATCCCCGGAATGGAACCGTTGACTCCAACACTCTCAACCACCACCAGGAGTAAGTAGCAAATTTGTCTGATCTCAAACGCACACTTTCACGTCGCCGTCAACTCGACCCCAACACTTTGAATGTGTCAATCCCCGAAACGAGAAGTCGAAAGACCGGTTCGTGATTTTGAAAGCAGTTTAATGGGTGTGAGAGCAGCAGGAGATAATAGTAAGAGGTTACAAAAAGGAAATAAAAGTCATTCACGACAAAATGTCCGCTTTTGACGGATTTATGGTTGGTGTAAAATGCTAATAATATCTTCTTTCTTTCTTCTTACTACAACATAGACTCGAAATAACAAAGACAGAAGACACGAAGTTGTGCGATTTGTCTATCTCAAACTCAATTCCTCACACCAAGATGAATTCTGCACACCAATTATCAACTGACGAAAAAAACAACAACAACAAAACTAAACGGACCTTTGCAAATGAAATCTGCTTTGTGCACGCGGCCTTCGAACTTGTCTCCCTCTCTCACACGTGTTGTTTTTGTTTCATTTGTTTACCACTGAACGCAGTAAACCTCTGTGCAGAGGCAGAACAACTTCGCACATGCGTGCAGGCAGACGATAGCAGGTCAACAAGCAGAACGAAAGTGACAGTGACAAAGTTGTCATTTTCCGTCGAGGGACAATCCTCATTCACCTTGCGTTCTATGTCCAAACAATTCCAACCACACCGGACAACGCTTCTCAAGAGATGGTCAAAAATCGATGCGAAGTCGTTCTCTAGATTCTTTCTTTTCTGTTCCCGTCCGTATTTTGTAATGTCATATATCTTCCCACTCGTTGTTCAGCTCATATTGGCAGATGTTGTCCATTCCCAACACATAACATCCAAAAGAATATTCACAATCAGGCGGTTTTCTTTTGTACAGACTGAACTTTACAGTGTATTCAGCCTATGAACCAAAGTCTATTTTTCAAAATCAAGACCTGGAAACAAAACAGTTGTACGGTCCTTTAAAAACAAAATTCACAAAATGGAAAGAAAATGAACTACTCTCCCGCCTCTTTGATTTAAACATAATTGATTTGAGTAAAGGTGTAACCATTACGAGTAAGACAAAGATACAGAAAGCACCATGCGTATACTGTGCTCAGACGTTTAGAAAGACCTTTTTTCATTAGGGAGGTATAATTGTGTGCGGACTAGTCCATAGATGCTATTCCATATCTGATAAACTTTAGAGAAATAGCGTGGAAAGGTTAAAGCTACACAAACGAACAAACAAACTAAAGCTAAACAAAGAAACAAACAAGCAAACAAACAGACAAAAACAGAAATAAAACAAATAAATAACATGAATGAACAGACAAATAAATACATAAATAAATGAAATGAACGAATAGACAAATAAATAAATAAACCAACAAGTAAACAAATGAAATGGAAACATTCAATGAACATATAGCACGCACCTCTTTCCCCGCACCTATCGAAGACCCCCCCCCCCACCCCCTCCCTAACTCACACACTGACACAAATGATGCCGTAGTCATTCATCTACAACTGTCGTACACAAGTGTCCTGGGACACACAC
>CM065716.1:60153808-60156308 GCA_033310375.1 Conus canariensis | reverse complement strand
TGCACGTCTCTCTCCCTCTGATCTTCACAACCAGTCTTCCACCTTTCCCACAACCATACCACCACCCTTCACACGTGCACGTCTCTCTCCCTCTGATCTTCACAACCAGTCTTCCACCTTTCCCACAACCATACCACCACCCTTCACACGTGCACGTCTCTCCCTCTGATCTTAAAACCAGTCTTCCACCTTTCCCACAACCATACCACCACCCTTCACACGTGCACGTCTCTCCCTCTGATCTTCACAACCAGTCTTCCACCTTTCCCACAACCATACCACCACCCTTCACACGTGCACGTCTCTCCCTCTGATCTTCAAAACCACTGATCTTCAAAACCAGTCTTCCACCTTTCCCACAACCATACCACCACCCTTCACACGTGCACGTCTCTCCCTCTGATCTTTAAAACCAGTCTTCTACCTTTCCCACAACCATACCACCACTCTTCACACGTGCACGTCTCTCCCCCTCTGATCTTCAAAACCAGTTTTTTTTTTCCTTTCAGCACAATTTAAGTTCGTTTGTTTGTTTTTCATGCCGTTACAGCTGTAAATCCTTTGCAGGAAACAACAACCGCTGCCGCCACCACCACCACCACCACCACTACCACCCACAACAACAACAAACCCGGCCCCTTGCGCTCATTCCGTTCAGACTGTTCCACCACCTCCCCCTCCCCTTTCATTTTAAGAAGCAGAATACACACGCACGTGTCGTCAGCAATATTCTTATTTTTCGAGCCCCCCCCCCCTCCCCCCCTCCAACTCCCTCCCTTTTTTTTCTCCATTCTAAACAGGTGTTTCCTCGCTGGCTTGTTTTTGTTTTTGTCTGTTTGTTTGGGGGTTAGCAATCGTGGGAAAGCTTATTGATTCCGGCGAAACGTACAACCCGACACGCACGTGAGGTCATTCTCATGTCATGATGTTTACAGCTCAGCCGACAACGGAGGCTATATCTGTGATGCCAGAAAATTAACGACAGTACTCTATCCCCAAGTTCAAACGTCCAAACTGAAAACAACGGAACTCTATCCCCAAGTTAAAACGTCAAACTGAAAACAAAGGAACTCTTATCCCCAAGTTCAAACGTCAGCTCTAAAAACAATGGACCTCTATATATCCAAGCTAAAACGTCAACACTGAAAACAACGGACTTAAAACGTCAACACTGAAAACAACGGACCTCTATCCCCAAGTTAGAACGTCAAAACTGAAAATCTGAACTGAGCCAAACCTACAAAAAATAAAAATAAACAAAAATCAACAACCATTTGATTTTGCGCCGAATATGAGAAGATAAGTGGTTTCTCGTTCTTCGTTTTCACTATCCTAAATGTTATTTGTTTTTGTTTGAAGAAGACCGAAGAGGTCGAAATGCATTGTGTTTTGTCCTGTACTTTATTTGTCTGTATCCTTGGCGGTTACTAACCTCCAATCTTTCTAATTTTTTTTTTCAAACATCGAAAGACAAAATCTGAACTAAGTCAATCGCTGGAAGTAAAGGACTGGTCTGAAAAAAAAAAACCCAACAAACAACACCCAACAACAACAACAACAAACGGATTGCCAACCCTTGTTTAAGTCAGATCAAAGAGAAATGGTTAATCACCCTCTCTTAAAGAAATCCTATCAGGTGGAATTTCTGGGAACCCCATCTTCAGCTGAATCACAAATCTTAATCAATAACAACAATATGGACAGAGATGGGAAAACGAAAGTCTGAACAGCCTACTGCTTTATTCAGCTTTTTTTTGCTTTTTTTCTTTTTTCCTTCGTACCTTTAATATCCATGATTTCCTCAACACAAACAAAATGTGGTCTATGTAGTCGAGAGGTCAGACAAGACATCTCTTCCAATCATGTACCGCCATTAATCCCCCCTCCCCCCCCCCCCCCCTCATGCGCCGTAAATAGTAATGCTCTCTGATTGGTCCGGAAAAGGACGGGTATTCTCACCCTCTTTCCACCGTTCGTTCTGTTTTTCCTATTCACTAAGTCTTGCTTATTTCCCTTTTTCTCTCTGGGGTCGTGTGAAACTGTCTGGGCAGAAAAACAAGAGAAGTTACTAATCATGGTCGTTTCTAGTCCTATGCTGCACGGTAAAAAAACAAACAAAAAAAAAATAAACGGGATTCAGAACAGAAAACAATTTCTTTTTTTTTCTTTTAAATCTTGACCTTGGAGACAAGAGGGGAGGCGGGTAGGGTCTGGGGGTGAGGGTAGTGGGGGCTGAGAGGTAGGGAGGGGGGGGGGTGGAAGGAAGTGTACCGGATCTCCGGAAACAAAAATAGACTGTGGGAAATGGCGTGTGTGCTGAAAATATTCTTCCCAACATAACCGCACACACCCAATTATATGAAAGAAAAGAACAGTCTCTCTGTCTCTGTGTGTCTGTCTGTCTGTCTGTCTGTCTGTCTGTCTGTCTCTCTCTCTCTCTCTCTCTCTCTCTCTCTCTCTCTGTCACACACACACACACACACACACACACACACACACA
>CM065716.1:60138808-60146308 GCA_033310375.1 Conus canariensis | reverse complement strand
CATTCGTGACAAAAAAAACAACAAAAAAACCCCCATGTTTGCTAGGAAATCTAACACCGCAAAAGAACCATGCATAAATACAGACGAGTCTTCTTCAAGTCTGGCTCGAAAATGGGTCTTTCTTTGTGTCTGTTTTCAAATAATTATTTTCTTTTCATTTCTTCCTCGATTCCCTTCTTTCTTCTGTCAACGAGATCGTCTTGACACTTTCATGACAATAATCGATCGCAAATGGACTCGCTCACGCCAGCAAAGATTCAGCGATACGCAATACACGTTTATGATGGCGCTATTGAATTAAACATGACTTCTGTAACTGAGTTGAATTATCAATGAGTTTAGCCGTGTGCGGGACTGTCGTCGTAAACAGCGAGACGGAAACAATGAAGCGATACGCTCAAACGAACAAACAAAAAAAAACAACAAGATGTTTGGTAGTAAAAAATTTGTATATAAGAGAAAAGAAAAAAAAAGTCGCTCTCCCCGGCGGGGAATTGAACTCTGGTCTCCCACGTGACAGGCGTGGATACTAACCACTACACTACCGATGAGCTCACAAAATTTCGTTACACATAAAATTATAAACCGTTATTGCAAAAAGGGAGACAATTTACAGTTAGTGGAAGAAAAAACTCGACAGCGCGGTGGTTATTTCGCTTATGGGACTTGCTTTTTTTTTTTTTTTAATTATCATTCATAGCCGTTAGTATCGGCTATTCTGGTAAAAATAAAACATCGGACATTATCCCTGACCCAAAATGAACATACCTACAAATTTTCAGAAAGATCGGCCCAGAAGTTTTGTCTGGAGCGAGTGGAACACATTTTGATCACGGATAGACAGACAGACAGCATTTCTTCGTTCCCATTGTAAAGTACTCCCTGTTCTATAAGAACTGGGAGTACAAAAAAGATGCATTGTGTAATTCTCAGGCAACAAGTGCGAGACAGTCATTTTATACAGTGAGACAAAAACAAATACACAAATAAGGCGAAAACAACAAATGGATTGTGTGTTTCTCAGTCAACAAAAGGAGGCTGTGAAACAGACATGTTGGAAGATCTAAAGACGATGACTGCCTCCGAAACTGAAAAGTGTTCATTACCTCTCTTTGACCCTTTTTCTATATCAGTCCACTACCACCCACTCCGATATAATCCTCCCTTATCATCTGCCTGTCAAAATACACCCTTTTTTCTTTTTTTTATTTTTTTTTTCTCGCTTTGTTTTGTTGTCAGATTTTTTCTCCTCCCACCCCATCCCCCCCCCCCCCCCCCTCGCGTCCACCTCTCATCCGCCCTCCTACCCATCTGCTTGATTTTTGTCTCTCTCTCTCTCTCTCTCTCTCTCTCTCTCTCTTCTCTCTCTCTCTCTCTCTTTTTTGCAGTTAACTCTTTTTTTTTTCTTGTCGTATTTTGGTTTCGTTACTCATTTTGATTATTTCATTTCTTTTTTTTTTTCTCTCTCTATCTTTCGTTCTGTCTGGTTTTCTCTCTTTCTTCTTTAGCTTAGTTTTCCTTCTTTCCTTTTTTTTTCTTAAAGTAACTGGGTTGCTTTTTGTGTGTGTTTTTTTTCTTTCCCTTCTCTTTCTTCCTTATTTTTCTTCTTTTTTTTTTTCCTCTTTTTCTTCTATATTAATTTCATGGTTATATTTTAGTATGCAGCTTTTTGTACTTGATGTGTTTTCTTCTCTTTTGAGATTTGGGTGGGATGAAAAGCCGACCAGTGCTTACTTCTTCTCTGGCAACTAATATGCATTCGTTCGTTCTGTCTGTCTGTCTGTCTGTCTGTCTGTCTGTCTCTCTCTCTCTCTCTCTATATATATATATATATATGTGTGTGTGTGTGTGTGTGTGTGTGTGTGTGTGTGTGTGTGTTTCTCCCTTCGTGTCTGCATTTGTCTTCTGCACTCTCTTTCTTTCTCACCCTCTCCTTCCCTCCCTGCCCCCTACCCCCCCCCTCCTCCCCCCTCGTCCCTCCGCCATACGTGCCTACTATTTGCCTTTTCCTCTTACTTTCTCTCCCTCCGTGTCTCTGTCTATATGATCGTCTGTGTACCTGCCTGTCTCCTTCTCTGTCTCTGTCTACATGTGTGTGTGTCTGCCTGCCGGTCTGTCCGTCAGTCTCTGTCTGTCTGTCTGTTTCTGACTGTCTGTCTTTCTGTCTGTCTACCTACGTGCGTCCGTCTATCAGTCTCTCTCTCTCTCTCTCTCTCTCTCTCTCTCTCTCTCTCTCTCTCTCTCTCTCTCTCTCTCCCTCCGCCTCTCTCTCTCTCTCTCTCCCTCTCTCCTTATTTCTCCTTCTTTGACCCCCCTCCACCCCCCCCCCTTTTTTTTTTTCTCTGTATCTCAATCTTTCTGTCCCGTGCTCGCTCGCTCGCCTCAACACCGGCCCCTTGCTCTAAACATGTCTACAGAAGCGAAAACCGCCAGTCTGGTGGCTTTGTTTGGTTTCTCATTTGGGTTTTTCCCCCTTTTTTTTTTCTTTCTCTCTTTCGTCCTGTTTAGCTTTTTTTTTCCGTTCTTATGACTGTCTCCAGTTTCTTCACCCTTTCTTTTCTTTCTTCTTTTACTTTTTCAAGTTCTTGTTTCATTTTTCCTTTTTTGTTCTGTTTATTTTTGGCCCTGTCGTACGTCTTTTTTCTTTCTTTCTTTCTTTCTTTCTTCTTTCTTTCTTTCTTTCTTTCTTTCTTTCTTCTTTCTTCCCTTTCCTTTCTTTTCTGCTTTTTTTTGCTATGCTAATTCTATGGCAATTTTTTTTTTTGGTATTGCAGCTTTTTGTACTTTACGGATTTTTTTTCTTCATTGAGAGCTGAGTGAGGGGAAATGGCACTGTTGTGTTTTTTTTTTTCTCTCCTTGAATGAGATTCAGTCGTTCATTCTGCATGTACCCGTCTGTCTGTCTGTCTGTCTGTCTGTCTGTCTGTCTGTCTGCCTGTCTGTCTGTCTCTCTGGAGATTCACCTGTTTCTTCTGTCTGTCTGTCTGTCTGTCTTCCTGTCTATCCGTCTGTCTGTCTCTCTGGAGATTCACCTGTTTCTTCTGTCTGTCTGTCTGTCTGTCTGTCTTCCTGTCTATCCGTCTGTCTGTCTCTCTGGAGATTCACCTGTTCCTTCTGTCTGTCTGTCTGTCTTTCTGGAGATTCATCTGTTCATTCTGTCTGTCTGTCTGTCTCTCTGGAGATTCATCTGTTCATTCTGTCTGTCTCTCTGGAGATTCACCTGTTCATTCTGTCTGTCTGTCTCTCTGGAGACTCACCTGTTCATTCTGTCTGTCTCTCTGGAGATTCACCTGTTCATTCTGTCTGTCTGTCTGTCTCTCTGGAGATTCACCTGTTCATTCTGTCTGTCTGTTTGTCTCTCTGGAGATTCACCTGTTCATTCTGTCTGTCTGTCTGTCTCTCTGGAGATTCACCTGTTCCTTCTGTCTGTCTGTCTGTCTTTCTGGAGATTCATCGTTCATTCTGTCTGTCTGTCTGTCTCTCTGGAGATTCATCTGTTCATTCTGTCTGTCTCTCTGGAGATTCACCTGTTCATTCTGTCTGTCTGTCTCTCTGGAGACTCACCTGTTCATTCTGTCTGTCTCTCTGGAGATTCACCTGTTCATTCTGTCTGTCTGTCTGTCTCTCTGGAGATTCACCTGTTCATTCTGTCTGTCTGTTTGACTCTCTGGAGATTCACCTGTTCATTGTCTGTCTGTCTGTCTCTCTGGAGATTCACCTGTTCATTCTGTCTGTCTGTCTGTCTCTCTGGAGATTCACCTGTTCATTCTGTCTGTCTGTCTGTCTCTCTGGAGATTCACCTGTTCATTCTGTCTGTCTGTCTGTCTGTCTCTCTGGAGATTCACCTGTTCATTCTGTCCTGTCTCTGGACTCTGTCTCTCTTGGAGATTCACCTGTTCATTCTGTCTGTCTGTCTGTCTTCTGGAGATTCACCTGTTCATTCGTCTGTCTGTCTCTCTGGAGATTCACCTGTTCATTCTGTCTGTCTGTCTGTCTCTCTGGAGATTCATCTGTTCATTCTGTCTGTCTGTCTGTCTGTCTCTCTGGAGATTCATCTGTCCATTCTGTCTGTCTGTCTGTCTCTCTGGAGATTCACCTGTTCATTCTGTCTGTCTGTCTGTCTCTCTGGAGATTCACCTGTTCATTCTGTTCTGTCTGTCTGTCTCTCTGGAGATTCACTGTTCATTCTGTCTGTCTGTCTGTCTGTCTCTCTGGAGATTCATCTGTCCATTCTGTCTGTCTGTCTCTCTGAGTTTCCTTCTTCTGTGATCTCAATTCCTGTCCATTCTGTCTGTCTGTCTGTCTCTCTGGAGATTCACCTGTTCATTCTGTCTGTCTGTCTGTCTGTCTCTCTGGAGATTGCCTGTTCATTCTGTCTGTCTGTCTGTTTCTCTGGAGATTCATCTGTCCATTCTGTCTGTCTGTCTGTCTGTCTGTCTTATTTTCTCCCCCTTCTCGCCAGTGGTGACTCCGTGTCTTCAGAGCCTTCACACAGAGCCACCTAAAAGGCAACGTTCCAAATTAGGGATAAGGATGAGGGGATGCACAGACAGGCGAATTAAAAAAAAAAAAAGAAAAAAGAAAAAAAAAAAAAGAAAAAGAAAGAAAAAAAAGGTCATAATCCGCACACCCTCACTCCACTCCTCCCGCACACCCGATCTGTGCGTTAGCCCCAGCTAACTGACTCTTCAGCAGCTACACCTCCTGTCACCCAGTCCTCTCCCAACACACTCTTTGCCATGCGATCGCATGTGCAACGCACGACGCACAACACACACACACCACACACACACACACACACCACAACACACACACACACACACACGCGTGTGCGCGCGCGCACACGAATGCACGCACGTACGTACACACACAGACACACCAACAAAACGGACGCACGCGCGCTCACACACACACACACACACACACCACACACACACACACACACACACACACACACGCACACAACACACACACACGGACGCACGCACACGCACACAGACGCACGCACGAACACACACACACACACACACACACACACACACACACACACACACACATACACACGCGCGCTCACACACGCACGCAGGCGCACGCACGAACGCACGTACTACCCCCCTACACACACACACACACACACACACACACACACACTCTCTCTCTCTCTCTCTCTCTCTCAAAAATGTGGAACCGTGGAAACGGGTTTCAACAGCGGTAATGATTTTCCGCTTCCTATCCCACGCCTGCACCTTTCAACACACACCAATGCACACACCCACGTACGCACCCAACCACACACACACACACACACACACACACACACACACAGGCACAAACATGTAAAGAGAGAGAGAGAGAGAGAGAGAGAGAGAGAGAGAGAGAGATGGAGGGCAGTCTGTCTGTCTGTCTTTTACCTGTTTCTCTCGCTGTTTTCATGCTTGCATCGTTTTCCCTCTATTTCGTTTCTCTCTTCTCTGTCTGTTGGCCTCTCTGTTTGTCTGTCTCTCTGTCCGTCACTTATTCCCTGTTTTTCTGTCTGTCTCCTGCTCTGTCTGCCTGTCTGTGTATGTGGCTGTTCATCTCTCTCTTTTTGTCTATCTGTACAACTGTTCTCTCTCTCTCTCTCTCTCTCTCTCTCTCTCTCTCTCTCTCTCGCCCCCCCCCCCTCTCTCTCTCAGTCGACTATAATCAATGTACTCTTACTTTGCTGCAACTATAATATGCACGATAATATTTGATTTTTGAGAAAAGCATGGGAACCAAATATCTTACATGTGGAAAATGTGCGCGGTCCTGTTTTTTTCCCCCCTTATTCTTCGACGAATAAGTTCTTGAGGTTATAAGAAATGGAAGACACTGCCCAAGTTTATCGCCAGAACCATTTGAATTATTTACTTTAGTATTGGCTAATAACGCCAACTTTTAATGCCTGAAATCTACACATATGCATGACCTTGTTAGCAGCGAAACCCATAGATATCCAATCGTCAGTACCTCTGTTTGTCGATTTAGCTGTTGGCTAGGCCTGTTAGTATGGAACAAATTAGACTGCTGCATAAAACATTTTATTTAACACTGTAACGTTTTGATGCAATGGGTAAACAGAACTGGACGACTAACTTTAAAGTACAAGAATGTGTAAATTTTGGGTTGTTTATTCCTGACTTTCGATAAAGACTCATATACTGTTAGTGACAATACTGCCAACACTTTATCTACATCATTGACAGATTTGAAACACTGTCGTTGTCTAAGGACTCATATACTGTTAATGACAATGCTACCAACACTATACCTAAATCATTAACAGATTTGATTCTCTGTCGTAATTTAAGGACTCATATACTGTTAGTGACAATACTGCCAACCGTATGTCTAAATCATTGACAGATTTGAAACACTGTCGTTGTTTAAGGACTCATATACTGTTAGTGACAATACTGCCAGCACTATACCTAAATCATTGACAGATTTGAAACACTGTCGTTGTTTAAGGACTCATATACTGTTAGTGACAATACTGCCAGCACTACACCTAAATCATTGAAACACTGTCTAATTCAATAGAATGGCACACTCAGT
This sequence comes from Conus canariensis, assembly GCA_033310375.1. Taxonomy (NCBI): domain Eukaryota; kingdom Metazoa; phylum Mollusca; class Gastropoda; order Neogastropoda; family Conidae; genus Conus; species Conus canariensis. The sequence continues at coordinate 60,139,729 of CM065716.1, read as the reverse complement.
CTAACCGTATTTATCTCAAAATGTAAATCGATCTACAAAATAGATTAGATCGGAAATGTAAAATAGATTGTGTTCCGATCTCAGGTGTTAGACACAGACATGTTTATTACTTCAGGTGTAGGATTCATACAGATACAACAACTACCACCACTACTACTACCGGTGCTGCTGCTGCCGTTGCTACAACTACTACTCTTACTGCTGCTGCTACTGTTATTACTACCACTACTTCTACTGCTGCTGCTGCTACTACTACCACTACTGCTGCTACGCTGCTGCTGTCACCGCCGCCGCTGTTGTTACTACTACTACTACTACTGAATAACATTTTTAATGCTGAACAATTAAGTAGTGGGAGAAAACAAGTGCAGGCTAACAATTCTTCAGTCATTAGAGTAATGACTTGGCAAAGATTTGAATTTAAAAAAAAATTGAAGATGAGGAAAATTGGGGGAAATATATCATAAATATGAGAAACCCTTCACTAGCTGCCTGAGAGAACCATCGTACTCCCCTTCGAAGGCAGATCTATTTGTATTGCCTGCTCCTAGGCCTTTCATCCGCTGGATCGAATAACATTTTTAAAGCGCAATATGTTGCATCAGCAGCGCCATACTCTGTGCATCCGCCATTCAATCCAAATCAAGCACAAGTCCACTCCTTCCCGTGTCTTTTCTCCCTCTGTACACCTGTCCCCCTCTACACACACACACACACACACACACACACACACACACACACACACACACCACACTCTCTCTCTCTCTCTCTCTCTCTCTCTCTCTCTCTCACACACAAACAAATTCTCTCCCCTGTCCGCCCACCTTCTATGCAATAAAGCTGACAGCATAATTCAAGAGGATCATTGCCGAAAATGGCATATTTCAATTTTTTTTTTAAACACTTGTATTGCATATAGAT
>CM065716.1:60133808-60136308 GCA_033310375.1 Conus canariensis | reverse complement strand
CCCACATCGTGTTACTATGAAATCATCATTGATACGGGGATTCAATTATGCCTCAAAATGGCTGTAACACAGATGATGCCTCCGGGGACTATGTTATGAGGGTTTTGAGAGAGAGAGAGAGAGAGAGAGAGAGAGAGAGAGAGAGAGAGAGAGAGAGAGAGAGAGAGAGAGATGCACGCACGATGTCAACATATACACTTACGGGTATGTATGTTCGCGTTCGCTCTCACGCAATGGACACTTGCACGCTTTATGCCCCCTCACTTCCCACCTCCCCCGCATCTCCTCTTCTTCTCCTCCCCCCCCCTTTCCCCTGCCTCCCTTCCCCTCGCCTACATACCCTCGCACATTCACACACAGAAAACGCTTTCAGAGCTGAGAACAGACTGGTGCGTGATAATAACGAGTTTTTGTTTTTTCCTCTGCAAGGAAACAAACAAAACTTCTCATCAGAAGAGGGAAATCTTCAAGATAACCCCCCCCCCACATGAACAACAATAAACTTCTTGCCTGGGATGTTTACAGGATGCTGTTTTACCCCCTTAATCTACCATCCCCTTAATCCCCCCCCCCCCCCCCCCCAAACACAGACACAGACACACAGACACAGACAGACACACACACACACACGCACACACACACACACACACACACGCACACACACACACACACACACGCACACACACATACACACACCAGAGAGAGAGAGGGGGGGGAGTGAGGGGTGAGAGAGAAGGAAGAGAGAGAGAGAGAGAGGGAGGGGGGAGAGAGAAAAAAAAGGAAAGAGAGAGAGAGAGAGAGAGAGAGAGAAGAGAGAGAGAGAGAGAGAGAGAGAGAGAGAGGGAGAAGAAATAATCACATTAAAAGGAAGACTAGGAAAGACAGAAAGATACACATTAGAAAAGACAAAAAAAAAATCCATAAATAGAAAGAAAGAAGACTCAAAAAGAAAAGAGGAATGAAATACACAGAAAAGAATCACAGAGAGACATTAAAAAAAAAAGCCATGCAAAGAAAGACAAAAATAAACATATCAAAGAAAAAAGAAAAAACAGACAGAAAACTGAAAATAACTACAAACACAGAAAGAAATACATACAAAGAAAGATAGAAAGAAAGCCAAAGAGAAAGAACAAAGAAGGACAAAGAAGCAAAAGACAGAACAAAAGAAAGATTAAAAAAAAAAAGAAAGACATAAATATAGGTATATAACAAATAAAGTCAGAAAGGGAAAGTCAGACAGACAGACGGAAAGACAGACAGACAGAAGAAAGAAAGAAGAAAGAAACAGAGAAGAAATACTAAAAGACAAGCAGGAAGACGGTAGCAATTAATTAGAAAAAAAAGAGAGAAAAAGACAGAAGAAAGGAAGATTACCACACACACACACACACACACACACACACACAAAAACTGGACGAAAGAATCACAGAAAAAAAAAAAAACGAAGACGGACAAAAATTCAGAGAGAGAGGGAGAGAGAGAGAGAGAGAGAGAGAGAGAGAGAGAGAGAGAGAGAGAGAGAGAGAGAGAGAGAGAGAGAGAGAGTGAAAAAAGACAGAAATACAGACAGATGGAAAAGAGACTACAATAAAAAGGTTTGACAGATAAGTAAAGAAAACCGATAAAAAATAAGGAATGGAAGACTGACAAAAACAAACAAATACAGAAAGGTTGAAGTAAGGACCTACCTACACATAGACAGGGAAGAAAAGAAAGAAGGACAGAAAGATAGAAAGAGAGATAACAAAGTAAGAAAGACACGAATAAAGAAAGGGAAAAAAAAGGTATACAGAGAAAACTGTAGGAACGAAAGAAGATGACAGAAAAAAAAGAAAGACAGACGACAGAAGGGGAAAAAGAGATAAAAAAAAAAAACCCTGATAAAAAGACTGATAGAAAGACGGCAAAAACAGACCGAAAGACAGAACCAAAAAAAAAAAAAAAAAGCCAGACAGAAACAAACACAGAAATGAAGACAGAAAAGAAAAGAAAGAAAGAACATTTAAAAGGCCAGAAATATAGAAAGAAAGAAAAAGAGAAAACGAAAGACATAAAAAGAAACAATGGCAGAACAATCATGGTAGAAACAACGCAGACAGGAAAAAAAAGACTAACAGAGAGAGAGAGAGAGAGAGAGAGAGAGAGAGAGAGAGAGAGAGAGAGAGAGAGAGAGAGAGAGAGAGACAGACAGACAGACAGACAGACAGACAGACAGACAGAGAGACAGACAGACAGACAGAGAGGCAGCAAGAGACAGACACAGACAGGCAGACAGGCAGACAGACAGACAGACAGACAGACCGACACTGACACTGACACAGACACACAGAGAAGCAGAGGAGACGGAGAGACAATGAACTTGGAATTGCCTTGGTGATCCGGCGCCTTGCTGAAGAGAGCGCAGGTCATGTGTTAAGCTAATGTGACGCCTGAACAGTGGTGGACGGGGGGAAGGGGGGGGAGAGATCGGGGTGGGTGTGGGGGAGGTGGTAGTAGC
>CM065716.1:60113808-60116308 GCA_033310375.1 Conus canariensis | reverse complement strand
TCTGCAACTAGATTTAAGAATGAGTCTGGACCACGCTTACACACGCTCCAAAAATGGCCAGATCCCTATTATTTTCATCGGCCTTATCAACTGCCTTCTGCTAAGCACGGAACACACGGAAATAACGCCAAAGCTTCAATCTAAGTTCGTATTCTAATAATTGTTTGCTACTTGCACTGGGCAAATGACCCAAACCAAGTATTTTGGTCCAGGACGTCCGAGACCAGCTATTCTGTTGATTTCTTCCTGTCCAGTCAATACCCGGGGCTCACATAGTGCCGCAACAGTCGCGTGACATTACGAGACCGGAAGATATCGCTTCGCATGGCTACTTCTCTCACCATTGTCATGTTTGAGGATTTTTTGTTGTTGTTGTTGTTGGGGGAAGGGGGGGGGGGTGACATGTCAAAATGACGTCAACGTTGGTTTGCATCGCCCTACCTCCTTCATGTTCTTTTCTTTTCTTTCTTTCTTTCTTTCTTTCTTCAGTCTTCCTTCCTTTCTTTGTCATTTTTCCCCTCTTCTCTTTTTGTGTCATTTTCTTCCACTAGATTTCTTTCTTTGCCTATTGTGAATACTTTCATTTTTTTTTCTCATCAAATTCAGTAATCATTCTTAAAGATGTATTCTATGAATCAATGTATTTCTTTAGAATGTAGATCAGAGGTGTGAAAAAGACCCTGCTTCTTGTTTCTGCTGGATGTACGATTTCAGACTATGTCTGTAACTTTAACGACGGAAGATGGCATGGTTTGGCCACGTCATTCGTCACAACACCCTCTCCAAAACCATCCTTCAAGGTACCGTTGAAGGAGGCGCAGACGAGGACGGCAGAGAAAGAGTTGGTCCGAAAATATAAAGGACTGGACCAAAATGACCATGCCAGATCTCCTCACGACAGCCACCAACAGAAGAGCCTGGAGAGAAACGGCGACTGCCTCATCACGTCCCCCCAGCGACCCCAGCGGTCAGGGGAATGACTGACTGACTGACAGACTGACTGACTGCCGAGACGTCCAAAGCTGACGTGTGTAATCACCGTCTTTGTGTCTGTGCTCGTAGACTACAACGCCCAGAGTGACACCAGTGTCCATTTCTCAGTATACAGCACAAAGTACATGTAATTTTTTTTAATAGTGCAGTGGATGGTTCACCACACATATGTTAACAAGTGCATATGGGCATGTGCAGTTATGTGTTACAAAACCGCCCTCAACTGCATTGCACACACACACACACACACACACACACACACACACACCCCACACACACACACACACACACACACACGTCACACACACACATACACACAAACACACACGCGCGCGCGCGCGCATACACAGATGTGTATATATGTGCGTGCGTTTGCACGATCCAGTGTGTGCGTGTGTTCGCGCGCGCGCGCGCGTGTGTATACACATGGGTGCATAGTTTTGCAGGGATGAAAGTAAGAAGCGAGAAAAGAAGACAATAGGAGAAGAAGAAAATGTTAAGAGAAGGGTCTACATAACTAGTCCTCCTCCCCCCACCCCACCCCCAGCTATCTCCATCAAAGAAAAAGAAGTTGTGACTCCATTGGGAAAAAAAATGAAAAGAAAAAAAAAAGAAAATCTTCCCGGTATCAATTTCAGTGTGAGAGAGAGGGTGACAATTGTACTAAGAATCTGAAACCGAGCCTTACTGAGCACCCAACTGGTGTGGAGAGAGAGAGAGAGAGAGAGAGAGAGAGAGAGAGAGAGAGAGAGGAGAGAGAGAGAGAGAGACAGACAGACAGACAGACAGACAGACAGACAGACAGAGACAGAGAAAGACAAGAGAGAGAGACAGAGAGAGAGAGACAGAGACAGAGAGAGAGAGAGACAGAGAGAGAGAGACAGAGACAGAGAGAGACAGCGAGCGAGAGAGGGAGAGAGAGACAGAGAGAGAGACATAGAGAGAGAGACAGAAAGAGAGAGAGAGAGAGAAGAGAGAGACAGCGGGGCGAGAGAGGGAGAGAGAGACAGAGAGAGAGACATAGAGAGAGAGAGAGAGAGAGAGAGAGAGAGAGAGACATGAAGGGGTGGAGTTGGAGGGATATTTGAGAGGAAGGGTGCGGGGGGGGGGGGGGGTGTTGAATTACACGTTTTCATCTTCGTCCTAGTTTGTTGTTCAATAACGGTTTTTTTTTACCTCTGCTTAATGGGTCTGCAAATGAGAGCACTTTCTGCTCTGTCCCTGGAGAGAAGGGAGCCAGGCTGTGTGTGATAGCAATGGTAGGCTGGCTTCGCGTCCCTGCTACCCGAGTTAGGGCTTTGCTGGTAGGGTAGGTGAGGAACTTGAGGCACGTCTGCTACCGAGTTAGGCTTTGCTGTAGGGTAGGTGAGGAACTTGAGGCACCGTCTGCTACCGAGTTAGGCCTTTGCTGGTAGGGTAGGTGAGGAACTTGAGGCACCGTCTGCTACCCGAGTTAGGGCTTTGCTGGTAGGGTAGGTGAGGAACTTGAGGCACCGTCTGCTACCCG
>CM065716.1:60106308-60108808 GCA_033310375.1 Conus canariensis | reverse complement strand
TACAGAGTGCTAGTCTGCGAACGTATCGGGTAGACCATAATAAAAAAAGGCGTCAATGTGTGAAGGAACGGTTATTTCTCCTTGTTCTTCCACTATGGCTACCTATAGTCATCGTCGACAGTCATTGGCATGCAAGGGTTCGTCACACCCTGCACAGCGTGGGGGGGGGGGGGGGGGGATGTGTAGGGTTTATTAGGTTTGTCATACCGCTCTCAAGGCTGTAAGTGCTGAGAGAGGAAGACATGGCAGTAGTCTCTGGGGAGGCAGGGTACGCGTGCAAGTCACGCATGGTTCTGGGGAAGACCAGGATCTGTTGGGGGTATTCAGTGCGGAAGGCAATGCGTTGGTACTGCTGCTTTTTTTTTTTTTAGTGGCTATTTCTACCCGCTGGAAGGTAGGGGCTGTCGGGTCGACGCATCTCACACATGCCTCCTCCTCCACCCCACTCCCCCCCCCCAAGTCGCCTCCACCTCCCCTCCCCCCTCCTTTCATCCACCTTCCATTATAGTACAAAACAGATGAGTGAATCTTCGACAAACGCGTCTTCTTTTGACGTCACATCCATAACCGACATAAAGATGCACAAAACAATGCTCCCCCATGATGGCTGTCAGCATGCAGACAGACAAGTTAGGTAAAAACAGACATGGAGATGTTATGACATTTCAGAAGAACAGAGGGAGAGAGAGAGAGAGAGAGAGAGAGAGAGAGAGAGAGAGAGACAGACAGACAGACAGACAGACAGACAGACAGACAGACAGACAGACAGACAAACAAACAGAGACACAGAGAGAGAGAGAACGATATCCATAACGATAACGATAACGATAGCAATATGTTATTAACAAAAGGCCAAAGCACCCTTTGAAAGGAAAACATGCAAAATAAAAGAAAACTGGTCACGCACTTTGGAGTACAAAATCAATCTAAACATATGCCTAGTGTTTGTATGAATCACATTAGCATCATATTACAAGGCTTCCCCTGTTTAAAACAACTTATATATATATATATATATATATATATATATATATAAAGAAAAATAATTCATAACACCTACATTTCTTAATGACAAAATTTAAGACTTAACTAAGTGAAGATGGCCGTTTATAATACTTGGCAGGAATATATTTTGCTCTTAAGTCATGAAGTACTGGACAACACAAAGTGAACTTCATACTCTGTACCGGATCCTCACATAGGGCACAAGAAAGTCGTATTATCTTTCTTATGTCTTTCACTATGCACTGTTACGTCTGAGACACCCAATCTATACTTTGTTGAATCACATTTGATTAGATCTGTTCATATTATTCCTATGCATGATTCTGCTACATCATTCATTTTGAATTGTCTGGGCATGGAGAATCTGTCACTAATTGGAATACTATCATCCTAGTCTTGCGCGCGCGCGCGCGCAAGCGAGAGAGAGAGAGAGAGAGGAGAGAGAGGAGAGAGAGAGAGAGAGAGAGAGGAGGGGGGCGGGGGGCAGGAGAGAGAGAGAGAGAGAGAGAGAGAGAGAGAGAGAGAGAGAAGCGGAGGGACTGAGGGGAGGGGAAGAAAGGGGGGAAGGGTGCTAGTTGAGGACAAGTAGGGCAGGGGCGGTGGAGGGGGGGGGGGGGGGGTAAAAAGTGAGCCGAATCTCTTCAATCACAAGCAATGCGCGGCAAAGTGTTGGTGTGTGACAAGCAACGGGGGTGAGACGATGCAGAATGAATTGAAATGCATGCTGAAAATAGGGGAGGAAAAAGGTGGAGTAACGCTGCAGCCTATTTCAGTGTCTGTTGATAGCGCTCTGAACAAAGTCAACCCTATTGCCAAGGTGCGTTGAGGAAACACAGTACACACACCAGAAAAAAAAAAAAAAAAAAACGCAACGATTCAAAGAACTCTTATTCAGCTTCAGACCGTATTCTACGTTCTGAAGGAAGATGTGCAAGGGGAAATAAGCACGAAAACATTGTCCGGACAGAAAATCGTGGGACTTTTAGACTAGTTTGGACTCCGCTGCTTTTCCGGCTTAGTTCGTACAGTCAGTTGGTGCAACGGCCATCTTGTTACGAGTTATCTCGTAAATCGATTGGAATTGGTTGCATGCGCGTCCACACTCATGTCAGGTGATATAGCAGACGAGTCACAGGGCACAGCAAGAGAGTGGAGAGAACGGAGAATCTCTGTAAAGGCCGTCCTTAATGGAAGGAATTTTCACATAAAAAACCTAGTTCGGCTAGTTCGCGGTCTTGCCGATCTCGTCTTTGTTCTTAATTGCCGATTTTTTTTTCGTTTTTTGTCCCCGATTAAAAATCGGCAAGATATGCGAACTCTGCCGAACCTGGGTTTGCAGTGGAAAAAAAAAAGCCCCCCCCCCCCCCCCCCCCGGATCGCTTAACATGTTCTGGAAGATGGTTTCGCGCTATGGGAAGTGAAAAGAGGAAAGCTCTCCCATAGAGGAAATCACTTTTTTTGCGATAACTCTCCTGTGATGGAAATCAGTTTGTGG
>CM065716.1:60098808-60101308 GCA_033310375.1 Conus canariensis | reverse complement strand
TCTCTCGCTCTGTCTGTCTCTGTCTCTCTTTCTCTCTCTTTGAATTTCTCTCTCTCTCTCTCTCTCTCTCTCTCTCTCTCTCTCTCTCTCTCTCTCTCTCTCTCTCTCTCTCCCCTTCATCCCCCCATCCTTCCACCCTATCGTGTGTTTCAGTGAAAGATGGAACAGGTACGTGTGTTTCTTTCCGTGGAAACGTCTGAAGCCTTCGCCACCTTAACCGCACACCACTGTCTGACAAGGAAACATGTTAACCACACATCTGAAGCCTTCGCCACCTTAACCGCACACCACTGTCTGACAAGGAAACATGTTAACCACACGTCTCAAGCCTTCGCCGCCTTAACCGCACACCACTGTCTGACAAGGAAACATGTTAACCACACATCTGAAGCCTTCGCCGCCTTAACCGCACACCACTGTCTGACAAGGAAACATGTTAACTACACGTCTGAAGCCTTCGCCGCCTTAACCGCACACCACTGTCTGACAAGGAAACATGTTAACCACACTCTGAAGCCTTCGCCGCCTTAACGCACACCACTGTCTGACAAGGAAACATGTTAACCACACGTCTGAAGCTTCGCCGCCTTAACCGCACACCACTGTCTGACAAGGAAACATGTTAACTACACGTCTGTCATTTCCCTGTAGATGTACAGCTTTTAATATTTTAGACATGTAGAAGTCTATTTTCACGTATATGTCTCAAAGTTCCATACATTAAGCACATATGTGCCTGTTTCTTTTATTAGAAAATTCTGGAAGTTAAAATATTAACCACATCATGTGCCTACTTCTTTCCATGAAAAAAAAATCTGAAAGGGTAAACATATTCAAGACATATGTACGCATTTAAAAAAAAAATCAAAACATCAACCACAACCTCTCTCTCTCTCTCTCTCTCTCTCTCTCTCTCTCTCTCTCTCTCTCTCTCTCTCTCTCTTTGTTTTTCAAGGGATGGTATGAAAGTTTGATACACTAATCACACACATGTTTGTTTTCATGGAAATGTCTGAAATTTTAAGACATTACTACACATGCGTCGTTTTTTTTTTTTTCTTCTCTGTAAATGTCTGATCCTTTCACACACGAGGCATGTACGTGTTGATTTCTTTCCAAGTACATGACTGATAGTTTAGGATATTAACGACACATGTGTGTGGTTCTTCCTATTAAAATTATGTCTGAAAGTTTAACACCTTCAGCACATGTGTGTCTTTGTTTCTTGAAACCATCAGAAAGTTGACACATCCAACACACATGTGTCTCTTTCCATAGGAATTTCTGAAAATTTTCACACCCACGTTAACTATATGTATATGCATGTATGTCTGCTTCTTTCTATAGCAATGTCTGAAAGTTTAACACAGACTGTCTGTTCCTCTCCAGGAAATATCTTAAAGTTTCAACACGTCCTATTCGTTTGTTTGTTTGGTTGGTTTTAGAAGTATGCACAACCCCCCCCCCCCCCAGCAACAACAACATCTGTCTCTTTGTTTTGTTTCTCTCTTTTTGGGGGGTTAGGGAAATGCCTGAGTAATACACATGTTTAACATTCTGTCCCCTTAATCCAACTGATTAATGTATGTCCTTTATTTCTTTTTCCTTCGTTCTTTTCTATCCCACTCTACGAAAATTTCAACTTGTCATTTCCATTTTATCGAAATATCTTAAAGTGTGGTTTTCCTTTTCTTCGTGTACAGAACTGTCTGACAATTTCAGCATTTGATGATTTGTTTATTTCTTTTCACAGTGCTGTCTGGAAATTTGATAACATTTAATCTTCCAATACTCTCTCTCTCTCTGTCTCTCTCTCTCTCTCTCTCTCTCTCTCTCTCCCTTTGATTGAGTGGATGGTCGAGTCAGTCTTAAGGTTTTTTTTTAACCTTAATGCATGACTCCTGTGCGTGAGGTGAGGACATAACGAAATGTTGCGAATTTATTTGTTTTTGTTAACTTTGGATTTGGTACACACTAGGAATGAAAGTGTACTATTTGTTTGCAGGAAAGGAAGAGGGAAATGTTTTTGTTCTGTTACCTCTCCCCCTTGTCAAAAGACCTCTTTGGTAATGACAATAACATATCAAAGTGTCAAAAGTGTCAAAAGTGTCAAAAGTTCTCTCTCTCTCTCTCTCTCTCTCTCTCTCTCTCTCTCTCTCTCTCTCGCGAGTCTGTGAGTGTGCGAGTGTGCATACGCACGCGCGCGTGTGTGCTTGTGGTGTGTGGTGTGTGTGGTGTGTGTGTGTGTGTGTGTGTGTGTGTGTGTGTGTGTGTGTGTTGTGTCTTTGCATGGGCGCGCGCGCGTAAGTGTGTGTATGCATGTAAGAGAGAGAGAAGAGGAGAGAGGAGAGAGAAAAGAGAGAGAGAGTGCATGTGTGTGCGCATGCATGTGTATGTGTGTATGCGCGCGCGCGCGCGCGCGTGCGTGTGTGTGTGTTTGCGTGTGTGTGTGTGTGTGTGTGTGTGTGTTTGCGTGTGTGTGTGTGTGATGTGTGTGTGT
>CM065716.1:60096395-60098708 GCA_033310375.1 Conus canariensis | reverse complement strand
CACGCTAGCCTTCGCTTGAACCTCGTAACTGTCTGTCTGTCCGTCCGTCTATCTGTCTGTCTGTCTCTCTGTCAGTCAGTCGTCTGTTTTCTGTCCGTCCGTCCTTTCATCTGTGGACCCGTCCGTCTGTCCGTCTTCTTTCTATCTCTCCATCCATCTGTCTATCTATCTACCTGTCTGTCTACCTATCTATCTATCTATCCATCTATCTATCAGTCAGTGCGTGTGTGTGTGTCTGTCTGTCCGTCTATGTATCCATCCATCCATTCATCCATCCATCCATCCATCATCTATTTATCTACCTATCTGAAACCTCCCTGTCTGTCTGTCTGTCTGTCTGTCTGTCTGTCTGTCTGTCTGTCTGTCTGTCTCTCTCTCTCTCTCTCTCTCTCTCTCTCTCTCTCTCTCTCTCTCTCTCTCCCTGTCTGTCTTACATTGACAGACAATGCTTGGACTCACTTGCATTCTTTCTGGAGTCTACAAACGTAGGCTGTCTAACGTTTTTCTGCTTGGCATTGCCCATTCTGTACCCCCATTTTACCACAAGTTTATTTGTTCCCTTGTTCCATCCTTGGCTGGCTGAACTTGAAGACTGTGGACTGGAGGTTCTCCTTGTGGCGGTGAAAATATCAAAGGAACAGTAAGTGATGCACATCCCTGTTAGACACCGCGGACGTACTTACACAACCAGTCTGGGTGCTGCTGAAGACACTCGATCAGGAGACGAAAGTCGACTCTAGACAGGCGAAACACATGGCTCTGTCCACGAGACAGAATTCAACGGTTCCGTCTGCTGACAGTGAAGGGTTTAACATCACTCTCAAACTTCCCCCTCCCCCCACCCCCTACACACACGAACTAACTCCTCTCTCTCTCTCTCTCTCTCTCTCTCTCTCTCTCTCTCTCTTCTCTTCTCTCTCTCTTGTTTCTCTTGCTCTCTCTTTTCTCCTCTCTTTCCCGCTCTGTTGCTCTGTCTCTCTTTCTTCTCTCTTGAATTTTCTCTCTCTCCCTCTCTCTCTCTCTCTCTCTCTCTCCTCTTGTCTTCTCTTCTCTCTTCTCTCTCCTTCATTCCCCCCATCCCTTCCACCCTATCGTGTTTTCAGTGAAAGATGACAGGTACTTGTTTCTCTTCCGTGAACGTCGAAGCCTTCGCCCACCTTAACCGCACACCACTGTCTGACAAGGAAAATGTTAACCAACACTGAAGCCTTCGCCACCTTAACCGCAACCACGTGACAAGAAACTGTAACCAACGTCTCAAGCCTTCGCCGCCTTAACCGCACACCACTGTCTGACAAGGAAACATGTTAACCACACATCTGAAGCCTTCGCCGCCTTAACCGCACACCACTGTCTGACAAGGAAACATGTTAACTACACGTCTGAAGCCTTCGCCGCCTTAACCGCACACCACTGTCTGACAAGGAAACATGTTAACCACACATCTGAAGCCTTCGCCGCCTTAACCGCACACCACTGTCTGACAAGGAAACATGTTAACCACACATCTGAAGCCTTCGCCGCCTTAACCGCACACCACTGTCTGACAAGGAAACATGTTAACTACACGTCTGTCATTTCCCTGTAGATGTACAGCTTTTAATATTTTAGACATGTAGAAGTCTATTTTCACGTATATGTCTCAAAGTTCCATACATTAAGCACATATGTGCCTGTTTCTTTTATTAGAAAATTCTGGAAGTTAAAATATTAACCACATCATGTGCCTACTTCTTTCCATGAAAAAAAATCTGAAAGGGTAAACATATTCAAGACATATGTACGCATTTAAAAAAAAAATCAAAACATCAACCACAACCTCTCTCTCTCTCTCTCTCTCTCTCTCTCTCTCTCTCTCTCTCTCTCTCTCTCTCTCTCTCTTGTTTTTCAAGGGATGGTATGAAAGTTTGATACACTAATCACACACATGTTTGTTTTCATGGAAATGTCTGAAATTTTAAGACATTACTACACATGCGTCGTTTTTTTTTTTTCTTCTCTGTAAATGTCTGATCCTTTCACACACGAGGCATGTACGTGTTGATTTCTTTCCAAGTACATGACTGATAGTTTAGGATATTAACGACACATGTGTGTGGTTCTTCCTATTAAAATTATGTCTGAAAGTTTAACACCTTCAGCACATGTGTGTCTTTGTTTCTTGAAACCATCAGAAAGTTGACACATCCAACACACATGTGTCTCTTTCCATAGGAATTTCTGAAAATTTTCACACCCACGTTAACTATATGTATATGCATGTATGTCTGCTTCTTTCTATAGCAATGTCTGAAAGTTTAACACAGACTGTCT
>CM065716.1:60066395-60076395 GCA_033310375.1 Conus canariensis | reverse complement strand
AGTTCTCTGTTTCTGAATGGTCCTCATCCTTCCACTTACGTCATTCTATTTCCCCACTCTGCGGCTTGACGGATGCCTGGGGGACGTTGATTGGAGCATTTTTTAAATTGTGTTCTTTGTGGTGTCTGGAAAGCCGTAATTGTCGAACATTCACTTGTTTGTTTGATGTTGTGTGTTACATAAGTGTACCTTTCACCTCTTTCTGTGTTTATCTATATCTGGGTTCATTAGTAAAATAAAAGAGTCTTCCAAGGCCAACAATGACCAACCTTTGCTTTGGCTCAACACAGACACCACTGTGTCCGTTAGATGAAGCAGACCGCTCTTCAGAGTTATCCCTCACTTCCCCGAATTTCTATTTTTCTTGTCCAGTACCACATTTCACAATTTTTCGTGTATGGTGTTGTCACTTTCATTTTTTCACTTGGCCATGCTGGCAAGACATAAGTATGGCTTCAATACACAATGGGAATCAGTACATCAGACATGTTTATCGTAAACGAAAGGTGATGTCTTCCTATTCCCAAGAGAATATACATGGTTATAGGTTGGGTATAGGATAAGTGACTACAAATAAACAAGAGAATGACATAACCCTAAACAACAAACCAGTATGACTAAGAAGGTGGCAGCCGGTTTCACTTTAAAGAGTAGCAAGATTCGAACTCACGACGTTTAGCATGACTGCTCCGCGCCCTACACTCAGAGAGCAACGAAGACGTGCTGTCTGCAGAGGTGAGTTGAACCAGAGTGTGTTTGAGGAGGTCACAGGACTGTCAGACAATGCCAGTGTGAACCCTTTGCCTATGTCACGTAAGCCCCCCATTGGCAACGTTGCAGACACAATGTGAGCGAGGTTTCCCCACAAACAGATGTTAAAGGCAAACCTCTGTTAGTTCCTAATGGGGACAGATACTTACAGACTGACACAGACAGACAAATGACTGGGTCTGTAAGTATTTGTGCCGCTGTGGATTTCCAGATCAACGGAGCAGTTGTGGTACAGGCTTTTCTCAAACTGAGAACATGAAATCTAGCTGACGACATTTACCTTGGATAAATGAGGTGCACGAATGCTGTAGGTACATACTGGGTAGTTACATAGAGATGGAGAGCTGCTTCTTTCTTGCATGTGCTATAGCTTCTCAGCTGCAGCGCACAGACATTGTTAGTAAGATAAAAGCGTCCTCTTATGACAAAAATGGCCATTGAAAGACAACGTAACACTGTATCCCCCAGAGGAGTATTATGATTGCTTTCTTGTCAGCTCATTCTATAACTTGGTCAAACTGACAAGACTGGCAAGACTCCGAGACGGCGTCATGGGACAATAGAACGATTACAACGGAATCTGCAATACTTCTTTCCTGTGCTGCAAACGAACAGTTACATCTTCAGGTAATGCACAGAGTAGGGGAGGGCGTGATGACTAAGCAACAGTATGCTGATGCAGTCCTATCCAGACATAACTGGCAGCGTGGCAGGAAGTGTCATTTTGCGTGGCAGCTCTGATTCTAACTCAGCACCTTCGGTATGGTTGCTTTGCGCTCTGAACTAAGGGAACAACATAAATTTGTCTGCAGGGGTGGGTGCAAGTGTTTGAAAAACGCTGCAGTATTGTCAGACTAAACATCGCCGGCGTGAGGGGATTGGTCTGTTGCGCACGTCCTCTGCTTTGCCTGCGGTGTTCTAGACAACATGTGGGCGAATTTTCCCACAAATTTTGAGGTACGACTCTGTTAAGGGCACATACTGACAGAGAGACCCAGACAGACAGATGGCTGGGTCTGTTAGCATTCTGGCAGCTCGGGGATTTCCATATATATGGGGCAATGGTGGGCTGTCTTGAGTCAGACTGGGAATATGAATTATGGCTGATGACATTCTGTTCGAGTGAAAGACGTGTAGGGGAAAGGTGGTGCACTCTCTCTTTTGTTTCTGCCTCAGATCCATACAGTTCAACTTGAGGATAATCTATTATTCCTAGGGCGCGTGGCACATGCTTTTTATTAGCCCGCAAGATTAATTGCATTCTAATCGTTTTTCTCCATTTTGACTCCACTTCTTTAACCAACAGCAATTCAAAATCTCTCTCTCTCTCTCTCTCTCTCTCTCTCTCTCTCTCTCTCTCGTTAAGCGAGAGCAATTCAGAATCTTCTCTCTCTCTCTCTCTCTCTCTCTCTCGCTCATACACACACACACACACACACACACACACACACACACACACACATACACACACACACACACACACACACACACACACACATACACACACGTACACAACGTAAGTAAAACAAATGCGTATCCTTGAACGAAAATAAAATGAACTGTCTCACTGTCATTTGAACCGTTGGAATGTCCAGCTGTAACCATCATGATGCTTAGAACTGTGACGGTAGAAAGCAAGAAAGATCAAGATGCTACAAAGAACGACATGGTGCTGGTTTGGGCATAACCTCACGAAGATGCAGAAATTGGAACAGACGAAGAAACTACTCTATACCTTTACATGCTCTGCCTCTCATTCCCAAACAAAAATATAGCACAATAAAACAAGACACATAATAATAATAATTGTCTCCCTTAAAACCCAAACAAAGAAACGCCTGTATTGCTTTTGTTTGGTTAAAGCTCATATTTCTAATTCACTAATAAAAATTTTGCAGTACAATTTGGAACCAAGTGACTGTCTGGAAGGTTTGAACTCGAATAGTTCATCCATGGAACCCACTGACTGTCTAGAAGGTTTGGACTTGAATAGTTTATCCATGGGACCCACTGACTGTCTAGAAGGTTTGGACTCGAATAGTTTATCCATGGAATCCACTGACTGTCTAGAAGGTTTGGACTCAGAGAGAGAGAGAGAGAGAGAGAGAGAGAGAGAGAGAGAGAGAGAGAGAGAGAGAGAGAGAGAGAGAGGTAAACGTATTATTTTGAGAGGTAAGGTGACAGTCATGATTTACACACTCGCCGACCTTGGGAGGAGAGGGGAAGGGGAATGAGTTTAAATAAAATTTTGAAGTGTCCGCTTTTTTTTCTCTTCTTTTTCTTTTGTTCAAACACTCAAGATTTATACGCTTGCTGATGTGCATAAAATAAGTCTTATTTCATAAAGTTTTTGCCCCCCCCCCCCCCCCCCCCCCTGTCTCTTCTAAAATAACCATGCCGTGGATTTGGAGTCAAAACGGCGTCAAAAACAGAGAATCACACGAACGCTTTTTCTTTTCATCAACCTGCAATCTCCCTCCCCTTCCCCAACAGCACACATACGCACACCACTGCAAACACGCGCACTTACGCATTGACACATATGCATAGAGCGCTCACACACACACACACACACACACACACACACACACACATACACATACACACACATACACACACACGCGCGCGCGCGCGGGCACGTGCACACACGCAAGCACACGCGCAAGCGCCCCCCCCCCCCCCCCACACACACACACTGTGCATAAATGTGTGCAGTGTTCGTCAGTGTAGGATGAGGGTGGGGTTTCCAAAAGGGATTCTGGGGTCACCCCCAACCTGAGGCTATGGGTGGCAACAAGCTAAAGAAAATGCCATTTCTGCCAGTTAGGAGGTGAGGAGTTGGAGGTCTAGAAACCCTCGGACACCATCCCTCCCTCTCTCTCTCATCCAGCCCTCTGTGTGTGTGTGTGTGTGTGTGTGTGTGTGCGTGCGTGCGTGCGTGCGTGCGTGCGTGCGTGCGTGTGTGTGTGCGTGTTAATGAGTGACTGAATGAGTGTGTGTGTGTGTGTGTGTGTGTGTGTGTGTGTGTGTGTGTGTGTGTGTGGTATGTGTATGTGTGTGTGCGTGCGTGTATACATACAGCGACACCACCACTAGGTGAAATACGACAATGCTTCATCCCAAAGTCACCAACCCACTTGGCTTCAGCATATTTCGTGCAAACACGAATTTGTCTCCTCTTCCAAAGGCTGTTTCGTGTTTGACGGCGAAACTCGTGGGGCCACAAATACATCACATGGGGGAATAGTTGAGGGGATAGTTTAGCTGACCGATTTCATCTCTTCCCTCAAGGCGCTACGGCGATAGGCCCTAAAACATTCCACTCAAAGTTTGCGAAGGAAGCAATAAACACACAGCTAACATGAGAACGCTCATAGTATGGGATGTGTACGTACACATATTGCAAACACAATTTTGCACAGATTGCTTTGGTTCAAACCTGTACCCTACTGTGATACACATGTGAACCATGACAGTTCGTGTTTTCTGGACATATTTAAACTTTGTGTGAAAGCCGCCTAAAAGATCCTAAGCCAATTTTCAGGGCTATGTATGAAATGACGATTACTGTATTCCTTACAGATCTCCCGCCCGAAATAAATATGACGTCAGAAGGGATTCTCTCAGTCTTGCTTTGGGTTTACTGAAGTACGTATCTTCTGTTGTTAATACAATGTTATTTGCTTTTCAAAATAAAATGTTTAGTTATTTAATTTTTTTTTTTCGTTCTCTTAAACGGTTTGTTTTGATTCTATTTTCTCCATGAGTCTTTGCACGAACTTCTGTTTCATCATCATTCATGCGTTTGTCCTCGTCCATCACCTCCTCCTCCTACACCATACTGTCATCTTAATCACCACCTGCCAGCGTTATTATTGTACTGTAGGTATTGCTTCTATCACGAGTGTGATGGATGTGATGATGAAAGCATCGATGATGATGTTGATGACGTGACAAAGATGATAATGAAGCTGGTCGTTTCTTTTATCTCTGTACATTTACGTGTATATTCCAGCCAGTTCTTCTTTCTCTCTATGGCAAACAAGCGCTATCGACGATCTTTATCCACCGAAAGCTGCCTGTAAGCAAAGAGTTATCACAGACGCTGACGACGAAAGCCATCCTCGTGACCCCCAGCCATCTGCTTCTAAGCCGGACCTGAAGAAACACATTAAGGGAGGGCTTCCCTATCGAGGACGGAGACAGAGAGGCCATGGATGGCATCGATCTCTCCCATGATAGGACCGTGGGGAGCAAAGAACTCCATCGCGCTTCTGAAGCACCGGCTGAGAGCTATTGCACGAATAAGGACAACTGTGGGAACGGTCTCCTGCGATAATGGCGCCAAATCTCGGTAAATTGCCGTTGATTTGTTTTTGGGGGGTGGTAGTTGTTGTAGCAGTGGTGTTTGTAAGGGTTGAACGGGGACAAAATAGGGAAAGGGTCTTGGAGCTTGATGTGGACGACAGGGCGGAAGGGAATGAAATAAAGCAGAGATGTTCATCAAGGACGAGGTCTGATGCAGAGAGAGAGAGAGAGAGAGAGAGGGAGGGAGAGACAGAAAGAGTGGGTGATGGAGGATGAGAAAGGGAGGAAGGGGGATAGAGGGGGAGGAAGAGGGACAACGAGAGAGAGAGAGAGAGAGAGAGAGAGAGAGAGAGAGAGAGAGAGAGGAGGAAGAGAGGGTGGAGGTACACAGAGAGAGAGAGAGAGAGAGAGAGAGAGAGAGAGAGAGAGAGACAGACAGACAGACAGACAGGCAGACAGATAGTCAGACAGACAGACAGACAGAGACAGAGAGACAGATAGCAATGTCAGCACACCAGAGATAGTCATCAATCACAGCAGACTGTCCTCATTGTGACGACAGGAGAGAAGTCAGTCAATCCTCGCCACCCTCCCTTTCTCTATACCCCCTCCCACTCCCACCCCCACCCCCCAACCTTCATCGTCCTCACTTGGCCCTCTCATTCCACTGGGAACAACGCCTCCTCGACCTCTGCCCTCACTAACGCCTCTTCTGTCCTAAGCAACGCCTCTTCTGTCCTCACCAACACTTCTTCTGTCCTCACCAACGCCTCCTCTGTCCTCACCAACGCCTCCTCTGTCCTCACTAACGCCTCCTCTGTCCTCACCAACGCCTCCTCTGTCCTCACTAACGCCTCCTCTGTCCTCACCAACACCTCCTCTGTCCTCACCAACACCTCCTCTGTCCTCACTAACGCCTCCTCTGTCCTATCTCATATTATGACCTTCCCATCCCTCAGTTCTTTCCGGCAGGCATCAGTAACACTGTGAACTGTGAACTTTCGTTTTTGTGCAGTCTGGCGTCTCAGAATGATAACTGCCCTGCTGTGTTTTCTGGTTTTTTTTTTTGGTTTTTTTTTTAACTCTTTGTCTGTCTTAGAAGTACAGTGAAAAGACTTTTCAATAACCTTGGAACATCCAACTGACTTGAAATGACCTAAGGTTTGAATTATTAGATAATTATTTAATTTTTTTTTTTTTTACTTGTCCTGACTATCAATTGTTTATCAATCAAGTATACAATAAGATACATAACTAAGCATTTTTTTCATGTACGTGTAAAATCAAGAGTATTTAAAAAAAATACTTTTGTTGCTTAACTCCTATGAATATAAACTGATTTGCAGTCTCAATTATAGCCGTATTTAATTTTTTTTAAAGCAAACGGACATCTCTCTCTCTCTCTCTCTCTCTCTCTCTCTCTCTCTCTCTCTCTCTCTCTCTCTCTCTCTCTCTACGTCATTCTTGTGCAGTACATGCTTCTCACAGTCCGTATAAAAAAACCCGTTTTTTTTTTTTCAGCCGGTACAATCTTGAACATGTACATCATATCACACGTGTTCCAAACAACAAAAGAAAGACAAATACATTCTGTATAATCCAGTTTTAGAGTCACTAGAAACTGTGTTCACAGAATTCTGTCATCAACTTATTCTTCGCTTTTATCAACAATCTCCTGGTGCCAGATTTGATACTAAAAAATAAAAGTTGAGCCAGAATTAGCGTTTGTTTTGTATAAAACGTTCCCATAACCTATCAGTTTCGGTGCAGCAAACTGTCAGAAGTTGGTCGTGTCTAGGGCACGCATGGCATGATGGAGGGCGGCACTCACCTATCTCCTTCTGCCGCCTTTAACTTTCCCTGAACTGAATCAAACACCTCTTCACTGCTGGGTGGACAGGACTCGTTTTACCCTGTTGGGATACTCACACTACACTCGAGAGTATAGTCAGTTCACTCCGACTTCGTTGAGTGCAGAAATTTATGGGAAGAGGTTGTGGAAAAAGATAGATAAAAGATATGATAGACAGAAAGGACAGTAGACGACAGTACAGCTAAGGAGGAGACAGAGTTACTGAGAGCGAAAGGAAAAGGGGACGTTACTAGCACAGAATGTCCAAAAGGAAGGGGAACTATTTGTATAAAAGACCCCCCGGTATCCCCACGGGGGATATGCGACTATCAACTCTGCATCTGACACACTGTGACTCCGGGCCCGTCTATATAGGTCTATACTGATTGTTGTTTTGTCTATACAGGTCTATACTGACTGTTGTTCTGTCTATATAGGTCCATACTGACTGTTGTTCTGTCTATATAGGTCTACACTGACTGTTGTTCTGTCTTCTTTCCTTAACTAGAGGACTGGCTGTTCTGAGGACTTAGGTTAATGTTGCAAAATTAGCATAAATGATACAGTATAGTTTACATACATAATCCACACTGATTACTGTGAAAACAAATATGGTACTGATGTGAATGCATGTACTGTGTAATACAACCACAATGTGTACAACTCTAATATTCATAGAAAAGCAACAGATTGTTGCTTGAAATAAATGTTTATTAAATTTCTAATTGCAGTACATGTATCACGAGTATATGTGTGTGCGTGCGTGCGTGCGTGCGTTGTGTGTGTGTGTGTGTGTGTGTGTGTGTGTGTGTGTGTGTGTGTGTGTGTGTGTGTGTGTGTAGTAGTAGTAGTAGTAGTAGTAGTAGTAGTAGTAGTACTTTAATTTAACGTCTCTTCACCCTCAAGTGACATTAGACACAAAAAAATGCATGTGAGAGAATCTTTTAAGTGTTGAGTGTTTTTGAGTAAATGTAACATCAATGCCATACTTAAGTTTTGAATTCTACAAACACAAATGATCTCAACATTACCAGCAACTATCAAAGAAAAATACCAACAGAATTAGAATGCAAAGTTTCTGAAAACAACTTAAGAAGATCAAGGTCATTAACTATTTTCTGTAATGTTATCGGATTTTGAAGGTTGAGCGCAGTGCCTCCATTTTTGAGCATTTGAGCTTTGATGGCAGGACAGTGCAGAAGCAGATGATTCGTAGAAATTTGACTCCCACAAACACAAATGATATCTTTACAAAATTTTGTTTTGAGAGCATTTAGACGAATCTTAAACATCAAAGACGTAACTGATCTGGATTTGATTTGACTTAAACTCTTAATTATTATATCTGAATGCAGTGTGTCACAAGCTTTTACACAATTATGTGAATATTGTATATCTAAGGTCTTCAACTTGTCAACAAAATTATCCTTTGCTAACTTGTCAAAGTATTTATAATATTCATGTAGATCTAGCTTAACATTAAGTTTAATTGTCCCTGCAGCATTGCGTGCTGCACTCTTGGCTGCTTGATCTACCTGTTCATTAAAGACAATTCCACAGTGAGATGGAATCCAATAAAAAGTAACACTGATATCTTTGCTTGCTAAGTGATGTACTAAGTGCTTGATTTCCTGTGTCATTTCAACCCGTGCCTTGGTATTTTGACCTTTGATGGCATATAATACTGATTTTGAATCCACACAAAATAATATTTTGCATGCATTTAAAGGTAACTCTTTAATGTGATGTAACGCCCTTAAAATGGCTATTAATTCAGCAGTGAAAATGGAATAATGTCTGCCAATATTATAACGTTTTAATGTTTCCAAGGAAGGAATAAAAAATGTTGATCCTGCACTGCCATTTTCTATTACAGAGCCGTCTGTGTAAATCTTGATATGATCAGTATACTTAATAGTGTGTGTGTGTGTGTGTGTGTGTGTGTGTGTGTGTGTGTGTGTGTGTGTGTGTGTGTGTGTGTGTGTGTGTTTAGCAGCATGCGGTGGTGCTTTTCCTTCTGATGTTTTCGACAGCATATGGGCAAACTGTCCCACCAATTTGGATGCAAGCCTCTGTTTGGGACAAACATACTGACAGAGAGACACAGTCAAAGAGATGGCTGAGTCTGTTGGCATTCTGCCAGCTCAAGGTTTTCCCAGACACATGGGCTAATGGTGGTAGTCTTATCTCAGACTGAGAAAATGAAATCTGGAAGTCCATATTCTGTCAGAGCCAAAGATATGCACGAATACGTAAAGAAGCGTGGGGCGCTGATCTCCATTTAAACCACGTTTATTTTGTTAGTTCAATGGCGTGGCCTGGTTCCCCAGCTTTGGATAGGTATTTCTTGCAAGTGTTGTAGCGTCTCCCTGCACGTGGCAACACCACAGCAAGAAAAACAAAAGAGTTCTCCTCGGACCATAACCACACCACCTGTCTTGGTGGAACGCAGACTCCCACTGGACCCCCTTTGTGGAGGATCTAAGATGAAGCAAACTACCCTTCACCATTACCCCTGCTTCCTCTCCCATCATTATATTACTGCATGTCCGTTTTCTATAAAGCACCAGATCTGACAATTTCTTTGTCACGTATTGTCCTTAACCTGAGCACGCTGACAAGAATCTATAATGGCTTTAATGGCCAACGGGAATCATCACATCAAACATAATCAATGTTAACAAAAATGAGGTCTTCTTTTTGTCTGAGAGAATATGGTGGGTACAAGCAGGGGAGAGGATAGATGACCACACAGACACAGTAGACTGACATCAGCGTGAACAGCAAACCAGTATGGGTAGAAGCCAGTGTCACTGTGTAAAGTTGCCGATGTTTGAGCTCAGGACCTTTGGCAGGCTGCTTCACTCTCTGTACTCTCTGAGCACCACAGACGTGCAGATTGTCGTTGTGGGTAAAACCAGTGTGTGTTTGGAAAGCACTGAAGTATTGTTAGAGTAAATATTGCAAGCGTGACATCTTCACCTCTGTGACGTAAGCCCTTCATGCGCAGCGCTGTAGACAACCTATTGGTGAGGCTTGCCACAAACAGATTTCCTGGCAAGCTTTCGC
>CM065716.1:60056395-60058895 GCA_033310375.1 Conus canariensis | reverse complement strand
ACTGAGAGAGACGGAGCACGATCAACACATCAGAGATTGTCACCAATCACAGCAGAATGTCCGGATTGTGACTCTAGGAGGGAAGTCAGCCAATCCTGGCCACGCTCCCTTTCTGTCTGTCTGTCTCTGTGTCAGTCTGTCTGTCTGTCTGTCTCTGTGTCTGTCTGTCTGTCTGTCTGTCTCCTGTCTTGCCCCTCTCTTTCCGCTCGTACCCCCCTCCCACCTCCATCCCCAACCCCGCCCTTTCTCATATCATCATCATCATCTGCCCATCCCTCAATTCAGTCCAGCAGGTATTGTCTGTGAGCTCCCGGAGCTTAAAACTTGTGCAGTCTGGCGTCTGAGACTGATAACCGTCCACCCGAGTTTCCTGTGTTCCACTCACTGTCAGTCCGTCTGTGTGGTACACTGACCACTCCTTGATGTCCAGTACATCCCATTGACTTGAAATCATCCGATTTTTGGAATTATCGGATTAGTGCTTAATTTCAATAGTGTTGCTTGCTCCAGCGAGAAAATGATACCAAACGATTTATTCATAGTAAGATATATTTGACTAAGCAGAGTTGTTTTTTCCACACTGACTCACGTAAAAATATTTTTTTTTTTTACATTTGTTGCGTGAATCTTAGGAATAGAAACTGATTTGCGCTCTCAGCTATGGTAGTACTAAAATGTGATGACACCAACACACACACACACACAAATAAACAAATGGGCATCTCTCTTAATCTCTGGCTACCTGTCGTGGTTGTACAGATATGGGTATCTCTCAGTTCATCAATGTGAAACATGTTTTCCTTCTGGACAGAATTTAAATAAAAACAAACAAACAAACAAACAAACAAATGGGCATTTCTCTCACTCTCTGCCCATGTGTCATGGTGGTGTGGGTAGGTGTATCTCACACTGCATTGAGGCAAAACTTGTTTTCCTTCCGGCTGATATCTAAATAAGGAAACAAACAAACAAACAAACAAACAAACAAACGGACATCTCTCTCACTCTCTGCGTACGTGTAGTGGCTGTGCGGGTATGTGTATGTCTGTCCACATAGGTGAAACATGTTTTCTTTCCAGATGGCCCAATCTTTTTACCTGTACACCGTATGTTCCCACAACAAAAGAAAGGCGAATTCATCGTCTGCACAATCCAGTTTTAGAGTCACCAAAATCGTGCTAACACAAATTTCATAATAAGGTTATTCAAGGCTTTCACAATCAAGCCCTCTGTGTCTGATGTCATACTGTGAGAAAAAAAAAGAAAACCAAGAAACCGGGACTGGCGTTTGCTTTTATAGACTGGTAAACAGGATATGTTGACAGTTATTCTGCCTACTGAATTAATATGACTGGCCACCCCAAAGACTTGTCCTAACATCGCAAAATGAAAATAAAACAATGCAGTACAGTTCACGTACAAAATATGTATGCATTACCGTAAAATATCTAATATTGACGATGAATGCATGGAATAAAATACTACCACATTGTATGTAGCCCTGGTACTCACAAAAAAGTAAACAACTGTTATGTGATATATTCTTTCTCTGGAACACGTATCCGTTATCTATCTATCTATCTATCTATCTATCTATCTATCTATCTATCTATCTATCTATCTATCTGTCTGTCTGTCTGTCTGTCTGTCTATCTATCTATCTGTCTGTTTGTCTGTTTGTCTGTCTGTCTGTCCGTCCGTCTGTCTATCCATCTATCTGTCATGGACAGTTCCAGGCTACGACAGGCTTATTGCTGAAATTGTGCAAAATAAACACTATGAAGTTGTAAGAAAAGAACACACGATAAAACAAACAAACCAACCAACCAACAGTGTAGAGAACGAATGCCGCAGCAGCATTTCAGAGGCTG
This sequence comes from Conus canariensis, assembly GCA_033310375.1. NCBI lineage: Eukaryota > Metazoa > Mollusca > Gastropoda > Neogastropoda > Conidae > Conus > Conus canariensis. The sequence goes on along the minus strand of CM065716.1, from coordinate 60,057,024 downwards.
GCATCGCGAGACATTTTTTCCCCACTGCTCCCATAATAAACTTATAACTCAAGCGGCAGAACCTTCACCTGCAGGTTTTATCCATCCCTTTCATGACGCGAAATAGCCAAAGATGTATATGATGACGATCGTCACCATTCCTAGCAGACACTGCCCGCTCATCAATACCCTATCGATCAATCAAAGGTGACGACAAAGATGATTGGCTCAGTCGGTGGCCCTTTGCTTGCATTGAAAGGGACTGGCTGATCAATTTTTGTTGTTGTTGTTGTTGTTGTTGTTGTTGTTTTATTCTACTGGTTGTGAATGGATTTTTTTCCAGACACTGGCTGCGTATTTGTTGCGGTGTTCGTTGCTTTTTTTTTTTTTTCGTTTTAATATCGTTTCATGTTTGTTTTAAGATTTTCATGCATTTTGTATTGTGATAAGATTTGAGAAATTAATGACGGTAGGAAGTTATCATCATCATCATCATCATCGTCATCATCGTCGTCGTCGTCTTCGTCGTCATCCTCCTCCTCCTTCTCATCATCCTCATCTTCATTATAATTTGTTGTTAATATTATTGTTGGTATCATTGTCACTTTCTGGTTCGTATTTCATCTAGAAGGCTTTGACTTGGCAAAACG
>CM065716.1:60036395-60038895 GCA_033310375.1 Conus canariensis | reverse complement strand
AATAAAGCATGGCCCCGCATCTGTACTTCAAAATTGTTCTTGTCCACAACAAAGAAAGGAGCAGATAAAAACCAAACCCAGGGGCAAGCCGTTACTTCTTCAGCAAAATTGTGAGTCACTGGAGACCCACGACGTAGGCAAGCTTTCAGTCTGCCAGAAAAAAGCAAGGGTCCTTGGATACCCAGACCGTACGGCAACCCCGCAACATTTTACGTAACGTCAAAACATTTAGCTCAGATTACGCATTTTCTATCTGTCTCGTCTGTCCGTCTTTTGTCTGTTTGCCAGTCTCTTTGTATGATAGCCTCTCTCTCTCTCTCTCTCTCTCTCTCTCTCTCTCTCTCTCTCTCTCTCTCTTCTCTCTCAATAACATTTATGTTTTGATGTATGTCTGCACAGTGATTAAGATCAGTGCTTCGTTCTTATGCTTATGTTGTGTATTTTTATGTGTAATCTGGAATAATATATTCATATGTACATAGATAGATAGACAGAGAGATAGAAATATAGATAGAGATAGATAGAGATAGAGATAGAGAGATAGAAATATACGTATATCATTATTATTATTGTCATTATCATTATTATTATCAATATTATTATAAAGGCAAAAAAAATTGGCAATGTACGGCGACTGTTAAATTAGCAGTCGAATAGGCAATCTTTTCGGAACTGTGTTTAATCATTCATTTTTGTTCCAAACTACCAATTTAGAAACGTCACCTGATTGGTAGCAAGAACTATCGGCATTCTCCCCTTCACTTCTTCTCCCTTGGTGGTACGGGCCGGGGGAGAACATGGCCCGCAGGTTTTGGACGATGTTGCGCTTCACGCAAACACTCTGCCCGATTTCAGAGGTGTCGGTTCGGCTGCTGGTAACTCCCCAGTTTAGGAGACATAAACAAGAGCCGTGAGTTCATTATCAGTGGGGGATCACTTTATGCAGAGAACAAAGGGGGGGGGGAGGGGGGGGGGGGGATGAGAAACAGGACGGAGAGAAGAAGTAGGGGATGCAAGAGGGAAGGTGAGACTGGGGATGGGGAGAGAACCAACATTCTGCGCAAAAGGTTGCTGATGATGTTTTTGTGAGGAAATTTTCTTCTTTACTTCCCCCCCCCCCCCCCCCCCCCCTGAATGCGCTGTAATGATACAACTTTTCGTAATACCACTAAGGGAGGAAGACACAGGGGAAGGAGGTAAGGGTGGGGTGGGGGTGTGTGGATCTGGAGCCGTCTGGGCGTCTCTTCCCACCCTCCGCACCCACCCTTCCCTCTGAGAGAGAAATCCCCACCGCACTCTGCTGTTTACCTGATTATATTATCAATGATACAATAGGACGGATTTGAGAGAGACAGAGGGGGGGGGGGGGAGAGAGAGAGAGAGGAGAGAGAGAGAGAGGGGGGAGAGAGAGAGAGAAGAGAGAGAGAGAGAGAGAGAGGAGACGAGAAAAAAAAAAGAAAGAAAGAACCGTATAGCTGACACTTGCAATGGTAGGCTACTTCTCGGATGTCTTAAATTTTGATCGTGTGAAACGAAATCAAGTGTACACCCAAAACTCCTGTAACTGTCTTGACTCTTCAAATGATAAAGTATTCAAATGATATCGTCTTGTGACTCGTTTGTCCACGTTCTCTGGGCGGTTCGCTAACATTTATTTAAGATTTGTTTAGATTTCCGCCTGCAGTCCTCTCGCTTTGCAACTAGATAAAGTATTGGTTTAGCAGAACCAAAATGAAACTTTAAAACATCTCAGCATTATTAGCATCGTGAAATAAGGGCTTCGATTTCATAAATTAGTAAGATATTCTCAGAATTTTGTGTACAATCATCTACTGCTTATTATCAGCCAATCGGTTGGAGCTATCGATATATGTATTTGAACTTAAGAAAAAAAAAGGTATCTCAAAACCTTTCACGATCAAACAGTTCTTTATGTATGTCAGGTCTATGATCAAACCCGAATGCATATGTCATAAGGAGAAATTCAAACAAGAAATGAAAATCTAGAATAATGATAATCTAGAACAATGATAACGAAGAATAAACTGAGGAAGAAGTCTGAAATATCGTTTATGGCATTGGAATAGGATAGTTTTATAGTATCAGTCAAAAAAACAAGACAAAACGTGCCGCAATGGCAAAATACTATCAACAAAAAAATATGACGATCTAAAAACCAAATAATATTATGCCATAACACAAAAATGACAGTCCAGTTTCCGTTTACACGGACTGAAATAGATGTAAACATTTCCAACTAATTTGGCAAATTGTGTCCCTTCCTTTTCGACTTAAAATAATCTAGTTCGCAGCCTATTTTTTTTTCCAAGTCACAAACAGCCTGTTCCATATACCAAGATGGGCGACAAGTGAAAGTACCGTCTGTAGAAGTAAGACAAGTACCGACGTAGACGTTCCAATCGTTTGAAGTGCGGATATTGATTGAACTGTCTGCAGAAATGCTGTTTCTCAAGGGACATAATCGTGTAACTTGTCGGAG
>CM065716.1:60018895-60021395 GCA_033310375.1 Conus canariensis | reverse complement strand
TTGACGCCGGGATATACTAAGAAAGTGAGCGTAGAGTACAGCTCTGTCGTGCAGTCTCAGACCACAACGGAAATCCATGGCATCATCTTCGTCCTCTTCATCCTCCTCAATCACCATAGAAATGTCTGACACTTGTTGTCCTTTAGGCTCTGCCCTCAAGGTGACTTCAGTTTGGGCTGACCTCTCCTCGTTTATGCCTTCGGGGTGATTGTGTCGATGTCACCAGAACTGGATAAATTCTGTCATTGGACGGACGTGCTAGCGCCCTCCGGAGGTAGAGCTCTCTCACGCCAGCTCTGTGACTAAGCAATTATTGCCATCAGTAGGAGGCTTAGCAAGTGGTGTCTTGCGTATGCTGGATCACAGCAGGCGCCGCTGAACATCGGAAGCAGTGCAGTGCCTCATCGGATGGGTTGCCTCAAGACAATTTGACACTGACTGCTCCCTATGGATTGCACCTGCCGGTGATGTGGAGGGACGGGCCAGGCTGTGGCTGGGGACAGGGGAGGAGGGGGATGGAAGGGGGGGGGGAAGGAGGTGGAATGAGCGGGGTGGGTGCAGAACCACTGAATGGTGCAGAAGATGAGGCAGGAACAAAAATCATATTGTTGTTTAGAGACATTCGAAGAGGATAATTCGTTTTTATTGATACTTTATTGCATGGGGCCATGCTGTGGCTTTGTCTGACTCCCCATTCACTAACAGTCAAGGTGTAACTTGGAATAGAACATTTGGAATCTTCCCCATCCTCCTCCATTCTCATCCGTCCTACCCCTGCACCTCCACTCTTCTCACCATCCGTTCTCTCTCTCTCTCTCTCTCTCTCTCTCTCTCTCTCTCTCTCTCTCTCTCTCCCACCCACCACACACACACACACACACACACACACACACACACAAGACAGACTGACAGAGAGACAAACAGAATGACAGACAGACAGGCAGACAAAAAAAAAGAAAAATAATCAGGTAGACATACAGCAAACAGAGACAGTGAGACAGAGACAGAGAGAGAGAGAGCAAGGTTAAGTTCCTTGTTTCTACATCCGTCCATGTGAAAGAATGATTTTTTTTTCCTCTCTAACCTTTTTTTTCCATCCGCCTCCATACTCCCCCCCCCCCCTCCTTCTTCCTTCCTCCTCATTCTATGCCCCCCCCCTCCCCCATTTTCAATACCTCCCTTCTCCCTTAACCATCCCCTTCTTCCCAAGTCACCCCTCCTCCTCCCCTCCCCCATCCCTACTCCCAACCTAGCCCTTTTCTCTTCTTTTCTCTGTAGGGACGTAATTCAACAGCCATACATATCTCAAAGAAAAGAAACGCTATCTACAAAAAAACCCATTCACCACATTTCATTTGTAACAATAACGTGTAGGGAGAAAGAGACAGCGGGCGGAGAGGGGGGGGGGGGGGAGGGAGGGGGGGGAGGGAGGGAGGGCCAGGGAGACAATGGAGAGGTGAAAGGGTTAAAGGGTGACGTGGGTGGTGAGGAATACCCATAGGCGTCATATGAATATTGGTAGATCAATTGGATTACCATGGAGACGAGAGAAGTAGACGGGACAGAGGTGGGGGAAAGGACGGAAGGGGGGGGGGGGGTGGTGGTGGTGGAGGAGGATGGTTGGGGTGGAGGTGAAGAAGAGAAGAGTTAGGAGGGAGAGGAAGAAAACATGGCAAACACAGCAAGAAGACGACATGGTGCACAGAGAGTAAGACGGAAGGAATGGCGATACAAACATTGCCAAACGAGAAACGGGAGAAACGCAGGAAGGAAGGAAGGAGGGAAGGAAGAAGGGAAGGAAGCAAGGGAAGGAAGGAAGGAATGAAGAAGGAAGGAAGGAAGGAAGGAAGGAAGGAAGGAAGGAAGGAAGGATGGAAGAAGGAAGGAAAGAAGGAAGGAAGGAAGGAAGGATGGAAGAAGGAAGGAAGGAAGGATGGAGTAGGAAAGAAGGAAAGGAAGGAAGGAAGGAATGGAAGGAAGAAGGATGGATGGAAGAAGGAAGGAAAGAAGGAGGAAGAAGGAAGGAAGGAAGAAGGAAGGAAGGATGGAAGGATGGATGGAAGGATGGAAGAAGGAAGAGGAAGGAAGGAAGGATGAGGAAGAAGGAAGGAATGGAAGGATGGAAGGAGGAGGAAGGAAGTGAAGAAGGAAGGAAGGAAGGAAGGATGGAAGGATGGAAGAAGGAAGGAAGCAAGGATGGAAAGATGGAAGAAGGAAGGAAGGAAGGAAGGAAGAAGGATGGAAGAAGGAAGGATGGAAGGAAGGAAGGAAGGAAGGAAGGATGGAAGGAAGGAAGGAAGGAAAGGAAGGAAAGAAGGATGGAAGAAGGGAAAGGATGGAAGAAGGAAGGAAGGAAGGATGGAAGAGAAGGAAGAGATAAGAAGGAAGGAAGGAAGGAAGGATGAAGGAAGGAAGGAAGGAAGGAAGGAAGGAAGGAAGAAGGAAGGAAGGAAGGATGGAAGAAGAGGAAGGAGGGAAGGAAGGGAATGGAAGAAGGAAG
>CM065716.1:60008895-60011395 GCA_033310375.1 Conus canariensis | reverse complement strand
CCATTTGAATTACTTGACATGTGGTGAAAGGGGGGGGGGGAGAGAGAGAGAGAGAGAGAGAGAGAGAGAGAGAGAGAGAGAGAGAGAGAGAGAGACAGACAGACAGACAGACAGACAGACAGACAGAGACAGACAGACAGACAGACTGACAAACAGACAGAGAGAGACAGAGAGACAGTGAGACAGAGAGAGAGAGGGAGATAGAGACAGACAGGCAGACCGATAGCGACAGACAGACATACAGACAAAGAGAGAGAGAGAGAGAGAGAGAGAGAGAGAGAGAGAGAGAGAGAGAGAGATAACCATGGGGTAGGTTGGGGTAGTGTGCGTGTGGGGTGATGAGGGTAAAACAAAACAAACAAAACCTCCCGTGAAAAAACGACGTACTACTACACGAACATTGTGGAACTTCTAGAACTGCGAGGAAGTTAAAGGTACCGAATTCAAACACACCTGTGCTCAGAAGAAACACAGACATCCTAGCAGCCCATCTGAACGTCTTGTCGCTCAAGTGGTACCAGTGCAGTGAAACAACCCCCCACCCCACCCCCGGGCCCCCGCCCACCCGAGTCCTGTCTTTCTTTTCTTTCTTTCTGCGTACGCAGGCTGATACTCCTGCGGACACTGCCTGTATAGACAGGCAGTGGAGTTTTGTGTGTATGACCGTTTTTTACCCCGCCATTAAGGCAGCCTTACTCCATCTTCGGGAAAGGTGCATGCTATGTGTAACGTGTCATCCACACCAACGGCCAAACTGGCCTTCTCTTCCGAAAGTTGGTGATGGGATTTTACGTGTGTGCAAGATGTCGTGCGTGCGTTCACACACGGAACCTCGGTTTATAGTCTTATTCGAAGGACTGTATGGGGAATGGAGTCAGAACCAATGTTAACTCCGAGGGAAAAATCCCCCTGTACCGAAATTCGAACCCGCAACACCAGGATCACGAGTCCGGCGCTCTACCAACTGAGCTATTCCGGCCCCCACCTCTCGATACCCTAACTTTTCTACCAAAGTTATCCCAGTCTGACATATCAAAGGAGGCGGTGGACGTCAAACCATGAATAAAAGTAAACAGTAATCTAAACAAACAAACGCAAGGTGGACGGGAATGGATGGGAAGAAGGGGGGTGGGGGGTGGGGTGGGGGTAGGGGATGGGGGGGGGAGGGTGGAGGGTGAGCTCCCCACAGGAATTTTCTGGCCCACGACTTGGTTCGGAACAAAGGAGTGGTTGGTTTAACTCCTAGTCCCTTTTGGCGAGCGTTCTGAGGGTATGCATTGAACTGAACAAGACGGATGTTTGTGGTCGCGCATGTGTGTGTGTGTGTGTGTGTGTGTGTGTGTGTGTGTGTGTGTGTGTGTGTGCGCGCGCGCGCGCGCGCGCGCACGCGTGTGTGTTCGTTAGTTAACGTCTTTTCACTTGGCAGTGGTATTAGCCCACCCACTCCAGTTCCTTCCCTCCCCGAATTTTTGTGTGTGTATGCGTGTGTGTGCGCGTGCGTGCGTGCGTGCGTGCGTGTGTGTGTGTGTATGTATATATGTGTGTATGTGTGTGTGTGTGTGTGTGTGTGTGTGTGTGTGTGTGTGTGTGTGTGTGTGTGTGTTGAAAATACAAAAATGGTCTATTCAGTTTTCGCAGTCCAGAAGACTCACATGAGCGCATAAGGACAGACAGTACTAACCAGCAAATCAATAACCAGCAGTCAATCAGTGTACCTTAACCACCACCACTCCTCACACACACACACACACACACACCACACACCACACACCACACACACACACACACATACACACACGCACACACACACACACACACACACACATTTACACAAACAGCACCATCACCACCACCACCACCATTACTACCACCATAACCACCACACCACACCACACACTGACCAACATAGCATATTCGCCATCATATCTTCTATGAGAACCCCATCGCCAGAAGTAAGAAAGACGCCGGCATCCAACGTCCGTCCTCCCAGGAAAAGAATTCCCGTGACTGATGCCCAAAAGAAAGAATTGTTAAAGTTGGCATCGGTGGAACCATTATATCTGATGTTCTGAGGAAGACCGCTCCAGACAGTAGGTCCTTGACAAGTAAAAGTTCATTCACCAAAACATTTGGTTCTTACAGCAGAACATACGATTGCCAACAAAGAAACGGAGCTGAAGTGGAGGTACATAGATGCTGAATTTATCAGAAAGAATACTCAGGACCTTGTACCTTGTTACAGATGAAAAACAAATGAAGGAAAACTGGTGGTATATTCTGGACAGAGTGTTTCAGTTTCTGTTTCAGTTGCATCAATAGGCGTCACTGCGTGCGGACTAGTCCATATACGGTACACCACCACATCCGCAAAGTTTTGGGGCCACACTGTGTATGATGTAAAGCTGATGGGTAAATACATTAATAACAAAGATGAGAGAATGTAAGAAGAGGGCCTCGTGCCTATGACTTAGCAGATGTCTGACCTACGCATCAGCCCAAC
>CM065716.1:59983895-59991395 GCA_033310375.1 Conus canariensis | reverse complement strand
TGAATATAGAATATACCTCCTTCGTAGCGCAAGAGGTCTACAAACCATTGATTAATCAATCTGTCTCGATTGGATACTCAACATAAAACAAAAACCCACACAAAACAAGACATGCGGAGATTTGAAATATGCGTTTCAAGATATGTGAAATGTACTTAAGAATTAAAAACTGTTTCCTCTCGTGTCGGGTTTTTTTTTTTTCTTTTTTTGTATTATCCAGTCATTTTGTCATGCTATACGCGTGCGTTTGCATTATAATCATTTGGCGTTTGGAATTTTGATGACTGTATGCATATTTCAAGCATGTGTGTAGAAAAAGAATGTAAAAAAAAAAACCCCAGTATCTCCGTCATACTCAATGACCTCAGATTCCAAAACCTGGCAAATATGCAGCAAAGGCAGAGAATTGTTTTCATGCACTGAATGGTCGAGGAACCGGTGCCAGTGCTGCCGACCGACAGTTTCTTCAGACAGCAGAGAACAGACATATGCCGCTGCCAGCCCAGGCACTTCACAGACTGCCCCTCCCAGAGCGCCGTAGGGAGGTCTGCAAGAAACAACAGCAGAACTCTTGACGTCCCAGTTGTCCAAATAGAACAATCAAGAAATAAAGGTTTTACGTAAGTATTGTCATGGACTGGAGCACCCTTCTGAATAGGTCCGTTCTTAATCGAAAGTACCACCAGTTCACGTATCTAGATTACAAACTGATAACAGTCTTCATTTCCCTCTTAACAGAAGCTCGCAATCCACGGTGTAGTTTGCAGAGACCGACAAACTGAACACCTGGTTCTGAACTGACGTTTGAACGATCTTTCCACAAGCGAGGGAATACACCCTGCAAAATACTGGTCGCTGGTACTTGACTACAATACATCGTCAGGTTTACTGAACTTGGAACTGTTTCAAACAGGATGGGAATGCGATTTGGGCCATTTCTTGGTCCGAAATGTAACTAATTCATTTTCACGGTGCTGCGAACTTGAATGCATTGGCTGTACCGAAAGAAAAGCTTTGCTTACATACCAGAATAGCCAATTTACGTCAGCCAACCACGAGCTGATGTCTGTCACTAGACAGGCTGTCAACTAGTCACAAAGTGATCTCTATTACAGGAGAGCGAACTTGAATGAATTGGCTCTGCCGAATGAACATGTTTGCTTACATATCGAGAATACAAATTTAGGATAACAACCGCAAACACATTTCCATTACTTGAGAGTTTGTGGACTAGTCACAATGTGCCGAATAAACATGTTTGCTTACATATCGAGATGCAAATTTAGGATAACAACCGCAAACACATTTCCATTACTTGAGAGTTTGTGGACAAGTCACAATGTGCCGAATAAACATGTTTGCTTACATATCGAGATGCAAATTTAGGATAACAACCGCAAACACATTTCCATTACTTGAGAGTTTGTGGACAAGTCACAATGTACCGAATGAACATGTTTGCTTACATATCGAGATGCAAATTTAGGATAACAACCGCAAACACATTTCCATTACTTGAGAGTTTGTGGACAAGTCACAATGTACCGAATGAACATGTTTGCTTACATATCGAGAATGCAAATTTAGGATAACAACCGCAAACACATTTCCATTACTTGAGAGTTTGTGGACAAGTCACAATGTACCGAATGAACATGTTTGCTTACATATCGAGAATGCAAATTTAGGATAACAACCGCAAACACATTTCCATTACTTGAGAGTTTGTGGACAAGTCACAATGTACCGAATGAACATGTTTGCTTACATATCGAGAATGCAAATTTAGGATAACAACCGCAAACACATTTCCATTACTTGAGAGTTTGTGGACTAGTCACAATGTACCGAATGAACATGTTTGCTTACATATCGAGAATGCAAATTTAGGATAACAATCGCAAACACATTTCCATTACTTGAGGTTTGTGGACAAGTCACAATGTATCGAATGAACATGTTTGCTTACATATCGAGAATGCAAAGTTAGATAACAACCGCAAACACATTTCCATTACTTGAGAGTTTGTGGACTAGTCACAAATCGGTTTCTACTGCAGGACAACTTTCATGCGGTTGCTACCCTTAGCGCGATTCCAAACAGTTCCCACGAAGTGTAGAGTGAATTTCTTCACCCTGCGAACTTTGGATCGACATGATTCGCAAAAATAACCGATCTTAGACCTTGAACCTAAAGATAGGTCAATTCAGAACAGAGACAAGGATCGCCGAGATCGCAAACGAGACGACCTAGCTTCGCGATCTAAAGGTTCATTTCAACTACGAACAGCCTTTGAGGGCTTGCTAGCACAGGGAACCAAAAGCCAAAGCTGATCAGGATACGAACTTCATTGTCATGAGACAATGCCCCAACTAGAAGGGCAGTCAGGAGAGCGCAGACATCCGCCACTGTCAAACGGTTTCTGAATGATCTCTTTGATCCCAGATTGGCACTGCGGATCTGCACCCCGATCTACTGGCTTTATACTTAAGACACAATTCATCTTTCCACCATGTTTTGTTCACATCAGTTCAGTGCCTTGCGCGTAATCCTACTAAACGGATCACGGATCTGCCCTTTGATCAAGATACGCACCATGGATCTGCACCGAAATGAGCCAAATTTCACAGGTTTGTTCTTGTACAACATCATTTTTTCATCAAAACTGGGCCACACTGGTTCTGTAGTTTTCATGTTATTTCGCTAGCAGGCAGACAAACCAACGAGCGCGAGTGAAAACACATCAGATTTGCTGAATAAGAGATGATTGTCGTTTTATCATGAGATGCCCCAAAAATGTAATGCGTCACAAAAGAAACTTCTACTTATAGTTCTGAGTTTCACACTTTTTTTTAAGAACAAGTATGTCCTACTGCTCGATTTCTGCAACGTTTCTCTAGCAAAGAGAGTGTGTCAGGATGATTCACTTTGTTCAGCGAAGATTTCTTTGTTTGGTATGTTTACTATTCGGGTTGAGTCTATTGAGAAAAATACTCGCCGTATGGTTAACCTCCATACTTCAAAAAGAGGTCAAAGGTAAATCAGTCTTGAAGTTTGCTAACATGCGCGTTCCATCTGGGAGAAATCCGTTCACACCTCCTGACGACAATCATACAGACTACAAAGAACAAGAGCCAGAGACTGAATCGTTATACAAGTTTGTAATGCGGTCACTGCCACCTGTTTCATGACTCGCCAAGGTTCACTGTCTGCCAAGCGGCCCACAACAGAAGAAAAAAAAAACTTCACATCATAAAATATTCAGTTACCATAAGCGTATACACAAGCTGCAGTATGTTAATAGCATACGACATTTACACGGACAAAAATTTCCGCTCATTCCAATATTTTTCTTTGTGGTTCTCCAACCTCCTTTTTCACATATGAAAAAAAATTCTCCCTCACCCCCCCCCCCCCCTTTCTTTTTAAGGTGGGGCCTCTATCCTTCTCTTTTCCCCATTAATTTCTTTAATCTCCAACAAGTAATCAAAACTCTCGCGCACCATGCCAGTCTGTAAGTTCTATGATCAAAACCAGTGTTTTGTCCTGTACTCCGTTTGTCCATATTGTCTGGCGGAACTAACACTCTTTTTTTTAAAATTTGCTTCATTTGTCGCCCTCAGGTACCTCGTTTTAAAACTTACTAATGGACATCATCAGGTGGACTTTTAGTGTTTTTGGCGTTTAATACAAAGTGTCAGGAATTCTTCTTTAAGATCATTATACATGTGTATGGTTAGGTTTTTCACTTTAATGCCTTTCCTCCATGTAAGAAACAAGAATCAAAATAAAATTCGAAGAAAAAAAAACATAATACTGTAATGGTTTTGGTTGTTCGAGCAAGTCTGTAAAAACAACAACAGGATCATCTTGAAACACACACACACACACCACACACACACACACACACACACACACACACACACACGCACGCACGCACGCACGCACGCACACACACACACACACACACACACACACACACACACACACACACAACACAAACACACAGTGATGCATTCTCACTGTTATCATTCCGCGTATGTACTGTTCCCATTGTTAATTATGGCGGTAATGCAATACAGACTACCCGTGTCAAGGCCGCCACGTGCTTGTGTTAAGAGTCAGCAATCCGTTTTGCTCATGTGAAATCATATGCCCTCTTGAGTTCGCCAAGGATATTGTTCTTGCAGCTCCATAGAAAATGAGTGCGAACACATTCGGATAAATACCATTCTATTAAAGCCAGACTGTGGGTCATTGTACACATTGCTATCACAGTAGGATAAAGGTTTGAAAGGAAACATGCTGAGCAAAATGTGCTTGTGTGGTAACTACCTCCCTTTGTGAGAGTTTCTGCATTTGTTTTTTTTGTTGTTGTTGTTGTTTTGTTGTTGTTGTTGTTGTTGTTGTTGTTGTTTGCTTTTACCTGTGTCCTCAGCAAACTTTGTGGTATACATGAACCTACGCTCCGGATCTCCATATCTCGCAAATGACAGTCACTAGCAAAGCCACAAGAGTGAAGGGGAGCGGGGTACCCTTCCCCCCACTTCCTTACTGTCAAAAATGGCATTTTCGCTAAGTGAAGGACCCCCAGAGGCCGTTAATCCTCGCTTTTATAATTATTTTGAGAGGAAAGTCCCTCCACGTTCTTCCCTTTACCTTTCTCCTTACAACATTTTGAAGAGGAGAAAGATGTCCACACCAATCCCCGCTCTCAGGACATTCGGGAACAGTACACAGCAACCCCCGCCCCATCCCTTCCCCTTCCCTACCCTGCTTGTACAAAAGTTTGGGACAGGAGAGTTCTCCCCCCCCCCCCCCCCCTCCCCGGGCTCTGATAAAAAAATTGGAGCGGACAGCGTTCCCCCTTCAACCCCATCCCAGACACTTTTACACCATCTGGGGAGTGAAGACCCCCAGTCCCGCCCTTGGAAAGCCTGCCTGCTCATTACCGAATTCGCCCCTGCGGGTTGTCAAGGCAAAATTAGCTCTTGCTCAACCTTCTTGACATATGACAAATCAAAGCAAACAAACAAACAAACAAACCGCAAAAAAAAAAAAAAAAAAAAAAAAAATGCTGAAACACCAACAAAGAACAGTGCACTAGGTACAGCCCTATTTCTGCATTGTTGTAAACTGCAGATAAAAGATGAAGACCGCTTCATTCGCCAGTATATTCATGTGCGTCATCTCCAAGTCCCCGCCCGGTAGGTAGGTAACCCGGCTAACCTCAGCAGCACGCAAAGTGAATGCAAGAGCATGTCGCTCACCGCGGCAAGGAGAAGGGTTGGATGCAAAACATCGATGAGAGTCATGGCGAAATGACAGCCCCTTAAGTGCTTCTTTGTTTCGAAGTGAGGTGACTGTAGGCGGAAACTGGAACAAGTTTTAATAGGAATTTTAACTCTGCCGGTTTACATGGACAGACAAATTACAAGACAAAACACGACGCGTTTCGACCTCTTAGGTCTCCTTCGGGCAAGATAAACAACATAAACAACATAATATATTTGATGGCTCGTTCTTCGTTTTCATTGTCCCGGATGTTGTTTATCTTGCCTGAAGATGACTAAGAGGTCGAAACGCGTCGTGTTTTGTCTTGTAATTTGTTTGTCCATGGTAACCGGCGGAGTTACTTTCAATTCCTTTGAAGAATTTTTTTTTTTTTTTTTTTTTTTGTTCTTTTAAAGGATCGCCGGAGAAACGCACTCTAGAATCAAAACCATTGTACAATGTTTGAATTTTTGGACAAATGCGCAACTTCTCTGTCACTTTTAGTTAAAGTCAAATAGTATGTAAAAACGGGAAAAGAAATAAATCCTTTTACTTATTTGTTTTGTGTAGTTAACCCCCACCCCCATTTGTACTTATTTCTTTATTCAGATTCAAAATGGAGTGACTGACGGCGGAGAACGAAGCAAAATTTAGAAAGAGAGGGTGTTAGTTACCGCCAATGACATTGACAAACAAAGCACATGACAAGACACGATGCATTTCAACCACTTGGGTCTTCTTCAGGCGAAAAAATAAATCACATTTAACATTTAAGACAGTACAAACAAAGAACGAAAATGACTCATCTGTTGTTAGTCCATGAGTCATTTTCGTTCTTTGTTTGTACTGTCTTAAATGTTAAATGTGATTTATTTTTTCGCCTGAACAAGACCCAAGTGGTTGAAATGCATCGTGTCTTGTCATGTGCTTTGTTTGTCAATGTCATTGGCGGTAACTAACACCCTCTCTTTCTTTATTCAGAGTTTATGGTTGCTTTGTATTTTTAGACATCAAATTACTGGCAGGTCTAAAACAGTTACCTGCGATTATCTCTCTAACATTCCGTCAACATGAACAAACAAATAAAACAACAATAACAAGAATAACTTGAACCTGGAGACGAATTTAGTACTACTCTCACGATAAACAAAAATAGACGATGATGTTTGTTCTGTTACATTGGTGAGACTGTGATAAAGCACTTTCTATCCCTCTCCCTTACACACACACACACACACACACACACACACACACACGCACGCACGCACGCACGCACGCACGCACTGAGACGGTGATAAAGCACTTCCTATCCCTTTCCCTAAACAATCAAACACACACACACACACACACACACACGCGCGCGCGCGCGCGTGCGCACCCACGCACGCCCCCCCCCCCTCCCACACACACACACACGCGCGCACACACCATGATAAAGCACTTTCTGTCCCTCTCGTACCCCACCCCATACCCCCCAAACGCGCGCACACACACACACACACACACACACACACACACACACACACACACACACACACACACACCACCTTCCCACTCTGTTCTTCTCCTCCCCCCTTCTCTCTCCTCGCCCCCTTTACCTTGTAGCCCTGACTCCTCCCTTTTTCTATCCCCTCATTCAATGCTTTCAATCATCACTCTACCCATCTTTCTCCATCCATCTAAATCTCCTTGTTTAATGAAGTGAATACTTACAAGCTCGTCTCCGTCTTTCATTTGAACAACTTCTTCTTCTTCTTCTTCTTCTACATCTTCTTCTTCTTCTTCTCTCTACATCTTCTTCTTCTTCTTCTTCTGTTTACAAGCTCTTCATCTTTTTCCTCCTCGCCTTCTTTTTGAAAGTTCCTTCTTTTTTCCTTCTTCTTCCTCCTCCATTTACAAGCTCTACCTCTTCTTCTTCCTGTCCCCCATTTTCTTCCTCTGTTTACTTCTTCTTCTTTATGGTCTTCTTCTTCTTTTTTATGATCTTCTTCTTCTTCTTCTCCTTCTTCTTCTTCTTCTTCTTCTTCTTCTTCTTCTTCCTCCTCCTCCTCATCCTCTTCTTCTTCTTCATCATCATGATTATTATCATCAACGTCATCATCATCATCATCATCTTCTTCTTCTTCTTCTACTTTTTCTTTTATTTCTTTCTCTTTCATTTCTTCTTCTTCTTCTTCTTCTTCTTCTTCTTCTTCTTCTTCTTCTTCTTCCTCGTCTTCTTCATC
>CM065716.1:59971395-59973895 GCA_033310375.1 Conus canariensis | reverse complement strand
TCCCAACGGTGTTTCTTTTTTTTTTGTCTAGGGCATGCAATACACGACGTGTTTCTTCTTTTCTTTATCTATTTCTTCTCTTTCTCTTTTTTTTTTTTTTTTTTTTTTTTTTTTTTTTTGTTACTGCGTGTCGTGTCGTCTTCAATTTCTTCACTGAGCGAACACACTTCCTTCGTTTTATCTTCCTTGCCTCCCTTTTTTTCTTGTTTCATTTCATTTTTTTTTTTTGCTGGTTTATTTTTCCTCTCCATTTTTGTTTTGTTCAGGTTCAAGCACAGAACTGACACGACCAGCTGACTACCTAATCTGTCAGGACAGGGAAAACTTAATAAAAAGGTTTCCGGCGACAAGAGGGGTTGTTGTTGATGTTGTTGTCATGTGTGTTCATTGCTTTATTTTGTTTTGTTTTGATTTTTACTCTGATGTTTATGTCATTATTCACAGTGAGTGGTAGCAAACGTCTGTCTTACAATTTTTTTTTAAAATTTCATGTTGAATATGCTTGATATGCTTACAAAGGCCTCTCTCTCTCTCTCTCTCTCTCTCTCTCTCTCTCTCTCTCTCTCTCTCTCTCTCTGTTCTGTCCTTTCGTGTGTGTGTGTGTGTGTGTGTGTGTGTGTGTGTGTGGTGTGTGTGTGTGTGTGTGTAAGCGTCTTACGGGTTTGTTTGTTGTGAGTGCTCACAAACTTTTGGGTTCCCCATGTTTATAATAATTCTCAACCTCTTTAGTTTGTTAGGCTCTCTAACATAATCATCAGAGATGATTTCATCATCAAGTCATCTTCATTAAAAAAAAAAAGTCATCTGACTGAGTAATTGGGGTTGACTTTGCATTTGACCTGCGTGAAACAGAGTTGGTAATTAACTGTGTCTAAACCTGCCTCTAGTGTTCAGGATTTTATGAGGTTCAGGGCTGTTAGTTTTTGACAGTTCCATGTGTACACTGCTCTCACTATCAGCAGCTTTCAGCCGTAATATCGCGAGTCTTCGTGATCGGCTGGGCGGAAAACAACTGGTGTGAACTCGGTGTGACGTGATGTAACGTGACGTGACGTGTTTTACACAATTTGTTTACTCCCAGATACCATACAAACCGTGCGCCAAGATGTTCCACCTGCACGGAGGGGTTTCACAGTTTAGGATAACACACACTCAGGCGCGCACGCACACAACCATTCGAAACACACACCACACACACACACCACACACACACACACACACACACACACCAACGCACGCAGCCCGCACACACACACACACACACACACACCACACACACACACACACACACAACACCACATAGCACACACCACACACACACCACACACACACCACACACACCACACAAACCCCCAGCAAAACGCGTGCGGCGCGCCCGTACGCACATACCACACACACACACCACACAACACACACACACACACACACACACACCACACACCACCACACACACCACACACACACAACACACCCCACAACACACACACAAGTATGTTTGGGACTATTCTTCTCATTTTAGTCACCGACTCTCTTCGGAGTGTTAACATTGGATGTTCAATTCTTTTTTTTTCTTCTTTTTAAATTGTGTATAATTACAATTCCAACCTACTCTCAGTGCTCAACGGACGGCCACCGAGGTTGGCTGGACTATAACCAACGTGACTGGAAAGATTATTTCGGACTCTTTCCAGGGGGAAAAGCGTGACATCTCTTCTGTACCATGTGATGTCGATTTATGTTTTACAGCATTACATTCTCTTGTATTATGTTGCATTATATTACATTGTGTTGAATGACGTTGTATTCTATATAGTATTGCGTTGTGTTTCTTTCATTGTAATGTATAGTATTACGTTGTGCTGTCTTGTGCTGAATTGTGTTGTATATGACTGTGTTGCGTTGAACTGTGTTGTGTTGTTTCGTAATGCACAGCATTGTGTAGTGTTAAACTGGGCTGTGTTGTTTTGTAATGCACAGCATTGTGTTGTGTTAAATTGTGCTGTGTTATTGCGTAATGCACAGCATTGGGTAGTGTTAAAACTGTGCTGTGTTGTTTTGTAATGCACAGCATTGTGTAGTGTTAAACTGTGTTGTGTTGTTTTGTAATGTACAACACTGTGTTGTGTGAAATTGTGCTGTGTTGTTTTGTAATGTACAACATTGTGTTGCGTGAAATTGTGCTGTGTTGTTTTGTAATGTACAACATTGTGTTGTGTGAAATTGTGCTGTGTTGTTTTGTAATGTACAACATTGTGTTGTGTGAAATTGTGCTGTGTTGTTTTGTAATGTACAGCACTGTGTTGTGTGAAATTGTGTTGTGTTGTTTTGTAATGCACAGCACTGTGTTGTGTGAAATGGTATTGTGTTGTTTTGTAATGTGCAGCACTGTGTTGTGTTAAATTGAGCTATGTAATCGTGCAATGCACAACACTGTGTTGTATGAAATTGTGTTGTTTTGTAATGTACAGCACTGTGTTGTGTTAAATTGTGCTGTGTTATT
>CM065716.1:59943388-59945888 GCA_033310375.1 Conus canariensis | reverse complement strand
TTTTTTTCAGTCTGTATGCTATTTTTGGCACCATGACTTGTTGGCACCAGTGCTGGTGTGGGCTCCGTTTTCCCCTCTCCTAGCAGTATTTCTGTTTCAGACTGTCCTTTTTTTTTTTTTTTTTTGCTCAGTGGTTTGCTCAGATTCTACTGCTTTCAGCTATTTCCTCTTTCCCCTCCTTTCTTCTCTTTGTCCTTTCCAGCAACATTTGTTTTTCATCCAGACTGTATCCTACTTTGTTCTCCATGTTCTGCGCTTAGCCGGCATTGGTGTTGGCTATGTTTTGTTTCATCCATCCTCGCGCTGCTTTGGTTTTTGTTTTTTTTCTAACAGTTTGCGACGTTTTGTTCCACGTCTTCTTCAACAAGCATTAATACGGGTTACTTCTTCCACACACACACACACACACACACACACACACACACACACACACACACACACACACTCTCTCTCTCTCTCTCTCTCTCTCTCTCTCTCTCTCTGTTTCTGTTTTGTTTTCTGTGTCTTTTCTGTTTTGTAAAATGGGAACTGGTGTTTTAGTAACGTCCTTGTTATGACCGGTTATTCTTCGATGTTTTATAGTTAGTTATCCATTTTTTGCTGTTGCTGTTAATGTTATTCTTATAGATTAGGTTCGTCTAATATCACATAATGTGTATAGACGTTAAATGGAAGACCTAAACACACACTCTCTCTCATACACACACACACACACACACACACACACACACACACACACACACACACACACACACACACACCTCTATCCACTTCTGCTTCGTTGCAGTATATTTTCACACTGTGTGCATCTCATACAAGCAGCACTGATTGATGCTATTTTACCCCTGCTTCCTAGTTGATATTTACTTTCAGACGATCATGTTACTAGTGGTCCATTTCCTGTACAGTCAGTACTACTTTGGAATATCCCCCCCCCCTCCCCCGCCACACACACACACACACACACCATCTCTCTCCACACGAGAGACACTTCCTAACAGTGCGTTTTTTCCAGACTATATGGTACTTATTTTTTGTTCCATATTTCTTTCAGCCGGCACTGATCTCGGCTACCACCCTCTCCCCCTTCCCCTCCTCTCTGCGGCACTTTTTTTTTTCCAGACTGTACGCTGCATGCCAGTTTCTAGCCAACATGCTTTGTTCCTCTGTGTTTGGCTCTCCTTTCATGCTTTGTTCCTCTATGTTTGGCTCTTCTTTCATGCTTTGTTCCTCTATGTTTGGCTCTCCTTTGTTCCTCTGTGTTTGGCTCTTCTTTCATGCTTTGTTCCTCTATGTTTGGCTCTCCTTTGTTCCTCTATGTTTGGCTCTTCTTTCATGCTTTGTTCCTCTATGTTTGGCTCTTCTTTCATGCTTTGTTCCTCTATGTTTGGCTCTCCTTTGTTCCTTGTGTTTGGCTCTTTTTCATGCTTTGTTCCTCTATGTTTGGCTCTCCTTTGTTCCTCTATGTTTGCTCTCCTTTGTTCCTCTTATGTTTGGACTCTCCTTTCATGCTTTGTTCCTCTATGTTTGACTCTCCTTTCATGCTTTGTTCCTCTATGTTTGACTCTCCTTTCATGCTTTGTTCCTCTATGTTTGACTCTCCTTTCATGCTTTGTTCCTCTATGTTTGCTCTCCTTTCATGCTTTGTTCCTCTATGTTTGACTCTCCTTTCATGCTTTGTTCCTCTATGTTTGGCTCTCCTAGCTAACATGCTTTGTTCCTCTATGTTTGGCTCTCCTCTCAGCTTTTCAGCGCTACCTTGTGTGCAGTCTTGTTCAAGAGCGCCAAGTTTTGCTCACTCACTTTTCTTCCCCTTCTTCCTAAAACTGCTTGTCTTTTTCTACTTTATACCGCTTGTTAACTACGTGTTCCGTTCAGCCAGCATTCGTTTGGGTAGTTTCGCCCAATAGTTCACTAAACAGTAATTAAAAAAAAAGAAAAAAGAAAGAAAAACCCAAGAGAAAAAAAATCCAGCCGCATACATTAAAGAAATTCACATCTACCTACCGATTCCCGTTCAGGCTCATTAGCGAGATACTGAACGTTTGAAACGCGATTATGCGTGGATAATCTGTCTAAGTCTGTCTACACCTTGGAGCCAGTTTAAGGGTTATACAGTATTTGCACTGCAACGTTTTTTGTGTTTTTTTTAATTTCTGGAAACATATCTTACGTTCGGACGAAAACAAATCCTGCTTTCATCTTCTTTTCTTTTCTGTACTTTCCTTCTCTCTTTGTTTCTTTCTCTCTTTCTTTGTTTCTTTCTTTCTTTACTTCTTTCTTCTTCCTTTCTTTCTTAATTTTTTTCAAGAATACATTTTTTTGTTGTTTTTGCTACATATCCCGTTCAACCACAACTAAATGTGGCACTTGTTTTCCTAACCGAATAAGCCACCATACTTTCCTGTCGTGTGAATCTTTTTTTTCTCACGCGCTGCGTTCAGCCTGTACTAAACTTAGCAATTTTCCCCCGATACAAAGTACCGCCTTTGCTTAGCGC
>CM065716.1:59905888-59908388 GCA_033310375.1 Conus canariensis | reverse complement strand
CACACACAAATACAGACACACATACACAAACACAGACACACACACAGAACACACATACACACACGCGCGCGCGCGCGCGCGCGCCACACACACACCACACACACACACACACACACACACACGATCCCTTCAAATTGCCCCACAACGTCTAACAACAGTCCCTATCGACTTGCTGACTTTTAACTCGAACTCACCACAGGCAGGAACCCGCTGAATTTACACCCCCCCCCCCCTCCGCCACTCCCCTCCCCCTCCTTTTTTCTGAATTATGGGCAGAAGCTGGCAAGGGCCGACAAATCCCATAAATTCAGTCCCTGCTGGGACTAGAACCGACGACCTCCCTTCACACAGCAAAGTCTATGACTCTAACCACTGTAGACCACGGTGACCGGTGACCCAGACTGTTCCATTTTCTCAGCGAACTACGTTTGCAACTGTGCCAAACGCGCAAAATACAGAATAGCAATGAAGTTGGCAAAATTTGTTTTACAGTAAACTTGGATATATGAACATCGGATAAAGAAAAGAATATAATTGAAGCATGCGTGACCTTAAACACCAAGTGCCAACGGATGTTTCCATCGACCAAAAGCAAATGGAAGAAGCAGAGAAGTTCACATACCTAGGCAGTTCCATCAACAACGCCAATGATCTCGACCATGAACTGAAGTGTCGAATTGGGAAGGCAACATCAGCGTTCAATCAGCTGAACAAAATATGGAACAGCAAGAAATTCTCCCTTGGAATCAAACTGAAGTTTTATAACTCCAGAGTGATTTCAACACTGCTATAATATTATGGCTGTGAAACCTGGCAACCGAAGACCACCCAGGAGAAGAAACTCGACGCTTTTGACACCACGTGCTTACGTAAGATCTTGGGCATCAAATGGTCAGACTTTATACCAAATGAAGAAGTCAGGGAGAGGTCCAAACAGTTCCCCGTGTCAACCATCGTCTGCAGACGGCGCCTCCGCTGGCTGGGTAATATTTTGAGATTACCCTCATCAAGACCTGCAAACCAGGCCATTAAATGGACCCCAGTAGGCCTGAGAAAAAGAGGACGACCCAGGATGAGCTGGCGACAGACAGTGGAGAGAGACCTCAGACTCGTTGACAGAGGATGGAGTGACACTACCAGACTGGCTGAGGACCGTGCACAGTGGAGCGCCTTGACTGCCTCATGCGTCGAAAGACACGGGAGCTTCTAAGTCTAAATAAGTCATACGTTAGTTGGTCTTTATGCAAGCCTTCTACATCTCCTGGTCTATTTTGGAATATCAGAATATTCTGGTATTAGAATTTTTTTTTTGCAATCAAGGAACGAAAGCGTCGTGATTCCTGTTTAACAACAAAATAAAAAAGACCAGAAAAAAAAGTGAAGAACATTAGTCTGTTATAATACAGTTCTTATTAAACAAAGCCAAACAAGTCTGTGGAGAGAGAGAGAGAGAGAGAGAGAGAGAGAGAGAAGAGAGAGAGAGAGAGAGAGAGAGAGAGAGAGACGTTTAATTTCACCTTGATTGTTATGAGTGCATGTAGGAAATCAGAGGTTTCTTGATTGGACGTTGACATTAGGTCTCAGGTGGCATTGACATGACGTTTGCACGAAGAATCAGTCTCGCTCTCCCGTCTGTTTATCTGTGGGTAAGATTACTTAAGATCGGTTTGGCGATTCTTCACCAGATATTGGACTCTAAGTGGTAAACTTGGTATCTATGTGATTAGAATTAACTTTGGCGTCTCAGGGTCTGAAATTGCCGAAATGCCCAAAGAAAAACAGTTCGATACTACGGATTACTTTACAGTGACCAATCTTAAACCTGTGCAGGGTTTGGCATCAGCGCGCAGAATTTGTGTCCCTGTCTCGCAAGCTGGAAAAGAACAGTGAGATAGGGACAGTTTCTTTTCATTTCACTTCTTAACGTGTACTGAGAAGGAATACATGTCGGGTATTTAGGGGACTGCAGTCTCTTAACGTGTACTGAGAGGGAATAAATGTCGGGTATTTAGGGACTGCAGTCTCGTAACGTGTACTGAGAGGGAATAAATGTCGGGTATTTAGGGGACTGCAGTCTCGTAACGTGTACTGAGAGGGAATAAATGTCGGGTATTTAGGGGACTGCAGTCTCGTAACGTGTACTGAGAGGGAATAAATGTCGGGTATTTAGGGGACTGCAGTCTCTTAACGTGTACTGAGAAGGAATAAATGTCGGGTATTTAGGGGACTGCAGTCTCGTAACGTGTACTGAGAGGGAATAAATGTCGGGTATTTAGGGGACTGCAGTCTCTTAACGTGTACTGAGAAGGAATAAATGTCGGGTATTTAGGGGACTGCAGTCTCTTAACGTGTACTGAGAAGGAATAAATGTCGGGTATTTAGGGGACTGCAGTCTCTTAACGTGTACTGAGAAGGAATAAATGTCGGGTATTTAGGGGACTGCAGTCTAGCAATAAAAGCGCACGCCTCATTATTCTCGGGCAAGTTCCGGACGGTTAAA
>CM065716.1:59895888-59900888 GCA_033310375.1 Conus canariensis | reverse complement strand
TATTCTGACCAATCAAAAACGTAGCTTCATACAGATGCAAGATGACTCTCTTCTATGTTACCACAATCATTGCACGTTCAATGTATCTTTCTGTCTTTCTGCGTACGCAGGCTGATACTCCTGCGGACACTGCCTGTAGACAGGCAGTGGACTTTTGTGTGTATGACCGTTTTTCATCCTGCCATTAAGGCAGCCATACTCCATCTTCGGGGAAGGTGCGTGCTACGTGTAACGTGTCATCCATACCAACGGCCAAACTGGCCTTCTCTTCCGAAAGTTGGTGATGGGATTTTACGTGTGTGCAAGATGTTATGCGTGCATTCACACAGGAACCTCGGTTTATAGTCTCATTCGAAGGACTGTATGGGGAATGGAGTCAGAACCAATGTTGACTCCGAGGGAAAAATCCCCCTGTTCCGAAATTCGAACTCGCAACCCCAGGATCACGAGTCCAGCGCTCTACCAACTGAGCTATTCCGGCCCCACACGTTCAATGTAGATGTCAGTCTTCTTGCCATAATTTTCATTCATACATTCTTATAATCACAAATAAAATATACATCCAGGTAGGGCACCGTCTATTACTAATGTACCAGTAGGCCTGATTTTTAAACATTTTTTTTCTTGCCAAATATTCGACGTGTCTCAGCAAGATGGTCGATCAATACACCCCAAAGTGTGAACTTTATGGCCGGAAGTAAATTTCCCCTTGCCCGCCGAAAGGGCCCTGTCCACAAGTTCACAGAAGGTCCAGTGAAGCGTGCATGTCACCGTCTGTCCCTTCTACCAATTGGCCAAGGGTTTCTGTTCTACAGCCTCAGCCGATAAAGCGCACAGTGGAATGCTGATTCCTGGTGATGACAGTTTCAAACTCCAATACACGACAAACGAAGTTGATGTGTTTTGTCTCATAAGATATTTAAAAAAAAATGAATAAATGAATAATACATAATAGTCAAGTACACTGATAAACAAACAGACCAGGAACTACAAAAATATATGAACAGATAAATGAGTAAATAAATAAATAGATGAACAATAAATAAATAAATGATAAATATGTCAGTAAATAAATATACGTGAATTAAAGGAATGAATAAGCAAATACATAAACATTTGGAACAATGGATAAAGTATAACTGGAATCCGGAATTCCAAAGAACATGAATTTGCTACGCTTTACTAGTAATAGAACATATAGGTTTTTTTTTTTTTTTGGTTTTTTAATCCTGTGCGTTTGCTTACTTATTTTTTTCATTTATTGATGTGTTTCTCTATTTATTTATTCACATGTTCATTTCTGGAGCTCCTGGCAACAATGTGAGAAGACACACCCAGACAAAGTACAGCCAGTGGTCTACATCACAATTCAGAGTGGTGTGATTACTCCGGTCATTCAACTAACACAGAGGAAGGTCACCGTTATCTGTCAACAAGGTCAGTCGTCAAGATAATCAGCGAGTATGTCGTCATCGCATGACGTGATCGGATGGGAACAAAGCACCTGAAGGAACCGAACAGACGGGTCTCGCAAGAAATCTCTCCCAGCCCAAATTTGACCCCCGGCCCATGGCCATTCATGGCGTACCGCAAAACAGATTTGTGGAAATCTGCAAGGGAGGTAGTCTGTGTTACAGCTCGCGTTCAGCGAGAGTGACTCCGTCATTTTTATAGGACAAACAGCACTGGTGGACACGCTCAAAGCAATTGAGCCCGACCAGTTAGCTGCAAGTCCGAGAGAGGAATGCCATAGATGAGAAACGGTGCGCTTGTATGCAGACAATCAATATCCTGATCGCTTCAAATCAAATAGCCCTAAAACTGAGAAAAGGTAACATGCGTTTTCTTCCCGTAATTTTCTTTACCTCTCTGTAAGAGTTCTGTTTTGTCTTGTTAATCAGCTGAACACTTCGATCAGACATAGAAAATGGAAAAACCTGTGTGTGTGAAACGGTACGCATCTAATGCAGACACTGTGTTACACACGGTTTGATTTCACCTTGTTATCATTATCATCGATTGGTTCAGCTTTACATGCCTCGGGTTTGGCATGACATTTTGGTTACCAAAATAACGCACGCACAACTCGCTAATGATCTTGACCATGAAATGAGAAAAGATAACTCCACATGTCATGGAAATGCTTGCGTTATCTCCCCTGATTTTCTTTCCCAGGTCTATCGTCCCCGACGTGAAGAGACACGTCTCACTGGGATGGTGGCTGTGAACGGATCTGTAGCAAAGATAAAGGCGTTCTGGTTATAATTCTAACATTTGGAGAAAGAGATCACTGTCAGATTAACAATACGTGCGTGTATCTATCTGTCTAATCTCTCTCTCTCTCTCTCTCTCTCTCTCTCTCTCTCTCTCTCTCTCTCTCTCTCTCTCTCTCTGTCCGTCTAAAACACTGACCGATGACTGCGGGACCTGAATATGTAAAACGAACGCAGAAGAAAACGTAGGAACATTGATCCTATCGGAAGAAAAACGGCAACAATTGTTGTTGTTGTTGTTGTTGTCGTACCCTGGCTAAAAGACTCCAGGGATCATCCGAACAGCCGAAGTACTTGAACACTATGGTACAAATGTATCAGCTGGGGATGAGAACATTACGAGTGTGACCGTTTTTGATTACCCCGCCACGTGGGCAGCCACACTCCGACTTCGGGGGATTTTGGAGACTGATAATGTTATGCTAGGAGCTTGTCACAACTGAAGACAATCCCCGCATAACTATGCAGAGCATAGCAACATTTTGATGTAGCCTTGGTGTTCTAGCCTATGTCAATTGGCCTGACACAGCCTTAAGCCAAGGCGGAGCAACAATTTGAACCAGAAGTCTTCAAAGGCAAAGAAGTAATCGTATAATGTATGTCATAATTTTCATGATGCACGTAAAAAAAAAAAGACAGTTAATACGGGAGGGGGGGAGGGGGGGGGGGGGATGTTGGTGCGAACGTAAATAAAGTACGTAAAAGGGGAAAGAAGACATAAAAAATGCAGTTGCAATGGACGAGAAATGTCCGGAGGTTCAAAGATTTCAATTAAAAAAAAAAAGTCAAAGGATATAAGGATATCAGAGAGACATCAGACTAGAGCGCAATACTCCAGTTCCTGAACGTTTCATCACTTCGGAACACCGTTTGTTTTATAGGTCAATCGCAGCTGCGTGGCAAAACCTCTCCTTTTATTCTCGCAGAAAGTTCCTGGAATCCTACATCATCCACAGGCTTGGAACTGTGACAGCAAGAGGTCTCAACAACCGTTCGGACGTGTTTGCCTTTCCGCCGTCAGTGGGAATCCAAATTGACGCTTGACCTTTCTTCGGACAATGCCTATGAGAACTTGAGACTGAAAGTATGTGGGGGTATGTGTCGGTGCGCGTGCAAGAGCATGAATATTTGAGTGTGTGTGTATGTGTGTGTGTGTGTGTGTGTGTGTGTGTGTGTGTGTGTGTGTGTGTGTGTGTGTGTGTGTGTGCCTGCGTGCGTGAGTGGGTAAGTATGCGCATGTGTGCGAGACTACGCTTATGAGGACATCAGACTGAAAGAATGCGCGCGCAAGCGTGCGTGCGTGCGTGCGTGCGTGCGTGCGTGCGTGTTGTGTGTGTGTGTGTGTGTGTGTGTGTGTGTGCGTGCGTGCGTGCGTGCGTGCGTGTGTGTGTGTGTGTGTGTGTGTGTGTGTGTGTGTGTGTGTGTGTGTGTGTGCGTGTGCGTGCGTGCACGTAGTTGTCGTTACGTGTTTATGTAAGAGTGGTTGTGTGTATATGGATTTTTTTTTTCATTTAAGATAGACAGATAGACAGACATAGAGATGTTCGTATGTATGCCACTTTTTTCTTCCTCCAGACATTCCTCTTCCTCTCGAATTGCCCTATTTACTTCCCTCTTTTTTATCTCCCTTTTATTTACGTCATTTTCGGATGTAAATCGGATCCTTCCCCCCGCCCCTCTACCCCAGGTATTCCTCTTCAACCGGAATTGTTTAATTTTAATTATCCTTTTTTTCTCGAACGTCATCAAAATTATGACATGATATTACACTGCCTGTGCCTTTGAAGAGCTTATAAATCAAGACATTGCCGCTTTTCTTCCCGTTGAATCAATAACCCTACCCCTTCTTTTGTGATGTTTTTAATCCGCCTGTCTGTCTGTCTGACCATCTCTCTCTCTCTCTCTCTCTCTCTCTGTTTGTGTGTATGTGTTTGTATGTGTGTGTATGTATGTGTGCGTGCGTGCGTGCGTGCGTGTGCGTGTGTGTACGTGTGTGCTTGCGTGTGTGTGTGTGTGTGTGTGTGTGTGTGTGTGTGTGTGTGTGTGTGTGTGTGTTCCTAAGTTAAGGAAAGGTCACATCCTAGAACAATATGGATATTTTCTGTATGCCAGTGCGGAGGAAAGCTGCTCTTCGGTTTTGAACAGCGCTGTTAGAACTGAAAGTGCTGTGCAGCTATCGAAAATCGGTGCTGGCCAGGAAATCTCTCCTGCCTCCGCGAGATAGCCAAGAGGCCATTGACGGACCATACGAGAAGCGCAATCTGGCATCATCTCCTATTGTCTGCAGGCTCCTTGGTGCCAGAGACTGCAGCATATTTCTGACTACTGTACTGACCGATGGCGCCAGCCTCCACGTAGACTGCAGCTCATAAAAAGGGGGGAAGAACAAACAAAAAAGAAATGGTGGGAAGGGGTGTGTGTGCTGGTGGACTGAGTGGTACTGTGGCACCGCATTCTCCTCAAGTTAAAAACAGCCTGGGTTCCACACAGGGAACTCTGTTGTGACGATGAGGTTATTCAATGCAATGCAATGCAATGCGATGCAATACAACACAATACAATACAATACAATACAGTGCAATGCAATGCAATGCAGTACAATGCAATAAAGGATAATGCAATGCAATCCTGCACAATGCATTAAAGGACAATGCATTGCAATGCAGTACAATGCATTAAAGGACAATGCAATGCAATCCAGTACAATGCAATAAAGGACAATGCAAT
>CM065716.1:59875888-59878388 GCA_033310375.1 Conus canariensis | reverse complement strand
CACTATCTACACTACACTACACTACACTACACTACACTACACTACACTACACTACACTACATTACCCTACACTACACTTCACTACACTACACTACCTTACCCTACACTACACACACCACACTACACCATACTACACTACACTACATTACCCTACACTATAACTAAACTACACTACATTACCCTACACTACATTACACTAAACTACTGTACCCTACACTACACTACATTACCTACACTACACTACATTACACTACACTACATTACCCTACACTACATTACCCTACACTATACTACACTACACTACATTACACTACACTACAGTATCCTACACTACACTACATTACCCTACACTACACTGCATTACACTACATTGCACTACATTACACTACACTACATTACCCTACACTATATTACACTGCACTACATTACCCCACACTACACTACACTACATTACCCTACACTACACTACATTACGCTACACTACATTACACTACACTATACTACACTAGACTACATTACCCTACACTACACTACACTACACATTACACTACATTACACTACACTACACTACACTACACTACACTACCATTACTCTACACTATACTACACTACACTACATTACACAACACTACACCACATCACACTATTCTACACTATACTACAAACTACACTACATTACACTACACTACATTACCCTACACTACACTACATTACACTACACTACACTACCCCACACTAACTACACTACACTACACTACACTACAGTACACCGTATTACACTACACTACATTACCCTACACTATACTACACTATACTACACTACACTACATTACCCTACACTACACCACACCACACTACACTACACTACTCTACACTATACTACACTACACTACATTACACTACATTACCCTACATTACACTACAATACATTACCCTACACTACACTACACTATATTACCCTACACTACACTACACTACACTACCACTACACTACACTACATTACTCAACACTACAATACATTACACTACATTACCCTACACTACATTACCCTACACTACATTACACTACACTACATTACCTTACACTATACTACACTACACTACCCTACCCTACACTGCACTACATTACACTACATTACCCTATACTATACTACACTACACTACATTACCCTACACCACACCACACCACACTACACTACTCTATACTACACTACACTACATTACCTTACACTACATTACCCTACACTACACTACATTACATAACACTACATTACCCTACACTATACTACACTACACTACATTACCCTACACTACACCACACCACACTACACTACACTAAACTACTCTACATTATACTACACTAAACTACCCTACACTACATTACCCTACACTACACTACATTACACTACACTACATTGCCCTACACTACACTACACTTCACTACACTATATTACCCTACCCTACCCTACCCTACCCTACACTACACTACACTACACTGCACTACACTGCACTACGCTACACTACACTACACTACACTACACTACACTACACTACACTACACTACACTACACTACACTACACTACTACAAAACAATCCATTACAATGTGATAGCGTTGCGATCTGATGTAATGCGATACAATAACACACAATACACTGGAATGCAATGGAATACAATATAATTCGATCCGATTCCATCCGATCCAACACAATACAATAGAATGCCATACAATACAACATAATGCAATACAATACAATACCATGCAATACCTTGCTCTATTGTATAGTCCAGCACAATGCAGTGCGAGGCAGTGCAGTACAGTCCAACAGAAGAAACACAACACAATTCAATACAACACAACACAACGCACGACCATGAAATACCAGATATCCAGAACAACTTTATACAACCCGACACTAAACCGACCTACCACAACACAACACGACACGATACCATACAACATCACATAACGCAACGCAACGCAACGCAACGCAACGCAACACAATACAATGCAAGACAATGAAATACTAGACGTAACAAAACAATACAATACAATCGCTAGTCGATAAATGCCCTCTCTCTCTCTCTCTCTTCTCTCTCTCTCTCTCTCTCTCTCTCTCTCTCTCTTCTCTCCCAAAGTGTACCCTTTGTTCTCAAGTTCCTTAGCTTTTTGCCACCAGCCCTGGAGCCCTATCAGATTTTAATGTACCACGCGCCTCCGAATACAGACAGAAATGTACACATCACGTCTCTTAGAGAGTTTGGTAAGCCTTATGTTTAGTGTATAGACGTTAGGAAAAGTCCCCAACACTGTCACGACATCACATGTTTAGAAATCATGGTTGGGAAGGCCGGCCAGCTGGGGTAAACGAATGGTCAGCTCAAACACATGCACACACACACACACACACACACACACACACACACACACACACACACACACACACGCACGCACGCACGCGCGCACACACACACACACACACACACACACACACACACAC
>CM065716.1:59865888-59870888 GCA_033310375.1 Conus canariensis | reverse complement strand
CAGACAGTTGGGACTGTCCCACCATGCTTTATGTGTCTTTACACGATGCATGGAAATGAACAAGAAAGCAGAACGACTGCCAACATATCTGAAAAGAATGAGCCGATACAACCAAGATCTTTCTTTCTTTCTTTTTTTCTTTCTGCGTACGCAGGCTGATACTCCTGCGGACACTGCCTGTATAGGCAGGCAGTGGAGTTTTGTGTGTATGACCGTTTTATTATCCCGCCATTAAGGCAGCCATACTCCATCTTCGGGCAAGGTGTATGCTATGTGTAACGTGTCATCCATACCAACGGCCAAACTGGCCTTCTCTTCCGAAAGTTGGTGATGGGATTTTACGTGTGTGTAAGATGTTGTGCGTGCGTTCACACACGGAACCTCGGTTTATAGTCTCATTCGAAGGACTGTATGGGAAATGGAGTCAGACCCAATGTTAACTCTGAGGGAAAAATCCCCCTGTACCGATATTCGAACCCGCAACCCCAGGATCACGAGTCCGGCGCTCTACCAACTGAGCTATTCCGGCCCCTGATCGATTTTGAAGACAATACGGTAAGTGGGAAACAAGAAGTTACTCATTTTGGCACAACTTCCCCCACAGACAACATCAAGGAAATGACAGGATTTACACACAAAAAAAACACATTAAGGTGAAAACAAAAGTATGGCTATTTTGGCCCGACTTCTCAAACAGACAAGACTGGGGAAATTACAGAACGTACACACACCAGCAGACAGAGGCTGGGGTCAACAGAAAACGGAAACACATTCTGGCAGCAGGTCATCTAGGACTCATGACCATCGACATATGGCGTGTATTTTGATGGTCATGACTAGGATGCGGCCCGGCCCCCTCTGAGTGCATGGAGTTCAGGGGCAAACTATTTGTCTGAGGGGTATCACTCTCTGGGGGTCTGCTGTTAAGCTGTCTCCAGAGAGTTTTCCTTTTACAGACACTAAGTGAACCAGAACCAGAACCAAACTAAACCAAAACCAACACTCACATAGTTGTACGTTTGAGTCGCAAAAGTTGTAACTTTGAGTCTCAAAATAAGACATAATTCTTCTTCATCTGTCACAGGAAATTAACAGTAGCCAATTCGGTAGAAATAAAGACATCTTAAAAGATGAAAATACTAATTCACAATGTAAAAAAATGAACAGTAATGTCATGTTCGTGGACAAAGGTCAAACGGTTTGAACGCTTAGTCAGGGGAGCATTGAGCAACCGAAAAGTGGGTGAGTACACAGACTCCCGTCGTCTACACATGGGATACAACTAGAAGGGAAACGCCGACTTCCATCAAGAACAAACGGAATCTACATTCGCTCATTCATCTGGGTTTTCAACAAAACATATAAAGCATCCCCACTTCTCATTCTCCACTGCCTCCCCTCCTCGTAAAAAAAAACATAAATAAGAAAAAAGAAAAAGCGGTGCAGTTCTCATGTTCTTTTAAAAAAAAAACTACAATGTTCTATCATCTGGACGAAGATTCCAAATTCCAAAATTAAAAACAAATAGAACTAAAAACAGTTTCGTTCCCAATTCCATCAAACTCCTGCATCAAAACTGAATTTTCGATGAAATCCGGTTCAGAACGTTTGTGTGTGTGTGTGTGTGTGTGTGTGTGTGTGGTGTGTGTGTGTGTGTGTGTGTGTGTGTGTGTGTGGGTGGGTGGGTGGGTGGGGAGGTGGGTGGGGGGATGGAAGGGTGGGGGTGGAAGGGTGGGTGTGATTTGTGATTTGTTAAATATAGATCCTTAGACATGTTTTTATGGCCACCCT
Source organism: Conus canariensis (assembly GCA_033310375.1). NCBI lineage: Eukaryota > Metazoa > Mollusca > Gastropoda > Neogastropoda > Conidae > Conus > Conus canariensis. The sequence goes on along the minus strand of CM065716.1, from coordinate 59,869,097 downwards.
TAATTTCTCTTTGGAAATAATAAAGTGTTCTTGACTTCACTTGACTTGACTTGTAATATGAGGGGAAAAGTAGGCTTGGTGGCTGGGTTTTCGCTACAGCAACAAGAAGAAGAAAGCCCTCTGTGAGCACGTCACTTCATGAGTGAAAGTAACATTCTTTTCCTGCCAGCGGAATGGTAGGTCCCGACGAATAGTCACTTCCCGTGCGCTATTTCTTTCACACAGGATATGGAAAATACGAAATATCACTATAAAGTGTTGATATATTATGAAAATATGTGACCTACAGATATTTATGAATTCGCAAACGGTAGCTTGACAGATTTCATGAATGGATTCCAGATTCATCTGTCGATTCAGACTGGCATCACGGATCCGAACTGAATTCAGTGGGACCGTCCTAGGGCAACATTCCGGTTTTCTACAAAGTTTCGTTAAAAGTGGTTCATTAATGTTTGCGTAATCTTGCCGACAGACAGACAAACAAACAAACAGGCGCAGACAAAAACATTAAACCGTCGGTGAATGCAACTGTTCTGGAAGATAGATGAACATGTAAGTGTATTCGAAAAAGACCACACTCCGTTTTAAGTTGAGGATTACGATTAAATAAATGTAACAATGTGAAGAAAAATAAAAGTGTTTTCATAGAAATAAGCCAATACTGTCTTTCTCATCCGAGTTAAACAATTTCAACATTATTTTGAACAAAGACGTTTTTCAGATGTGCTGTTGAAAAAAGTTTTTTTTTTTCCGTTTTACAATTTTGTTGATGGCATTTCCAACAGTAACAAAAAAGACAAGAACAATTTCCATTCGTCACTAGTCTGATGAAATTGGTTTTGCGTCTTGAAAATTACTCAGAGAAGACAAAAAGAACAACACACACACACACACACACACACACACACACACACACACACACACATACACACACACACACACACACACACACACAGAGTCACACACACACACACACACACACACACACACACACACACACACACACACACACACACACACACACACACACACACACACACCACGCACACACACACACACACACACACACACACACACACACACACACACACACCAAATGTCAAGGAAAACGAACTCAACGTGTACTACGTTTTGTTCTGCTGCAATCACTCTTTATTCCAGACTAGTTCAGACATAAAGGACTAAGTTCCAAGTTAGATGTTACGAGTCGAAATTCCACTGGCACCTTCCCTCTCTCTCCAATACCCACCCCCATTCCCGGAAAGAAAGAAAGAAAGAAAAAGAAAAAGAATGGATATTTCCGCACTCCATCCTAACATTCTGATATTCCAGGGATACCAGAGAAACATAAGGCAGATTCTCAAACCCCGCTTTGCTGAAATGCTATGCATTTCCATTTGCTCTGTAACCTGAGCTGGGCGTTGAATTCAAATCAGACTGGGGCTAACTTTCTCGCCTACAGATTCTCGCTGAGAAAGAGTTAGCAATCAGTAAAGCAGCCTACAGGAACGGACGAATAAATTAGCATCAATATATTGCTTTAGCATCGTTAGCAAATGTAGTTTGATAACATAAAAAGCGCCTTGTAAACTCGTTTCTTTAAGCATTTCTCCCAGTTTTATTTTCAAGTACTTCGGACGAAGAAATTGTCGTCATTATGAGATCATTGAACAAAACTTTGGCGGAGCTCAGACATAACAATACTTTCATGCTGGCACTGGTACCTGTACCGTACACGTTGATTTTTTTTTTTTTATCTCTCACGAACAAATGTGTTGTAATGTTGTTACTCGTGACCTTCTTGGTCAGCCAGACAGTGTAACGCACTCTGGACGAAAACAATTTTACCGCATTTGCTCCACTTCATTTTGTGCCAGTTGACGCGTTTCAGCTTAGTTCATACATGTGTAATTCAATCGGTTCAATTCAATTCATTTCAATTCATGCTGGTTTGTACCTCAGCCTACCGCGAAAGGCCATGCCAGGGCTGTCACATCATCACGGTCATTTTCGAAAATTTCTGTGCTTCATCGCTCTGTGTGTTTGAACGCATAAAACATTCTATGTGACCGATTTTAAAATTGAACTGGCGTCAGTAAAATCACCCTGTTTTGCAAGAGAATGTAAGCAATGCAAGATTTTTATGGATTATCTTCTCCTAATTCATTTACGATCAGGAGCAGATAACCCAACAGATCGCGATTTTATTAATCTTTTAATAGTCTGGTATTTACGTTGCAAACAGGTTGAAGCAACACGGATTTGGGGACAAGACAGGACACAACAAGCCTCCAATATTGTTATGTGTGCGGGTGCTCCAAAGCTCTTCCGTTGCGCAGATGTCTTGAAGAAACCACAATCTACATTTGTGAATGGCGCAGGCGTCTTAACAGCTCAGCGGTTTAGAGCACCACGTGAGCTTTTAGAAAGTTGTAGGTTCGAATCCTGCCTGGTGTCCAACATACATGTGGATCTTCGCTACCCATCATAACCACGTAGTCGTTCTGAGCAAAGCGGTGGGTGGGGGGTGGGGGGATTGGATGATGTTAGATAGATCCGTTATCTCCGTTCCCTTGGGATGTTTACCCCGTCTGCCGGATCTCCGGAGATAAACAGCCGTCCGTTTGTGGACAAAACACTTTGTCAGTGTTCAGGACGATGGCATGGTTAAACCCTGGGCCGTTCAACAGAAACTGGCACTCTTTTTGCCCATCTTAACGCCTTATCGTTCTTCGTGTAAGTGTTGTGTTAAACTCGTTTGCCTGCCAGAGTGTACCTTCCTCCCATACCCATCCCCGACCCCTCATCTGCCTCTGCCCCCCCCCCCCCCCCACCACCACCATTCCTCCCCTCCCTTTGCTGTATTATCCCCTTCCTCCTGAGTTTTATTTTTCTCGTTTGCTTGATCGCTTGGAAAGGATATGGAAATTAGACCTGAATGTAACCATTTATCTATCTTATTTCTAGTCTTTCACAAGAAAGGATACATGGTAGGGATACTTTTTCTTCCCTCCTTTAAACAGTTTGTTTTATGTAGTTCATACAACAACTTCGATCACCACCCATTCACCAAATATTCCTCCTTGGGGCACTTCTGGATCGTTACAATGCTACACAAGAACACCAAGAACAGCCACAACAACGGTAACACCATCGCAACATATACAATCACCGATAATGATAATAATGGTGATAACAACAACAAC
>CM065716.1:59853388-59860888 GCA_033310375.1 Conus canariensis | reverse complement strand
ATTTGTTTTTTCCGAGATAATAAGACTTTTCTTTGTTAAGGCCTGGGATAATGTATGCTGCACCTGCATGTTCATTGATTAATGATCCATCAGTGTATATCTTCAGATGGTTGGAATAGTGATCATCTAAATGCATTTTGATATTGGATGACAATAAATTAGTATTTTCAGCCTTTGTTAAATCTGTATGCTCAATATCAAAATGTGCTCGTATTAGTTTCCAGGGAGGGACAGGAGACACAATAGATCTGTTTGCAATAGATGTTAGTTTGATATCTGAGGATTCTAAAATCGAGGAAGTATATGTTCTAAGAGTCGTTTGAGATGATATGTTTTTAGCTCTTTTGGGAAAATCAGTGTCCGATTTAATATTTATTTCAGGGCCTAAATTATTGTCCATAGTAGAACTTCTTATAACAAATTTGGTGCATGCAAGATTCCTATATTCTTCCAGTGGTAATATCCCAGCAGCACTGTATGCTTTTGTACAAGAGGCATGGACTGGTAGTCCCATGGCTAACTTATATGCTTTGGAATCAATACTTTGAAGTTTTTTCAGCAAGTATTTGGGTGCACTGAAGAACATCTCTTGTGCATACGTTAATTTTGATCTAACCAGTGCGGTAGAAAGGTGCAAAAGAGTAATTGTGTCCTGAGCCCAAACATGCTTGCTAATAATCTTTAACAGATTTAAAGTTTTTCGTGCTTTTGTTAGAATATGCTCTATATGAAAATTCCATGACAACTTTGATGTTAAATTTACTCCAAGGAATTTCACCATTTTTGTATATTTAATGGGTATGCCGTTGACTTGAAATAAAGGCATATTAACTGGATCAGATCCAGTATTAAATAACATCATGTGTGTTTTTTTCAGTTGATATTTGCAAACCATTTTCAGTCATGTAAGCAGAAAGGGTATTTAATTCTTTTTGATATAACTTTTTGATATAGTTTTGTGATCTGACAGGTGTACATTTTTTTAATGTCACTTTCATCCATATGCATATGTCATCTGCATATTGGACTAGTTCTATGTTCTTAGTAATTTTTGTGGGTAAATCGTACATCAGAATATTAAAAAGTACAGGGGCAATAACAGACCCCTGAGGAATGCCCATGTGTAATTTTCTTCTTGTAGAGTAAGAGTTCCCTACCTTTGTTCTAATATATCTATTTTCTAAGAAGTCTTTAAGGAAATCATAAATGTTTCCTGATAATCCGATCTCTTTAAGTTTATAAAGCAAACGAGAGTGCCATACTTGATCATAAGCTTTAGTGATATCAAAAAAGGTTGCTAGTAAACATTTTCTCCTGGAAAACTGATGTTTAATTTGAGTGGTAAGTTTGACCAAATGTTCAATAGCACTTCTACCCTTTCGAAAACCTGCTTGGTTTGTTGGGATAACGTTGTTCTTTTCACAGAAGTAGTTCAGTCTATTTAAAACAATTGTTTCATAAAGTTTACAGACATGAGAAGTTAATGAAATAGGTCTGTAACTATCTATACTTTCTTTCAGTTTACCTTCCTTGTGAATCGGTACTACTACTGATTCTTTCCATATTTGTGGCAAATGACCTGAGCTCCAGCATTTTTCAAATATTCTAAGTAAAATGCTTATCCATTTGTCTGGAAAGTGTTTAATCATTTCATTAGAAATGGCGTCAATCCCAACAGCTGTTTTTTTGTTTGGGAGAGAATCTATGGCATCTTTCATCTCTTGTAATATAATTGGGGCGTTGATGTCGCTTGTGTCATTATCAGACACATCATTAAAGACATGGGTAGATTCTTTATCCTCTCTGAATTTTCTTTGGTTTTCAGACAACCCATCTAACCTGCTCACTTTAGCAAACTGGTCGACAAACGCTTCTGCTTTGTCTGTGGATGATGGTAACTTGTTATTGTCAAGAATGATAGGATGTTCTGGGAGTTTGATTCCATTTTTTATCGTTTTTATCTCTTTCCATACCATTCTACTATCTTTATGATCAAGTGTGTTTCTTTTGCAAAAATTATCCCAATAATCCTTTTTGGCTTGTTCTATAACTCTATTACTATGTATATTTGAATGTTTCATTTCCTTAAATTTTTCAACTACCGTTTTATCTGGACTTTTCTTAGTGTGCACGTATTCCTTGAATAACCGTTTTTTCTCATTGACTGCCTTATCGCAATCTTCAGTCCACCAGACATTACCGAGATGTTTACCCCCTTTAGATCCCTGATTCTTCAATTTAGGAATACATAAACCAGACACTTTTAGAACAGAACTACAAAACGTGTCATACATTGTATCAATATCATCATCTGGGGACAAGCTTATGTCTATATCTTTAAGTGTATTGTAAAATTGAGACCATTTGGCATTTTTATAATCAAATCTTGGGATTGTATCATCTGGTTTTGTGTCTTCAAAATAAGGGGACTGATTAATTGTAATGATGATTGGTATGTGATCACTCCCAAGAGTTTCACTATAAGTTTCCCAAGCACATGACAAAGCCATTTTAGGTGAAACCAAAGTTAGATCAATAGCAGTAGGTCTATGTGTAGATACATCAGGAACTCTGGTATAAGAACCATCATTGAGTAAACATAATGTTGAGTCTACAACATTTTCGACAAACCTATTACTACTGACCTGTGTGCACTCTTTTTCCCAGAAAGGAGAATGAGCATTAAAATCCCCTCCTACTAACCATTTACCATTATCATTCTTGATATTTTTCATCCATTCAGTATTAGCTTCATCTGGACCCTTAGGTAAATATACAGAAGCACAGTTTACTTTTAAGGAGTCCGAAAACTTGACAGTTACAGCACATGAAAAAATCCCATGTAATCCACTAGGCACAGGTGATTGTTTGTCACAATACTGTAGTCCAGTGTGAATATAGATAGCACAATTTACTCTATCACCATTTTTATCTGTATCTACTACTGGTGGATAGTAGTATTGTTCCAATCTTGGTAGTTTGTTCTTGCTGATATTAACAGACTGGAATAAGAGAACGTGGCAGTCAGATGACACCAAAAATTGACGTAAGCAGTCAATATTAGAATAGAGAGAGCGGCAGTCCCACTGCAGTATTCTTATATTGTTGTTAAATTTCATGTTTGAAAAAATAGGTAACTAGACAAATAAAAAATATGTCGCTTTAACACAATTGGAGCTTAGCTACACACAGACGTAAGCTGGTTTGCTACATTCGTTCCGAACAAAAACAACAAAAAATGTCACCAGTTGTATAAGACATTGAACCTGTTGGACCAGGCAGAGCGGTAGAAGGAATCTTCACGGAAGGGTGTGGGGCGCAGGTACCGGGGACGTCGCGCTGTCTTCCGGGCCGTTCCCAAAAGAGGTTCCTCAGATGCCGGCCAATATTGCCCGCTAGGATGCTGGCTCCTCTAGCAGTGGGATGTAGCCCATCACGGAGGTTGAAGCGGGCGGCTTGTAGGTTGGAGTGAGTGATGAAGGTGATGTTTTTGTCATCATTCAGCTCTGACACCAAAAGTGCGTTGTACAAGTCCCCTTTGATATTGAGGTCGGGTCCGATGTAGGAGCCATCTTACTGATTATGATGGCCAGATCAGGGTTTTCTTCTTTGATACTCCTCACGCACTTTGCCATTCTTCCGGAACATGTTGCTGCTGATTCTGTTTCTAGGTCCTTCGATCCGACATGCAAGAGTAAAGCATCAGGAGGTGTCTTGACAGATGCACTTGCTTTGGCCACCGCTGGTTTGATGTCCTTTATTGTTCTTGCATTACTCTGATGCACCTTAAATCCGTAGGACTTCCCTAGTCTGTTTGTGTTGACTTTCTTTATGACAGGGTCATTCACATATAAAATGTTGCGAAGGCCCTCTAAAGTTGGACTTGATTTGTCTCTAGACTTGACCTTTAAGTCATTGACGTTTTGTTTGTGTCTGGACTTCACCTTTAAGTCACTGACGTTTTGTTTATCTCTGGACTCGGCCTTAAAGTTGTCATTTTTCTTGCACTGCTCCTTAGACTTCGGCTTATGACGCAAAGAAGTCTTGACGTCATTTTTGTTTGCGTCAACATTTTCTTCTTTTTTTTGTTTTTGTAACTTTCCTGTCGGCCAACATCTCTGTTCTGCTTCTTTTCTGGTTTGTTTACATTGACAGACAGCGCATCCTGAGGAGTCGTTTTCAACGGTGAAGAAACTCTAGCTACCTCTGCATAGGAGAGGTAGGGGAAGGGCTCTGTCTGCGTTGCTCTGTCAGCTGAGTCCCTTCTATCAATTTTTTCATGCAGAGATCTTATTTGTTCCTCTAGACTGGCTACTTTATCACACAGAGAGGTGATTATGCCTTCGATCTTACTCTTAGCAAGGTTCTGTGTGGTAGGTCTACTCACGGAGTTGATGTCTGTAGAAGCGTTCTTGTTTCCAGGCCCAGACGTCAGCCCATCCTTCACAACGGAGAAACTGAACGGCCTCCTCGAGTCAGAATTACATTTTGTCTCTTCATCATTTCTGTGCTTTGCCAGCACATTCTCAGTGCATCCTTTTGCACACAGTATAGGTATGCAGCTTTTCTTGATCCTGGTGTGGTCTCCTTTTCTTTGCTTTTGACGAAACATAGCAGCATACACAGCACGAAACTATCGGTTGCTGTCTGCAGGCGCCATCTTGTGTGTGTGGAGACAGAGAAAGAGAGAGAGAGAGAGTATGTGTGTGTGTGTGTGTGTGTGTGCGCGCGCGCGCGCGCGCGCACGTGCGTGAGCCTGTGCGTGTGAGTGTGTGCGCGCGTGGGTGTTGATTCTATCGTCTGATTGTATATTTTTTGCTTGATTTGTCTGTGTAAAAGATGATTGTGATTCAGCAAGAAGCCATTGTAAAAAAAAAAAAAATCCCCAGGCCAGACATTGTAAGCTTCATGTCTGCATGGAGACCTTCCGTCTCTCACCAGTGGCAGTGTGCAAATGGCACTGGTACGGGGATTTGTCATCAAACAGAACGTGAACGCAATCTCGTCTTGTAGTTTCCAGTCAGAGTCAAAGGCGTCTGCTTCTCTGTACTTTTCCTTATCGGGAGGAGGACAAGAGATTGAGAGAGAGAAGACAGAGAGAGAGAGAGAGAGAGAGAGAGAGAGAGAGAGAGAGACAGAGAGACAGAGAGAGACAGAGAGAGAGAGACTGAGACAAAGAGAGAGAGACAGACAGACTGACAGACATACACAGACACAGACAGACAGACAGACAGAGAAAACAAACGAATGGAGAGAGAGAGAGAGAGAGAGAGAGAGAGAGAGAGAGAGAGAGAGAGAGAACAAACGAATGGAGACAGACAGACAGAGAAAGAGACAGTAACAGGGACGGAGACAGAAGAGGAAGGGAGTGTGTGTTTAGGGGGGTGAGGGGTGGATGGAAGTGGAGCGATGTGTGAAAGGGAGAGGGACGTGGTGCCTGTTCCAACTTCCTACTTGTCTTGGAGATCTCATTACCATTTTAACTGCCCTTCTCGCCACTGTGCCAGGGAATCCAATGCGATACTAAGTCCAGGGTCTGCAGTTCCTGTGTTAATGTCCTGCAGGACCTGCTCTCTTTCTCGGGTCTCTGGAGGCTCTGACAAACAAACAAGGTAGCAGTTGGAGAAGAAGACCAGCTCGGTCTGGAAGGCCGGCTATCTACCAGGCTCAGTGCCTGAATGGCAGAGAGCAAGGCAAACGCTTTGACAGTTCAGTTTGTGGAGATTTTGTCGGGGGGGGGGGGGGGGGGGGGGGGGGGGGGGGGGGGGGGGGGGGGAGGGCAGCAGACTTGCTGTTAGTGCTGCTACACCATCCGGAAGTTCAGTGATGCACACACCATTCTCCGGTCTTCACGACATTCTCAGCTGAACCGCTCGTTTAGGTTGGAGCCCAGGTGGTGACGGTGTGATCCCTGTTCAGGTTATCCAGGGCCTACGAGGGTTTTTTTTTTTTGTTTGTTTGTTTGTTTGTTTTTTTTTGCGTGCGCAGGCTGACACTCCTGCGGACGCTCCCTGTAGAGATAGGCAAGGATTAATCCCATCTACCCAACAAAGGGAGTGGAGTTTTGTGTGTTTGACCGTTTTTTTATCCCGCCATTAAGGCAGCCATACTCCATCTTCGGGGAAGGTGCATGCTATGTGTAACGTGTCATCCATACCAACGGCAAAACTGGCTTTCTCTTCCGAAAGTTGGTGATGGGATTTTACGTGTGTGCAAGATGTTATGCGTGCGTTCACACACGGAACCTCGGTTTATAGTCTCATTCGAAGGACTGAAAGGGAAATGGAGTCAGAACCAATGTTAACTCCGAGGGAAAAATCCACCTGTACCGAAACGGCCCGGCGGAGATTCGAACCCGCACCTACGAGTTTAATTCTGCCTCAATGTGCTGGTCGTTTGCTTCAAACCTGGTGGTGGCAGTGACGGTCCTCCATCTGGCATAATCTGATTCCGCCATTAGAAAAGTAGTTTAAGACTCAGAATCAAAACTTACCAGGAGCGGGGGCCTCGCTGCCACAACAGCAACAGTGAGCTGATGAAGACAGGGCGACCCTGTCGAAATGTTCTCCTAGTAAGTTTTTGATTCTGAGTCTTAAACTACTTTTCTAATGTTGAATCCAGAATCCAGAAACCTACATTCTTACTGATTCCGCCAGTGTATGCCATTTTTTTTTTTTAAAGAATGACAATTGTACATCTAAGTTGCTAAAAATGGTGGCACGTTGTGGTTCTGGTACGTGACTGGTCAAATTTCCATCTTCTGTGCCAAAGATAGTGTCTCTATGCCTAATCTTGTTGTTTGTAGTCGATCTGATTATGCAGGATACATCAAGGTACAAGCGAATTATTAGGGACAAAGAGAAAGACAAAAAGAAAAAGAGAGAAGTCTACCACAGTTTAGATTCCTGTAGTTTGAAATTCTAACCTGAAGGAAATTTCACGAAACTTAGGAAAGATTCGTCTAAAATGTCTACAAGTTCCTTGTCTCAGTCAGATCAACTACAAAAATGTGGATTCCTGAAACATTTATAAACCACCCCAGGTGCAACATCTAGAAACACATTCTTCATGACACCTGTTGTAACTTGCTTGATCAATACTCAGTTAAGGACCCATGACCACCGACATCGACGAACTGGATTCCTACTTAGCATGAATGCGGCTGCACACCAAAAATGAATGCGCCAAGGTCTTGCTTAAGGAGTCGAGTATTTATAGACTGGCGCAATTTATTTGTTTTGAGAATTTTTATCGTGTCTGAAATTTGATTCTCCAGGTGGCTCCAAGCAGACAGATCAAAATCAAAGGAATGGAACTATTTTGGCGCTTTGAGCTGGCGCAAAGATAGGATCACAGGTGAGTGCAAAGGCCTGAAAGTGCCGTCAACTAAGGGGAAGGTCTTTGTATTTGAAGATTGTTTGTGATTTCATCGGTGAAAATCCCCCCAAACAAGGGAAATAATTGATGGGGAGTTGTTCTTTTGATCAATTGTCAGTTTAA
>CM065716.1:59828388-59840888 GCA_033310375.1 Conus canariensis | reverse complement strand
GGGGCGAGCTTGGGAGGAGAGTTCAAGAAAATCACCCTGTTCCGGCAAATCGACAGGAGCTGCTGCACTACCTGCAGCAGGAGTGGGCAAACCTCCCCCAGGCACTCATTACAAGAACAGTCAACACCATGAGGCAGCGCTGTGTGGATTGTGTGGCAGCACGAGGGGGGCACACTCGGTTTTGATCAGACTGTAAAGAAACACTCTTTTTGTGAATGTCATTTTGGGGGGTAGTCTCATTCAGGCTCCCCTGTCTAATCAGAAAGAATGATTTTTTCGATGTAAGTGACAAAATGTTGTTCACTGATAATGAAATTAAACATTTATAAAGTTTCTGTCGTTTGTCGGTTTTTCTTTCTATGTTTTGTGAGACTGTGTATAAGTGGTCCTTAATTAAAGTTCGACCCTGTAAGTTGCTCGTGCATCTTGACGTGTATTTCACAGAGTGCCAACGCCACATCACGGATCACTTTCTATCCTTGCCATCACGACAGCTGTCGACCTAGATAGATTAAGCTAATTGTCTCTTTCGTCTTGTGCATGTGTGTGGTTTGTGTGTGTGGTGTGTGTGTGTGTGTGTTGTGTGTGTGTGTGTGTGTGTGTGTGTGTGGTGTGTGTGTGTGTGTGTGTGTGTGTCTACGTTCTTGAACATGTTGTGGCTCACAGACCAAAATGTTCTGCATAAATCACTGTCCAACAGTGAAACTACATTTCAGCTGGGCATTTCAACACAGACATGTTTCTGTGAATTCATTGTCTTCGTTTTTGGTTTTAGCCTGCTGCGCAACGCCGTTCGGGTGTGCTGGCAAACGGAAGAATTGTTTAATGACGCGCGACGTCATACTCGCTATTCGGATCTGTATCGGCCCCCAACTTCGCAGCATATTTGCTCTGCATCGAAATGAGATAGGCATGAATGCACCAGCATTGTGTATAGTCTGTGCAGGTCACAGCACATGTTTAGACTCTGGGTCATGAAGTAGGTGTTCCTTATACACAGAGGAAGAGGAACACTTTGAGTTTAGTTTTCAAACGTCGATGTTAGCCTTGTGCTTTTTGTGGTGTGTTTTTCCAAAGTATCTTGTCGTCGGCTGAACGTCTGCTGAGTCGAAACGGGCTTTGCTGAGAGGAGGGGTGGGGGATGGGGGTGTCGGGTGAGAGGTTCCGTAGGTGAGAGGTAGGGTGGAGTAGAGGAGGGGGAGGGGAAAGTGATTGAAAGGGTAGGTGGTGTGATGGCGGAGTGGGCCTCGTATCTCTATATGACTGACTTGGTACAGACACATTTGCTGGATGTCGGTCGGGGGGGGGGGGGGGGGGGGGGGGGGGGGGGGGGGGGGGGGGAGGGAGGTAGGACGACAAATGAAAAAGACGGCGAAAGCATACGGCAAGGAATATAGTCTGTGCAGGCAAGGAATAGGACGTTAAATCTAAATATGAATATTAACGTGTACATGTGTTAAAAAAAAAAAATCGGTAAAAGCGTGACATACGTTGCTCTATGGTTTATCTATAGCGTGTAAATCACAGTGGTTCCCAACACATTTCTGTCATTTGCGAGCCTGCTGAAGAGGAACTAGAGCTGTGAAACACATGATGCCCGTGCTGGAATAAAACAATGGTTTCCCTCAGGGTGGGAGATTTCATGCGCTCATGTGTCTCTTTTCCTTGTAGAGGAGCTGCGTGGTACAGAAAAAAGAATCCGCTTACGAAAGAAATTTGATGTACCAGTAGCCTATCCACTAAAAGCCTATAAATCTCTCTCTCTCTCTCTGTCGTCTGTCTGTCTGTCTGTCTGTCTGTCTGTCTGTCTGTCTCTCTCTCTCTCTTCTCTCCTCTTCTCTCTCTCTCTCTCTCCTCTCTCTTCAGTAACTCAGATTTTGGCCGTTCGTTTTTATCAGTCTCTTGCATCCACCCCACCCATCCTCCTGCACTTTGCTACCTATCCTTCGCACCCCCCCCCCCCCCCCCCCCTTCACCGCCTCCTTCTCTGCTCCTCCAGATCCCCTCTCTCCTTCCCCTTTCCCCAAAATATAAGCTTTGATGAATTTCAAATCCTCTTCCTCTCTCTTTCTCTCTCTCCCTCCCCCCCCCCCCCCCCTCTCTCTCTCCTCTCTCTCTCTCTCTCTCTCTCTCTCTCTCTCTACATAGATAGATATATAGATAGACAGAAAGAAAGATAGAAAGATGGAGAGAAAGAAAAATAGATAGATAGACAGATAGATATAACTGGAAATAAAATTGTAGGACTTGTCTGTTTACGATACACTTGCTATTTTCATCCTTTCTGCTTTCAAATTTTATCTTTTTTTAAGATAACGGCAGATATACAAGGTGACCAAATGTGCTGGTATTTCAACCGTCGGAAAACAAAGATTCATTTATTCATTCATTCATTCATTCATTCTTTATTCATTCATTCATTCATTCATTCATTCATTCATTCATTCGTTCAATGAAACGTCTAACTACATGTTGGAGAAATGAAAGTGCAGGTAAACAATTTCAGCTGACGTACAGAACGACTTGGCAGACTTCTGTTTATGAAAAAGGGTGGTTGAGTGAATTTGGGTGGGGGTGTCACAAAACAGACTGTTGATTCTCTCTCCCAGCTTTCTAACACCATGTTTTGTGGGCAGCTATGACAAGGTGTTGAAGAGTGAATGTCCTCTCACGTCAGTAGCGACACCCCTGTTTCACATGTGTTCTGCCCCTGTCAGGAGATCGCAGGGGGGACAATCATTGTCATTGCTGTGGCTCTTGACGAGACACACCCAAGAGCCGAAACTCAACCACAGCAAAGCGACAACAAGCGATTCTCGCTTAACTGTCTAACAAGCGATTCTCGCCTGTCGAATACAATCTACCCCATGAGCTGTCAGTGAAGGTGTATGATTATGAAAAGACACCACTCACACACTGTACCTTTGTGCATACTTGCATTAGACTGATGCCTGTTATCATCACAGCCATAAAAAAAAATTCAAGAAAGGCAATTTACCCATTCGACTCATGTGCAAGGATACACGTTACATACAGCAAGGTGAAGGCACAGATAGGCGAGGAAGAGGAAGGGGTATGTAGACACAGTTCCAGCAACGACAACTTCCTTTGTAGGGCGATAAAAATGAAGTTGTCGATGAAACATTCCACAATTTAGGGGTAATAGAGGAAGAGAAGACAGTGATTTACAAAGCAAATAGAAATAAGAAAGAAAGTAGCAAATGTCCCACTTGGACGTTCGCAAATTCACTTAGACCAATCTATTGCGATGTTCCAGATGACAAACAGAGAGCGTGTACGCGATGGCGGAGGAGATTGCAAGTTATCACTTTTTAGAATAAGTTGATGACCAGTTATGTCCCCAGTGCCCTTTAACCATCGACAAAACCCTCACCCCAGCCTTCTTCTTCCCTTTCCTGTCCTCCATCTCATCGCCTCCTACCCACTCCATTTTCACACTCGCCTGCCCTTTGCCCCTGGCCCCCTTTCCTCTCTCTCTCTCTGTCTCTCTGTCTCTCTCTCTGTCTCTCTCTGTGTCTCTCTGTCTGTCTGTCTGTCTGTCTGTCTGTCTCTCTCTCTCTCTCTCTGTCTGTCTGTCTGTCTGTCTCTGTCTGTCTGTCTCTCTCTCTCTCTCTCTCTCTCTCTTACTGCTATTGACAGCAGCAGTCTGAAGTGTCCTGACTTTGACTAGCTCTGCTCTGTGTTGTTGCTATAACTATGCAACAGCACCTGCACGCTCTCACTATTGAGAGAAATTTCACCCCGAGATCAGATCTATTTCAATCACATACTTTGTTTTCTCCTCCCCTTTTTTTTTCTTGACAGTATTCTCCATAAATGCATCATGAACGAACTCACTTAAATGTATGACACAAATGGTGCTATATTTTGGCATAAAATACATGAAGGTTTACTGTGTTTGATACACCAGTTTGGGAGTTTCCCATGGGAAGCGCGTACTTTTCATAATTCATAATTTCAGCTACATTGTAAAGTTTGGAATTCACTCCTACAGATTTTTAAAAAAGGTCTGTTACACAAAAAGACCGTTTTTATCTATTGCTTCAATATTGCTTCGCTTGTTCGATTCACCGCAATAAAAACCTCATTCAGGTTTTCTTAGCTATATTTGCCACGATCTAACGTTGCAGTCTATCTGATCTCTATTCTAAAATGCAACTTTTTACAGCTGCTCCTATGGTTAGTATCAATTATATTAAATTGTATGACTTTCATAGCACGTGACTTAATATTTTTAACAGTATTAGCTTATATCATATGTTTGTTTTTATGATAAGTATTTGAAGCAATCAAAATTTCTGCGAGAATAATGAAAGCAATGATGAAAATGGTATTTGCAGATTTAAAGTCATTTCCATTATGATAATATTTTCGTGCTAAGGATGGGTGTAAAACACACAACAATAGCTACTGTTAAGGTAATGCTAGGACTTGCAGCTGCTGACAAAACGTTAATGTTAACGTAAAGTTTACCTCAGACAGACAGACGGACAGAAAGAAACACACACACACACACACACACCACACACACACACACACACACACACACACACACACACACATAGACAACGGAAACCGTGTGACTATGTCCGTACACACTGTGTTTTCAGGCGCCAGTCCAAAAGAAAAGACAGTCTTTCTCCCTGTCTTGTAAAAAAGCGGGCAGTCTGACCGCCTGACCAAGAGTCCAGGCGATGGTTGCAGGGGTGCATGCTGGGGTGTTGGAGGAGAGAGAAGAAGGGGTGCAGGGGTGTGGGGAAAGGAGCAGAGAGGCGATCAGGAAGGTAAAGGAGGAAGCTTTAACCCTTTTGTACCTGATTGTTTGCTTGTTTGCGTTTTAAGGCGGTTTTGAATTCTGTTCTGGAACAGGGCCAGGGGATATGAGGAAGAGGGGATGGGGATGGGGTGGGAATGGTTGTCAAATAACTATTGCATCACCTCCATCCATCCGCCCGTGTAGTGGCACAGATACACAGATACACACATACAGAGACACAGACACAGACACACAGAGACACACACACACACACACACACACACACACGCACGCACGCACGCACGCACGCACGCACCACACACACACACTCACACACACACACACACACACACACACACACACACACACACACACACACACACGAGCGAACGAGCACGCGAGCGAGCGAGCGCGCCCGACTAAACCCACCCTTTAAGCAATTCCAACATATACAACATGCATACAGTCTTAGACGTGCTAGCACATGTAGAATACCTCGAACAATCATAAGCATCTACCAAAGGAAACATGTTTAAAAGCTCGAAAAGAAAGAAAAACAAAATGAAAGAAAATGGGGAAGGATGATAATTATAATACGGGGGAAAAAAACATGGACAGAAGAAGAGCAAGAAAGGAAACAAACGAGAAACAGAAAATCCACCTCTTTACGCAGAAAATGTAATCGTCTAGAAGATGATGTTTAAAGCCGGTGAAACTTAAGACGTGATCTTATTCAGTTTGGCTGCTTTGGCACGGAAACACTGACACTGTGCTTCTTCACCACATTCTCTTCCAGTTCTTCCCCTCCCCTCTCCTTCTCTATCCCCACCCCTCTTCCCTAATCCTACATCAAATTTTTGTTCTGTGCCTGACCTGCCAAAATGCAACCGTGCAACCATCATCAACATGAGGCAGACCTGACACGTTTACACGCATGCAGACTTCAACGAAACTCAAGGTATTGTAAGAAAGTTTGGTTTCGTCTAATATGTTAGTGATATCAGTTCGTTACATTAGATATCTTTTCTTAAATTTCGTGCATGTATCTATCTTCATCTGTAACAAATATGTGGGCGGAGAGTAGCCTTAGTGATGACAGGACTATTAGATTGTGCATCCCCAGACAAAAACAAGTTTTGACAATGGGATATTTGTGACAGATTTTAGTTTTTGGTCTTGAAATTTCGCTGACCTCGTTATTTTCTTCACCCATAACAGTATTCGCTTTTAAACAAATCTCTACGTTGGCATATACAAATACCATGAAAGGTGAAGTGTACAGAAGTTGGTGTGGCTCGATTTTGATAAATCACCGTCTGCCCTTTCTGCTCCACTTCGTGTCCAAGAACATATTTGAGTAAATGCTTGGTTGCTTTCTTGTGTGTGTGTGTGTGTGTGTGTGTGTGTGTGTGTGTGTGTGTGTGTGTGTGTGTGTGTGGGTGTGTGTGTGTGTGGGTGGGTGTGTGTGTGTGTGCGTGCGTGCGTGAGCGCGTGCGTGCGTGCGTGCGTGCGTGTGTGTGTGTTTTGTGTTTGTGTGTGTGATGTGTGTGTGTGAGTGTGTGTGTGTGTGTGTGTGTGTGTGTGTGTGTGTGTGTGTGTGTGTGTGTGAATAAAACAGATGACAATAAAACAATATCCGATGTCAAAACCCCATAAAACAATATCCGATGCCCAAACCCCATAAAACAATATCCGATGCCAAAATCCCATAAAACAATGTCCGATGCCAAAACCCCAAGAGGCCTATCAGAACCACTCTTCTGGCCACACAAAAAAAAATCCAAAAAACAAACAAAAACAACAACAACAAAACACCAAACACTCATTTCAAAGTTTATATGGTATATCAAACATGAACACTTTAAGCTACGATGGGCCCTATACTGAGCAACATCTACACCAAAACTGTATGGGCGCTCTGAGAGAGCGCAGACCTCAGTCATCGTTAAACAGTCCCTGCACTTGTTTCAATCCTCACACAGACTCCATCCCCACTCCATCCAATCCTGTCAGAGTAGCTTGGGAAGATTATTCGCTCATTTGATACACGTTGCAATGCGGATCCGCACCAACTGTTATCAGTTCAAAGATATCAATGCATCTAATTTTTCCATGCGTTATTTCTTAAATATTTACCAAAATTCGGAAAGTGTTGAAAACGAAAAGAGAAAAATCTCCATAACCGAATCTGCATCAGATAGAACGGGTGCATTGATAGGCTTCATTTGATCTTTTTCCCAAATGTTCTTGAGATGACTTCGATGTTTGCGTAATAGAACGGGCCAACAAACAACAAACAAAAGACGCGAACATACAAACAAACAAATATACAAACCAGTCTATGCGGATGAAGATACAATCTCATTGCCGAAGGTTAAATGAACTGGACACAAGTCGGTCACACGATTGTTGTAGTTCGTCGTTCTTTGTTTTAGGATCCAACGCTCATCGTCATTGTGTGTGTGTGCGTCTGTGTGTGTGTGTGTGTGTGTGTGTGGTGTGTGTGTGTTGTGTGGTGTGTGTGTGTGTGCGTGTGTGTGTGTGTTGTGTGTTGTGTGTGTGTGTGTGTGTGTGTTGTGTGATTGATTCATTGTATTTCTCTAAAGTACTGGTGTTGGAACTGTAAGAGGGCGGCTTTCAGAATGCCTGTGTATGGGAGGGGAAAGAGGGGGGCGGCAGGCGGCATTCCATCAAAAGGAATGACGCAGGAGGCTAGCCACCAGAAGGGCACAGGTGATCAGCCAACAACAACAACAACAACAACAACAACAACAAAACACTCTGCCCTACGAAAATCATTGTGTTCTGTCTGCAGTGCAGTTTGTGGAGCAGGATGGGGTAGAGGAGAAGAAAGAGAGAATGCAGGAAGGAGGGACAGAGGTAGATGGAAGGGGGGGGGGGGGAGGGGGTAAGGGTCGGTAGGGAATGGAAGAAAGAGGGAAAGGAATGGAATGGTAAGGGGGGGGGGGGGGTACGGTGAGGAGGGCAGGCCGTGGCCTAATTCGTTGGGTGTCATCCACACCCCGTGCATCATTGGACTGGATGTGCATGTCTGTGTAGTCAGCGTGTAGGGCAGGATGCAAAGGAAAGCGATGATTCATAACCTCACGCTGCACCAGGAGGCGTTTAGGTCCCGGCAACAGGGGTGGGCTCACGCTTGTATTCCCATGGTCCCGGTCCCTGCCGCCGCCATGGGAAGCGTGTGTGTAAGCGTGCGTGTAAGTGCGAGCGGGCATGTGTGTGTGTGTGTGTGTGCCTCTGTGTGTGTGTGTGTGTGTGTGTGTGTGTGTGTGTGTGTGTGTGTGTGTGCCTGTGTGTGTGTGTGTGTTTGTGTGTGTGTGTGTGTGTGTGTGTGTGTGTGTGTGTGTGTGTGTGTGTGTGTTTGCGGGTGGGTTGGTTGGTAAATGGGTGTATGGTGAGTACGCGCGCGCGTGTGTGTGTGTGTGTGAAAATATATGAAATATAAAGCATCATTACAGCGACAAAACTAACGATGCAAACAACAAGATTAACAACAGGTAGAAGAAGAAGAAGAAGAAGAAGAAGAATGGTTATAAAACAGAACACACACACACACACACACACACACACACACACACACACACACACACACAAACACACAAACGCGCGCGCGCGCGAGCGCGCGCACACACACACACACGAACCAGCCGTTTCGAGCGCTTATGATTTCGAAACATTTGTCACTTTGTAGAGAAGACATAATCTTCATAGTGAAATGTTCGTCTCAAACTACGGAGTGTGTTCGTTCGGTCGACTGCTTGTGTGGGTTGGTGCCCTTGACTGCCAAGTGGGGACCATTAAAGACCGCTTTGGAAGCCATTAGAGGGACTGGAGGAAGAGGGGTGGGTGGTGGAGGTGAGGGAGTAGAAAAAGTGTGGATATTTATAACAGCATTCTAGCTTGAAAAGGGTATGATTCCACGAGAAAAAAAAAAAAGTCCGGAAAAAGTTATTTCCCTTTTGCATAGCTATTATTCTCGGCGAACAACTATTTCATCCTGGTCGGATAATCAACTATTTTCTCAGGATAACTAGTGGCAGCAAGCAGTCATTTTCACGAGATAATTTTTTCCACGTGATAATCAATAACAGACAGCAGGGTTTTTTTTCTTCTTCTTTTTGTTGTTTTAAAGATGATTAGCTTTATTCTGGGGAAATAAATTGCTTTCATCATCCTCATTTCCATTCATGATTTTTGAAACTGTTTTTGATTGCATATTGGCAGTTGCTTCCGGAAAGTTTTTCGTAATAATCAGCTCTTTTAACAGAAATTAACTGTCCAAGAGATGACATCTTAAAAGCTGACGAAAATGCCAAATTTCCTACGAACACGCAGTTTTTCCAGGGGGCATTAGTCGCTTTCATGGGATTATAACTTTTTAAAACATAATACGTTTGTAACCTACACAAATCTATTACATATTCATCACAATATTCATCACTTACATTACCCGTGAAAACACCTATCTAACCCGTGGAAACACAACCTCACTATCCTGCAATTTGTTTTAAAGATTTGCTGTGTTTACGTATAAAAAGCTTTTTTTTTTTTTTTTACGAGGAGGTAACTGTTTTGTCGGATTAATACCTTCTGGAAGCTAGCGTGTTTCCATAAATTTTGCCATGCTCGTGCTAGTGCACGTGCGATCGTCACTTAATAGCGGTCATAGAGGCTGTCAGCGGCGTCAGGGCGAAGGCGTGATCTGGACGTGACCTCGGGCCCAGGAGCGGTCGTTGCACATGACGTCATCGTACTTGTCATCATCCGCCCGTCGATCGTTGCACCGGCTGTGCACATGTCGTGACTTGACGTGTACTTTGTGTCCCCTTTACCTCGTAGGGTGATATGTGTGTGTGTGTGTGTGTGTGTGTGTGTGTGTGTGTGTGTGTGTGTGTGTGTGATGTTTGCATGTATGTATGTGTGGTTTGTGTATATGTGTGTTGTGAATTTGTTTGTGTGAATGTCTGGTTGCTGGTATATATACAGGTGTATGTGTGCGTGCTGCTTGTGTACATACATGTGTGTGTGTGTGTGTGTGTGTGTGTGTGTGTGTGTGTGTGTGTGTGTGTGTGTGTGTGTGTGTCCGCGCGTGCGCGCATTTACGTCTGAGGCTGTGTACATGATGTGCGCGGTACCTATAACTGTGACTGAATACAAATGCGCACTTGTCCCCATACTTATGTGCTTACAAAGCTGACGTTAATTAATGCGGTCAACAGACAATAAACACAGTTTCTTCTTCGTCTTGGCGATTACTCGTTTAATACATCTAGGGCTCTTTGTGCATTCCCACATATGTTGCGAAAACGTTTTGTTGACCGTGTTCTTGTTTTTTTCTAAAACGAATTTGAACTCATGTCGGCAGGTCAAAATCAGTACACGGATATCATTTATGCATTTATGTGTTGTATTTATTTATTTATTCATTTATTTATTTATTCATGTGTTATATTTATTTATTTATTGTATGTATTCATTTATTGATTCATTCGCTGCTTTTGATCTCAGGTTACTTTGAAGTAGCAGGTAATATTTTCACCAGGATGATTTTGTTTGTTTATGTCGTCGATTTTACTGTCTCATCCTCCGTGACACCTTAGCGGCATACCCGCATGCCGCTCATTCCGACACTCCCTTCCCCTCCGCCCCCCCCCCCCCCCCCCCCGACAGTTTTGTTTGTTTGTTTGTGTGTTTGTTTAAATGATTTTACTGTCTCATCCACCGCGCCGGCAATATGTAGGGAACAGTCGTCACAAGGAAACCCATCAGAGGAGGCACTGCACTGCCGCCGAATGACGTCGGTGGTGTTCAGTGGCACCAGTTCTGAGGGAGCACATGCCAGACACCACATGCTTAGTCCCCTTACTGAGGACAGTAACTGCGTAGTCTTGAAGCCAGCGTGGGTGAGCATCTCCCTCTGTAGGGCTCCACCACGTCCTCATCAAATCGCCAATAACGGCGACCTCGACACGAATTTCCCGAAGGGGAGGAAATGGAGCCTAAGGTCACCCCAAGAACAGGACATGAAGGGCACAGACCTTGACACTTTTCCAAGTACTGATTTGTAAGGATTAGGATAACGAAGGCGATGCTGTGGAGCTCCGTTTTGGTCTGAGACTGCATGATGAGACTGTCCGCTATGCTTACGTTCATAACATATCCCTACGTCAACCAGGCCCGAGAGATACAGCCAGCTGCAGTGTTGGTCGGGAAAATTTGAGCAACATTACCACAGACGCATCCATGAAGTGGATGAAACGCGACTGTGTGGTTCCAATGTTCCTAACTGAGGCCGAAGCAAACTCATTTCTTGGGTAGGAACCGGTCGGGTTTTAGCGAAATTTTGCGGAAAGATGGAGCGTAAGACAAAAACAAACCCTTCCAAATGGTGCTGTGGATCTGGAAAACACAGAGTATGCATCATCCCTCACATTATTTATGAAAGCATTACAGATTTTCCACTGAGCATGAATATTGTAAAATTAATTTCAAGGGCTGATCATTATCTTTGAAGTCACAAAGATAGAACAAGAGAAGGCGAAAGAAAGGGAAAAGAAAAACAGAGAGAGAGAGAGAGAGAGAGAGAGAGAGAGACAGAGAGAGACAGAGAGAGACAGAGAGACAGAGAGACAGAGAGTGGAGACAGAGAGAGCGAGAGAGAGAGGGGGAGGGAGGGAGAGAGAGAGGGAGGGAGGGAGAAGAGAGAGAAAGAGAAAGAGAGGGAGGGATGGAGGGAGACAGACAGACAGAAACAGAGAAACAGAGAGAGAGAGAGAGAGAGAGAGAGAGAGAGAGAGAGAGAGTTAGGAAGGGAAGAGAGAAAGACAGACAGACAGATAGACAGACAGTCAGACAGACAGACAGACAGACAGACAGAGAAACAGAGAGAGAGAGAGTAGAGAGAGAAAGGAAGAGACAGAGACAGAAAGACAAAGAGAGAGAGAGAGAGACAGAGAGACAGATAGGGGAGAGAGAGAGCAAGAGACAGAGATAGAAGAGAGAGAGAGAGAGAGAGAGAGAGAGAGAGAGAGACAGACAGACAGACAGACAGACACATAGACAAAACGACAGACAGAGCTACAGGCAGAGTAAGAGAGAAGAGAGAACGAACGAACGAACGAACGAACGAATTTTATTTTAAGAGGGTAATGGACTAAGCATGAATGCTTTTTTACATCCAGCCCTCTGGGCAAGGAAAAAAAATCGATATATAGTAAAAAGCAAATCAAACACACATGACAAAAAAATGCAACAATTGCTTGCATGAGAAACTTTGACAAAAAGAAGAAGAAAAAGAAACCAATAAACACCACCACCACCACTACCAACAACAACAACAAGAAAACAAAATGATCAGGGCAAGAGTGGGTGGGGTGAATAGAGAGAGAGAGAGAGAGAAGAGAGAGAGAGAGAGAGAGAGAGAGAGAAGAGAGGAGAGAGAGAGGAGAGGAGAGAGAGACCAAGGAGAGAGACCGACTGACGACGATAGTCAGAGATAAAGGAAGAGAAGGACAATGAAGCAGACATGGAGAAACACCCGCGAAAAGCTTTGAAAAACACACACACACACACACACACACACACACACACACACACACACACACACACACACACACACACACATTCATGGCATAGGATGATCAGTGCAATTTGCGTAGAATTGAGTCAACTTCGAACATCGCATGTTTGTTAAATTAAATCT
>CM065716.1:59820888-59823388 GCA_033310375.1 Conus canariensis | reverse complement strand
GGACGCGTTCACGCGCATGTGTGTGTGTGTGTGTGTGTGTGTGTGTGTGTGTGTGTGTGTGTGCGTGTGTGTGCGTGCGTGTGTGTGTGTGTGCGTGAGCTTGCATGCGCGTCTGCGTGTGCGCGAGTGCGCACGTGTGTGTATATGTACGTTATGAGAGAGAGAGAGAGAGAGAGAGAGAGAGAGAGAGTCGCACTGCGTGCGCGCGTGCATACGTATACACACATGCGTGCGTGTGCTAACAATGACCTCCACTCCCCTCCCTTATCCCCAACCCCACCAAGGTCACCAGCCGCTACAAATCTGCAAAGCTGGCAGCGGGTGAAAGAAGATACTGCTGCAGCTGTTGTGCGGTAGCTGCTGCTGTTGTTGTTGTTGCTGCTGCTGCTGCTGGAACCATTTCCTTGTCGGACGATGCTGATCCTGATGTATGACGAGCTAGCGCAGTGCCCTGACCAGCAGCGTTATCTACATTCCAGTAATCTTGCTTCCAGCCCAAACGGCAGAGCCAGCCCGCATCTTTCCATCCAATCTGGCTGAGACAAGGGGTAACGTCGGACGAGCAAAGCAGGAGGGAGCCTCTCTATCTTCCGATCAATTCCAATACAGTCTGGAGTCCCTGTCTCCCAGCGAAGACTGGTATGGGCCGTCCGTCGGACATCTTTCAGGCTATTTCCTTAATGCCAGAGCGTGGTGGTTTCTTCTTCTTTTCTTTTCTGTACTTAAACAGATTTTTTGTCTCTCTTTCTTTCTTTCTTTCTTTCTTTTTTTTTTTCTCTTCTTTCTTTCTTTCATCTTGTTCCTTTACCTCTCCTTGTTCTTCTGGTTCTTCTTGTTCTTCTTGCACATGTAATTTTCTTCTTCTCTTCTTCTTCTTCTTCTTCTTCTTCTTCTTCTTCTTCTCTTCTCTACCTCATCCCCATTTTCTCTTTTTCTCCTTCCTCCTTTCCATTTTTTTCTTTTTGTTTTCATGTTCCTTTTTTTGTCTGTTTTTTCCCCCTCCTTCCTCTTTTTTTTCTTTCTTCCTTTATTTCTCTTTATCTTTCTTTCTTTCTTCTTCTTCCTCTTCGTCGTCGTCATCGTCGTTTTCCTCTTCTCTACTTTCTCTCCCTTCTCCTCATATTTCTCTTTGTTCCATTCCTTTTTCTTTTTTCCTCCTCCTCCTTCTTTTCCTCCTCCTCCTCCTCCTCCTCTCCTCCTCCTCCTCCTCCTCTTCCTCCTCCTTCTCCTCCTTTTCCTCCTCCTCCTTCTTTTCCTCCTCCTCCTCCTCCTCCTCTCCTCCTCCTCCTCCTCCTCTTCCTCCTCCTTCTTTTCCTCCTGCTCCTCCTCCTTGTTCTTCTTTTCCTTCCCTCCTCCTCCTCCTTCTTCTTCTTTTCCTCCTGCTCCTCCTTTTTCTTCTTTTAATTCTCCTCCTCCTTCTTATGGTCTATCTTCTCCTCTTCCTCTGATACCTCTTCTTCTTCTTCTTCACCTTCAATCTTTCTCGGTAGCTCTGGTTACAGTGTCTAGCTCTGCATCAGATAATGTACATACATTTGTGTCTGTGATGAGTTCGCTTTCTCTGAACATGTCCTTAGAAAGAGCGAACGTTTGTTCTTTGTGTGGTGTGTGTGTGTGTGTGTGTGTGTGTGTGTGTGTGTGTGTGTGTGTGTTGTTGTTGTTGTTTCTGCTTATCTCTCTGAATGCTTGTAGATTAGGTTTTTGTGGTGGGTATTATTTCCCCTTCCTTCTTGTCTGCCATCGTCTCTTTTCTTCCTGTCGGGATGTTCTTGTTCATTTGTATCAGCTATTCCGCTCTGTACACACAGCTGAGAAGAGGGTGAATGGGGAACAGGAAGAGAATGAGATAGTGGAGGGGCTAAGGGCGGCTAGGCATGGGTTTGAGTCTGTGAATTATTGGCTATCAGTTATACGACGTCTATAATGTTCTTTTAATTTAAAGTTTTATATAAGTACATTTTCACCGGTTCTGAATTCATGCATTAGGTTGTTTTTCTGGTTCAGTTTTACTGGTTGTTTTTTCTTTCCCTTTTTCTGGGCTTATGATTGCTGTATTAAATGTGTGATGTACCTTTTTATATCTTCACTTTTACTTCTCTACATTTTATTGATTCTCAGTTATTGTATTTCCTAGTTTTTATTGGGAAATGAAGTGTGTTGTGTGTGTGTGTGTGAATGTATTACTGTATGAACTGGAAACTGTCGCTGTTCTTCTCAAAATGTTATCGATTTTGTGTTTATGCCGTTGCTGTTGTCTTTACGTTCTTAGTGTTGTTTTTGTATTGTTACTGTCGTCTTCCTGTTGTAATTATTGCCTGTATATTGTTAGCTTTGTTTTCATACTGTTTTTGTTCCCAGAAAGTAGTATTAGTATGTTATTATTGTCCTTGTGCTGTCTCTATAATCCAAATGTTCTTGCTATCATAAGAAGTTGTCACTGTTGTGGATGTGTTGTTTTGTGAACGTCATCAATGTTGCCTACATCATGGTATTGTTATCT
>CM065716.1:59810888-59813388 GCA_033310375.1 Conus canariensis | reverse complement strand
TAACATGATATAGATTAATTGTCACTAATATTTTTGGTATGAAATTAGGATTGTTTTCCCTGGAGAAAAGAGCGTCGACATTGTTTCTTGCCACCTGCATTTTTCTTCACTTTCAGTATGACACCACCTCTTCCTCCTCCTCCTCCTCCTCCTCCTACTACTACCTCTACTACTACTTCTTCTTCTTCTTCTACTGCCACTACTATTCCCAGTCCTGATTCCTTCTTCCTATTACATTTTTTGTGTTGCATTGTATCCTGTTCTGTCGTATTGCATTGCATTGTAATCTATTGTTTTTCTCTGCATTTATTGCATGGTATCTATTGTGATGAGTTACTTCATCGCAACAACAGCTTTCTTGAATGAAATTCAAATTGTTCTCCCGTTGCTAAAAGCTCAGCAGCAGCCATTCTCCCTACTAATGTATGATATTTGTTTGCGTATAACTGTGGATGTTTCTAACAGCATTTAGCCAGGAACCACTGTTTTGCTGCCATCTGGGACCTCGGTTTAACGTCTGAACCGAAAAGCAGTATCTTTTTGACAATCAGTTGCTGACGTGATGGTTTCTACAATGAAGTCCTTATGGCTCCTTTATCCTTACACGTTCCCCCCCTACCCCCCCCCCCCCCCACCCCCGTCCACACCAGCCTTCCTCCTCCTTACCGGCCCTATCCCCTATCCCCATCTTCCGCTTGTTTTCCCCCCTCTCTAAATACAACTGTCCAATGGTCATCCCAAGCTTCAATAAAGTTCACATTTGTATGATGATGAACACTATTTTACCGTCTAAATCTCTTCATCTTGCGGAGTAAAAGACTTCAGTCTCTTCATCACACGTCTCCTCCTAAAGGCCGCTCTTCACCGAACGACCTTTTAGATGGCGAACCTAGTTCGTCTCGTCGGCAATCCTTGTCTTTGTTCTGAATTGTCTGATTTTTCTTTTTTCTCCAAAAATATCCGATTTTTTTTTTAATTTCGCGATCCAGAATCAGACAGCTGCGTGAATCTCGCTGATCTTAGGTTCGTGTAGGAAAATAGGATCGCTGGACATGTTCTGAGAACTTTTGTTTTCTTTCTTAGGGGGAGAAACGGGGGTGGGGTGGGGTGTCGCACAAAAGGAAGTAACCGTATGAAAACTCTTAGAAAAGAAGTTGATTTGTGACTTGTTAACAAGCTCTTCTGTGATGGAAATCAGTTTGTGATCAATTGAATTATACTTGCATTCTCGATTCGTTTATAAGTGAAATTTCTGACAAACAAATCGCTAAAATCAATTTCACAGACTATTCATAAGATTTCCGAGCTCGGGGAGAGGGAGCTGGCAATGTTTCTCAGTCATGCACCAGGAAGAAGTATGTAGAATGTTAAGTTCCTTTCCTTGAGAACAAATCGTTTAAACATCAGCAAACAATCCGTTTTCAATCCGACTATTTCTGTAAACTATGAAATTATCATGGATCGTGAGCTTCAGTTCAGATAGAAATTATAGTTCATTATTAGTTCGCTGTACAGATACGCGGACAGATGGTGCGTTGATTTGACTAAGAATGCCTTTACTTCCTTGGAAACGCAGAGAGAAAACACTTGCCGAAGCAAATCGGAGGAAGGGTAGGAGACGGGTAAAGAGAGGGTGACGATGGGAGCTAGGAGAGAATTATGTGTTGACTCCACCATCATTGAAAGTTGTTGTTGCCTTACCTACACTAAAACGTTTATTTCTTTGTTGCCGTTGCTCTCTCTCTCTCTCTCTCTTCTCTCTCTCTCTCTTCTCTCTCTGTGTTGGTATGTGCGTGCACGCGTGTGTGAACATGTGTGCATGTGTGTGTTGTGTGTGTGGTTACTACCTAACTGGTCAACACTTCTAGATTTTTTTTTCTTTGATACGTTAAAAATATATCTTCCCTTTTTTTGCCCTTTTTATCCCCTTAAACCAAACCCAGGCCACACATCTTATCGTGTCAGTTTACACAACCCGTCGCCCTCCTTCACCCCATCCCCTCCTCTCCCCTCTTCCTTCCCTCCCCCTTCCTCACTTGCCCCTTTCTGTCGCGTACCCACTCCATGCCCCTGGAAACAGACGCAGACAATGAAGACTGATGGAGATCGACTCGTCTGGTTTGCATCTCGACTAGGGCGAGTGTAAATTGCATACACACGCCTGTTGCCAATACTGTGTCGGCGGGAATTGCTTTTCCCCCTTCTTTGTTCGTGTATTTTACTTGCGCTTGGGGACGCGTGGACAGTATGGGAGTAGTCCTTGACAGGACAGGGTTTGGAGAAGGGATTAACAAGGATCCCACACTGTCTTTTCACCCCCCCCCCACCCCCCATCCCCACCACCCCCATCTCCTCCCCACCCCCACCCCCCACCCCTCCCCGCCCTCGGGGAAAAATCAACTCGATTGTTGTCTTCACGGCTGATTTGTATCATCACGCATTACATCTCTCTCTCTCTCTCTCTCTCTCTCTCTTTTCTCTGGTCATTATCGCTTCGAAT
>CM065716.1:59800888-59805888 GCA_033310375.1 Conus canariensis | reverse complement strand
ATCTGGTTCACCTAGTCGGCAATGCCAGCGATCCTTGTCTTTATTCTGAACCATCAGGATTTTGAGAAAAAAAATTGTTTGTTTATTTATATATTTATTTATTATTCATTTATCAATTTTTTTTGGATGCATGAAAAATTGTCCGATGTTTTCATTCACGATCAAGGATTGGAGAAGTATGTGAATCCCATCGCCCTCAATTACCCCATCCCCTCTTCTCCCATCTTCCACCATTCCCCATTCCACATATTATGCCCCTTTATGTCGTCTACCCACTCTATTCCCCAAGAAGCAAACACAGACAATGAAGACTGATGGACATCGACCCGTCTGGTCTGCATCTCGGCTAGGGTGAGTGTAAACTGCATATACACGCCTGTTGCCAATACTGTGTTAATCGGAACTGCTTCCCCCCCCCCCCCCCCCCTTTTTTTTTTTTCTTTTTTTTGTGTTTTTTTTGTTCATGTATTTTACTTGCACTTGCAGACGCGTGGACAGAATGGCAGTAGCCCTGGACAGGACAGAATTTGGAGAAGGGATTACCAAGGATCCTACACTGTCTTTTCAACCCGCTCAGGGGAAAATCAACTCGATTGTTGTCTTCACGAATGGTTTGTATCAAGGCCCATTACATCTCTCTGTCTGTCTGTCTGTCTGTCTGTCTGTCTGTCTCTCTCTCTCTCTCTCTCTCTCTCTCTCTCTCTCTCTCTCTCTCTCTCTCTCTGGTCATTAGTTATTTCTGCCATTGTGTGGTCTGCCTGCCAAATCCTCCCTCCCGTTTTTCTCTTCTCCTCGCTTGGTCTTCTCCCTTCATTCCTCCATCCTTCCCCTTCCATGGCCCTTTTTGCCCCCCCCCCCCCCCCCACCCAGTATCCAGCCTTCATTCCTGCCACCTCTGTCCCCTCCCCCTGGTTTGTCCTCATCCAAGTATTCATTTCTCTTTCTTTGTAATGTTTTTTTTTTTTTCCTCATTCATGCTGAATGTATAACACTCAAACCCTATAAGCACTGGATATTTTTTTCTACGCTGTGGACAGATGCGGAGGAGAATAGCAGTCCCCTCATAGCCTCTGTTATCTTCCCTTTCCCATCCACTCCTCTTTCCTCCAGCCCCCCCCCCCCCCCCAGTCCCTCTCCTTCCCTCCACTGTCCTCCCGCTCATATCCCTTCCACCTTGCCCAACTTTCCATCCCCCTTCTCCCCCCTCGTCTGCCCCTTGCACCTCCTTCCCTCCGTCCTCCCTGTCTTCATTCTTCCCCTTCCCCTGTCTTCCCTCTCCCCCTTCCACTGTCTCCCCTCCACCTTCCCCACCCTCCCGCCTTCCTACTCCTATTTGTCCCCTTTTCCTTCCCCTTCCCCCTTGTCCTCACTTCCCCCGACCCATGCATACTCCCTCTATCCTTTGCATTAGACTCTGCTTTGAATCTTTTGGAGAAAAAAAAAAATAGTGGAAGCGAAAAGTGTTGGAACCCAGGATTGAGCCAGGGACCTTTAGATCTTCAGTCTACCACTCTCCCATCTCAGCTATTGTGGCTGATCGTATGTATGGTGCTTTTAATTTATATGAAGAGGCATGTTTGACTCGCTTCGAATTCAACAGACAGACAGATGGACAGACTGTAACAAGATCCAATGGCCTTGCTAAAACAGTCCCTCCAGAGAAATGCTGAACGAGGGAGACAGAGGGGAAGACAGAGGAAATAAAAAACCGATAAACTGTCAACATTGCAGAATGGAGAGAGGGAAACCGTTTATTGTTGTTTTTGTTGTTGTTGTTGTTGTTGTTGTTGTTTTTGTTGTTGTTGTCGTCGTCGTACCCTGGCTAAAAGACTCCAGGGATCATCCGAACAGCCGAAGCACTTGAACACTATGGTACAAATGCATCAGCTGGGGATGAGAACAGTACGTGTGTGACCGTTTTTGATTACCCCGCCACGTGGGCAGCCACACTCCGACTTCGGGGGATTTTGGAGATTGATAATGTTATGCTAGGAGCTTGCCACAACTGAAGACAATCCCCGCATACTATGCAGAGCATAACAACATTCTTATGTAGCCTTGGTGTTCTAGCCTATGTCAATTGGCCAAGGCGGAAAAAAACGTTTATTGACACCTAGGCCTTGACACACAACCGACAAACCTGGACGGACTGGTGAACAGTTCTTTTGCGCGGCACCCCAATAACGCTCCACCGAGTTAAGGCGGAAGAAGAAGAAGAAGACATTCAAGTGTAAAGTCCGCATCCACCTTGAGTGATGTGGCTGACAGAGATTCCCATAGAGCTTAGGAAGGGGAGCAGACTCCAAGAAAGCTTTGGAAAGATAATTGTTTCATGGAAGAATTGAGACGGGGAATAGATTGCTGGAGAATGTGTGAAGGGGAATAGATTTCTGGAGAATGTGTGAAGGGGAATAGATTCCTGGAGAATTTGTGAATGGGAATAGATTCACAGAGAGATTGGGAAGGGGAATAGATTCCTGGAGAATTTATGAATGGGAATAGATTCCTGGAGAATGTGTGAAGAGGAATAGATTCCTGGAGAATGTGTGAAGGGGAATAGATTCCTGGAGAATTTGTGAATGGGAATAGATTCCTGGAGAATGTGTGGATGGGAATAGATTCCTGGAGAATGTGTGAATGGGAATAGATTCCTGGAGAATGTGTGAAGGGGAATAGATTCCTAGAGAATGTGTGAAGGGGAATAGATTCCTGGAGAATGTGTGAAGGGGAATAGATTCACAGAGAGATTGGGAAGGGGAATAGATTCCTGGAGAATTTGGGAAGGGAAATAGATTCCTAGAGAATTTGGGAAGGGGAATAGATTCCTGGAGAACTTGGGAAGTGGAATTGATTCCTGGATAATTTGGGAAGGGGAACAGATTCCTAGAGAATTTGGGAAGGAGAAAGATTCCTGGAGAACTTCGGAAGGGGAATACTTTCACAGAGAGATTGGGAAGGGGAATAGATTCACAGAGAGATTGGGAAGGGGAATAGAATCACAGAGAGACTGGGAAGGGGAATAGAATAACAGAGAGATTGGGAAGGGGAATAGAATCACAGAGAGATTGGGAAGGGGAATAAAATCACAGAGAGATTGGGAAGGGGAATAAACTCACAGAGAGATTAGGAAGGGGAATAGAATCACAGAGACTGGGAATGGGAATAGATTCACAGAGAGATTGGGAAGGGGAATAAAATCACAGAGATTGGGAAGGGGAATAGAATCACAGAGAGATTGGGAAGGGGAATAAAATCACAGAGATTGGGAAGGGGAATAGATTCACAGAGAGATTGGGAAGGGGAATAAAATCACAGAGATTGGGAAGGGGAATAGATTCACAGAGAGATTGGGAAGGGGAATAAAATCACAGAGAGATTGGGAAGCGGAATAAAATCACAGAGATTGGGAAGGGGAATAAAATCACAGAGAGATTGGGAAGGGGGGATAGATTCCTAGAAAATATGGGAAGGGGGATTGATTCCTGGAGAATTTGGGATGGGAAATACATTTACAGAGAGATTGGGAAGGCCAATATTCCCGACACTGCACTCATAACACCACTGACATGCAGCAGTAACAACTATCAATTTTGCCTTCTCGAAGGCAACTATGTTTTCACCTGCGTCAGTGCGTTTGTTTATCTGTATCAAGGTGACTCAGAATGTATTCAACTAAAACTTGCAACGATGAACTGTAGCTCAAGGACGAACTCATGACTTTTTGGCGCAGATTGGCGTGGATCTCTTGGTGGAGGTCTGCGCTTGCCCTGGTGATCAACTAGTTTATGTTGTGCATGAAGAGATCCAAGACTAAAAGAAGCAGTCCAATGCAGTGTAATGCCACATCGGTTGGTTCGATATTTTGATCTATCTAAATGCGTGTTGTAAAGTCTTGAAAAAAATCTTACAGTGTCCTTTCTCCATCTGTTTGTTTTCCTTTTCTTTTATGTTTCTTGGTTCTATTTCCTCACTGTGTGTGTTTAAACTTCCTATAGAAATGTTGCTGATGTAAGCGTTTTGCATGTGATTTCTTTTTAGAAACAGCTTTTGAAAATGTCTCGATTTTCGGAGAAATCCGACAGAACACTTGCACAATCGTGCAGTGGCGCGGAAACCAATGAAGGAATGAATGAATCAGTCATCCAGTCAATAAATTAACCAGTAAATCCAGACGAGAAAGGGCCCTGTTTGGTCGACTGGGCTTCCATTGACCAAAACTGAAACTGAAAATCGAAATCAGTCGATCAACCAATTACACTGGAGGCTAGAAAAGCATAAGGAGGCGTTTCGACTTACTGGTCTTCAGTTCATACAAAGCCACGCTATTTTCATACTCTGTAAGGGAAGAACTGGAACATAATGCCCCAGTCCAGATATAGAAAAAAGTATTTCAAATATAGTCAAAGGACTAACGAAATCAATGATGTTGAAATAAGAGTCTTGATGTCTGTGCAATGTAGGGATATTGCAGCTTTACCTCTGTCGAACAAAATGTCAAGGAGTTATTCAAAACTCGACAACATTGTCTTTGTGCCATGACTGGGCAACTGTTTCAAAGGCTATGCGGTGTTTAATGGGTTGCGTGGGAAATGATCCATTCCCACGCTTTGGAAAGCGAAGGCAGGCCGGATACAAGCTGATAATGTGTCGTAGTGTTGAAAAAAAAAAACAACAACCTTGGTGATAGTTTCTTCCCCAGCATTCAGTAAGAACGTAAGACTTCAGCATGTCTGGCATCGTACCAGAAACGAGCAAAATGAAGTGTTTTAATCGTGTCAAGATAAGAAAAGAGATGCAATCTTGCAGTTCGAAGTACAGTGGCAGAAACGCTTTATACCGTCGC
The DNA here is from genome assembly GCA_033310375.1 of Conus canariensis. Taxonomy (NCBI): domain Eukaryota; kingdom Metazoa; phylum Mollusca; class Gastropoda; order Neogastropoda; family Conidae; genus Conus; species Conus canariensis. Next base: position 59,801,045 of record CM065716.1, on the reverse strand, counting down.
ATTTTCGTATAGAAGGGATCACTGCCCGCGGATTGACTACTCCATATCCGCTCAACACATCTTCCAAGATACAAGGCCAAAGGGTGCAGAGAGATGGACGTCTGGGCGGGAAAGGGGGAGGAGGTGTAGAAACAGAAGTATAGATAAAATGCATACA
>CM065716.1:59775888-59785888 GCA_033310375.1 Conus canariensis | reverse complement strand
TGCAGCGATCCTGATTATAATTCAGTACAATTTTGAAACTTAGAAGAAACGGGTTTACATATATTCTTGATATTTGGCCCAAAGAAATAGATCCACTATCTCTGAATGTCAGTTAAACAAGCTGTTTGATTTGTTCTATTCTTTCCTGCTGGCAAAGTTATCTAATTGAAAGTAAAACATTAATAATGATAATAACAACAGTATTAACAATAACAACAACAATAATAATGATAATAATACAACAAATAATAATATAAAAAATGCACACCAAACAACAACTTTGAAACGGCTTTAGTGTTCTGTATCCTCCAATAAGAAAAGATAAACACTCAACATTTAGACACTATAGTTTTTTAAAAATCATTAAAAAAAAAAAAAAAAGAAGAAGAAAAAACAGTCTCGGATTCTGCGACTTTGCATTCCCTGGTCTCGTGGTGATCTCAACCTCGATTATTCTTCCTCTGGTGAAATTCGTGTGAAAATCCTCAGTGTTCGAAAGTTCACGAGACCTGTAGTTGGCTGCTCGTGACTGTGCAGTCCAGAGAGAGAATGAATGGCTCCGCGACTAAGCAGTCACTGGTGTCAGCTGGTGTCCTGCATTATGTTGCATCAGAGCAGGCCCCACTGAAGAGTACCCAAGTGACTCGGCAGCAAGCAGTGCAGCGTCTCCGTCGATGGGTTGCCTACTGACGACCTGATATTCATTGTCCCTCGTGGAATGTGGTGCCGGGAATGAGACAAGACGGACTGGGTGTGGCTGGGAATGAGAGAGCCGGAGTGAGCGGACTGAGAATAATGTCTCCGAGTGAGGAGAAACAGAAAACATAGAGGGGGGGTGGGGGGGGGGGGGGGGGGGGGGAACAAGTCGTCTAGCATTTCACTTCTGAGATTTATAATGTTTCGTCTTTTTTACAGTGTGATATGAAATTTTGACCATCCTTTTAGCTGCATTTTCCCACATTGTACTCATTGTACTAAATTAAATTCTGACTCGCACAGCGACGTACGTTAGACTACGAGAAAACCTATGCTTTTCATTCCCTCTGGATGCAATTTGTAAATGTCCTGAGAATCGCTACATGTTTATAGAAGATATAGCAAAGACATTTGCCCTACACTGAACTTCAGTTCTTTAAGAATTGTCCGAGATGAACAACGAAACACCAGGAAAACGTTTCACCTACCTTAATTGTCAGTCAGAACAATGAGACTGGGATCCTGGCAATAATACATCTGCCTCTTCAAACTGCTCTGGCACAACATGGATACCCGTCCTCCTTTGAACATGGGCCATGCATTTTGCTCTTCCAAAGTCACTTAATGTGGATTTCTTTTGAAAAAGGATTTTTCTTATAACTGCCTTGCGAATCATAGAGGGCGTTTTAAGAGCTGTCAACACGAAAGTCAAACAAAGGCCCATCCTGTAAAAGAAACAAAAGAAAAACCTAAAACAGCATGTACTAGGCAAACAAAGAAGTCAGCATGTACAGACCAGTTAATAAACATGCTGGCTAAATTATCGACATCCTAAAAGCGCAAAAGACCAGGCCGATCTGACAGCGCCAGTCACTCCGCTTGATTTATCACTTCAAGATTAAAGAAAGCGTTTGAAATTGTGCACAATATTTAATTGTCACACACACACATACGCACACACACACGCACGCACGGACGCACGCACGCACGCACGCACGCACGCACACACACACACACGCACACACACACACACACACTACTTTTAAAAGGTCAAATCGGCAAAGAAACACTGCAAACTGGACAGCTTACTGATGATGTTTATTGTGGACAATGTGTGTATTTTCATGACGTAGTCGTTAGCCTTTCATTGATTACAACAAGCTGGCATGTCTTCAATTGTGACCGAAAAGGAAGAAGAGAAAAATGTGTGAGACTTTAGATCAGAGACATGAAAGTGGTCCGCCTAGCCAGAACGACAGCGGGCAGTACAGAGGGACCACACCAAAGGCAGATTCAGAGAGTCACTGAAAAGAGGAAATGACTAACACGGAACTTCTGGGAAAGTGGAGAAACGTTTATACTGAAAGACGCCCAGTATCCCATGGGGACAACCCGAATGTGGACAGAGAGACGTTACACAATCACATGATGTCTTTGTATTGACAGATAGACGTTAAACAATCACATGCTATCTGTGTACTGACAGATGGACGTTAAACAATCACATGCTATCTGTTTACTGACAGATAGACGTTAAACAATCACATGCTATCTGTGCACTGACAGATAGACGTTAAACAATGACATGCTATCTGTGTACTGACAGATAGACGTTAAACAATCGCATGCTATCTGTGTACTGACAGATAGACGATAAACAATCACATGCTATCTGTGTACTAACAGATAGACGTTAAACAATCACATGCTATCTGTGTACTGACAGATAGACGTTAAACAATCACATGCTATCTGTGTAGCCTACATAAAGATGCAAGGTCTGACCCGAGGCCATTCCTCAAAAGCTGGTGTAGTAAGCGTGACTGGATGTCAGACAGAGTGTAATGTTGGAGTGTGCTGTTTGATAACACAGCTGGAAATATTGCCAGCCATGGTGGTTCAAAGCTGATATATATTGCCAGCCATGGTGGTTCAAAGCTGATATATTAAAACCTGTAATGTCGAGGTGTGGAAATATTGCCAGCCATGGTGGTTCAAAGCTGATATATTAAAACCTGTAATGTCGAGATGTGGAGATATTGCCAGCCATGGTGGTTCAAAGCTGATATATTAAAACCTGTAATGTCGAGGTGTGATATGTGGTAACACGTCCGCAAATCGTGCTATTCCCAGGATAAAATTGACTGAATAACAGGTGTTAACGTTAGGATGTGGTACCAAATAAAACGTCGCCAAATCTTGTCATTACTGGGACAAAGTTGATGAAATAATGGTAGTGGGTTATTTTGCCGGTGGGCTCTGCAGTCATGACATATGGGACACATGACACATGGGTACACCCATGGGAACACACCCAGCGGCCTGTGCACGATATCTGCCAGGGAGCAATTATGTCCCTTAACGCCTTAATGGAATGCCCTGTGCGTGCCTGCACCCTTCGCGAACACAGCGCAGGCTTTCAAGAGTGGTGCAGGGTTGCTTCCAGCTGGTTGGTTGGGCATTTGAGGGTAGCACTTTTCTGGGTCCCACTCGCATCATTGGGAGTATCTTTTTCTTTTTTTTTTAGTGATGAATTAACAGGTGTACTGTTGGGCTGTGGTGTTTGATAAAACGTCTGTCCGTATTCTCAATCAAGGGACACAACTGACCAAACCAGTTTGAAGTACAGAGTGTTGCGACCGTTCCATGCTAATTCATTCACACACACACACACACACACACACACACACACACACACACACAACGAGCGCGCGCGCACACACACAAACACACACTCACACATGCGCGTGCGCCCGCGCGCGTACACACACACACACACGCGCGCGCGCATGCGCGCACACACACACACACACACACACACACACACACACACACCACACACACGCACGCACGCACACACGACCACACACACACACACACACACACACACACACACACACACACACACACACACACGATAGTTCAAACGAAAAAAAGAAACTTTTTTCGCTCATATAAAAGAAAATGTAGAATCACAGATTCGCCTGATTCATTTGGTTTGGAGCCATTTATTCATCTCAGGCCGATGCCAGATATCAAGCCATGTGGCCATATTAACATTCTCAGTAAAGAGATACTATATGATTGTTTAACGTCCATCTGTCAGTAAACAGACAGCATGTGATTGTTTAACGTCTATCTGTCAGTAAACAGATATAGATAGCATGTGATTGTTTAACGTCCATCTGTCAGTACACAGTTATAGATAGCATGTGATTGTTTAACGTCCATCTGTCAGTAAACAGATATAGATAGCATGTGATTGTTTAACGTCCATCTGTCAGTAAACAGATATAGATAGCATGTGATTGTTTAACGTCCATCTGTCAGTACACAGTTATAGATAGCATGTGATTGTTTAACGTCCATCTGTCAGTAAACAGTAAACAGATAGCATGTGATTGTTTAACGTCCATCTGTCATTAGGCTAAAAGATAAATGGCGGCGAGTCATTTCTTTGGGTCCTTAAGTTCATCGTGTTGGCTACGACTGGCTGTTCTGTCCCATCACTTTATCAAATCACATTTTTAGTAGCTTTCTCTATGGGTTTCTCTTTAAACTGGCGAGAGTTCTTCTTACAAACCTAAGGGGGTATATTCATCTGTGCACAAGAAAGTTTTTTTTGTTTTTTTTTAATCTGCATGATCACAGTCAACGCACCGCCGCATTGCAAAAGCCTTTTAGAGCGCGATTCAATTCAACATTTTTTTTTAAAATCCACATCTAATTTCTCGACAACCTGAGAAAGAACTCCCGCACCCCTATTCCCTAACCATCGCGCGCACGCGCACGCACACACACACGCACGCACGCACGCACGCACGCACGCACCACACACACACACACTCTCTCTCTCTCTCTCTCTCACACACACACACACACACACACACACACACACACACACACACACACACACACACACATCTGCATGTTCACGCAGCAAAGCCGAAGAGATTATCAAAATATTATGTCACACTGATGAAAACAGCTTTCGACAAGATCCCTTCAAGAAGATGAACGAAAAACATAGTGTGTGTGTGTGTGTGTGTGTGTGTGTGTGTGTGTGTGTGTGTGTGTGTGTGTGTGTGTGAATTTTTAATTCCCGCTCAGTGGCGTAAGTCCCACAACGCTCAGTCTGGCAAAAGGTGTTAAGGCTAGGATGATGTAACCGCATGATTTATTCGTATTTGCCGATGGAGTACACTCGACAAAAAAAAAGAAAGAAAAAAGAGAGAGAAGTGTTAAGCCGCGGAGGAAGTTTCAATTTTTTTTGACTGAAGCCCAGACGACCACACAGAACTTGTCGAGGCTGTCAATTTCATATAACTGGCAAGAATTCTAACGGACAGGTGGGGGATATATTCAAAACTGCACAGCAAAAATCCGAAAATCTTCATGATTGCAACCAATATACATCGCTGCATTGCAAAAGTCCGTTTCCTGGTTGACTGAATTCATTGTTAGGCTATCTTTCAAATAATCCATATCTACTTTCAGACAGTTTGCGAAAGAGACCCTGCTCCCCCACCCCCACCCCTCCCCCGTCCACAGAACCACATTCATCTGCAAGCTCATCAATTAAACATTTCTTACCTACCGCATTTCAAAGAGACATCTTGACCTGCGCTCAACGCCGCGCGCACGCTCTCGCCAAACAAAGACCGTCTGACAAAGCCAACTGTGCATGAAGAGTTGTCTCTCTTGCATCAGCAGGTGTGAGACTTGAATTGGTGAGAAAAAAAAAAATGGCAGGTACTATATACCTGTAGGTGACGGGTATCTTCTGCCGGCAGGCGGTGGGGTGGAGGTGGAGGGTGTGGGGGTGTGGGAGGAGGTGACTGTGGGGGGGGGGGGGGGGGGGGGTCCTGTGTAAGTTTTGGAGATTTAAGTCGCCAAAGCAGGTAGATTGAAGCTAAAAAGATGATCTTAATTTGATGTTATACTGAAAAACTAGTCAAGGTAATAAAAATCCCCAAAGTCAGAGATAGAATTTTTTTCGAATTCTTTTTTTCCCGTTGACCCGCAAAGTGGCTCCCCCCTCCCCCCTCCCTCCCACCCCACCCCCCAGCGCTGATTCCGGCAGAACAGAGTGTTGAAGTTGGGGTGTCACTTCATAATTTATTCATGTTTAGCCAATGGTGTACTTTCGACAAAAAGGTGCTGATGCGCGGAGGAAGGTGTGGGGACAGGATTAGTCTTTTCACTGATTTATTGACCAAACGAGATCATTCGTCCGGCACTCTTCTACGATTCGTAATGATGACGTCTTTTCGATATTTTCTTTAATGTGGTGGTGAAGCGCATTTGTTATCATTAATGTTGTTGTTGCTGTCGTCGTTGTTGTTACTTATTATTATCATGATTTTGGAACAGACCTGGTGGAGGGATATGGGGGAGAAGGGGGTGATGGTGGTGGAATGTGGAAGATTGGAACGTTGGGAGCAGGAGGGGAGTGGGGGAGGTAGTTACAGAACTGCTGACAGATTTTGATGTAGAAAGAGATACATGCGCACATGGAAGAGGTATCGTAAGAAAAAAAAAAGAAAAGAAAAGAAACAAAAATTATCCAGCTCTGCCAGCTTCCGAAGATGTCAGCAATCTCGTCAATCAATTTTTTAAAGATTTTGTTTGAAAGTGTTAATCCCCTTCTGAACTTTAACTGCTTTGGAAATGAAATGAGGCAGGGAACAGTAAACGATAAACAGTAAAGGTTTTCTTATGGGAGCAAAAAATACCCCACTTGTTTACTGCTTTGATTTCGATGTATTGTTACTTTTTTCTCATTATAAGTGTTTGATTTCGAAGCTCTTCTCTTTTCGCAAGATGCTGTGCAAACAGGAAATAAAACCGCACACACACACACACACACACACACACACACACACACACACACACACACACACATAAACACATATACACACGCGCGCGCGCGCACGTGCACGCACACACATACACACACACACTCACGCGCGCGCGTGCTTTTATTATTACAATATCACTGTCTGCGCGTGGGTGTACGGGCACATGTGTGAGCGCGCATATGCGTGCGCGCATCAGTGTCTATGCACGCGCGCGCTTTTGTGTGTGCGAGTGTGTGTATGTGTGTGTTAAAGAGAGAGAGAGAGATAGACAGAGAAAGAGAGAGAGTATGAAAGGCAGACAGACAGACAGGGAGGGAGGGAGACATACAGACAGAGAGAGAGAGAGAGAGAGGGGGGGAGGGGGTAGGATTAAAAAAAAAAAAAGCGAAAATTGAGAATGACCGAATTTTAGCAATACCTGAACTTTATCCCCATGTCAAAAACTACCACACTTCGGCGAAAGTCCACTCTACGAAATTCCACTGTCTGTATTCATCTTTCAAGATGTACAGTAATAGTCCGAGTTTCCTGTTCCAACAGAAATTCGGAGATGACTAATGAACACATCACCCCGAGGTTTGAAGCCAGGGGAGATGTTCTTGTCACACAACTGACACCAGGGCCGGACGAGAAGCGGAAGAAGGGGGGGGGGGGGGGGGGGGGCTACATGTTCAGAGTTTTTCAAAATAAGCATTTTTGTCTCGTCGCCTTCCCTGCCTTTCCCTCCACCCCCACCCCTCCTCCACAAATGATTTGGCCCTGAGTATAGTCTTCATATTTCACACACACACACACACACACACACACACACTCTCTCTCTCTCTCTCTCTCTCTCTCTCTCTCTCCACACACACACACACCACACACACACACACACACACAATGTGGTTTTCTCGTAAGACTCTGGAGCGGGTACCGTCCGTCAGTAACAGACTATAGTTCCGGCATGGTTTGTCTGATCCAAAATCAATTTGCATTTGGTAAAGAAAGCAGCGATTCGCGTAGGAAGTAAGAAATAAAAAGGCTACAACACACACACACACACACACACACACACACACACACAATGTGGTTTTCTCGTAAGTCTCTGGAGCGGGTACCGTCCATCTGTAACGGACTATAGTTCCGGCATGGTTTGTCTGATCCAAAATCGGTTTGCATTTGGAAAGGGAAGTAACAAAAAAGTAAAGTAAAACATAAAAAGGCTACAAAAATGACAACGTAATGACATCAAACTGATTTTAAAGAACAGAGGCGCAAACATGACCGCACACAAGCCATTTTGCCTATGGTGTGTACAAAATGTTTAATAAAGAAAAAGATGTGAAATATATAATGCAGTGAGAGATGCAAGCAGCAATTAACATCAATAGCTACATGCATTATTTATTTTTTTGTTGTTACTTCTGAAAACATAAGAAATCATCCACCATATGTATCATATTGATATGACTTTTTTCCCCGGTGAGATTGTATGAAAAGGATGGACATTTCAAGAGATGCTTTACAAACTATTCCAAAGAAAGTTCAGCTACCTTTCCAGCTTCCTTGAACAATATTTTGAAATAATAATGATGAGGATTATCGAATAAAAATTCCAGAAAATTATCATTGTAAAGAATACAAGGAATTTCATGACGTATAGTATATTTCTTACATGAATTCAAACGAATGTTATTTATATGCCTCTACACTCACGTACATATGGGACCTGTATGTTAGGGAGATTCCTATGTGCGCGTGTGCGTGCGTGCGTGCGTGTGTGTGTGTGTTGTGTGTGTGTGTGTGTGTGTGTGTGTGTGTGTGTGTGTGTGTGTATGCGTGCGAGTGTGTGTGTGTGTGTGTGTGTGTGTGTGTGTGTGTGTGTGTGTGTGTGTGTGTGTGTACGAACGTCTGCATGCGTGTACGGGCATGGATGAGCCACTTCCCCTGATCGCCTTCCAGGAAAATAAACACGAACAAAACAACACGTGCAAAACACCCCTCTCCTCCCGGCCCTCCCGCAAAAACAAACAAACAAACAAACAAGAACACAACAAAACAAGCCTAGCAAACAAACAAAGTACTCAAACAATAAAGTTCCTGAACAAAACATTAAACAAACCAACAAAGCAAGCACCACCCAACAACAATGCATAATGGTTTGAAAAAATATACACAAAAACCCCCACCAACCAAACAAACAAGAACTGCAAACGAATGGTGCCTGGCGGAAGTCGTACACAAACAACTCTCTCTCCCTCTCTGTCTGTCTCTCTCCCTCTCTGAAATCTCTCCTCTCCTGTAGAGGTGCGTTCACACTAAACCAAGCGCTTTGCTGTCATCGGCTAGCTGAACTTGGTGCACACGTTGTGTCCTTGCCTCCCGCCATAAGTGCTATCCTTAAATGTTCACGCTTTGCCTCTTTCTCTCAAACCCCCCCCCCCCCTCTCCTTTAAATACAACACACACACACACACACACACACACACACCACACACACACACACACATTTTCAAACACATACACACACACGCACATTTTCAAACACACACACACACACACACACACACACACACACACACACACACACACACACACACATACGCGCGCGCGCGCACACATTTTCAAACCCCACCACCACACATTCACACACACACACACACACACACACACACACCACAACACACACACACACACACACACACACACACACACACACACACACATACACACACACACACACACACACACCGCGCACACACAGAGCTAGCTGACCGAAAGGACTTAAGTGTTATCGACACTCGCAGTGCATGATCGTGACACAAAATGGACGAAGAAAAGAAACTCGTCATCATCGCTGTTCAGAAGAAACCAGTCGCAGGACGACAGTCCACACCTGGTGACTCTCCGAGGCCACCTGACCACGTCCACTGGCTGACCACCACCGGAACGCCCCCCCAACCAACCATCACCCGTACTGCTGCATTTTGCTGACCATCGGGCAGTCCGCGCAGTCCGGGCCGCCGCCGCCCCCAAGCCCCCCGCCGTCGGCGTCCCCGCAATGCTCCTGCAGACAGGCGCAGGAGGGCGGCGGGAGGTCGCTGGGCTTGGAGTAGTCCCGGGACTGGTGGCGCTTGCTGAAGACCTTGTTGCGGAAGGACGCCATGAAGACCACGTCCGTCTGGCTCAGGAAGACCGAGGAGGTGCGGGAGGACCTCCGGCGGGCCCGGCCCCCGGCGCTGCTGTTGTTCATGGAGCGGCTCAGGCGGAAGCGCTGCCATTTCTTCTTGATGGCGCTCTGCACCTGTGTGGAGAGGCAGGGGGCAACAGCAGCAGGAACAAGATCAGGTATGCAGGGAGTTGGGTTTTTTGTTTGTTTGTTTGTTGGTTGGTTTGGTCCCTATAAACTTCTCTTCCTTTCATTTTTTTTTTTAATCAAAATATAAGATTGACAATTGTCA
>CM065716.1:59768388-59770888 GCA_033310375.1 Conus canariensis | reverse complement strand
GAATGGAAATCCGTAGCATCATCTTCATCCTTCTCACTGATCAGCATTAAAGGAAAATTTTCAAATTTACTGGCCCTTCATGTCCTACTCTCATGGTGACCTAAGTTTCGATGTCCTCTCCACGACTTTGGCCTTGGTTTGATTCCATCGGAGTCACCAGTATCGGTAAATTCATGAGGGCTGTCGTTGGACGGACGTGGTGGCGCCCTTCGGAGGGAGAGCTCACTCACGCCGGTTCCGCGACTAAGCAAATATTGTCGTCAGTGGGGCTTGGTAGATGGTGTGCTGCGTATGTTCGATTCGATGTCTCCTCCGGTGGGTTGCCTCTTGACAACTTGACATTGGCTGCTCCCTGTGCCGGGGCTGTGGCGGGGCGGGCCGGGCTGTGGCTGTGGACGGGGGCTCGGGATGAGCGGCGTGGGTGCAATGCCACTGAGGTGGCACAGAAGATGGGATAGCAACACACACACACACACACACACACACACACACACACACACACACACACACACACACATATATATATATATATATACACACAAACACACACAAACACACACACATACAGAGAGAGAGAGAGAGAGAGAGAGAGAGAGAGAGAGAGAGAGAGAGAGAGAGAGAACGAAATGCAAGTTTTCGTTGGCTATAATTGCCATCTGTAATTTGGAAACAAAATCATCGAAAAATGAATTGGAATACAATTAACTGGCAGCCACATGACTGGCTCCAAGTTTGAGACTTTTGACACTCTGTCCGCGCATGATTTGTCTTTGAAAAGTTCAGCATCTTTCCGCTGAGACTAATCAGAAGTCGGTGGGTAGGTAAACAACTCGGTGAAAACGAATGCTTTTTTTTTTTAATTTTTTTTTAACTATATTGCTGTTGTTATTGTTGTTTCTGCGAGTTAAGAAATCAGTCTGCCTGAAGGGCGAACCTTTCGCTCTGCTGTTGCTACTTGTTTCGCCCCATTGACGCGTGCGCCTGTCAAGATGGTTATCAGGGATGACACGGATGACATGGATGCCTTTCTTCCAACAGCAGTGACACTGATTTGTGGAGCTTCACGTGCTTTCGACCTCTGTGGCTCGATAATGTGGACGTTCAGGGGCCGCTGTGGCCCGAGTGTTGGACGTTCAGGGGCCGCTGTGGCCCGAGTGTTGGACGTTCAGGGGCCGCTGTGGCCCGAGTGTTGACTGTTTTACCGCACCCTCTTCCGCTTTGCCCTTCCCTTTTCTGCTCTTTAACCCCCCCTCCCCTCCCCCAACCCCTACCCCCTCCCCCCCCTTAGAGAACTGCTGTAGCTGTGATACAGGAAAGATTTCCGTCCATGCCCTCCCCCCCCTCCCACACACACACACACACACACACACACACACACTCTTAGAGCTAGAGCTTTCTGTCATTTGGGGGAGAATATCGAGCAGGGGAAATATTAAACTTGTGAAAGGTCGACCATGGCGAATATTGGACAGGCTGACTATCGAACAGGAGGAGTACGTCGAGCAGCCACAAGTAAAGGGAGTATTGAGCAGAGAGAGCATCGAGCGGGGAATTATCAAACTGAGGGAGTATTGAGCAGAGAGAGTATCGAGCGGGGGAGTATCGAACTGAGGGAGTATTGAGCAGAGAGAGTATCGAACGGGGAAGTATCGAACTGAGGGAGTATTGAGTAGAGAGAGTATCGAACGGGGAAGTATCGAACTGAGGGAGTATTGAGCAAAGAGAGCATTGAGCGGGGAAGTATCGAACTATGGAGTATTGAGCAGAGAGAGCATCGAACGGGGAAGTATCGAACTGAGGGAGTATTGAGCAGAGAGAGCATCGTGCGGGGAAGTATCGAACTGAGGGAGTATTGAGCAGAGAGAGCATCGAGCAGGGAAGTATCGAACTGAAATTGAGCAGAGAGAGCATTGAGCGGGGAAGTATTGAGCTGAGGGAGTATTGAGCAGAGAGAGTATCGAGTGGGGGAGTATCGAACTGAGGGAGTATTGAACGGGGGTAATTTCGAAACGCTCTCAACCTGTCAGCTAAGGTAGCACCCTTCGACTACACAAATGAGTAGGAAAAAAGCAGTAAAAGACGGAAGAGAGTAGCAGAAAATGACTTAAAAGAGGACATAAGGGCAACCACACACGGCCGAACGGACATCTAGCATTTACACGGGACAGTGGTTGGCTGGTCTCTCCACACACACACACACACACACACACACACACACACACACACACACACACATCTGGCGGATCATAAATTATAATGTTAGAAAAAAGCACACACACACACACACACACACACACACACACACACACACACACACACACACACATACACGCACACACACAGAGCAGAATGGACATCTAGCATTCACTCGGGACACTGATTCGCTGGTCACACACACACACACACACACACACACACACACACACACACACACACACACACACCTGGCATATCGATATCATAAATCATAATAAGACAAAAAGTTTACGAATATTCTTCT
>CM065716.1:59758388-59763388 GCA_033310375.1 Conus canariensis | reverse complement strand
CCCCCCCCTACACACACCACCACCACCACCACCCCAACTTTAACCAAATTTTGGGAGACCCCCCCCCCCTCTCTCTCTCTCTCTCTCTCTCTTTCCCCATACCCGGCTTTTTAATTAAACTGCTTTACTGTACTTTTACGCTTAATCACCCCCCGCCGTTCCCCTACTAAACAACGAGGGAGGATCCCCAACTCCACTCCCCTCCCCCTTCGGAAAGTCTCTCCTTTCATGTGACTGATCCATTCCTGCACTGAACTGTTCCACGGGGCATCAAGCGTCCTGGATTCTCCATGGCAAAGAGTACACAGACTGACAAAACACGATTGTATTTGTCAGTCTTTACCGAAATTTTTTTTTTTTTTTTAAGTCAGAAAAACTCAAACGTAAAATGTAGAATAGTGAGACTCGAACCATCGGAGTGAAGAGTCAGTGATCCCACGCAACGAGTCACGTGACTGATCGATCTGCGAACCCGCCCGTTGTAACCAGACCATGGTGAAGCCAGCGGAGGAACGAGTGCAAGAACGATGTCTTTGTACCTGCCCTTCAACAAGAGATTCGCATCGTGGGATTTGACCTTTCAGTTACTCCTACATGCTCACAGAGCGAAAGGAAGAAGAGTTTGCACACGCGCGTAAATTTTAAAAAAAATCGACACAGTCTCTGTCTCTCGGGCTTTAACATTTTCCTTGTTACTTTTGTTTGTGGAGTTGTTGCTCTGGCTATCTTCTGTGCCCTCTCAGTAGAATGACTCCAACGTACTCACAGTCAGACCAAGATCCGTCTTAATCCAGCCTCCGCGCACGTGTGTGTTTGTTCCCCGCCCTATCCTATCTTCCCTCTCGATTCGGACCGACTCTGACCAAACAAGCAGGATTGACACAGGCCCCACTCAGAGCAACATCAATCAGTCACGGTGGATCGAAGGTTCAGGACACGCGGACGAACTGCCACAAACAGCTAACAACAGCACCGCTAAAACAATAAAACTAGTCTGGAGAATAAAGGAGACCGCTTTCAGATCCAGGCTGAATCGTTTGCATGAACTTGTGCCATCCCATCTTCCTGTGTAGATGTAAATCACGGACTCTGGCAAACAAGAGCTGTTGAAGAAGATGCCAGCAACGGAGATCAGATGCGTGGGAAGTGCATGCTACACGGTGTATCCTGTGCATGAGCCTGTCACACAAAGGACGAGGTCCGCAAATCCATAAAGAAGCATGCCAGCTGCCACGAAGACTGGTGGACCAGAATGTGGAAAAATCGGTTGCAGTTTTCCCCGAAGTTGGAGTATGGCTGCCTGAATGGCGGGATGAAAAAAAAAACGGTCATACACACAAAACTCCACTCCCTTTGTTGGGGAGATGGGATTAATCCTTGCCTGTCTATACAGGGAGTGTCTATACAGGGAGTGTCCGCAGGAGTATCAGCCTGCGTACGCAGAAAAAGAAAAAAAAATCGGTTGCACACAGAGAGAGAGAGAGAGAGAGAGAGAGAGAGAGAGAGAGAGACAGAGAGAGAGAGAGAGACAGACAGACAGACAGACAGACAGACACACACACACACACACACACACACACACACACACACACACACACACACACACACACAGAAAGAAGGAGGAGGCATGATGGAAGGTTGGGAGGGGTGGAGAGAGAGTGAGAGAAAGAGAGTGAGAGAGAGAGAAGGGAGGAGAGGAATGGAGAGAGAGAGAGGAGAGAGAGAGGAGAGGAGAGGAATGAGGAGAGAGAAGGAATTGGGGGAGAGAGAGAGGAGAGAGAGAGAGAGAGAGGAGAGAGAGAGAGAGAGAGAGGAATAATCAATCTTAATTCAGATCTGGGTTTGCGGTTGTTATAAGGTACGCAATACACAAAATGAATGGACAGCTAACATTTCTATGACTTGTATAGCGCTGCAATAAAAAAAAAATCCGAAAACAAACTATCGATTGGCAAGGAAGAATTTAGGCATATTCTCCGGGCATGTTGAATGAAAGCAAATATCGTGAATTCACACTTTTAAATCGGGTTGTACAACACACAAATCAACAAGTCTGAGGGAAAGAGGGGGGGGGGGGGGGGGGGGGGGGGGGAGGGAAGAAGAAGAATCTAACTGAAAGTTCGGGGAGAATCTACGGAGAGTTCATGAACTTGAAGTTCAGGAATGGACGCGAAAATCAAATCGACTCGCCGACCATAATAACTTCATGAAACATCGATCGCATTGGTGAACTTGAAAGCTTTGAGAAACGGAGTGAATTTCGGTTGAATGTGTCAAGCTGCGAAGCCTTCAGCGCTCCCACCGAAAAGGGCAGCAACCTAGTCGGAGTGTACCCCTCCCACCCTTTCCTTCTCTCCCACTTCCCATTCACTGGTTTCCTGCCCAATACCATTTAGGCGTTTCGCAGAGGGCGGACGAGAACTGTAAAAACACCAATGCTCTCTCTCTCTCTCTCTCCTCTCTCTCTCTCTCTCTCTCTCTCTCTTGGAACAGTGGTCTAAACATGATTAAACTTTTCCACATCGGTAACAACCCCCCACCCCCCTCACACACACACACACACACACACACACACACACACACACACACACACACACACACACACACACACGCACGCACGCACGCACGCACGCACGCACGCACGCACACACTAATCACATACACACATCCTTGGTTTGCATGTCTTATGAGGTCTAAGTCACATTTAAGTCAGTCTGGCATGCCTTATATGGACGGTAATGCGGAATCCTATCACACTGACTCACTTTCGTCGCTGTATACTACGACGTCAAAGTCACGAAACGTCCACTCTTCAGTTAAAGAAAAAAGTTCCAGATTCTGGAAGTGCCGTCTGCGCGATGAGTGAAAAGTATAAAATTTCACTTTGCGGCACTTCGTTTTCACTTTGATTCCTTGTCAGGATCAGAGAGCTTGTGAGGACCCGAAAGATGTCTGACTGTGACAAAAAGGTGAAGGCACACACACACACACACACACACACACACGCGCGCGCGCGCACGCACACATATATACAGAGAGAGAGAGAGAGAGAGAGAGAGAGAGAGAGAGAGAGAGAGAGAGAGAGAGAGAAAGAGAGAGAGAAGTAGTAGTAGTAACAGCAGTAGTAGTAACAGTAGAGGAAGAAGAAGACGAGTGTTGGTGACGAGCTGGATATCCTATTTATGTCTGTAAAGAGTTGGATATTATATTCATGTCTGTAAAGAGTTGGATATTATATTCATGTCTGTAAAGAGCTGGATATTATATTCATGTTTGTAAAGAGCTGGATATTATATTCATGTCTGTAAAGAGTTGGATATTATATTCATGTCTGTGCAACCAGAGTGAAATTTCAACGTTGACATGTTCTCTTCGCCTTTTATTTTTGTTCGTTTGTTTGTTTTGTAAACCACCCTGAGCTAAACAAAAATGGCGCGCACATCCGATTTTATTTTCATCCTTTATTATTACACATACACACTGCTCACCATGAAACAATCGTTTAAAAATGGCACTCACACCGGAATGCTACAACTAAAACATTTTCTTCAATTGCCAGTTAAAACCCGCTATTTTTTTTTTTTTTTTAGTTGACTTCCTGGACCAGCCATAAATCGAGGCAAATACCTCCTCTCTCTCTCTCTCTCTCTCTCTCTCTCTCTCTCTCTCTCTCTCTCTCTCTCTCTCTCTCTCTCTCTCTCTCTGTGTCCCATACCCCTTCCTCCTTCCCTTCGTCCTTCACCTCTTTCCCTACTTTCGCCTGTCCCGCCCACCCCCACCTCCACCGTATCCTCCCTTCTCCAGAAAACAAGACACACAAACTGAAAGAAGCTGTTTTATTCTATACGGTGTCATTCTCCCTGACAGCGCCAACAGACAAAATAAAACACTCTAAAAAACCGCTCGATGCTTCTGTATTCTGTGAACCATGGTAGTTTTTTTTTTTTTTTTTTTTTTGTTTTTTGTTTGTTTGTTCTCTTCAGGAAAGTTCCAAAGTCATACAAGATCCCTTCAGAGCAACGACAGTCGTACGTCTTCGTGTGGACCGCGTGCTGCGTTATTCAAAGACGGAGGAAGCATGCGATGTTGTCCAGCTGGAAGAGACAGCAGAGGTCCACACATAACTGGAAGGCAGAACTGCATGCACACCAATACACATCTTTTTCCCTTTTTGTCAGGAAAGAAAAAGACAGATAAAGAAAGCAGACGTTCGGCATCTACTGACAGAGAGTGCACTGTTCCAATTGATGCGCTTTTTTGCTGTTTTGCCTTGTGTACATTTCTGGTCATACACACACACACACACACGCGCGCGCGCGCGCGCGCGCACGCTCACACATACGCACACACAACACACACATCACACACATGCACACACACACACACACACACACACACACACACACACACAACAACACGCGCGTACACACACACACACACACACACACACACACACACACACACACACACACACACATAAATGTCTACAATTCGACCTGCTTTCCCTGGGGAGAGTGCGTCGCCGTGTTACAGCGCCATTAATTTCTTCTTTTTTTTTAAATTTACGTGCAGAATTTTTTTTTTTTTTGGGGGGGGTCTGTCAACGTGGACTTTTTTTTCCATAGAATTTCCATGTAGGTTTACCGTCAAGTCCGAAAGACTAGTACCCTGACCACCACTTAAGGTCTGATGAAAAAAAAATAGGGAGAGAAACAACATCTGCCCTGCACAAGATTCGAACCGCGGACGCACTGTTACCTCGCGTCCTTAGCGAATGTTTAAACCACTGGACCACGTTTCTGGAGGCACAACAACATAGATGGTCTTCGTTGTGGTGAATCAATAGGTGAAAACCAACGGTTATCCTACCATTCCCAAAGAAGTTAACAGAATTCGGCGAATCAAGTTTCCCTACGCAAAGTCACCTACCACCTATCCCGGAGTCTTGAGGACTGTCGGGGCGCCACAGAAGACTTTGCAACCAGCTTCCTCCACTCCTC
>CM065716.1:59738388-59745888 GCA_033310375.1 Conus canariensis | reverse complement strand
GTCCACTGCCTTTTGAAGAGGTCCTATTCTCAGCCCCCTGTTCTCTGCTTATTCTCCACTGCTCTGAGTCACTCATTCCCTGTACGTAGAGCAACAACCGTCAAAAAGCCACACTTTCCCACGCATGAAGACAGCCACTCACAAACTTTGGTTTTGATGTATTGGTACACTTTTTCGTGTCCTTTTTGCACCCAGTTCGAAAAGATAAGCGACTGTTTGCCCGTCCTTCGATTTTATTGAGCTAAATGTTATTTGTCTTTCCTGAAGAAGACTAAACAGGTCGAAAAGCATCGTGTCTGTTTCATAATTCGTTTGTTTTTTCGTTTGACAGTATTTCTGTCTTTGCTCTTTTCTAAATTTCTACCTGCAATCACCCCACTTCGAAATAATGTTGTTGTTTTTTTAGTTATAAAGCGTTTGGAAAAAAAAAAAGAAGAAACCAATTTTACATGGGCGAAAAAAAAGTTTGGCTTGAGATACATAGCTGTGAAACATAATACCAGACTACGCAGTTACTCATCCAATAGTACCCATCCCCATTCTCTGCGTAGATTACACATCAACTACTTCTGCTTGATGCATTAACGGGTTCTGTTAATGTTTTTTTTCTGTACCATTAAGGGTTTGGTATATTCTCTATTTCTGTTTTCATATGCTTTCAGATTTTTTTTATTTAACCGATACCCTGGAAAATGAATATATATATATATATAATGCTGAACAATCAAGCAGTGGGAGAAAACAAGTGCAGGCTAACAATTCTTCAGTCATTATAGTAATGACTTGGCAAAGATTTGAATTAAAAAAAATTGAAGATGAAGAAAATGGGGGAATACGTTATAAATATGAGAAACGCTTCACTAGCTGCATGAGGGAACCATTGTACTCCCGTTCGAAGGCAGATCTATTGGTATTGCCTGCTCCTAGGCCTTTCGTCCGCTGGATCGGACTCATCAGGGAGACACGGCTGATTGTGTCTGTGCTCTTGGTGTCAAATAGAGACACACCACAGTCCGTAATTCTGTGGTGTTCTCACCACCGAGAGTTCAAAAAAGAATCCAACAGCACCCCCAAAGCAGCCAGCGAAGGGTAGTAAATGGAACAAAACGAAAGTGTGGAGAGGAAAAAAGTTCCTGAAAAA
This sequence comes from Conus canariensis, assembly GCA_033310375.1. NCBI lineage: Eukaryota > Metazoa > Mollusca > Gastropoda > Neogastropoda > Conidae > Conus > Conus canariensis. The sequence continues at coordinate 59,744,747 of CM065716.1, read as the reverse complement.
CTAATATATATATATATATATATATATATATATATATAATATATATTATATTCATTTTTAACAATGTGTTAATCATTCTCTCTGTGTGTGTGCGTGTGTGTGCGTGCGTGCGTGCATGCGCGTGAGTGCGTGCGTGCATGCATGCATGCATGCGTGTATGTGTGTGTGTGTGTGTGTGTGTGTGTGTGTGTGTGTGTGTGTGTGTGTGAATAATGACAACAGTAACAACACTAGCAGCAAAATTAATAGACAATATCAAAAACAATAATGATAATATTAACAGTAAAAAGAAAAGCAACAAAAACCCCAAAACAACAACAACAACAACAAAACCGAACAAAACAATCGTTTTGTTCTTCAGGTCTATTTTTGGCTAAACTACCGGTACCTTGTCTTAGGCTTGAATTTCCCGTGCGCTCATCCCTACCCATCCGACACTACAGACGCATACACTCCCATATTTCCTATAAAAAAAAAAAGGAGCAAGGAAAAGAGAGAGAGAGAGAGAGAGAGAGAGAGAGAGAGAGAGAGAGAGAGAGAGAGAGAGAGAATGACAATGACAATGCTTTATTGACAATAGTTAAACAACCCTTATGCCAAGGGAGTGCATGCGCAAATTCCACTTAGTGTTGCCAAACTCCGCCAACAATAGAAATGCGAGTCAAAAAAACAAACAAAAAACAAGCGTACACACAGAAAACAGTTAAACAGTACTAATAACTAGAAAATGAACAAAAAGACCATTCATCAAATAATATTCTCATCACAATAATAACTTATTGCATAACCATGATCTTCAAACACAGCCTACATATTAAGGTTTTTTTCTCTCTGAATCGAAAAGCTTCCGCCACAAACTTAGCAAATGAGTTTACAATGTCTACATTTTCAGAGGACAAAATACCAAAGAGGTTTTGAGTTTGACCGAAAAAAGGACTTAAAGGCAGAGCAACCATTTCTAAATGTATTATGCTCTGGGCATCTAAAAACGAAGTGTTCTTTGTCTTCAATTTCTTTTGAGCAGCATGGACACATCAAATCACTTTCCGCGTGCATGAACCATCTTTTTCTTGCTTTAAACCCCAGGTTTCTCGTTCGAAACCGAGCGAACACATCTCTAAAGCGCTTACAAGACATTGTTGTGAGGTAGTTCTCAGCTTGAAAAAGGTCTTTAAATGAGAGATAAAACTCACACTTGTCACTTTCTTCCAAATTACTATGTCAATTTTGCATATGGCACGCAATCAACATATCTTAAAACCCTGCCAGAGAGAGAGAGAGAGAGAGAGAGAGAGAGAGAGAGAGAGAGAGAGAGAGAGAGAGAACAAACAACAGCCTGTAATTCGAAAACGAAAAACAAACAACAGCCCATAATCCAATGTCCTGTCGGTTGCCCTCCATGTTTCTCAGAAAATATTTGACAGTAACTGACACCTAACCTGATCCATTTTTATTATTATTTTTCTTTTCTTTCTTCGCTTATTCCTCAAGTGTTTCTGAACTGACAAACAGAATTGAATAACTTGTGATATTTGTAATTTACTACTTCATTCGTAATACACATTAAACGGCTGTTTTGATACAACAATACGCCATAGTTACGTCGGGATCGTCGCGTTAGAGCCAGTATTACATTTAGGGCCCAGTACCAGTCGGTTTCCAGTACAGTACCATTATATTCGTTAAGTCGATCCTGACTGTTGGCAGACTACCTCGCCAAAACATCACTGTAATGCTTACATCGTTGCTCGGAGCACTGCAATACTTACAGCGTAGCTCTGAACACTATGGCAGCGCATTTCACTTTTGTCGAAAACACTGTCTATTCGCTGTTAGAACTCTCGCCGGCACGCTCAATCACCTGCCTTAGCAAAATACACTATCCCTCGTTTTTCCAAGCAGCTGTTCAACGGACTTTGTTTCTGACTTTGCCCACCTGAATTTGACAAATCAAGTTTAGCTGCATATGAGCATTTTTGAGGCACTTTAAAAAAAGAATTCCATTTGAAATTTGCGGATAAAACAACACAACGGACACCACTTATAAAACAAAAATTACTCCAGCTTGCGCAGTGGACGACTTCAATGCGATTGAGGACGGTCATTGCCGTAAACTGAACCATGCAGAACTGTCATACCTGCCAGATAAAACGACAAACCTCAGGAAGATGGGCTACGTTTTTAATATTCGGAAAGGCGTTCTTTAACGTCGACATGAAAACAAAAGATCGTCAGCGTGAATGGGTAGAATTCGCAGCTCTATGGTAGAGTGATCCTCGTGTGTTGGAGTAGTGGTGTGTGCGTACGCTTAAAAGCAGTCATGTTAACGGCGTACGCCACAGGCGGTGGTTTTCAAAGCATGAGCCGCAGAACATCATACTGACTGTGGTAGTTCTTCCCGCCATAGTGTGATTCTGGCGTGTTGTTCCCAGACAATATTGGTAGCTGATGACTATATTCCGGCTAAGTCCAGATATAACGCTGATCAAAACATTCCACATTCATTTTGCGCCCAGTTTGAGAGATAGGTTCTTCGTTTTCATTGTCTTGAATGTTGTTTGTCTTGCCTGAGGAAGACCAAACAGGTCGAAATGCGTCGTGTTTTTTTCTTCTCTAGTTTGTTTGTCTCTTTCGTTCCGCGGAACAGTACTTTTTCTTTTAAGTTAGATTCAATTGCCGCCTGCAGTCACTTCACTTTGAAACCAAAGCTAATGAAAGACCGTAAAGTTGGTTGTCTGCCAAACTGCTGACCTTTTTTTTTTGTTTGAAAGGAGAACGTTTGTTTCTCGGTGATTTTAGACATGTTATGTGCAATCTTACCACGGTAAAAACAAGCCTCTGACGTTTGCGAAGTTGGCTTTTGATGTTGATTTAATTCGCTGGGAAGTTACTGAGACGACGTATACAAATAAATCATTTTTCAGTATGAAATGATGCCATTCAAATCTGTTGGCGTGTTAGCGGCTCGAGACTTAGGTCCGATGTGGGTCTCACGTTCTGTAATCACTCCACGACCTAAATCGCTCCCCGTTGGGTGTGAAAAAGTGCACGTGTCCAGACTCATCCCCGCCGGGAGTAGATCCAGACTGACCTCCCTTCTGCTCCCAAAGCACTCCCCCCCCCCCCCCCCCCCCCCCTTTTAAAATTTTCGATGTGTCCCAAACAACAGGAAGTATCAGGTAAAGCACACTGCACCTGAATTTAAAGACGGGGGTGGGTGGGTGGCTGACTCTGGACTCCAGTCAGAAGTAACCCCTACCCTCCTCCAACATCACGTCCTGCTGAGTTATTCGGGTCAGGGTCCAGAGTCATCCCAATGGAATGAGTATAGGCAAGTGCCCCTACCTACCCTCCCGACACCCCCTCCCTCCCTTACTGTTTGATTGACCGAGAGGTGGAAACGGGCACGTGCCAATATCACTCCATGGGGCGTTGATGAGTGATGTGGGTCGTGGTCTAGAAACCCCATGGACTGAATACAGGCAGGTGCTCACACCTACCCTCCCGCCCACATCCTCCCTCCCTACCCCTCCATCATTTAAGGGTGAGGTGGAAACGGGTACGCGCCAATATAACTCCATGGGGCGTTGAGGAGTGATTTGGGTCGTGGTCTAGAAACACTCCATGGACTGAAGACAGGCAAGTGCCCACACCTACCCTCCCTATGTGACAAGGAGGGAAAATGAGCACGTGTCTCTATCACTCCATGGGGCTGTTTCTGGACCATGGCCCCCAGATCGCTCAGCACAGAGTGATTGTGCAGCAGGGCGGGGAACAGTTCTGGCTCAGGTCCAGAATCCCCCTCCCCCTCCTCCTTCTTCCACCATCCCTCCCTCCCTCGAATTCAGGATCAATGAACTGTGCTTTGATTGATATGCCTTTTTGTCGTTTGCGACGAGTTGAGGAGTTTAAAGGAGGGAAGTGCCTTTGGAACAAAGTAGAGGTCGGTCTGGAGGGGGATGGGGAGGTTACTTTTGGCACATACCCCCCCCCTTCACCCATCAGCGAAAGATTTTGGTGTGATGAGATTAAGAAATATTCCACCGTTATTTCTAAATACTTACTAAAATCTGGATTTGTTTCACGGTTCGTTTTCCGTTTCAACAACTTATTCAGTACTGAGCACTGGCTTTGCCTGGAAACGTACACGCTTGTGATCAACAGCCACTGCTTTGGTGTCTGCTGTCTTTTTCTTCAATGACGTACCTTTAAGATTCCAACTGCAGGCTACGGAGATGCCTTCTGCTTTGGCACATATACTACAAGCGCCGCGAGGGAGGTGGAGACGAGGAGGAAGGAGATCAAAACACCACAGGAAAAATCATCCACAGGAAATTTCCAGTTGAGTAGACTAGTCCTGTTGTCTTAAGCGTTCAAAGGCCAAGCCTCGACTCCCGTGACTGACGTGGTGTTTGCCTCAGGTAGGTTTTGATTCACCTACACCATAGCCCGAGGAGGGAATAGGAATGGGAATGGCAGCCGTCCTGATAACCTTTTTTTTGTTTCTTTCCTGTCTCATCTTTTGTGCCATTTTAGCGTCACTACCTACCCCCCACCCCCCACCCCCGCTCCCTTCCGTCCCTCCCCCCCTCCCCCCCGCCCTCTCGCCGCTTATTCCGGCTCTCCGTCCTCAGAATACTTCAATCTTTGTTGGATGTAATGCAGAATAGAGATCAACAGCTACAGTTGTGAAAATCTTGTTACTTTCTCAACTTGCCATCCCCGAGTCTTGATTTGAAGGGGTAGATCAGACAGGAGCAGGTCAGTCCAGTTTCTTCCTTTGTTTTTTTTGCGTCAAGGCTGGGATGGAGGGTGGTGGGGATATATTCCTCACGGTTACCAAATCGGGAACGCTTGATTTAAAAAAAAAAATGTAACAGGGAGGGGCGGGTAAAAGTTGGGGTGGAGGGATAGTGATGGTGATGGCGGTGGTAGTAGTGGTGGGGGGGGGGGGGGGTAGGTGAAGAGGGAAGAGTTGGTTCGCAGGCCAGTGCCTGTTCCGCCAGTGCCTGTTCCGCGCACATTTTCTCTCATGTTTGCTGATCACGTTTTCCATGACGATGTTTTCGTTTTCTGTTTCATTCCGTATGAGATCTGTAAGGTACTGAAAGCTTTTTTGTTTGTTTTTTTTTTGTTGTTGTTTTTGTTATTTTTTTCCGGACTGGTGTCGAGGTGGAGAGGGAAAAGGGTGAGGGAGGGAGAGTTGACGGAGACAGAAAATGTGTGTGTGAGGAGGGGGGGGGGGGGGAGGGAGGAGTGAAGGCCTAAATTCCTGAAGCTCCACCATTCTCCTCTAATCCCCCCTCCCCTCTCCACACTTCCCTTTCACGCCCCTTTCTCCTAACCCATGCCTAATGTGATACTATAATTTTTTCCCCATACAGATAGCCTGCTTTTACAAAAAATCTGAGGAGTACAATAGTTTAGTTATGGAGGTGTATGTCTAACATGCACATCTATATATATTTTTTGGGTTCCTTATCTGTAGTGAGAAATGTCCATTTATATGCAAGTAAGTGCGGGTATGTTTTTTTTCTGTTTTTGTTTGTTTGTTTGTTTGTTTGTTTATTGTTGTTGTTACTTGCATTACATGCAGCACTCACTCAGCGACATATTCCCATGAAATTTTAAAAATCAGTTTCTCTTTGTACTTACGTTGATAATTTTTTTTTTTCATGAGTTTTGGAATTTTTTTTTTTCAGAATGATCTGTATCTCTTCAGGGGTCATTCGCACATATCATAAACATCTCTGCTTTTAGGACATCGAAATCCACAGATCGATTTTACATGTTCGTGGTCGAAAAACGAAATACATATAGGCGTCATGTCTATCTTGTTACTCATTCCACCGTGCCAACTATGGCACAAACGACAGAAGCCTAGCTGCATAACTGATAAATGGGAAAGAAATCCAAACAAACAAAGAACAGCAAGAACTTACAGCAGCACCAACGCCACCGTCAACAACAACAAAAAAACAACAACAACAACAACAACAACAAAACGAAACAAAACAAAACCAGCTGACGCCACACAACAGAAAACCGCTTCCTTAAGCAGCGATGGCGTGAGCCGCGCAAGGTCTGCGTCCCGCTCGCTCGGCCGGGGAGGGACCCCTGCGTTCATGTTCTCTGTAGGTCCGTGGCTGAGCGATTCCCCGGCGTTAAGCTGGCTTAAATGACACGAGACGAGGGTGTCGGAACCTCGGAACTGTCCGGGGGAGTGGGGGTAATTGACACGGCTATTGACGGGCTCTCTGCTTTAAACGCAAAGTTGGTTCGCCTCTTTCTCCCTGCATGCTCAGCATTTGACTGCCCCGCCCCCCCCCCTCCCCCCTACGAAACGTGGTTGATAACTG
>CM065716.1:59693388-59733388 GCA_033310375.1 Conus canariensis | reverse complement strand
GTTTGGCTGTATGTGATTGTCTGACGTCATGCTGTTATACATCAAAAGCAAGCTGGCACCTGTTTGTGTTTGTGTGTTTTTGTCTGATGTTATGTTATTGCCTATTAAAAGAAAGCAATCATGTCACTGTGTTTGTCTGTGTGTCTGTCTACGTGTTTGTCGATGAGTCTGTATGACTTCATCCTGTTACCTATTAAAACCAAGCAATCACAAGTTTTTGTTTGTTCTTGCGTTTTTTTCTGACCTTATCTTGTGACCTAATAGATGCAAGAAATCTGATGACGTGCAAAACGTTTTTTTTTTTTTTTTTTTGTTTAGCTTCAAATGATATTCAGCTAAGTGACACACTGCATAATGACCAACAGAAAGGCATAAAAAGTTGCCCGAAGTGTTCACAAATGTAAATGATACATTACAATGTTACCATCAGAACCACTAAAAATGTGATACAATGTCTATCGAAAAGAAATCTTAAGTAGAGAAGAAATAAACGAGGCAAAAACAAAACAAAACAAAACAACACATACACACACACACGCGCGCGCGCGCGCGTGCGCGCGCGCGCGCACACGCACACTCGCATACACGCACGGACGGACGGACGCACGCACGCACGCACACACACACACACACACACACACACACACACACACACACACACACACACACACACACACACACACTTGCTACCCTTTTTGATATCAGAAAAGCGTATGATAGTATCTGGCACGCTAGACTACTATATAAATTGAAAGAAATAGGAATTAATGGAACGATGTTTCAATACTTTAAAAGTTTTTTTTATCGCACAGATCCATATGTACAAGAATAGGGAAAGTTTACTCGTCTTTTCAGAGCATTGATATCGGAATTCCACAGGGTTCTATTATAGCCCCCATGTTGTTTAACATTCTTATTTATGATCTTCCAAAGATATTATCAAAAAGTGTGAGTTTAGTACAATATGCTGATGACATTGCTATGTGGATAAATACAAATATTCGAAAGCATACTGGCAAGAGAATTACGAATCATATACAGAAGATATATCAGTTAGAAATAGATAAATTAAACAACTTTATGGAAAATAACGGGCTTATTCTCTCAGGTGAAAAAACACAATTAATGTTTTTCAATAATGGAGACAATCCAATGTATTTGCCAAGCTTCAAATTGAATGGTTCTGAATTGCAGTACTCACAAAACATAAAATTTCTGGGTGTGAATTTAACCCCTAAACTTAACTGGCGTTTTTACATTGAAAGCTTGATAGCTAAAACAAGGAAACGTTTAAACTTATTGAAAATTATTTGTATTCAACCGTGGGCTCAAGATACAAAAACCCTCCTGCACCTAGCTGTTTCTCTAATAAGATCAAAACTAGTGTACGGAAAAGAAGTTTATTTTTCAGCTCCTCAAAGTCTGCTGAAAAAATTGCAAAGTATAGACAGCAAAGCTATCAAATTAGCGCTTGGTGTCCCAGTGCGCACATACACATTGAAGGTGTACAAAGAAATTGATATGCTATCACTGTCAGATCAACGTAGATTAACTGTGGCCATATATATTGCAAGAAGTCTTTCAGTACCTAATTCAGTCGAAAACGAAGTGTTGATGGATTCAAATGTTGAATATCCCAAAAGAGCTCAACAGCTAGGTTATCTTTGTCCCGTTCGAAATTACACGAAAGATTCTTTTGAAAAATGCAATATTGATGTCACTTCACTCTCACCTGCTCCTGTTGTTCCCCCGGTGCCTCCTTGGGAACATAGACAAGCTATCTTTGATGTAGATTACACTAATGTCCGGAAAAATGATAACATTAACATTTTAACTTCTAAAGTGAGAGAAAACTTAGAAAACAAATATTCAAATCATTTAAAAAAATTTACGGATGGTTCCGTTTGCCAGTTATGTGCAGGTTCAGGTTTTGTTATTCCGGCTTTAAAAGTTCAAAAAGTATACAGCCTTGGAAAAGGATTTTCTGTTTTTACGGCAGAATTGTATGCTATTCTTATGGCATTACTCTTTATTTGTGATAGTAGTCATTCTTTCTGTAACATTTTATTTTGTGTTGATTCTAAGGCAGTGTTAGATAGTTTGAAAGTTTGGGATGTTAAAACAAGGAAAGATGTTATCTTTGAAATAAAGCATCTAATTAATTACATTATTTCCATAGGAGTAAATGTAGTCTTCTGCTGGGTCCCTTCACACTGTGGTATTTATTGGAATGAAATAGCAGATAAACTAGCCAGACGCGGGGCAATGGGCAATGCTGCAAAAAGTAATTTGAAGTTAGATATATATGAAGTACATTCGTTATTGGAAAGCTGTTTCCGAATTGAGAAGTCTCAAGATAAATGTGTAATGGAAACATATCCTAGACATATTTCTAGTTTAATATACAAGATACGTTTGAACTCTTGGAAGACCAAATATTCCCAAAATATAGCGTGTGCATGTTCTAAGCCATTATCTGGTGAACATATACTTTTCCATTGCCCCATTTTAAATGCTGTTTATTCAAAAGCAAACATTGAAATTTCGAAATCTAAACCGGTTCACGCTATTTCTTTCAGTTCAGAAATTGTTGAGGTTGCAAAAATTATCTCTCAATCTCAAATTAGCATATTGTTATAATTATGATAGTGTAGTTTATATTTAAATTTGTACTGTTCTTGACATTTTTTCTTACCTTTTCCTCCCCCCTGTCCTCCTCCGCCCTCCCCCAACCCCCCTCCCCCCTCCCCTCCCCTCTCCTCCGCCCCCCTCCCCCCAGTAAAGTCTAATATCACCAAGTGTGAACAGACTATAAATCAACAACAACAACACAACAACAACAACAACACACACACACACACACACACACACACACACACACACACACACACACACACACACACCAGGAAAACCCATAGCAACGCTCATTTAATACTCAATGCGAAGTAGACACGTCAATTTCAACAGATATGTCTACTTGAGATGTCCCACATTGCAATAAACGAGTATATATTCATATGTTTGCTTGCTTTCAGCAACACTGCAGTCTGTTTGCAGTCATTTTTGTACAGAAGTGAACAGCATGTGCATCTTCTTCTTTGCGTACGCCTTGGTCTACACGGTCAGTCCGGCCCTTGAGATGAACTGTGCGGTTTTCTGCTACTCTTGTAGACTGCCGTAGAGCTTCGTCATTAGAGCTGTCTCTGTTGGCCACACCTCTCTCCTTGTCTGTTCATGCTGTGTCCTGGTGAGGCTCCGCACTGGGCACAACAGACTTATCAGTCACTGGTGCCGAAAGCTCAAGGTGGTGCCTTCTCCAATCTGTCCTTGTGGGCAGGAGGAACAGACAGCGGAGCATGTGCTCCAAAAATGCCCACTGCATGAACAAACAATATGGATATAAACAGGGGACAACTGAAGTCTGCTGTCGCGGTGAAAACTATTATAATTTGACATTTTATAGGCAGGCGAAGCGACACAAAAAGTATATGCTTTATAGGCAGGCGAAAACTAATAATCTGATTTCAGGTTTTGGGGGTGAGAAAATATTTACCAACTGGATCAGGTACAGTTGTCTGATGCTTCGATCTGGTGCATTTTTTTTACCATTTGATTCATCATAACTGATCTTTCTTTAATATTCTTTTTACACCGAACATCCATCCCTCTCCGTTTTCTTCTCTCACACATATACACCACTCCATCCTTTTCTTCTGGAAATGGAAAAAATCAACACATTATAATAAGAAAAAGAACCAGCTCACAGAGATATTCTAGATCGTTTTTCTTTCCATCGTCATCATGAATATACACCTACGATGTCATCATTATATTGATGTCTCATACCGATGTCGACTTCTGACCATCAGAGGCATTCCTATCACCATCATCATCACTATCGTCGTCGTCGTCGTAGTCGTCGTCGCCGTTGTGATGGTCATGACTGAAGAAGAAATGACGCCGTGCTCACCACGAGGGCCACCATGATGGGGGCGTAGACGATGAAGATGAGCGGGGACTGGGTGTAGTAGCTCCAGCAGGTCTCGTGGTTGTGGAAATGCATCAGGGTGGACCACGTCACCGTCAGCACGCCCGGGATGCCTGCCCCCAACACCACCAGCCCGGAGTGATTAAAAAGGAAAAAAAAAAAAAAAGGCAAAAAAGTCAGCTAGTTTAAGTCTGAATGTAACCCACCGGATCCCCAAGATCCTTTCATGATTGTCACCATTTAGAAAAAGGTTTTACATTACATATGGAAATTAAAAAAAAAAGAACGACACAGGATGACTGTCTATAAAATCTACAGGACTCCATCATACACAGACGCACACAAGCGCGCGCGCTCGCTCACACACACACACACACACACACACACACACACACACACACACACACACACACACACACATACACACACACACACAACGCGCGCGCGCACACACACACACACACTCACTCACTCACAGAGAGAGAGTGAGAGAGAGAGAGAGGGATTGACAGGCAGAAAAATAGATCAACAGACATAGATATATAATAGCATGTGTACAAAGCAACTGATAACGTAATTAAGGCACACAAAAAACTATGTTGTAATGAAGGCACCAACCACCCCGCACACTTTGTCTGCCTGCCATGCCTCGTATTACCAGAAAAAAGGTGCAAAAGTAAATATACAATGGTTTGGCCTAGGTGCTTCCGTGGAAACCAGACCAAGAAACAAACAATAGACCTACACAAACAATAAACCTACACAAAACCAACAGGCAAAAACAAAAAAAATAAAGCAAAACAATAACAACAACAAAACAAGCAAACAAACTGGAAGTAATACAGCAGACCAATGGTCATCCATCTCACGGGGCAATACTTAAAAAAAAACGTTTCCCGCATACTCTTACCGATGATGATGATGATGATGATGATGATGATGATGATGGTTGGTGGTGGTGGTGGTGGTGGTGGTGGTGGTGGTGTGATAATGAATCAATTCCGGCATCGAACTATTCGGTGGCCCGCAAATGTCTGAATTTTTATCTGACCAGTCTGATAATAGACTAGCTTTCGATATCACTCACGTTGTTCACAGATTTATACACGAAAAACGCATTGGCGTCGTGTCCAATTATCAAATCACAAAATGGACGGGGAGGGGGGGTGGGTGGAGGGAATGGAAGCGATACGGAAAGGCGAAAGCAGAGGTGAGGGTGGGGGTGAGAATGAAGGATGAAGGATTTTTGTTGTTGTTGACGTAATCATTGGTTTGTCAACTCATGTCAACGGAAGACAGGGAATATTTCACCTACATATAAAACAGACAAACGCACACATCACACACACACACACACACACACACACACACACACACACACACACACACACACACACACACCACACACACACACACAGGACACAACACAACAACAGAGAGAGAGAGAGAGAGAGAGAGAGAGAGAGAGAGAGAGAGAGAGAGCAGTCCCTAGACACATCATCCCAAACACAATCAAATCATATCATAAATACGCACCCTAACCTGTAACTCAGCAAAACTCGTTTTTATGCTTGACATCATCAGACAACGAATCAGAAAGTTCGAAAGCTAACTTCACAATCTATAGGGACAGTCATCTCCATACCTCCACACACACAGGCGCGCGTACACACACACACACACACACACACACACACACACACACACACACGCGCGCGCGCGCGCGCGCGCGCGCGGATATGGACCACAGAAGAGAGAGAGAGAGAGAGAGAGAGAGAGAGAGAGAGAGAGAGAGAGAGACAGAGAGAGCACATTCAAACACACACATGTTCACTCCCGCACACATAGCCACCCACTTATGCACCGGAACAGACAGACAGACAAATAAACAGGCAAGCACACACACACACACACACACACACACACACACACACACACACACACACACACACACACACACACAGAGAAAGACAGCACGCACGCACGCATGTACCAGGGAAGATGTTGTTTGTTTTTGACTGATGAAACACTGAAGGATTTTCTTAAAAACACCCCCCACACACCAAACTAAACACATCAGAACACACACACACACACACACACACAGCCCCACCCACACACCCCCACACCCACCCTTCAAAACGCGACACACTCATGATGCCTGCCTCCCCTCAAGTTCTTTCGCCTCATGGGATCACTATTTCCCATCCTATTAACAGCCTTTGTAGCAAAGTATTCATGCCAGCAAGGTCGTAGTTCAGCATTAGGTAGATTTCCAATGCCAGCATTAGTGTGTAGAATAGTATTCAATGCCAGCATAGTGGTGTAGAAATAGTATTCAATGCCAGCATTAGTGGGTGTATGAAATAGTATTCAATGCCAGCATTAGTGGGTGTAGAAATAGTATTCAATGCCAGCATTAGTGGGTGTAGAAATAGTATTCAATGCCAGCATTAGGGGTGTAGAAATAGTATTCAATGCCAGCATTAGTGGGTGTAGAAATAGTATTGAATGCCAGCATTAGCGGGTGTAGAAACAGCATCGGTGCTGGCTCAAACCCGAGTCGCACAGCTTGTATAATCATACGTCCAATCTTTCCATACTTTTTGAAAGGTTTGCATTTAGCGCGGTATAGTCTGAATTTCTATCCATTAATCATCAAAACAAAAAGCTTCACTGTTAAAATGTGTGGATGTGTCTATCAGATTTTTAATGTGGTCGTTGGTAGTGCCGTTCTGAATTCTGATGACAGTGAGTTCCACCAGATGTCATCAACTCTATTGCCAAGACGATGTTTACGGTTGCTGGAACTGAAACATTAAATACGTTCTTTGCCCTCTCAATTCCTTGTTTTCTCATCTGATGATAATGACAACAGGATTCCAAGGCTAAGTCTCCTAAGTTGTTAAGCACTATACAGGTCGCAATGCGATCCATTCTTTTACATCTTCCTTTTATTGAGTGTAAAATCAGACGTACCAGTCTGTACCTTTACAGTCGTTTCACCATTCTAGTTGCTCGTCACTGTACTCGTTCAATAAATTGTGACTGGCGTTTAAGGTATGGGCTACCAGACTACACTCCTATCTTCTGGACACGGGCGAACCATTGACCTCTACAATAGTAACACAAATCTTTTCTTATCAAATAAACGTTCGTTTAACTCTTCATAGTCTTTCGTTTGCTTTGTTAAATGCTTTTTGGACTTGTATTTCGAAAGTCTGCAGATATGGAATGTAATACCAGTCTTTTTCTCCACTTCCTTCACCTGTTTCATTGTACAGTCCCATTCGGGCTTTTTTTTTTTTTTACATGATTCGGTTGGTCATTTACAAAAACAGGAAACAAAACTGGTCCATGGATGCTGCTTTAAGGGATTCCGTTTAGTACATCAGCTTTCGCTGAATACATTGAGCCCATTCGAACCTCTTGTTTTCTACCAATTAAAAAGACGTTTGTCCATTTCAGAATGGTATCACAAATTCCATAACCATTCATGTCAGAAGTACTCTTGCATTTGATACTGTGTAAAATGCTTTTTTGAAACTTCAAGTACGCGAAATTAAGCGCGGTTTTATCATTCAGGTTATTTGTAAAATCCTCCTTGACTTCCAGCAAGATCTTTTCTTCTGAAACTATATGGACATTTTGTGTAAGGACCATTGTCTGTCATTGGAGAGACAGTTACTTCGTAATTAGACTCAAGAAGTTAGCTGGATAACTGGTCCGCAGTTTTCAGAGTCCGAGTTTGTGCCATTTAAAAATATTATTTGTTCCATTTCAAAAACAATTCTTACATCAGCTGTCTTCCTGCTATTTGGGAACATGCCGGTTTCTAAGGACTTGTTCACCCCCCCCCCCCCCTCTCCACTTTCACACACACACACACACACACACACACACACACACACACACACACACACACACACCGCACGCGCGCGCACGCACGCACGCACGCACACACACACACGCACACGCACACACACACACACACACACACACAAAAGGAACGGAAAGTTCACCATTGAATTTTGCGAAGACCTTTGGAGGAATACCTTCTGGTTCTTGTGTTTTATTTGGATTTAGATTGGATAGCCATTTCTTCACTGCCTCAAAAGCGACCCTTAAGTCATTCACCACTTTGGCTTCACAAGGGGAGTATTGTGCATGTTTATGTCTGTATTTTTTTGTCGCTGAGGAAGGCATATTGCCGAAAATTTCTTGTCCTGTTTTGTGTCGTGCATTAAAACTGCGTTACTTCACACTTTGTTTTGTGTGCTCTTCTGCTTTTTTGTCGTGACCCTTAAGTCTGAAATGGAAATGCCATTCGAAAAGGAATAGCTTTGTTGATTTGGCAAATAAAAGTATTTTGTCAAGTAAAGACATGCAAAAGATCAAGTCTCAGCCGTTTGAGATGCGGACATCGCACATTTCCCTTCAGTATCATTAAAGTACTGATCTCTACATGAGTGTTCGCCTTCCCTGAGCATGGTTCCAAAACAGTTTGGGGCTACTCCTTCAGTTACGTGCAATGTTCTTTTAATAGCTTCTTTTGGCCTTTCTTGTTCCTCTGCAGTATTTATCTTTAATTTCAATGTAAAATATGACTGCGTGTATACTGTTTTAGTCGTTAGTCTATCAGATATCTTGTATGCCTTTATACTTCTTGTGGCTGGCAATCTCAGTGCCTGTCCTTTTAGTCATCCACAATGTCTTGTGATTCGTTTGTCTATGTTTTAGGGCGGTTCGCTAACATTTATTTAAGATTCATCCACAATGGTTTATTTTTCTTTGAAGTACATTTCAGTTTTTAGTATAAAGTGACTCATCAGTTCATGATCAATGCTTCTAGTTTGTTCCAAGAACTGTGTACATCATAACTCTGGATGGTCGACTAATTTGTATTTAAGGGACTTTCTTGTGCCCCTCAAAACCTCCTGTATTTAGACTGAATTTCTATTGGCTCCTATGTGTTTTTTTCTCATTTAAATGATACAGATCATGGTCACGTTTCTTTTTTATCTGGAACACAGTGTACAATACCGGATACAAGACTTTCACTGTCCATAAGGACAAAGTCTGGTGTGTTGAACTTTGCACCCAGTCTATGTCTTGTTGGATACTTTACCTTTTCAATCAAAATGCATCACAAGGACATTCAATGAATTCAATTTCTTCCTCACTGGTCCACTGTCCTTTCAAGATGGTATTTGAATAGTTATAGTCCTCACAAATACACATAGACTGTCATGCTTTGATGAATCATTTGACTTAGAGATTTGGTACACTTTGTGTTTTCTTTGCTAGAATTAGGGTTCTTGTATGCATGGCCAATTAAGACGTAGTGTTGATTTAAGCGTTTAAACTCGCACCAAACACTTTCTTCAAAATGCATCTCTGCACTGAGTTGCATTTAAAGAGTTGTTGTCAGTCAATATTGTTACACCTCTTCGGGGGGTTTCATTCCTGAACACTCTGTACCTTTTAATTAACAGCTTTGAATCAATATGATCCGCGGTTTGTCCGTATTTTGATAACGTTTCCGTTACACCAGTAATGCTTGATTTTATGTCATCAGTGGGACTCAGCAACTGAATTTTTCCTATTTACAATTGATATGCGCAACACTGATTGATTCATCTGTATGTACCTGTGAAGAGTTTTTTGTTTATGATTTAAATTGTTTGGAAGAACTGAACAAGAACTTCTTTTTCACTCACATTATGTACATCTGCCTGAGAAATTTGTCAGTCAGTGATCTGCACTAGAAGACTGTTTGCCCACCCATGCCACTTTCTGCTATGGAGTTGGCATATGTCAGATCTGATTTTTTTTAATGATTTCTTTTTCCGTTTCTAATGAAATCTTTCTCCATCTTCTTGTTCTCTTTCTTTTTTTTCCCCGTCCACAATGCTTTAACTAGTTCTCGCTCTTCTGGGGGTGTTGTCAGCATTTATACAGATTTCTTTTTTTATCGTTCGCTCTGGCGTTCATTCAATTCTGGGGCCTTTAAAAACGTCTTCTTTTTTTGTATCACTGCTGACAGCTTTAACATCTTTGGCCTGTTTTTCCCTTTTCTCCCCAAACGCATAGGCTCACTCGATTCACCTTCTGCCAAGTCTACAATTTTCTCCATGGTTTTCTTTTTTTCTTTTCTTTTTTTTGCCTTCTCCGGATCATCACGTATTTTTTGTAATCAATCAAGGATGTGGAGATCACCTTCAAATTTATTCTCAGTTCATATTTCTCTTTTCTTTTATCTCTCTCTCTCTCTCTCTCTCTCTCTCTCTCTCTCTCTCTCTCTCTCTCTCTCTCTCTCTCCTCATCCATTACCTCTGCAAACCTCTTCTCCGCCATTTCCTTGATTTCTATCTCTAGTATGTCCACATTAGAGTCTGGACTGTGAAGTCTGCAAGTTAGCTGCGCAGTCATGGAAATCGTCATATTTAACTTTGATGCTATGATGAACTGAGGTTCCTTCTCACCTCGGATGATTAGGTCACAGACCCGTTGTTGGCTGCCTTGGCTTGGGGTTGTGAACAACACCTCATCGGAGAGACCAGCACAAGACTGGTGGGACCATTTGTTTTACAACAAAATCATTCAACTCAGTTTTCATCGGCGTCGCATGGCTTGTAACATTTACCACGTTTCCACTGTGACAGCGAAGACACAGACACTTTTGAGACTGACACCAATAATCCCTTTTCACTGGGTCCCCTATTTCTTCTTCTTCTTCTTCTTCGCGCGCGCGCGCATGTATGTGTGTGTGTATGTGTGTGTGTGTGTGTGTGTGTGTGTGTGTGTGTGTGTGTGTGTGTGTGTGTTGTGTGCGTGTGCGTGTGTGTGTGATATTTCTTTGTTTTTTAACGTATCGGTTGAACTCGAAGCATCTTGATCCGAGAAAATCAGACAAAGTTTCGTTGATTTAATTTAGCTAATATTAGCACAAACAATGTACTGATGTTCAAATTTCAAAGCGGACGCTTCAGAGTAGACAATGAACTCAGCGAGTGAGTGAGTTCGATGATCATTCAAAAATTGTCCTGATCACACTCTTCAGGGACAGAGATGTTGTCGATCACACCCTGTAAACGAAAACTAAACTTTTGTGCCAAAATAAGGTTTGAAAAAAAATACGGAGAGCGTTCAAAATTTTCATAAATATTATTGGACCGCTCCTCAAAGCATGTCTTCCATTGGCGTTCGAGAAGTCCTAGAAGGGTCCTCAGAGAAGCACAGACCTCCGCCAAGTTCCTACAGGATCCAGGATCCAATTTAGATCCGGAACCAAAATGTTATGAGTTCGTAGACAAACAAATCAGTAGGCGCAGGCAGGAACATGAACCCCCTGGGCGGAGATAACGGCTACGTTATTGTCACGAGAACTGATTTGATTGAACCAAAGATGTACAGCGGACAGGATCAGTATCCTTGCCTTTCGCACGCTGTAGTTCCACTGAGCGCAAATCGAAGGCATTCACCCTTTCCTACTGACTCTGTGTCTGCTTCCTGTTCCCGGGTTGGCTGTGTGTTCACTACACTTAACCAGTGATAGTGTGTCAAACTGTCAAGTTTGAAGCGCACACGTGCCCGTGGTTCAGACGCCGGCGAAGCCGACGTGCAGGCAAGAGCCCGAACTCGTTGAACAGCGTCGAAGATGGCCATATGTGGTAGCCTTAGAGGACAGCTTAATCAACCGAACGATTTTCTCGCCCGGATGTGCCTAGTGACCTGCGCGAGCGAATGTTACTCCGACAAAGGCGAACAGTGGCAAAAGGTGGCCAGATTCTAATCCTCGGCCATCTGCGTCTTTAGCTGCACTACAATTCCTTTTCCAACCCCAGTCCGACCTAACAGGAACGTTTCAAATGACCCAGATTCATAACTAGGGGAAGCAAGAATAGCCTTCTTCTTGTCACCCCCTCTTCCCTCTCGTTTTCACCCCCCCCCCCCCCCCCTCCCCCCCTCCGACATCAACCTGAGCCAGCCCTTTAATCGGTTCACTGATTGCTGGGTGTTTGTTGTCTGTCAAGTGTGGCCCCAACGAGCTGAACGCTGGGAAGGGGTCAGTCAGTGAAACAACCCCCTCCCCAGGCAAACAGAATGCCCAGATTGTTGGGCGGCATTGAGGACGGGGAGCGCCTGGTCGTATCGGGATCACCTCGCCACATAGGGCAGCATCAATACGTCTTCGGAGGACGGTGCGTCGATCCATCTGAGTTACGGTAATGTAACGTCGGACATCTCTCTCTTATTTTTTTCTTCCTCTTTCGCATTCTCCTTATCTTTTCGCATCTTCTCTCTCTCTCTCTCTCTCTCTCTCTCTCTCTCTCTCTCTCTCTCTCTCTCTCTCTCTCTTTCGCATCCTTATGTTTCCGCACCTCCTCTCTCTGTGTCTCTCTCTGTGTACACAGTTGTTTTCTCGTGCAAAATGCCTGACATATACAGAACTGCTTTTTTTTTTTTTACTTTCTTTTTATTCCCCATAGAAATAGGCAATGCCTACGTATTCCGTTATTACATGTTTTTAAAAAATCACTCATTTGTTCTCTCTCTCTCTCTCTCTCTCTCTCTCTCTCCTCTCTCTCTCTCTCTCTCTCTCTCTCTCTCTCTCATCGAGCTTTGCTTCCACTCTAAACCCCACTGGCCTTGGCAAAACCACACATATATATGTACGTATATTTCTTCTCTCTCTCTCTCTCTCTCTCTCTCTCTCTCTCTCTCTCTCTCTCTCTGTGCGTGCGTGCGTGCGCACGCGCGCGCACACGCGCGCGCGCACGCATCAAACCATGCCTTATTGTTGTTCTTTCTATCATCATGTAACCTTCATCTGTCTCATGACCTCACTCACCCCATCCGATGAGATAGAAGAGGACGAAGGGGGCCTCAGAGCTGAAGACCGAGATGGCCAGACGGTTGTGTAGAAACAGCCCCTCCACAAACATCCAGGCAAAGTTGGCCGCCACCATGTAGTGGTCCAGAGAAGTCAGCATCCGGCACAGCCATTGCTGCCACGTTGAAGAATCATCACCGTTAATCACCATCACCATCATGGCGTGAACAAACACCATCCACAGTGACAAGGCAAAATCTAGGTATTCGCGTAATCAGAATAGGCAATAACGAACACAAACTGTCTCAGTACACTTGAGGGCAAAGCAGTTTTTACTTATGGAAGATGGGAAATCCTTTATCAAAATGTTTAAATGTTATTTTCAGATTCGTGCATATTTCAGGTCTTCATTTGAATCCAAGCGCTTTGAATTCCTCCATATTTTGAATATCAAAAGATTTGCTTTTCCAACGATGAAACAGAATGTGTGAATATGAATTATTCAGAAAGATTAGCATACACAAAACATTTGTTAAATATACGGGTAAAACGCCAATTGGAAAAACAGCGATACTAACATCCATCATACTTTCAGAACTGACCAAATTGTGCTCACTTTTGTCCAATCCACATGATTTATTCTTCAAAACCTGCCAATAGCATCGTTATATATTTATTTCCAATATGAATCAAGACAAAATAGACCAGAAAACGGCGTATGAAAACACATATTAAAAAAAAAGATGGTACGGGCTTGCCCGACTCAAGAACTGTGCATTATCCTTAAGATTATTTTGGATGCGTAGAACAGAGTGATCACCTCATATACGGAAAGACATTTTATTGGAAAGTTTCCCTACATGAACATTTATTCGCAAGTATCCGCCACAATGTATTTAAAACTTTTTCCAAATACAACTAGTTCTGGAAAGATGTCTCAGCACAATTTCTCTTTATCTTAAATGCATATCAAGACATTCTGCTGATTTTTGTTCTGAGCTAACGTGCTATAACCATCGCATAAAAACTGCCAAGAAAGTCATCGTCTGCACAACTTTCGATAAGATAAATATTCATTATTCTGCACGGTTGTTGTTTTTTTAAATTATGAAGGGAAGACTCTTTCTCAAACATTGTTTGTGGACAATTATCATTATAATATGGGGTTTGTTACTTTTGCTGGAACTGAACCTTTCACAATAAATTGTATTAAATTGTCAATAATCACTCGTAATTTTAACAAGCGATAAACAGCTTCAACTCCCTGCCCTAAGAATTATCTAATGTTCACAACGTTCAAGACTGTATTATTACATCTTCATTGAAAATAATGTTAAAACAAAGTGTTATAGTTCATTGATCCTAATGCCGTTCCACTTTTCGACCGGTCGACCGGATATCTACCGCTTCCCCTGCCCCCACCCCCCCCCCCCTCTCTTTCTCTCTCTCTTTCTCTCTGTCTCTTTCCCTCTCTCTTTCTCTCTCTCTTTCTCTCTGTCTCTGTCTCTGCCTCCCTGTCTCTGTCTCTCTCTTTCAGATCTTACGAAATGAACAGAGAAATAAAATTGGAAAAAAAACCCTTATTGTGAAACGAAGATTCCTGACACCTAAACTAATTTGTCTGTCTGTCTGTCTCCCTGAATGCACGTATCTGTCGGTATGCCTCCACCCCCTCCCAACCCACTCTCACACTTCTCTGTCTCTTTCTCTCGTCAGATATACGTGACATTTGCATATAAACGTCGCTCTGTCTGCCTGTCTGTATAATCTACAGCCCTCCACACCACCACATCCCATCCCCACTCTTCTCCATCACTCTCTCTCGTCTGATGTACGTGACACCCGTAATGCAACTGCCCCAACTGCCCAACTGTACGTACACATTTGTTGCTCACGTTTGTATAAATGAAACGCAAAGTGATGTCACATAGTGTCAATGATTTAGTGTCACGTTGTGGTAGTTGTTATACATGTCTGTACGTTTGAGTTGGCTGTGTCATAACCATTTGTTTGTCATATTTTCTCCACTTTAGTTTCATAACCTGTTCTTTTAGTTGGAAAAAAAAATCATCCCGCATCATCATAATCATTAATAGTAGTAGTAGTAGTAGAAGTGGTGGTGGTGGTTGGTAGTAGTAGTAGTAGTAGTAGTAGTAGTAGTATAGTAGTAATAGTAGTAGTATACGCCTGCTGCTGCTGCTTCTACTCTACTGCAGCGACCATCAAAAAGGACAACAAAAACAATGCTGCTACCATTAGTGCTGCTGCCGCTACTGCTGCTGCCATTACCTCTACTCCTGCTGCCGCCACAACAACCGCCATTACAACAACAGCAGCAACACAACAACTACAACTACTACTACTACCACCACCGCCACCACGACTAGTGACCACCACCAGGGCAGATACAGTCACTCACCACGTCCCTGTAGGAGGAATGCCGTTCGCTGATGTAGGGCTCAAAGGTGATGATGTGGATGATGAAGCGAAAGATGAAGGACAGGACCAGGTGCTTGTGTATGGAGATACGCGCGCACTGCAGGGACCTAAAAAAAAGAGGGGGGACAAATCAACCAAAAATACAAAGCTGAGGGCAGGGCCAGGGCGTGGGGGGTAGGGTGAGAAGGAGTTGCGGTCGATATCAGTTTGAAAAAAAAAAGTATTAGTCTTAATTAACCGACCGTGTGGATAGTAGGGGGTGGGGGGGAGAGAGGAGAGAGAGAGAGAGAGAGAGAAGAGAGAGAGAGAGAGAGAGAGAGAGAGACAGAGACAGAGACAGACAGACAGAGAGAGACAGAGACAGAGAAAAGAGAGACGGGGGAAGAGGGGGAAGAGGGCGGGCGGGGGCACATTTCATTATCTCAGAAAACTTCGACGAAGTGCTGACGATCGTAGCACTAGAAATGAAACAATCCACTGAGAGCAAGGTAAGAAAAGCAAACAAGCGCCCACGTTCACACACACACACACACACACACACACACACACACACACACACACACACACACACACACCCCACACACACAAGCCCAGTTTACAGAAAGAAAGAGATAAAATAACGCAGACAAAACAAACAACAAGAAAACAAACCCCCAGACAACTTTAAAATGCTCATTACCACTGTCATACAAGGGGGTCACATACACCGTCGGCACGCGAGTAAGCCAACTCTTGCTGCCTTTCCAAATTCATACGGGCGGGCGAAAGTAGATGCACGCTACCACTAATGAACGATTGTTTACGTATTTCTGTTCATTAGTGGAGATACTAGACAAGAAAGTGAAATCACACACACACACACAACACACACACACACACACACACACACACACACGCACACAGAATCACCCCCCCCCCACCACACACACACACACACAGCCTCTCTCCCTCTCTTTAACTTTCTCTCGCAAACACACACACATACGCACGCGCGCGCGCGACACACACACACACACACACACACACACACACACACACACACACACACACACCATACACACACGCGCAAGCAGGCGCACGCAGAGAGGAGAGAGAGAGAGAGAGAGAGAGAGAGAGAGAGAGAGAGATTAAGAAGGAGAAGAAGAAGAAGAAAAAGAGGAGGAGGAGGAGGGGGAGGAGGAGGAGGAGGCGGAGAAGGACGAGGACGAGGATGAGGGAGACAAAGGAGACAAGGAGCTGGATGTAGACGAAGAGCACGACGACGATAGTGAAGAAGAAGAAGAAAAGAGAAGAGAAGAAGAAGAAGAAGAAGAAGAAGAAGAAGAAGAAGAGAAGAAGAAGAAGAAGAAGAAGAAGAAGAAGAAGAAAAGAAAGAAGAAGAAGAAGAAGAAGAAGAAGAAGAAGAAGAAGAAGAAGAAGAAGAAGAAGAAGAAGAAGAAGAAGATGATGATGATGAAGGAGGAGGCATACTATGTTGGAAACAGAGAGGTCGGAAAAAACGATCTCCCCCGTGCCAAAGGTGCCATTACAGTGTTAACACATGATCCGTTTGAGTTCAGGTTCGGCCCCCCGTAGGGTAGAAACAGCTCTTGAAGGACCGCCTTTCGGCGCTGTAATGATTACTTAAGCTCTTCAGACCAGACAAATGGGAAGACAAAGGCACATCACACACACACGCGCGCCGCGCGCGCACACACACACACACACCACACACACACACACACACACACACACACACACACCAAGAAAGAAATACAACGTAACGAAAACACACAATGAAATCTGAAGCCAAGCTTTGCCAGTCAGACACCCGCAGTTAAAACCTATACATAAGCCTACTCTGTCTCATTCACCAACGGTTTGAACACGTTTCTGAAACAAATAAAGAAAGTGTACTTTGAAAAAAATCTCTCTCTCTCTCTCTCTCTCTCTCTCTCTCTCTCTCTCTCTCTCTCTCTCAGATACGCTCGCGCGTACGCTCGCGCGCGCCTCCACACACACACACACACACACACACACTACCTCTCTCTCTCTCTCTCTCTCTCTCTCTCTCACACACACACACACACACACACACACACACACACACACACACACACCACACACACACACACACCGCACGCACACACCATGCCCGAACTACGATACTCCTTTTTCCTTGAACATAATACGTATAATTATGCATAAAGCAAACAAACAAGCGAAGAAAAAAAAACTGCCCGCTTAGAGCCTGGAGGGCGAAGAAAGGGGAGACTACCCCCGTTATGATGTTCCTCGATAATTAGCCCCTTGTCTCTTACAGCACATATTTGGAACGTAGGGTCAGAGGCGATGGAAGAAGGGGGACGGGGAGGGGGTTTGGGGTGTGGGTGGGGGAGAATATGCACTCGAGAAGGGGGAGTCGTTTGTTTCTAAGACAAGAAGAAAAAGTCCTAACTGTGATTGTTTGTCTAACCAGATCTGCAGGGACATACACAAAAAAAAAAGTTTTTTTTTTTTTTTCTACGCGTGCTTTTGAGAAGCAATTCATTATTGCTTCTCGCGTGCCAGTGCAAATTTTACGGTATAAGAAAAAGCTGGAAACACAGAGGAGAGAGAGAGAAGAGAGAGAGAGAGAGAGAGAGAGGGGGGGGGGGGGAGTGGCGCGACGAAGGCAAAAACTAGAAGGATGGATACTTGGGAGTATGCAGACATCCGCCGGTCAAATAAAACTTGGATCGTGATTTAGAGGTAGTCATGAGCGAAAACTTTTTTTTCCCGCCAGGAGAATTAATTGTTGGACGAACGGAAGGAGCCACTGCCTGTTTTTATCTTTATTTTATTTTATTTTACTTGTTTATTTGTTAATAATTAATTGAGTTATTTAGTTATTTATTTATCTATTTAGTTTTACACCACACACACACACACACACACACACACACACACACACACACACACACACACATACGTATCTATATATTCGTTTGCTTATTTGGGCACAAAACAGGAGATATCAATCTTAATATCACTTGAAAGATCTTTTTTTTTGTTGTTGTTTTTTTTTTACAACAAATGTGCTACTTCTTAGAAAGCATAATTCACTCGTAACGGAAATGTCACAGTCCTCATAACCAGTGGAAAATTCGTGATAACATGTCAGTAACGTGAACAGATCATGTGGATCTGTTGTTGGGGGAGGTAATTGTTGGTACGGAGCGTAACAGTTACTCCCCGTGTATTTTTAATCTTTGGTGAATGATCCTGTATTCAACGCTTGATCCGGATCTGCGCGTAGAAACATAAACGTGAATAGCGTCGTCCTTATTCCATTTTTTTCTCCAAGTTTGTTTAAAATGTCCCGTAATTGTTTGTCTCTTTCTTTATTTTGATATGTGTGTGTGTGTGTGTGTGTGTGTGTGTGTGTGTGTTGTGTGTGTGTGTGTGTGTGTGTGTGTGTGTGTGTGTAATCCTTCTAGCAGACAATAACAAGAAAACAGAGAAAAAGAAATACACAAAGGAAAAACAAAAAAAGAAAAACAACAGAGGCAGGTTTAAATATTACCTCCCCGGCGGACTGTTCAGAAAAAAAAAAGAAACATAACAATCCATTTCCTTGATTATTTGATCGTGTCCGTGCTCCAGGGACGTTCTTCAACCCTGCTGAATGTTGTCAAGTGAGGAGTTCCTCGTGTCAGCTCGGCAAGCGTACCACTCCACTCTTACTCACAACAATTACACGCTGAATTACTATCTCCACCAAGCACGTTCTCTTCTTCCAGGGCGGATGCAGTACCCATTCAGGAAAATCATGGAAAGATTACTGAATCAGATTTAATGAAGCTTCGGAAAAAAAATAAAATAAAAAAAAAATGTGGCCCAAGAATTAGCTCATTGCATCTTGCTGTAGAGAGATCTGTATGTCAAGGCTCCGGTTCAAAGGGCGTATCAAAGATTCCTTTGACCTTGGTGGAGGTTTGCGCTCTCCCGAATACTAATCTACTTTGTATTAAAACTTAGTTTCTATGTCTTTTCTTAACTTGAAATATGTTCAAACAAAAAACCAGTGCTATGTTTCTTTTCTTTTTCTTTCTTTCTGTTTTCCTGTTTCTCTTTTTTTTTTTTTTAATTCATTTTCTATTTAATACAAGAGCATATATTTATATTCAGGGACTAAACAATAGTCAGGGAACAGATGGCGTAACAAAGGTATGGAAAACTGGTCTCTCACTCCCGACATTTCTGGAAGGCTGTCAATAATATTTCTTGTTGTTCATTTTATGCATTCATTCTTTTAAGTGGCACCCATTCGTCCGAATTTCCATTCACCCCCACCCCCCCCCCCCCCCCTCACCCTCCCCATCCTCTCCCCCCCCCCCCCCCCCCAAAAGTATACTGGATATATCCAAGAATAGTGCGGCTGTCTTTTTTTTTTTAATCTACAGTGTCAATGGCTCGGACGGCGAGATGGAGGCAAATTTTTGTTCGTCCAAATAATGTCCCAACAGTCGTCACCAGCATTCCCGGAGTGGAGAAGAGAGGAATACAGTCAGACACCCAAAGGAAGGCCCTGGCCATGGAGTACATCTGCAACCAATATCCCCAGGAAGACTGGACCCATGTCTTCACAGATGGCTCCGCCACAGAGGCAACGAGGGATGGTGGAGCTGGAATCTTCCTCCGATACAAAGACGGAGATGAAGAAATTGCAATTCCAACAGGAAAATAGTCCACCAACTTCCGAGCTGAGCGAGAAGCCCTCTGTGAGGCAGCCACAACAGTCTTGCAGAACTCCAAAAGAACAACAGGGCAGGTGGTGGTCTTCTCTGACGCTCTCTCCGTGCTCCAAGCCCTCAAGAACTCCCGCTGCAAAGAACAGAACCATATCACTTCAGCCCTTGTTGCCCTGAGTGCCAGAGTGGAGAAAGTGGTGATACAATGGGTACCAGCACACTGTGGCATCAGAGGCAACGAAAAAGCGGACATTCTGGCAAAAGATGGTGCACAGAAGGAGCAGGCCAACAACCTGGTGTCATACGATGAAATTAAGACAATCATCAAGGCACAACAAGGAATAAAATGGCGCCTCCTGCATCCCAAATACAACCCAGAAGACACATACCATTTGCTGGGACGACGGGAACAGGTCAAGATCTTCCGCCTGAGGACTGGACACAATCGCCTGCTCCACCACATGCACACAAAATTTGGCATTGGACAGAGTGGAGAGTGCCCTTGTAGTGAGGGACCAATGACAACTGACCACATCCTTCAAGTCTGTACGACGTATGCAGCATCCAGGAGAAAGTACTGGCCAACACCGACAGCAGTGGAAGCCAAGCTGTATGGCACCCTGGAGGAGCTGCGACGGACGGCAGCCTTCATCGAGGACACCGGGCTGCTCATCTAACGGGATGGCGAACGAGGAAGAAGAAGAAGAATGTCATGATTTTCATAACGTCACACAGCTGGCGATGCTGCTTCTGCCAAGATGATTATGTATTCATACGCGCCTGTAGATTTGTTTGAGAGATCTGATGAACTGACGACCAGGTTTCAACGAAACTTACCTGAAGAAGGATGTATTCTTATGGAAGCATGCTAGAATCTAAACGCAAAATTATGCGTTTTCCTCGGGGGAAAAACAGTTACTATCCTTGATGAACACTGTGAACAGAGGGAAAGCGGTTATTGTCCGAATCATACTGCTTTCTCGCTTTTCCTTGCGATGATAATTGTTTTCCTTGTCTTTGCTGAGAAAAAACTAGTGTTATCTCGAGGAAAACGTTGTTAAAAGACAAAGCAACTACACTCGTTCTTTACTGTCACCAGCGCATGAGCACATGAAAACGGTGTCGAGGATGAAAGGCACAGTACGCCAGAAGCAGGAATGGGGTCAACAAAGTAAGGGAAAACAATATGATCCTGAGGACCACAATTGTTTTCCTAGTGTTGTTGCTTGGCTAAAGGATAATAACTGTTTTCCTCGCGTAAAGAGGTAAAGTTTCAGTTTCAGTCTCACCGAGGTGTCACGGCGTGCGGACTAGTCCATATACGTTACACCACGTCTCCTACGCTACTAGATCACAATGCGCATGATTTACGGCCAGTGGTTAAATGAAGCGATAACTAACATGAACGAATTTAAGACGATGATCTCGTGGATAAAACGGAGCAGATATCTGACCTGCGCATGAGCAAAACGCGGCGGTCAGGCCTTGGGTAAACAGGGAAAACAGTTGTGATCTTACGAACATGGAAAACAGTTGTGATCCATTGGTAAAATAGGGAAAAACAGTTATAATCCAGCGGAAATCTATTTGATCCTCAATGATAACAACACAACCCTAGTTTCCTGGGAGAAAAGCTATCATCGACTTATGAAGCTTGTTTTGACTTATTTGGTTTAAATAACTTTTATTTCGGAAACAAATGAACAGAATACCTTCATAATTGACAGGACGAATGAGCAACAACAAGCCCTAGGCTTATACTGTGCTCAAATTGACATTCACAATATATTGGCGGTTAAATACATTCACAATATAATAAACAGTTCACTTCGTGCTTGCGATTTTTTTTTTTTATAAGGAAACATCGAAAAAGAAAAAGAAAAACAAACAGACAAAAAAACAACAACAAAAAAGAGCCAAAAAAAGAGACACAGTAGCTGAAAAATAAAATGAATAGCATGGAAAATGGGAGGAAGGGAGTGGAAACAGCAATCACGTCATCAACAAGAATATGTGAACACTTTACAAACTCGAGAGAAACTTATACAATAACGTAAAGTAGTTTAGGACAGAAACCATCTTTTCCATAAGTATTGTGTTGAAGTATAGTGGAAAATGAGCATGTCCAGAGGGTCATGGGTTCGAATCCCAGCCATGGCTCGTCCCAAGATGGGAAAAAAAAGGGGGCAGCAGAGGGACATCCGGAGTCATGAACCGGGTGTGGCCCAACCCCCTAGAGTGTCAGGAGATAAGGGCCGAAACACTTGCTTGAAGGGGGCTTCTCTTCTGAGGACTCTCTGCTGCCACGCTCTCCACGAGTTTCTTTCTACTGATGCATGGGTAAACCATTGACTTCCGGGAATAGGCCGGAGGACGTCCGGGAAAGACCGGAGGACACTGGGAAAGACCAGAACCAAGGGCTCTGTGGGCTGGCTCCCCACTTTGCCTTAAACATGTGGCTACTAAGAATAAAAGGAAAAGATGCTCCAGGATTCACCGAAAGGGGGAGAGAATGATGAATCCATCGGTGCTCAACCAATCATGACTGCAAATCCCAAACGGACTATGAACATGGACCAAATGGAATATCCATGTGTCTGTAGAAAGCGTTTCGCTACCACCCGTGGCATGAAGATCCACAGAACAAAGATGAGATGTGTGAAGACTCATCTGAATGAGCAGCAGCGCACTGCATCAGCAGATAAGACGTCGGAAGACCAAGGCCAGGATTTAAACCACAGTGCCAAGGACATCCACGCTGTTGGTTCGGATGAGGAATTTGCACAGGCCCTCGATGCCAGGCGCCTGAAACTCAACCTGCCACGAGCAAACGAAACTGAAGATTGGGAGAAACTGGATGCAAAAATCGTCCAAAGACTCGATGCACTGATAGGGAAAAGCACCCTGGAACACAAACTAGCCACATATGGGGACATTGTGTATGCCACATGTAGAGACGCCTATGGAGCAAAACTACCCAAAGAGAAAACACCTCCAAAGAAATCCAGACGCCAAGAAAAGATGGACAAGATCAGGGTCCAAAAGAAAAACCTCAAGATGCAAATGAAGACCGCATTGCCAGCTGAAAAACAAGGCTTGGAAAAACTGTGGAAAGACCTGAAAGAAAAACACAGCGCCCTCAGCAAAGCGGAATCTGCGAGGAAGAGGAAGAGCAAAAAGAAGAAGACACAAGAGCGCTTCTTCAGAGACCCCTTCCAGTTTGCCAGAACACTGTTTGAGCAGCCAAAATCTGGGACCCTAAGTGTGGACAAAGGAGTTCTTGAGCAGCATCTGAGGAAAACATACTCTGACCCACAGAGCAAAGCACCACTCGACATTTAAGGTCTGGTGTGGCCAACCAACCCTGAGGAACAGTTCAATGGCAAGCCTCCAACGTTGGCGGAAATCAAGAAGGTGGTCGACAAAGCCAGAGCCAAATCATCACCAGGGCCAAACGGAATACCTTACCAGCTTTACAAGAAATGTCCCAAGGTGCTGGAGTGGCTCCACAGGCTGCTGCGATCGGCTTGGAGAAAACCAGAAGATCAGCGGCCAGTGGATGACGGCAGATGGTGTGTACATCCCCAAAGAGCAAAACTCAAGTGACATCAGCCAGTTCAGGCCAATATCACTACTGAACGTCGAAGGGAAAATCTTCTTCTCTGTCATGGCAGCAAGGCTGACCAAGTACCTGATGGAAAACAAGTACTTGGATGTGTCAGTCCAGAAAGGTGGCATCCCAGGCGTGGCTGGCTGTGTAGAACACGCCACAATGATCTGGGACGCAATCCAAAAAGCAAAAACAGAAAAGAGAGACCTGGACGTAGTGTGGCTTGATCTGGCAAACGCATATGGATCTGTGCCCCATGAGATGATACAGTTGGCTCTTAAGATGTACCATGTGCCAAAGAACATCCGCGACATGCTCAAGAAGTATTTCAATGGCTTCTCAATGCGGTTCTCTACCAAGGAGTACACAACAGACTGGATCAACTTGGAAGTGGGTATTGCAATGGGCTGTGCAATTTCCCCAATACTGTTCGTGCTGGCAATGGAACTCATCTTGAAAGCAGCAACAAACAACGCGAGACAAACAGACCTTGGCGATGGATACAAGATGCCTCCTCTCAAGGCCTTCATGGATGACACTACAGTGATTTCATCCAGAGAAGACGAGACACGTCATGTGCTGGAGAGGCTGGACGACATAGTTGCCTCATCCAGAATGAAGTTCAAGCCAAAGAAATCACGGAGTCTCTCACTGAGGAAAGGAAAAGTGGCCGGATCTGTGGTCTTCAGTGTTGCCAACCAGGCCATTCCAACAGTCACAGAAGAACCAGTCAAGAGCCTTGGAAGATGGTATGATGATACGCTGAAAGACACACAAAGAGCAAAAGAAACCAAGCAGATGGCGGAGGAAGGCTTGGAGACCATTGACCAGTGTGGGCTCCCTGGCAAATACAAGGTCTGGTGTCTGCAGTTCATGCTGATACCAAAGCTCCTATGGCCTCTGATGATATACGACATCTGCACCAGCATAGTGGAGGCAATGGAAGCCAAAATCAACAAGTTCACAAGGAAATGGCTTGGTGTCCCACCCTGTCTGACTGACATAGCGCTGTACTGTCGCCAAGCAAAGCTGAAACTACCACTGAAATCCATCCTGGAGGAATACAAAGCAGGGAAGATCAGACTTCAAAGCATGCTGGAGGACTCAGGAGACAAGGTGGTAGAAGCAATCAAGCCCCAGCTGAAGACAGGCAGAAAATGGAAAGTTCAAGAGGCGATGGATTCTGCAAAAGAAAGTCTCAAGATCAGAGAAATAACAGGACACACACAGACCAACAGACAAGGACTGGGGGTGACCAAAACTGAATGGTGGTCAAAGGCCAAAGGAAAAGCCAAAAGAGACATGATGATTCAGGAGATGAGAAAAGAAGAAGACCAAAAAAGACCCCAAAAAGCAGTCCAGCAGAGCCAGCAAGGGCAATGGACAACGTGGGAGAATGCACTCCATAGAAGTCTCACTTGGAATGACATTTGGCACATGGCCCCTCTCAGGATCAGCTTCATTCTCAGATCTGCATATGACCTTCTGCCCTCAAATGCAAACCTGGTGAAGTGGGGGAAAACAGACGATCCTGCATGCCCCCTCTGCCATGAAAAACAAACAGTGGAGCATGTCCTAAGCTCATGTAAAGTAGCCCTGGCTCAAGGAAGGTACACATGGAGGCACAACCAAGGGCTCAAAGAGATTGTACAAGTAGTCTGGGTTAGTACCAACACCACAAAAGGGAAAATCAGGACTCCAAAAGCACCCGCAACATTCTTCACGGCAGGAGGCAGCAAATCATGGCCAAGAACAACAGTGCCACTCGAAACATGCAGGCAGAGTCTGCTGGATGGGGCAGATGACTGGGAGTGCACTGCAGACCTCCCAGAATGGAAGAGTCACCCAGAGATCATCAGCAGGAGTGGCATGAGACCAGACATAGTAGTCCACTCTAAGTCAACCAAGCAGCTGATCATGATCGAGCTCACGGTGCCATATGAGAACAGAATGGAGGCAGCTCAAATCTACAAGACTGAAAAGTATGCTGATCTGGCAAACAGCCTGAGGAGAGAAAGCTATCAGGTCAAAGTCCTCACTGCAGAAATTGGAGCTAGGGGGTTTGTAGGAACGTCTGCATACAGCCTCATGAAACAGCTCTCAGTTGCAGGGAGGGAAAAAACCAGAGCCCTGAAAGCAATGGCAGAAGCGGCAGAGAGGTGTTCAAGCTGGATCTGGTCAAGGAGGAACAAAAGTGAACTTCATAAGGCTTAATTTCCCTACAAATATCAGGTGTCCCTGTGGCTCAGTGGTTAAAGCGCGAGTCATTAAGTGGAAAATGAGCATGTCCAGAGGGTCATGGGTTCGAATCCCAGCCATGGCTCGTCCCAAGATGGGAAAAAAAAAGGGGGCAGCAGAGGGACATCCGGAGTCATGAACCGGGTGTGGCCCAACCCCCTAGAGTGTCAGGAGATAAGGGCCGAAACACTTGCTTGAAGGGGGCTTCTCTTCTGAGGACTCTCTGCTGCCACGCTCTCCACGAGTTTCTTTCTACTAGTGGTTCAATTTGATTAACTTTTTTTTCCTTTTTTCCCCTCTTTTCTTTTCCCTTTTTCATTTTTTCCATTTCCTGTTATTGTTTTTCTTCCCATTCGAAGACACTATGACATCGATCGGTTAAACAGAAAAAAGATTTACTAATTTTAGCGATGACGCTGGCTAATCAGTAAGTAAACAAACTATCTATCCAGTAAACTACGTCTTGGGCCAATCGACTTGTCAGTCAGCCTCTTATTGCAAGAGTAAAGAAATGGATCATAATGAATAAATAAGAGCCAAACTACAAAGTTACAGAAAGTAAAATATGAAGAAGGCAAAAATGATTTTTTTTTTTTTAAATGAGAAAGTCAGGGCTGAAATCGGTTCGATTCAGAGATAAACTGGTGTACTTTTCCAAATATTAATGAATTCACATCAGGTTGAAGATCACGGCTACCTTCTAAAAGAAAACGTAATTGGGTATAATTCTGTGGAAGAGCCAAAATTGTATTTTCACGAACTATATTGAATAGGGGACAGAATAACAAATAGTGTTCTGCTGTTTCTCTCCCATTGCCACAGCTACAAGAAGGATTATTATCCAGATGTCGGTTAACCATATCGTTCTTTAGATCACTCATACCTAAACGGAGCCGGCAGTGAATTACTTGTTCTCTTCTTTTACCAAAATAGTAGTATGGTGGAACTATAGCGTCATCAATAGACAGATATCGTTTCAGTTGGCTCAAGGAGTTGCTAGTTTTAATGTAGTCAGGTAGTGCATTCTATAATTGAGTTGCGGATGGGACGAACGATTTTTTATATAGCTCTGTCTTACATTTCATTACTGTGCGTTCTAGAGGCCTTCGCCTGTGGTGAGGGTTTCTGTCCGAGACTAGAGAAGGAATAAGATGTACTAAATAATTGGGGCTTAGGCCATTAATCATTTTATAGTACTGTATTAGTTTATGCCGTTTTCTTCTTTCCTTTAATGGGCAGAAACCAGACTCTTTGTATAAATTTTGATGGTTTGTTCCACGAACAGTGCCTGTAATGATTCTTAGAGCTTCCAGGTGCAAATTTTCAGATGCTGCGATTGCGTCTCAGTACAATTATCCCAGACAATGTCGGCATAATCGAAGTGTGGCAATATAAAGGATTTGTATAAGATTTCGAGAGCTTTTCTACTTAACTTATATTTATAGCTTTTTAGACATGAAATTAACATTGTAACAGTGGTCATTATATGTTTTATGTGCTCATCCCATTTGCAATCATCTTGAAGAATGATACCTAGGTGTTTATGCTTGTTAGTACCTTGTAGAATTGTAGAACCAAATGTAAGAGGCAATATCACATTCCTATTGCGAGTGAAATTCAACAATTCTGTTTTCTCGACATTAAATTTTACTTTCCAAGTTTTAGCCCATGAGTTTATCTTTTCCAAGTCAGCATTAAGTATTTCAGCGTGGAGATTGGGATTATCGAGTGATAAATACATGCTCGTGTCATCAGCAAAAAGTTTTATGTTGGATTGGATTTCATTTACAATATCATTGATATATACAAGAAACAGGAGCGGGCCTAGTACTGAACCTTGTGGGACACCAGAAGGAATTCTCTTATATATAGATTTTTCGCCTTTTATCGTAACTGCTTGAGTACAATTTAATAAATAATCAGTAAACCATTCATGTAATTTACCTCGTATGCCAATGGCTTTCATTTTATGCAGGAGACCTTTGTGGCTGACACGATCAAAAGCTTTGGAAATGTCAAGGAAAACGGCTTGCGTTGTTGTACCATTATCAAAAGAGGAACACAGATCATTATATATACAGAGCAGCTGATTGACGGTAGAGTCTCTAGGGATAAATCCAGACTGAGAAGATGAAATAAGTTGATTAGATGAAAAAAATTAAATACATGTTTGTGAATACATCTCTCTAAGACTTTACCAACGCAACTAAGCAATGAAATCGGTCGATAATTATCACACTTCTCTTTTGCAGCCTTTTTATGCAAAGGAGTTACATGCGCAGTTTTCCATATCTTTGGAAATTTGCCTTCATTTAAAGTTCTATTGAAAAGACAGGTCAGAGGGTTTAAAATAACTGGAAGGGATGCCAACAGTATTTTGTTGTGAATTAGGTCAGGTCCTACGGCTTTGTTTTTGTCAAGGTTTCTAATGACATTTTCAACTTCAGAGGGAGTAAGTGTAATTTCATTAAGCTCAAGGTCAAGGAATGGAATATCGGGCACTTCATCTTCTTCATTCTCTACAGTAGACTGGCTAATGAAGAAGTCATTGAAAATATCAGCTTTCTCTTCACTTGTGTGATATAAGATATTATCATGCATGATTGGTGGAATTTCGTTAGTGTCCATACCCTTCTTTTTAAGAAAAGATTTAACTAATTTCCACCATTCTCTGTTTCCAAAATCATCTGAACTTAAAACTTTAGTCTCCAATTCTTCTGTGTATTCCAACTGTCTTTGCTTTTCTCTGGATATGACACAGTTTCGAAATTGTCGAAACCTGAGCCAGTCTTCAGGTTTATTAGTCTGTTTAGCTATTTTGTGGATTTTCTGGCGTTCCTCAATTAACAGTCGAATTTCATCTGTCATCCAAGCTACATCTTGAGGATGAACAGTAATACTTCTAACGGGCATACACTGTGTTGCTTTTTCTAATATAATATCTGAAAACATTTTTGCACTTTCATCAATTGCATTGTTATAAATTATTTCATCCCAGTTCAGCTCGTTAAGCAGTTCGCAGAACCTGCCTATATTAAGTTTATTATAATTGAAGATAGTTCTTTTGAATGATTGTTCTTTAACTACAGTGTTCTTGATTACAGCACATGGAACGCTGTGGTCACTACAAATAGCTGGCCAAACTTCCGTTGATTGTATGATATTGGGGCTCTGGGTGATAACTAAATCTAAACATGATTCTGTTAATTCAGTTATTCTCGTTGGTTCATTTATTAACTGTACAAGCTGATAGAGATTAAGAATGTTTACAAAGTGGGGTTTTGACTTATTTGACTCAATCTTCTGAACAAATTTTAAATGTAATTAACAGCGTACCGTCAAAAACAAAAAACGAAAAACAAAAACAAAAAAACAAAACAAAAAAAAAAACGTAGACAAACGAATCAAAAGAAAAACACGACGCGTTTCGACCTCTTAGGTCTTCTTTAGACAAGATACAAAACACTCAGGACAACGAAAATGAACGAGCAGTCGCCTCACTTTGCAACTCAATCTTCTGAGTTCGCTGAGGAACATACGGCTGCGGCAACACTCCTCCAGTGCACGCGGTTCTGAGCTGACCTCTTCAGCTGGGCCAGTGTCATTGCGGCTATCTGCACTTCGGAATCCATACGCCGGAGCTACGTCTGTCGAGGTCGCCTGATCTTCTGTTTTTCCCGTGGGTTCGATTCGAGTACCTGCTATACGACGTTGGTATGGGGCTTTCGCAACGTGTGCCCGGTCCATCCCAACTCCTTTTCTTTATCTTTGTATTTACAGAATTTTAAAGTTCTCTCCCACAGGATTTGGTTAGAAATGACTGCTGATCATCTAATGTTGAAGATGAACCTGAGGGACTGTAGATGAAAACTTGAAGATTATGAGTGTTGGACTTGTTTGTTCACCAAGTCTCTGAATCATATTACAGAAGAGGCTTCAGAGTTGAGTTGAAAATTATTACCTTGGTCTGGGGCGAAAGGGATATGGTGACCTATGTAGGTCACAAGGTGGTGAAACTGTACCTTACCTTGTTGATGCATTTACTGACGTCTTGGTTTACTCCGCCACCCTCACTGACGACACTGCCCTGGTAACAACTTTCCCCACTTCTTCGATGTTCTCGTCTTTGAACAGAATGGGAAATTTTGCAGTTTGTTACTACTCTTTTCACTTCAGTGTTATTGATGTTAATTTTCTTGTTTCCTTAGCAAGGAGGGATAATTTTGGTTCAGCACCACGGCGTCTGTGAGAGAGGAGACTGACGTCTTCAGCGAACTCCAAGTCCTCCGACTGTTTGGTAAAGTCCACTGTATGCCAGTATTTTTGCTATCTGCTGTGTTCTTCATGATCAAGTCTTAAGCGAACTCCAAGTCTTCAGACTGTCTGGCCAAGTCCACTGTATGCCAGTGTTTTTGCCGTCTGTCGTATTCTTTATGATTTAGGCTATTCTCAAGAAGAAGAAAGTCAATGATCAAAGGTAGCCCTGTCTTACAACAGTTCGCGCTTGGGGTGGATTTTATTGTGTATGACTTAACAAATGGACTTGTAATAAAGCTGCTAGATAATGGTGATAAATCTTGTGGAAAGCCATAACAGTGCATAAGCCTCCAGATGACTTCCCTTTCAACACTGTCAAAAGCTTTCTCGACGTCTACAAACACTGCATGCAGGGCAGACTGTCGTCCTAAAGACTGCTTAATGATAATTCGCTGTGTTGCTATCGGGTCTGAGCGTGATCTGTCTCGTCCAAAAGCTGCCTGCTCCTCTTGAAGTCGTTCATCAAGGGCTTTCTTCGGTCTCTCAAGCATGGTTCTTGACAGAGCTTTCCTGGGAACTGACCGACCATGACTGCTCTCCATTTGTTGCAGGAGTGATCCCCTTTCTCTGGTAGTTCTCACTACTATGGAGTTAATGTGCTTCCAAAGTATGTGGCCCAAGGCCGCATTAACTAGCTATTGCCGAGGATACGTGATTTAGATCTAAGTTAGGCATAGGTCCGGACTTCCAATGCCCTTCTAGTTATATCTTTAAAGTTTCTCCTCCAACTTATGGTTCATTTATGTGGGAACAGAGTCCCCCAAACAGTCCAATAATCATTCGAATTTCACAAAATGGAGTAGTTAAAAATATTCCTTTTGTTTAGCGCATGAGGGCGGTGTGATGTTAACTGGATAATTCAATGGTGTACCGGTCAAACTTGGACGCGGGAAGAGAGAGAGAGAGAGAGAGAGAGAGAGAGAGAGAGAGAGAGAGAGAGAGAGAGAGAGAGAGAGAATAAATTAATCAAGTAATCAATGACTAATGACGGTTTCTTGTGGTAAGCTTTACAAAACCCATTCCCAGGAGTGGGAGAAGGAGAGCTGAGGGCTATACATAAACACAAATTAAAAATCAACATTATAAATGCATCATTGGAAAGTACATCGCAAATCGGGAATCTGGACCAAGGGAGAATCGAGCAGACAATGCACTTCTTAACATCGACCTTAGATATTTGTCAATCAGTTTTTACAGAATTTTGTCATCACATCTAAGAGTGCAAGAGTCAACTTGGGTCGCTAAAATGTTTGTGTTCGACAACACACACACACACACCCCACACACACACACACACACACACACGAGAGAGAGAGAGAGAGAGAGAGAGAGAGAGAGAGAGAGAGAGAGAGAGTCAGAAGACAGACACAGACAGACAACAGACGAAGACAGGAAGGAAGGAAGGAGGAGAGAGAGAAAGAGACAAACCGATCGACCGATAATAGACAAGACAGACACAAAGATATAGTAACACATGTATACAGACACACAGATAAAATATAGCGAACAGAACCAGCTGACGACGTGCCAACACGCTTACCTGAAGACAGAGAAAATGACGAGAGAGACGATGAGGAA
Organism: Conus canariensis; assembly: GCA_033310375.1. Classification (NCBI taxonomy): domain Eukaryota; kingdom Metazoa; phylum Mollusca; class Gastropoda; order Neogastropoda; family Conidae; genus Conus; species Conus canariensis. The sequence goes on along the minus strand of CM065716.1, from coordinate 59,701,670 downwards.
GACGAGCGAGACGATGCTGGCGATGAAAATGATGTTGGTCAGTGTCTTGAACAGCTCCAACTGCACAGAAGAAAATACCCACGATCTGAATCGATGCTAAGTAACAACTTTCGTGGTTGAAGGTTCATGTCTACGTTCGAAGAAGTTAATAACTAGCTGAAGAACGATGTAAATGGCCGGAGAAAAGTATGTACGGTTGAAGAACAATGTACGTATTTGCAGAAGAATGTAAGTAATTGAAAAACAGTCTCTGTAAATGATCAATATAGACGATAGATGAACAATATTTGTTGTTGACGTGCAATGTAAATGTCGATTGCTGAAGAATAAATCTTAAGGTATAAGAGCAATGGCAATATTAGAATAACGTCTACCGTTGAATGACATGTCTACGGTTGCAAAGCGATGCCTGTGGCTAAGGAAAAAACGCCAGTGGTCTGACATTCCATTAACGCATTGCGGAGAAGCCATCCAGAGCATTTATATTCCATGTCCGAATTTTATACCCGATATTTGACTTCAGTATCCAGCTCTCGCTGAGTACCACTGTGTCTTAACTTCACTAAGGAGCCTATAGACTTGGTTTTCCTGATGACGTTGGGCCTAGACAAGAGAGGCATAGCCAGTTGAGTTTCGATCGAACAGTAACATATTCTGGTTGTATTTGTGCGCCCAACACATATCAAGCCTTCACTTACTAAAACTTCTAGTAATGTGTTCAGATTTTGTATTTGGTTGTCCTTTGTTTTTTAAAAAAGGACGGGAAGTAACTCCTTCAGCCTATACCAACTATCACTTCTTACTTCCCCTGGTGGTAAAAAAGAAATTGATTTTCACTCGATGAACTGGCTTAAATGACGGATCCGGAATTCGTTCAACCTTGGCAGGGGTCTGCGCTTTCTCAAAAGCCTCTCTGGCTTTCAGAGGTAGCAGAGCAGAGGAAGTGAGTTTGAGGTCAGGGCCTGCGCGGCTGATGCAGACACAATATCATTCTGAGATCTGGAATTGTCGGTCCCGCTCCAGGGGACGTGCTGGGGATATTTTTTTCCGCTGAAAGCAATTCGTCATTGTCATGGATCGATCTTCTAATAATGTTCCTCCTGAAGCACCGCACATCTTACATCCCCCCCCCACCCCACCCCACCTTCCACACTCGTCTAGTCAGCCCTCGTGTGCCTGTCCCCATATTCACTCGTCGAGACACGTGCCAAGTACTATTCAGGAGAAAAGTGATTACGTCATACTGATTCTTAAGACATCATTTCTTGCAATGTACTTGGCACATTCACAGAGAGGATGCAGAAATGGGTCAGTGGAATAAATGGGAAGGAGATAGAGAGCAGCAGAGTTTGCTTCGTGACAAAACTCAGAGTCAACAAATTCACACAAAAGCCTAAAGGCAAGACTGCGAAAGGTTGGAGAGACACGGTGGGTGTGGGGTGGAATGGGCGGACGGGGAAAGGTGTCCACAGCTCATGTTCAGTTTCTCGGGACGAAAAAGGCACATCTACTGTTAAAAACACTAGTTCAAGCGAGAGTAGCAAAGGTCGTTCTCTGTGTTAGCCTTCCTGTAACTGAGCTGCCTCTCGTTACGTATGCACTTCTGTGAAGACTACGAGTCATTCCCACTGTTAGTCACGATCTTGTATTCATGTCATACATTTACCATTGTTTTCATTTGATGCATCGTTTTCGAATTTCTCCACGATTATGAGCGTTCTTTATAGGAGCTGGGTCATCCAGGCAAACCTGTGGTGTAAACCTGTACTTTTGGTACCCCCTTGCTGTCCAAACAACAGGCTGCTGTTGCTGAAACAAGTAAGGCTATTTAACTTGCTGCTTTAGTGCAGCTTCATAGATTGAATTCGTCCTAACGTAGTGATAAACTCATACACTTTTATCTTACTATATTTGTGCAGAATATATTTATACATATCCAATCTTTGTCGATATTCAATTAGATACTGAGCATGTTTATATGTGGTATCGTACTGTCAACGATTAATCATGATTTATTAATTTATGAAGAAACAATAGTGAAACTGTTCACATTATCTCGGGAAATGACAATCTTTTTTTGAATATTGAAAATATTGTTGAAAAAATTTTTTTTTTCAAAATTACCGCCTTTGCTCTTTTGTGATCTCTTCGTATAGGGAGTGGACAGGGGAGGGCTGGGAAGGTCTTGTTCAGGATTAATAGCTGTACTAAGCTGGTCATGCCAGCGCGAAGATGGTACAGTTTCGCACACACACACACACACACACACACACACACACACACACACACACACACACACACACACACACACAGAGGTGCTAGTACGAAAACAAACAAACAAAACAAAAACAAAAACAAAATCCGAGTTGTAACACAGACTCACTACAACAACCGACCAACCAACAAACAAAACCCCCCATCCCCCACCCCCCAACAGAAGAAGAAGAGAAGAAGAATGTTCCAGTTTTGACATAGACAGTTGTTACACACGTGAGTCACGTCGAACTAATCAGACATATTAGTTCAGGCCAACAGTTCAGCGTACCTTACCTGTTCTACATGGTCGAACACATCAGGACACACGTGTCTGTAACGACAAACCTCGAGTAACTAGGTTGAGGTCGAAGAAATGGAATCGGAAACTAACCATTTAATCATTCCTTCGTCACCCCACCCCCACCCCCAAATACACTCACAACCACCCACCCACGCGTCATGCTGCATGCGAATGAGTCTCCACACAAGAGCTTGTGTGTGTGTGTGTGTGTGTGTGTGTGTGTGTGTGTGTGTGTGTGTGTGTGGGGTTTTGTGTGTGTGTGTGTGTTCCTGCGTAGGCGCGCGAGGAAAACGCACCAAATCAGGGCATGTCAAATGCCAAAGGCATGCAATGCACACACGCGTTCGCGCAAGATGGTATAATTTGTGCGCTCCGAAGAAATTATCAGGTCAGAAACGACATGGCACTTGACCGCTTCACAAGCACTGATTAGAGGAAACGGATGGCTTAGCGGAGCGACCCTTCGTCCTCGTTACAAGACCTCTCTCCTCTTCCTCCGACCCCTTCGCCCCTCCACCCTCTCCTCCCCCAACTTTGCTCCTCTCTCTCTCTCTCTCTCTCTCTCTCTCTCTCTCTCTCTCTTTGTGCCTCCCCCCCTCCCAATCCCTCTCCCTCCACACCCCCCTCTTTCTTTTTTCCCTCCCAATCTCTCCATAAACTTTGTTTCTTCTGACGCAAAATGTCAGGGAAGCCTGGGCAAAGACTGGACTCAGTTACCGTAGGGGTGCTTATGACCGGGAGCAGGTCCAATCCGCCTGCTCCTTTTTCACATATAATTTTTGATGGTCCGGCTTCCCACACAGTGGCTGTCTTGAGACCGACTCGTGTCCCGTTTTGCCTGTCGACCATTCCCGCTTTGCCTGGTTTCCTAGATTAAATCTCGTCATCGTCAACCGGTCCTGAGACAAGGCAAAATGTGTTCGTGAGGCCGTCCACTGGAGTGACTTGTCATCGAATGTATTTCCACTCTCTCTCTCCTCTCTCTCTCTCTCTCTCTCTCTCTCTCTCTCTCTCTCTCTCTCTCGACACACACACACACACACACACACACACACACACACACACACACACACACACACACACATACATATCAGTGTCTGTAGACACTTGTAACAACTGCAATTACCAACTGGTCTTGAGGCAGGGAAAACATTTAGCAGGACATTTACCGAAGTGGCTCCACAGTGAATGTAATACACATTCAAGTCTGAATGACAGTTTTGTAAGCGTGGTGTAATACAATTTAATCACAAATCAATAGTTGGACAAAAAGTAAAATAAATAAGAAATGAAAAAAAACAAGATAATGAAATGATGAATAAACAAATAGATAAATAAGTACATAAATACATGAATGAATAACCAATGTCTCACTGAGTGGGTAGACGGGCACGTGATAGGTGAATCAGAATATCAAATTTGTTGGTGAACGGGATTGACGGTGGTCCCTCAAACCTCCTGCATGAGCTAGTGTGGAACAATGTATGAAGATGTCAGGGGACAGGAGGGGGAGGGAGGTGGCAAGGCAAACAGAGAGAGAGAGAGAGAGAGAGAAGGAGAGAGAGAGGAGAGAGAGAGAGAAAAGAGAGAGAGAGAGAAGATTTGCATGAGCAAAAGGCAGAAGAACAAGTATACAGTGCTCGACCGAAGATGCGTGTGTCAGTGCGTCCAAAAAGCACCAAATCAGGGCATGCCAAATGCCGAAGGCACGCAATACACACGTGCGCTCGCGCGTGCTCTTATGATTTATGCCCTCCGAACAAGTGATCAGGTCAGAAATGACATGGCACTTGACAGCTTCACTCGCACTGATTGGAAGACACGAGGGCTTGGCGGAGGGACCGTTTGACCTCGTTTAAAGACCCCTCACCCCTTCCTACCGACCCCTTCCCCCTTCCAACTCCCCTTCCAACACTTCCCGCCTCTCTCTCTCTCTCTCTCTCTCTCTCTCTCTGCCTTCCCCAACCTTCTCCCTATACTACCTTTCTCCCTCTCTCTCTTTTGTCCCACCCACTCTCTCCAGCAACTTTTTCTTGTGATGCGGAATGTCAAGGAAGTTTGGGAGACACAGACGGGACTCGGTTAACATAGGGGCACCAGTAACAGATTCCTGGGAGTGGTCCAACTCGCCTATTACCTTTTCGCCCATTTTAAGATGGTCTGGCTTCCAACAATGGCGTCTGGAGACTGTTTGTCCCTCTTCGCCAGCTCGTCACTCCCGATTGGCCTGCTTGCCTTGCGTAAATCCTGTCGTCATTGTCAACCTGTCGGCCATTCCTGTTTTGCCTGGTTTCCTAGATTACATCTTGTCATTGTCAACCGGTCTTCAAACAAGGCGAAATGTGTTTTCGAGGCCGTCCACTGAAGTGACTTGTCATCGAATACATTTCGACTCTCTCTTAAAATAACACACACACACACACACACACACACACACACACACACACACACACACACACACACACACACGCCAATATTTGTGGATATTTTAACAGCTGTAATTACCAAACAGTCTTGATATAGGGAAAACATTTAGTAGGACATTCACCATAGTGGTCCTCCCAGTGAATACTACAGAAATTTAAGTCTGAGTAATGGGTCTTGTCAGCGTGGTGTAATACAGTTTAATCACACTGTAAGAAATGAACAAAAAAAAGTAAAAATAAATAAGAAATACAATCAAAAACAAAAACAAAAGGCAATGAAATGATAAATAAATCATAAATATATGAACAAATAAATAAATAGATCAATCTGTAAGCAAGTAAACGAATGAAGACATAAATAAATGAATAAATAACGGATGTCTCACTGAATGGGCGGACGGGCGGGAAATGCATTAATCAGAACATCAAATCTGCTGTAGGTGAACAGGAATGTCAGCGGTCTCATCCTTAAACCTCCTGCATGAGAAAGTGTGGAACAATGTGTGAAAATGTCAGGGGAGGGGAGGGAAAGGGAGGTGGCAAGGCAAACAGAGAGACAGAGAGAGAGAGAGAGAGAGGGGGGGGGGAGGGAGAGAGAGAGCTTTATTATCAGAAGGCACATGAAGATGCATCAATTCTTTTTCTTCAGTTTTATATTGAGTTAGCCCTTCATGGAAAAGTAAATAAAGCGGGGAAAAGCAACGTGTGTTTCCAGTCATACACAATGAGAGAGAGAGAGAGAGAGAGAAGAGAGAGAGAGAGAGAGAGAGGCGGGGGGGGGGGGGGGTTGTGTTGTCTATTTTCACGCTGTCATTCTCTTCGCGTTCGAAGATCAAATGTGAGAAATTACTCAAAACAACAAGAAGAAACGGACCCAAATGTACCCTCCGCTTTTACCCCGATCTGTTTTTGCTTGAAGCTGTTTGTTCTGTCTTTCATTCGATCCTTGCTTACTTTCCTTTTTTCTTTTAAATCCCTCCAGAGTTCTCCTACGTAAAGTTTTTATAGCGCTGTGATGTGTGTGTGTGTGTGTGTGTGTGTGTGTGTGTGTGTGTGTGTGTGTGTGTGTGTGCGTGCGTGCGTGCGTGCGCGTGCGTGTGTGCGTGTGTGTGTGTGTGTGTGTGTGTGTGTGTGTGTGTTTAAATCCCATCAGAGTTCTCCCAGTGAGCTTTTATAGTGCTCTGTGTGTGTGTGTGTGTGTGTGTGTGTGTGTGTGTGTGTGTGTGTGTGCGTGCGTGCGTGCGTGCGTGTGTGTGTGTGTGTGTGTGTGTGTGGTGTGTGTGTGTGTGGTGTGTGTGTGTGTGTGTGTGTGCGTGTCTGTGCGTGTTGTGTGTGCGTGTGTGTGTGTGTGTGTTGTGTGTGTGTGTGTGTGTTGTGTGTGTAGGGGGAGGGAGGGTCATTCCATGTGAATAAGCGCACTGATGAGTGCACTCCCTCCCCCTCACTCCTCTCTCTCTTTCCTGACTTTCGATCTTCCTCTTTAGCTCCACTGACATCGCTGCAGACCAAATCGGACGTAGCTGGGGACGTTAACTCAAGATTTCCTGCAATACCACATTGCGAGAAAGCGTGGAGAAAGGCAGTGGGTTGGGTCAGATGGCGGAGGAGCTACCGCGCTTTCTCATACTTTGTGAAAATGTGACGTCGTTTCCCCTGTCATGCTTCCTCTTTCCCGGGGGAAAGTGTGGGGAAGAGGAAGAGAATTGGGGGGTGGGGGTGGGGATTCCCACGCTTTCTTGCTGTGTGTGTGTGTGTGTGTGTGTGTGTGTGTGTGTGTGTGTGTGTGTGTGTGTGTGTGTGTGTGTGAGAAAGCGTGGGAAGTCCACTTCGTCTTTATGACAATTCCTTTGTCATGATGGTTGGTTTCTGGTCTTTTCCCTATACAAATGTAGAGGACAAAATCTGTCTGTCTGTCTATGTATGTATGTATGTATGTATGTATGCACGTATATATCTGTCAGGCTCTCTCTCTCTCTCTCTCTATCTCTCTCTCTCTCTCTCTCTCTCTCTCTCTCTCTCTCTCTCTCTCTCTATCTATCTATCTATCTATCTATCTATATCTACCTACCTACCTACCTACCTATTTACAGAGATCCCCTAACTCCATGTCAGAATTGATCTGGGGATGTGAAGGACTGACCGTGAGACTGAACAGCAGGTGGAAAAACACTTGCTTTTTGTCCTGCCTCCTTACCTTCCCTATGTCTCTTTAGACTCGTATGTGCGATGTATATGTTTGTTTCGTGTGCTATGTAACATGTCGTGTGAAAAGTGTGAAACATGATGTAGTGTGATATGTCTGGTGCCGTTTGGCGTGTGCGATGTCGGGTGATGTGTGAGATGTCGTGTGATATGTTGTGTGATGTCGTGTGACATGTGTGAGTGAGATGTTGGTGTATGATATAGGTGACGTGTGGTGTCATGTCGTTTTATATGTGTATGTGTGTGTGATGTGTTGTATGTGATGTCGTGTTACATGTGTAATGTCGAGTGGTATGCGTTATATCGTGTGATACGTATGATGGCGTGTGATATATCTGATGTCATGTAAATGTCAGATGTGTTACATGTCTGATGTCATGTGATATGTTTGATGCCGTGTGAGCTGTTCAATTTTGTGTGATATATGTGATGTAATGTAATGTGTGACATGTCGTGTGACATGTGATATTGGCCTGGAAGCCAGATTCCCTCAATCTGCTGGCTAGACTGGCATACTTCTCAAGTCTTGCAGATGTGAGCTTGCTCCAATCTCCTTTCGTATGGCACAGTGACCGATCAGAATCGCCGTGCAAACATTTCTGAAGTAGAAAACCAGAGCACCGGAGGGGAGTGATACCCAAGATGGGAGAAAAGCGGGAGCACCGGGTATATCAGGAGCCCAAGGACTTGGCAGATTAAATTACAGTCGACACTCCGGTGGCTGTGAAGCAGTGGTCAGCGGGCTGAGAGAAGGTGGGCTCAAGACCCATCAAAGCTTTTATCTGGGGATTGTTTTTTGGCCCCAGCACGCTCCTGCCCAAAGTCGAACATGCTCTGGGATCAAATTGGAAGGCTTGAATCACACTGTAAAAGTTCATCAACGTCATGGACGCGTCTCTGATAGTGTCGATCAAATGCTAACGTCCAGTATTGAAAAGGTCTATGACTCATGGGCCTGGTTCACGCCGGAATATAATTATTATGACGGGAAATGTTGAGCACAGCCCTAGCCATGTAGCCTCTGACCATTGTGATATTCAAAAACATCATCTACATTATCCTCATTCATCTGTATGGGCAAAAAATTCACATTCTGT
>CM065716.1:59680888-59688388 GCA_033310375.1 Conus canariensis | reverse complement strand
CATCATCTGAGCCACAGCTACAGTTTGTGTGAGTGTATGTTAGTTAGTTGGTTATCTTATTTGAAGTCTTTTCATCGTGACGATAATTTTAGACTCTAGCATCAAAAACAGCAAAATGTTGTTAATTTTTTAACATCATCAAGAAAATTTTCAAAAACGGGAAAAAAAAGAAAAAAAAGAAGAGAGAGAGAGAGAGAGAGAGAGACAGAGAGACAGAGAGAGACAGAGAGAGACAGAGACAAAGAGACAGAGAGAGAGACAGAGACAAAGAGACAGAGAGAGAGTTACAAGAAACGAGCAATAGGACTATATAGTAAATAACTAGCTAATCTAAATATTGAAAGGTTGAAAAAGATTAAACTGATCCCAAGATAACTTAACATTAGAAATAGGCAAGATACATTCTGCGACTTCCGGAGGTAGCAAAGTTTTCATTGAAGCACATTTTACCAGTATATGCTCAATTGTCAGTTCTGCAGAGCAGACACACTTAATGTCTTTACAGTACTTTGTCGTTAAAGCATTTAACAAAAGTCTGCACGACAAGGTAACAATTGATCTACTTGCACATGGAGTATTCAATAATGAAAAATACTTTGTCCCAGAAGAGAAAAAAACGTCGTATCGTTTCTTTTTCTATTATGTTAAACATTTCTAATGAAGACAAACTCTGTGTGTGTGTGTGTGTGTGTGTGTGTGTGTGTGTGTGTGTGTGTGTGTGTGTGTGTGTGTGCGTGCGTGCGTGCGTATGTGCATGGGTGCCTGCGTGCGTGCGTGCGTGCGTGTGTGTTGTGTGTATGCGCGTGCGTGCATGCATGCATACACGTAAGCATGTACATGCATTCACACAGATGTATCCTTGCGTATAATTAGGCCGGCTCGCGACATTTTCAGATACAAGTGTGAAGGCAGTTTATGAATTGACATGTTTGTGTGGTAGTTCAAGGATGATAGCATAATTCATTTAAACAGATAAATCTTTCGAATAATACAAAAAAAAGAATTGAAGAACACATAACGTGAATTAGTTAAGCGCAAAAACATGTGTTGTTAAAGGAAAAACGCCAGCAGGTGCACACACATGCGTTTGTTCACACTTGTGCAAAGTCACATACGCACTGACACAGACATGCCAAACAGCCACTCGGTCACGCATATCAGTTATGCGTGAGCGGCTGGAAATATTGAGACAGGTCGAGCTTAAATAAAATTACACCAAGGAACACGCCTATAAAAGAAAAACAAAAACAAAACAAAAAAAAACAAGCAAGAACACACACACACACACACACACACACACACACACACACACACACACACACACACACACACACACTTTATCTCCCCTCTCTCTCTCTCTCTCTCTTCTCTCTCTCTCTCTCATCGGATTGACGTTTAGTCTACATGAAAGTATGTACCACGTTGTATCAATTGTAGCACTGATTTTTTTTTCTCCCGTTAGTTATGCATGTAAATAATACCTGTAACATACGTAGAATGAAAAACATTGCACACTGCTGAGAGAAGAGAGAAGACCACGTATTATCCAGAAAAGATGCAGATCATGGTCAACATCACAGTGACATATAGATTGCAGATTCAAACCGTAATAATACGGCCTCACAAACTTGAACTTATCTTGTTATCATTTTTTTTTTTCTGTGGCACCACCTTAAAACGGCCTCTCCGTGGGATTATTCCCATGTGGCTAATTCCATGTTCCGAATACATCACATGCAGGAGGCTCCTCCCGCCGCTGATCACAGGGAGTTCTTGACATCTGGTCTGCATAAAGCAACCTGTCAGAAGAGAGACTGCACCGCCATAGAGTCACTTCAGTAGTGTGTTAAAAACAACCTGTTCTGATTCAACAGGACATGGCCTACCGAGCACCCCTACTCTCGTCTAACTGTGGAGCCAGCATGAATGAGCGTCACCATCCAGATGGCGCCACCGCGCAGGTGCAATGAATGAGCGTCTCCATCCAGATGGCGCCACCGCGCAGGTGCAATGGCAGTCTCCATGAACTTGCCAACAACAGCACAGACTTCGACATGACGTCACCAGGGGCATAGACGTCGAGGGGAAATAGCAGCTGAGATCACCACAAGAGCAAACACATGAAGACCACAGAATCCAGGAGTTGTCTTTGTCATGATAATGAATGAGGTTGATGGAAATAATAGAACAGAGTTCCACTGGGTCCGAGACTAACCGACAGGGCTGTACTCTTTTATTTCCTTTCATACATAATACAACACGGGTCCACGAAGCTCGATAATTGTAGACAACCATAATGTTGGTCAGAATTTCTGAAACGCGAAACGACTTAAGTTGATTCTCTACAGACTCTGTCTTCCCAAGTGATGGAGGCTGAATACTATTTCTTTTTCTGTTTTTCAGGGATTTTGTTTTTCAAATGTACATGTGGCCTCGCAGACTATTTTGATCGTTTCATCTTCCATGCTCTCTCGGCAACATTCTTTCCATTTCACACTAATTCCTCCTCCTTCATCCACAGGCACGTTCAGATCTGTCACACTGCAGCCTTAGCAACAGCACTTCACAAGAGCTATCACTATCAGTTCATCATGGGGCAACCCACCAGAGGAGATGCTGCGCTGCTGCTGAGTCACTTCCGTGGTGTTCAGTGGTGTCTCTTCCGATTCACAATACACAGCACACCGCTCTGCTTTCGGCAGTAAATGCTCAGTTGATTAGTTTGCGTGAGTGAACGTCCCTCTTCAGACAATGCTGCCATGACAATTCAGCCGCAAAGACGTTGACAAGAAGCCACATCCCGGATGGATGACGAGAGGAAATGGAAAGTAAGGTCACGACGAGAGCAAGACGTGAAGGCCGCGTGTGTTGGGAATTTTCCTTTCAATGGCAATGAATGGGAATGATGAAGATAATACTATAGAGTTCCACTGGGACTGAGACAACCTCACAGAGTTGTACTGTAAACTTCCTTTCAAGTACAATACATTAACGAGTCAACTAAGCCCGGTAACGACAGACAGCTATAATCCTGGTCTAAACATCTAAGCAATACTCTGAGACATGGAACAATCAAGTTGATGAAACAGTCCTGATATATAGGAACACTCCGATGATACATGGAAAAATAAAGAGGATGAAACAGTCCTGATATATAGGAACACTCCGATGATACATGGAACAATCAAGTTGATGAAACAGTCCTGATATATAGGAACACTCCGATGATACATGGAACAATCAAGTGAATGAAACAGTCTTGAAATATAAGAACATTCCCATACATGGAACAATCAAGTGGATAAAACGGTCTTGAAATATAAGAACATTTCCATAAATTGAACAATTAAGTGGATGAAACAGTCTTGAAATATAAGAACCCTCCGATACATGGAACAGTCAAGTGCACAAAACTCAGTTGTGTAGATTCTGTCTTCCCATCTGGGGTCACAGCACTTTCAGCGACACTGGGTAAGATACACTGGCAAGGAAGGGGATGGGAAGAAAGGGGTAGGGTCTGGTTTTCACGTGGACAGGCCGTCAGATTGAGAACAGGAAATGCAGAAAGAGAGGGAAAGACTAACAAAGGAGAAGGAAGGGGAGGTATGTTGAAAACAGTCGCAACAAGCAAACAAACGCATGGTTTGCAGATCTCTGGGGCTGTGTCTTGGGAGAGGCACTTTTCGAAAATCAAGTGCAGAACAAATGGTGAGGCAATGTTGAAATACCTATGGGAGATGGAATGCAGGGACAAACGATGGCCACCAGCTTCTAAAATGATGTGCACGACCTGAGTGCTTTTCAGTTACTGGACCTTTTCCAAGACATTAGAAATGAGAACGGAAATAAAAACATAATTTGAACATGGACGATATGCTAGAGAAAAGAAAGAAGAAGAAGTAGAAGAGAAGAAGAAGAAGAAGAAGAAGAAGAAGAAGAAGAAGGAGGAGGAGGAAGAGGAGGAGAAGGAGGCGGAAGAAGAGGAGGAGGAAGAGGAGGAGAAGAAGGAGCAGGAAGGAGGAGGAGGAGGAGGAGAGGAGGAGGAGGAGGAGGAGGAGGAGGAGGAGAGGAGAGAGGAGAGAGAGAGGAGAGAGAGAGAGAGAGAGAGAGAGAGAGAGAGAGAGAGCAGTTTCCCTGATAACGCACAAGGGGATGATGGGCCTTTCCCGCAGGGATTTCCGACTAGAGTCAAGGATTTTATTTTGAAAGTACCAGCTCAATGACCTATCGATTCCCAAACTAACCAAGAACTTTTGTGCTGCTGTCCCTTGTGCTCTTTCTGTCTGAGTCTCTCTCTTCTTCTCTGCATCTCTCTCTGTCTCTGTCTGTCTCTCTCTCTCTGAGAATGTGCTCTGAGAATGTGCTATGAATGAGAGAGAGAGAGAGAGAGGAGAGAGAGAGAGAAACATACAGACAGACACACAAACTGGCAGACAGACACACGCACAAACCGACAGAGAGAGAGAGAGAGAGAGAGAGAGAGAGAGAGAGAGAGAGAGAGAGAGAGAGAGGGACAGACAGACAGACAAACAGATAGAGAGAGATCCGTTTGGAGTGTCTTGATGAGAAATAAAGAGGTGAGGATATTGAGCTGAACAAGAATCACACGTAACTGGCAAACCCACAGCGAAATCCGCTCTGGTTTGTGGAAAACGACAGCAGCAGCAAGAGACGGAGAGGAAGTGGTGCCACGCCAGACAGAGCCCGAACAAAGACACGGGCAATATAAGGAACGAATTCGAGGAAGCCAGAAAGGAAACGGACTGCAAGGGAGAGCGAAACCGATTGGAAGTGGGCGTGTTAACCGTCAGTGGTTTACCGCCTCACTGACGCTGCACGGGTGACGGCACCCATCAGAGGAGAACTTGGAGAGAGAGAGAGAGAGAGAGAGAGAGGAGAGAGAGAGAGAGAGAGAGAGAGAGAGAGAGAGAGAGAGAGAGAGGAACACGAGAACAAACGCACATGCTCTCACACATTAAATATCGACGTGGTCTAGATTCTGTTTTAACTCACCTCGTGCAATGATCTTTCATTTCTTCAGTAGGCATATGCTTATGTTATTATATATATATATATATATATATATATATATATATATATATATATATATAGTGGATGCAGATCACACACACACACACACACACACACACACAACACACACACACACACACCACACGCACGCACCACACCCCCCCCCCCACACACACACACACAGAGAGAGAGAGAGAGAGAGAGAGAGAGAGTCCCAATGATACTGCTCTCCAAAGAAGCGCCGCCTACGACCTGACAGACTTGTTCTCAGTTGAACAGACGGTCCATACAAGGACCAGAGAAGCGAGGTGGGATGAGAAGCATAGAACACGCAGCAGGTAAGAGGTGTGAGGTACAGACTGACTATGGAAGACGACAAGGTGAATGGAGTGATGACAGCGGTGATGGGGAACGTTGCACGAACAGTCCGTGGGTAGGAGGCTACCCTTTGGAGACGGCCTAGACTGTCGCGGAAGAACCATCTGGAAAAACACAGAGATAGGCCAGAGAAGGACAGCAAGGAGAAAGCGTCTGACCATTCCAGAAATGGAAGGCACTGTGGATAAGCTGACTGGAGGTTTGTGTCTGTTCACTGTGCAGGCTTTACCTTCACGGATACGCCTGGCAGTGATGACAGAGACTGAAAGAGACTTGGTCTTGTGTATCGATGGAATAGGAGGAGAGAGAGACACACAGACATAATTGTACAATTACACGTGCAGAGAGAGAGAGAGAGAGAGAGAGAGAGAGAGAGAGAGAGAGGGAGAGTGAGAGCGAGAGGAGAGAGAGAGAGAGAGAAGAGAGAAGAGAGAGAGAGAGAGAGAGAACTCGGAAGCTTTAATTGTAAGGCCACCGGCCTGTGTGTGTGTGTGTGTGTGTGTGTGTGTGTGTGTGTGTGTGTGTGTGTGTGTGTGTGTGTGTGTGTGTGTGTGTGTGGAGAGAGAGAGAGAGAGAGAGAAGGTTCGGTGGGAGTGTGTCGATTAAGAGTCAGAGAAATGAGGGTGTCAGGTTGAGCAAACAAGACATATAGCTGACAAACCCATCACAAAACCAGCTCTGCTTTGGGACAGGCACCTTGGAAACAAGTGCAGCAACACGAGGCGGAGAGGAAGTAGTGTCAAGCCAGACAGAGCCCGAACAAAGACACAGGCAATATAAGGAACGAATTCGAGGAAGCCAGAAAGAAAAAAAAAAAGGATTGCAGGGGAGAATGAAACCCAACTGGAAATGGGCGTATTCAGTGTCACTGGCTCACCGCCTCACTGACACTGTGCAGGTGATGCCACCCATGACAACAGAAGTGGTATAAAGGGACAGGTCAGAGAGAGAGAGAGTTGGAACAAGAGATCAAAGACAAATGCACCCATGTTATGTTTTGACGTGTCTTGATCTCTTATGCTAACTCACCTCATGCAGTGATCTGTTATTCCTTCTGTGTGCGTATACTTATGTTATAATGTAGTTGGAGATAAACAGCCACCCAGATGGCGAACTCGGTGTTTGATAAGCATTTTACGCATAAGATGCAGATCAACACCACACACACACACACACACACACACACACACACACACACACACACACACACACACACACAACACAACACAGAGAGAACAGACCGACAGACAGACAGACAGACAGACGGACAGACAGACAGACATAGAGAGACAGAGACAGAGCTACTGCTCTCCAAAGAAACGCCACTACGACATGACAGTCTTGTTCTGAGTCTTACCGATGGTCCATAAAGGAACCGAGACGTGAGGTGGGATGAAAAGAATAGAAAGTACAGGATGATACGAGGTGAGAGGGAAAGACAGACAATGGAAGAGGATGTGCTTAATGGAGTAATACAGCGCCGCCAGGACTCTTTGTACAAAGAGCCCTTGGGTGGGCTGCCCTACGGAGACAAGAGTTCTATCTCGAGAGAACCACAGTAGAAAACTCAGCGACAGGCAAGAGAGAGGCAGAATGGGACGGAATCTGGCGATTCCAGAAATGGAAGGCATTGAGGAGGGAAGTGAAGCTGACTGGAGGTGTGTGTGTGTGTGTGTGTGTGTGTGTGTGTGTGTGTGTGTGTGTGTGTGTGTGTGTGTGTGTGTTCACTGTCTAGACTTTACTTCCCCACATACGAAAAGAGACTTCGTTTTGTGTATCAATGGATGAGGAGGAGAAAGAGACACACAGACATATACAATCACATGTACAGAGAGAGAGACAGACAGACAGACAGACAGACAGACACAAAGACAGGCAGACAGACAGAGAGACAGTTAGACAGACAGAGAAAAGGTGAGACAGAGAGAGACAGACAGACAGAGAGAGAGAGAGAGAGAGAGAGAGTCAGCCAAACACACACACAGAGAGAGAGAGAGAGAGAGAGAGAGAGAGAGAGAGAGAGAGAGAGAGAGATCCGTTTGGAAGCGTTGATGAGAGATGCATGGTCAGTATAGGAGAAACACATCTATC
>CM065716.1:59673388-59675888 GCA_033310375.1 Conus canariensis | reverse complement strand
CTGAAAAGACTTGGAAATCTGTAGTATTTCAAATGTATATAACGTTCTCTTATTTCGTTTAGTAAAGGACAGCACAGAACAAAATGCACTTCGTCTTCTTTCTCTTCTTTACACAATGGACAAATCAAATCAACAGGGGTATGTTGTTTGTATCGACATCTATGCACAGCAATATCTGAAATACCCAATCTGAATCTTGTTGTAATAATCTTGATATGTCTGTCTAGATTTAACGTTAAATAATAATAATAATAATGAATACTTATATAGCGCCTATTCTCGGCTAGAGACCCAGCTCTAAGCGCTTTACAATCCACACTCGTTTACACAACGCATTTTATCGATTGCTATTGTGCAAAAAGTCTTATATACACTAAATCTGTCACTATTCTTGACATGAAAATTCCATTCTTGCCATCTGCAAAGTACAAGTCTTTCTTTAAAGTCAGCGAGAAACTGTTCCACTCCAACACCTTGGTTTAACCACACATAACCAAAACCGGACATGTACAACTTACAGCTAATGTCAGACGTCCAGTTTGTCTTATCACGAGAGTCTAACTCAAATAATGTTCTGTATACTTTTCGCGGTAATCTTGACTGATCCATTCTTGTCAACTTTAATCAGTAGTGCATACACCTAACGACAGAATTTATATAAACAGGGTATCTATTTGTCTCACCATACATAAGGTCATTCCGTGTTTGTAACTGAACTCCTAAAAACGTTTTAAGAGCAACGAGATGTACTTTTTCACAAAAGTGTGCAGCATTACTTAGCCCCCACAATTCAGCACCATACTGAGAGAGAGAGAGAGAGAGAGAGAGAGAGAGGCGTGCGCACATATGTGAGCGCGAGTAAGAGAGAGAGAGAGAGAGAGAGAGAGAGAGAGAGAGAGAGAGAGAGAGAGAGAGAGAGAGAGGAAGACAAGACAAAATAATGGTTAGTTGTGTATAAGCCTGTGTCCAGACAAAATCTTGGACAGCGTTTACCCCAATACATAATTAATGCTGAAGAAAAGACATGACAAACATCTTATTAGAGTGAAGACGAGACAAACGTAGTATCTGCATATTTACCAGCAGTCTCGTACTAACTGCGTTTCAAAGCAAACAAAAAAAAAAAAAAAGGAATTCGGTTAAATCTAGTTGAATATTAAGGCTACTTTTTTTTTTTTAATCCTTGCACATCGTTCATGTTTCAGAGAGAGAGAGAGAGAGAGAGAGAGAGAGAGAGAGAGAGAGAGAGAGAGAGAGGCAACACTTATAATCGGCGGACCCATAGGGAAATCAGCTCTGCCTTGGGAGAGCCATCCTTGAAAAGAAGTGCAGCAATGGAGGATGGAGAGGAAGTGGTACAATGCCGGGCAGATCCATCACACACCCACAAGCGAAGGAAGGTAAGAATCTATCAGAGCCAGACAGTACTGGGGAAGTAGCATGAAACCGATTGAAGTTGATGCGTTTACTGTCATAGAATTTAGCGTCTCACATAAACCATTGAGGTGACGCAATCCATGAGACGAAGATATGGATTGGAGTGGTCACTGAGGAGGAACAACAGACCAGGCATACATGCACCAACGATTGATGTACAGATACACACACGTGTCCAGTTTCTCCTTCGTCAAAGTTTCCCTTTAAATGATGTTTAGTTCTTTAAGCAAATGGAAAGGATAGAATTCTCAGAGAAAAGTCCGAGGAATGGACGTAGAAAAGACAGTTAATGTGATGCTATTGCAACGCGGTAGCATTTCATAGTACACTCTTAAGTAGGCTGCTCCATGGAAAAACGTTTCTGCCTCAGGAGAATCGGCGCAGACAGCACAGAGACAGGTGGACAGAATCTGACGGTTCCCCCGAGTGAAAGGTATTGAAGAGGAAAGCGAAAGTGACTGGAAGTGTGTGTGTGTTCATAGTCATAGTTTACCTTTATCCACAGATATAAAGGTAATGCCTTAGGTGAATTGGTGGTTAAGAAAGAAAAAGCGACAAAACATACACATACCATCAAATACGTGAGAGAAAGAGAGAAAGAGAGAGAGAGAGAGAGAGAGAGAGAGAGAGAGAGAGAGAGAGAAAGAGAGCGTGAGCTGCGCGTGCCACACACACACACACACACACACACACACACACACACACACACACACACACACACACACACACACACATACACCCTCGTTCCATTTCTCTTACGTCTTCGTGCAAACATAAATCACATTTTCTTCCCCCAGATCTCATTTCCAGCATAACCTTTTTCATTGGTTGTCAAACATATAAACGTTAAAAGTGTGCACCATATGAAGACACAGACAACATGTCATCCAGACAGGGTGCAGATTGTGAGTTCGTCATGAAAGTCACATTGAAAGTACAGAATCCAGCCACAAAAGCGTATGGCCTGACAGACTTTCCTGTGTTGTTCCGCCTCCCGTGCCTTCTCAGTGACACTACTATACTGTTGGTCCCAGCTCCCTCCCACACAGCTACATTCAGGTTC
>CM065716.1:59638388-59668388 GCA_033310375.1 Conus canariensis | reverse complement strand
TAACAATTCTTCAGTCATTATAGTAATGACTTCACAAAGATTTGAATTTAAAAAAAAATGAAGATGAAGAAAATGGGGGGAATATATATATATATTTGTTCAGCATATATATATATATATTTTATGTGTGTGTGTGTGTGTGTGTGTGTGTGTGTGTGTGTGTGTGGAGGGGTGAAGGGAGAGAATCGGGAAATGGTAATGTATTAAAGGAAGGGGCCAAGGGAACAGTGGTGAATTGATACACTTGAAGAAGACTATGCCAAGTAATCTGGAAATGATGCTGGGCAGAAGAAGCAGGAAAATAATCGGAGTCTAATGTAGTGTCAAAGGACAAACGGAAACAACCGGGAAGTGATGCAGTAAAGAAGAACCAAAGGAAGCAATCGATTAGTGATGTAGTTCAGAAGAACCAAAGAACTAACTTATTAGTGATGTAGTAAAGAAGAACCAAAGAACTAACTTATTAGTGATGTAGTAAAGAAGAACCAACGAAATAACTTGTTAGTTTTTGTAGTGAAGAAGAACCAACGAAATAACTTATTAGTAATGTAGTAAAGAAGGACCAAGGAAACAACCGGGAAGTGAGAAATGAGCGAGGAATGTCGGAGAATTTGATTTTTTTTTAGTGATGATCGATGAGGTGATGAGGACGATGTTGGTCTGAGACAACATGACAAGGCTGTATGTACTCTGTGCCCTGCTTCATGAAATATCTTAACGCCAACAAGGCCAAAGAGATACAGGCACTTTCAGGGTTATTAAGGGAAATTTTTAGCAACATCGTCCGAGACACATCCACTGAATGGACAAAATTCGACAGCGTGGCTTCAGTCTTCCCATCAAAGCCCATATGCACAGCAAGCCAAACAAAATATGAATGGGAGCCATAGGGGTGTGATAAATCCTTTCAATATCTTGATCTTGAGGAACACTGAACCAAATGTCTCAGAGACCGCAGTCCGTAATATTACCACAATTCCACAACGGCTATGGCCCAAGCTGGAATGTCTGGTGGCGCCCATGTTTTCTCTTGGTATCTTGATGCGTGCTGGATATTGTCCTGCTTCACAGACCTTTGAACATGGATGACTTGGACTATAACTGGCGTTTCTGTGACACAGGCACCAGCTGTTCTGATCATCAAATGTGTACCTGGAAGACCAAAAGACTCTGGATCCATTCTCCATCCTCCATGGCTCTTGTTCGAATCTCTCCTTGAAGGCTGAATACCATAGAAGGCTTTAACTGGAAGTGACCTCCCAACAGACAGACGGGAAGACTGAATGATAGACAGGCAGCCAACCAGCCAGCCAGCCACACACACACACACACACACACACACACACACACACACACACACACACACACACACACACGCACACACACACACACACACGCACGCACGCATGCACATACACACGAACACATACACTCGCGCGCGCACGCACACACATACACGGACACGCACACGGACACGCGCGCGCGCACACACACACACATACACACATGTATACATACAAGAACACACACACATACAAACATACAAGCACACACACATACACATACGCACGTACACACACACACACACACACACACACACACACACACACACACACCATAGACACACCACTCAAGACGACACAAAGACAAACTCCTATTCTATAGCAAGGGTGTCACAAAAATTATTATCAACAGATCTGCTACACAACTCAGAGGCTGAGAGAAAAACAAACAAACAAACAAAAAAGTGGTAAGACGAACAAATGCATGAAACGTCACCTCCATCACCCCATGAAATCGTTTCTATGTCCTGAAACTTTCCGAGCCAACTGCGATACGTGCAAGCCTCGTTAACTATAGCACGCTCTTGCGAAAACTATTGGGAAATGATGGAAGTTTATCACAAATCATTCCAAGTTTATCGAACTGAGTGGGTTGGTAAGGTTACGATGGATCGGGTTTGAAAAGCATTCTGAATTTAAATCATGCCTTGTTTGTATACTTCGAGTGACAGGGGAGGGGGGTGGGTGAGGGTGGAGGTGGGGAAGGGGTGGGGTGGGGATGGGAAAGGCGGGGTGGGGGGGGGGGGCAGGTTGGAAGGAAAGAAAGTAGTGAGTTTTCTAGTCTTTTTCTTTTAACTGGAGAAAACCGCCGAGAAAATCAGATTTAATATCAATCCAAAATGTAAATAAACACACAAAAAGAGTGCAAAGAGCGCTGATCTAATATACAACACAATACAAAAGAGTGCTTATTTGATATACAGCACACAAGAAAAGAGTGCTTATTTCATACACAATACAAACCAAACAAATGCGTTTTCAACAAATATGCTTCTGCTGACGTCAAACACTGCCGAGAATCAAATAAACCAACAAACTACACAAACTAACACTCCCCAGATCGCTGTCACGATGAAAATTGAGATCATTCTGTCCACCAATCAAAAGACATTCCTATTTATGAAGTGTGGAAAAACAATAGAGAAAAAAAAAAAAAAAAAAAGATAGCGGCATCTTACTGGGAAAAAAATTCCTTTCTGACCTCTAGACTTTCAAAATTTACCTTGCTTGTACAGAAGATCGTAGAGGACTTTTATCGGAAAGAACCTGAATCCGAGGATAGCTTTCCCCCCCTCACTCTGTGTCTAATACATAAAGCGTATACTGGTATATGTTTGTGTTCTTGCTCCCTACAAGAATCCACAGTTTTTGTCTGACAGCCAAACTTGCCATGATGACTCATCAGCACACCAGGCAGTAAAAGAAAAATGAATCACGTGTGTGCTAGATCATCGCACTTTTAATGCAAGAATATTGCGAAACAAAGCGGTCTTAGAACAGCTAGTTTATATGTATTTCTATATGCATCACGCTTTGCAGTCCACCGAATTCTCCAAATTTCCTCGCGACGGAGATCGATAAAGATTTCAATTCACTTGCTATTGATGGAGGAGACGAGCCAACTTGTGAAAACCGTCGTCCATTTCCCTGAATCCGATGGAGTCTTAATTTGTCTTCTTTCCGTTCAAAATCCACCCCATCTTCAACCTGAATAAGACAAATGCTGTCGTGTAGGTCTAGAGGTTAAAAATGCAATCGAATAATGATCAACCGTTGCACGTATCCCGGGTCATCAAAAATAGTAGCGTGCTGTGACTGGTAGAGAGTCGACGGCATTTTACCTCTGGATGGGGCCATGCACGGTCCCTGCGTTCGAATCCATTCCATGCGTGCGTGCGTGCGTTTGTAATTGCCTGCATGTGTGTGTGTGTGTGTGCGCGCGCGCGCTGTGTGTGTGTGTGTGTGTGTGTGTGTGTGTGTGTGTGTGTGTGTGTGTGTGTGTGTGTGTGTGTGTGTGTGTGTGTGTGTGTGAAGGGAGAAAAGAGGAGGATAGGACGGAGTAGATACGAAACTTGGTCTATTTGATGAATCCTCCCCCCTCCTCCCCCCCTTCCCCGTGTGCGTGTGTGTGTGTGTGGGGGGGGGGGGGTGCAGATTAAAAAAAAAGTTTGTAAACAAAGTATGACCGTACTGTTCATCATCTTTTGTTTATAGTTATTTTATTTCCTTTTCTTGCTTGCTTCGTTGCTTCCTTCAGACACACACACACACACACACGCACCCTTCCCGCCCTGCCCTTCATATCTTCCTACTCTTTGCCTGGCTTTGTTTGTTTTTCTCATCCTTCTTGTCATTTTTTCTCCTTCCCTTTTTCACTCTACCATCAATCATCAGTGTTCCAGATAAAAGGGGCACGTGCAGGAACCGACTTATGTCCAACTTGGACATAATTCCCTCACCGTCCAGTTGCAAACAGAAGCGTTCGCTGACCTCGCTACATCCGCGGCCTGTTGATCTTATGTGTGGGGTGGGGGGAAAAGAGGAATGGGAATGGGTGTAAGAGGGATGAGCATAGCTGTGTGTGTGTACGTGCGTGCGTGCGTGCGTGCGTGCGTGTGTGTGTGTGCGTGTGCGTGTGTGTGTGTGTGTGTGTGTGTGTGTGACAGATGAAAAACTACAACACACACACACATGCGTGCGTGCTTGTGTATGTGTGTGCACGCGCAAGCGCATGTGTGTGTGTGTGTGTTGTTGTAGTTTTTCTTCTGTCTGTCTGTCTGTCTGTCTGCGTATAGATGCATGTGTGTATGCGTAAGAGTATGTATATGTGTATATGAACACAGAATGAATAAGAACACTTCCTCCGAAGAGGACACCCCTCCCTGTTCTAAATACCACTCCTCCGACATCTGTATACAACTCGGGCAAGGTAGTGATTTCTTTGGGGGACGGGGTCGGACAGGGGAGGCCGGGGGTAGGGTGGGGAAGAAAGCGAAGAGGAGGCGTTTTCTTACTTATTTCGTGCACCTTTCATTTATAAATTTACTAGCTAATATACTGGTGGCGTAAGTAAAACCGACTTGGTATCACGTGCCTTTACTCCATTCATTACCTGTGTGCCACGAGCTGATACTTGCTGTTTGGTTCTTCTCGTTTCTCCCACGATTTTCTTTTCCAATTAGGACGCTGTGTGATACTATCAATTTATGATAGACTGTGCGTTCCGGGTAACGTGCCCAAGATTTAGTGTTAATGTTAATCCGCGTACATAGACTTCGTCCGCTGTAACTGCTGTGTGCACATGCCAAATGACTAGCATGTAAGTAGGGCAGTTGTGATCCCTTGTTTGTTCAGTGCTCTTTTTTTTAATTCAACGTGTGTGCTAATATACGGGTAATAAAAACAGCATATTGCAATTACGTGTTTTTTTTTTCATAATTAGAGCTAGACTTCCAGCACTCAATTGTTTGCTAATGCTAATGCTTGACACTGCCCAACTCTCATGTAATGCCAGTGTTTGGTAAATGAAGATCTCGCTCTCCTTTTCAGTGTTGGTGTGCGTCTGCCTCCTCTTTTTATGTTTGGTTCTGCGATGCGATTGAGGTGACCGACGGTGGCTGCGTTCCTGCTTTCGGAGATGATCACTTCAGTTTGTTATGACTGTAGGTCTTCTCACTGAAAATTCAAAAATTACCGCTCACTCATTTCCCTCCACACCCGTACGTCCAAGGTTGTACACTGATATCAGCGTTTCATGTGGAGGCAGCACGTTTCCTTTCGTCAACCTGGACCCCCCACCCCCACCCCCACCCCCCACCCCCCACCCCCATCCCGCTTTTCAACGCCAGTCTGTATCATAGCAGGTTGATTTCTAAGTCAGTCTATGGGTTAAGTCCCATGCAACTTGTGTAGCTACTTCAACCTGTACTACGAAGTCTGGTTGTTGTGAACTTGCATGGGCTGTTCTGCCTTTTTTTTCCCCTCTGTATATCCCCCTCCATGTTCAGATGAGCTATGCACAACAAGACGGCTTCGCTGAATATGCTGATAGGCTACAATACACGGTACTCGTTCATAAAAAAATGCACACGGGGTTTCATTGTTACAAAATCTTAGCCGACAAAACTTAAATATTTTAAACTATGTGTAAAAAAACTGATTTTGTCGGGATCGAGTCGAAGTGCAAACACACACACACACACACACACACACACACACACACACACACACACACACACACACATGTACCTCACAACATAAACACGCATCAATCACGACAGCTTAGAAACAAATGCTTGTTCACAAATGCCAGATTCACAATTCATTAAAAGCAGACTTTAATATAAAATTTAGAAACTTTGGAGAAAACGATAACACGAACAAATACATGAGACATCACCCACCCATCGCCTTCTCCCCGGCCCGGCCCGACCCTTCGCCCCCTACCCTCATCACCACATGAAATCGTTTCCATGTCCTGAAAGTTTCCAAAACCAACTACGTTACGTGCAAGCCTCGTTAACTATGACGTGCTATTACGACAGCCATGGGGAAATGATGGGGTAGTTTCTCACACATCATTTCAAGTTTACTGACGTCACGGAGCTTGCGAGGTTACGATGAATCGGGTTTGAAAAGCGTTCTGAATTAGATTCACGCGCTACTTGTATATTCTGGAATCGGATGAAGGCGGAGGGGTAGGGTGGGACAGACGGACGGAACTTTTCTAGTTCTGAAGAACTGGGGGGAAAAACCATCGAGGGGGTGTGAATTGAGATCACTTTGTCCTCCAAACAAAATCGCGCTTTGAATTCGTTTCATCTCAGGCTTAGTGTATGTATGTGTGTGTGGTGTGTGTGTGGTGTGTGTGTGTGTGTGTGTGTGTGTGTGTGTGTGTGCATGTGTGTGTGTGTGTGTGTGCGCGCGTGCGTGCGTGCGTGCGTGCGCGCGTGCGTGCGTGCGTGTGTGCGTGCGTGCGCGCGCGCGTGCGAGTGCGTGCGTGAGTGCGTGCGTGCGTGTGTGTGCATATATGTGTGATATATGTGTGTGTCACACACACACACACTCACGCACACATACAGGAGAGAGAGAGAGAGAGAGAGAGAGAGAGAGAGAGAGAGAGAGAGAGAGAGAGAGAGAGAGAGTAGAGGAGTAAAGGAGAGGAACACCGCAATCCATAGCCTGGAGCACCAGAATACCCCACCCGCCACTCCCGCCCCGTTTGTCCCTTACCGCAGACCTACAGACGCGGCTTTCAACAGAAGGACGATCAAATCACACCCCCACACTGACATCGATCCCCGGATTCACTCCCTCTGTCCCACGCTCGTATTGATCACTCTCCCGAAGTCCCCTGACCTAAGGCTTCATAACGACTTTACACGTCAATCAACGTCATACACAGAAGCCATACCCGATACGATTGTTGTTGTTGTTGTTTTTCATCGTCACCTTCTACAGTGGCAGCATCATTATAACTGTCATCATCATCATCATCATCATCATCATCATCACCACCATCATCATCACCTTTACAATAACAACAGCAGCAATAATGATAACGATAATGATACTACTACTGACAATAACAACAATAATAATAATAACAACGATAATAATAATAACGATAACAACAATAATAATGATGATAATGATAATAATAACAACAACAATAGTAATGATGATAATACCAACGACAACAATGATAATTATTATAATAATAACAACAACAACAACAATAATAATAATAATAATATAATCATTATCATTATCGTCACCGTCATCATTATCATTGTCAGCATTACTATTATTGAATTTCTTTTTTGACAGATGTGTACCGGCTGGAGCAGCGAGAAGAGCTCCCAGCCCGTATGGGAGCACAATAGGCACAAAAGATCAGAATTACTGTTTTAACACTAATTTCAATGAAATGAGCTATTTTCTCACGAAAACACTTTACTGTCTCTTAAAAACATTTATTTTTGCATACAGTGACAGTTACTTTCACACCAAAACAGTTATTTCGCGTGATAAAGAAGATGATTTATTTGAGAGCCACTGAAAACACTTATTTTCACGTGGAAAAACAGCTAACTATCGCAAGAAAACGGTTGTTTCCATGTGACAATTGCCAATTCTTTTTCGGAAAAACCGTCTGTTTTCAAACAGCTCATTATCAAAAGAAAACAGTAATATTCACGTGAGAACAGCTAATTTTCACGTTAAAAAAATCAACACGAATGCATTTATTTTCCGATTTATCAGCTTTTTTCATGTGAGCATAACTCTTTCTTGTAAAAATTGGCTGTATTTAGGAGAAAATATAACTGTTTTCCAACGGCGATCAGCAGTTTTCGGACAAACATACAAATTATGACTCCCCAAACCTATCGTTTTCGTGTGAAAACAGTCGCAGTTAATGTTTTCTCGTATAGGAAATAAATATGGCCTTTTGAACTCTACAGTGCTCCTGTAAAAGGACGTCGCTGGGGAGAAGTTGGAAGCGTTGATTGCACAGAAAAGGAAAGATCTTGCAAGACCGAGGGTCCACGGAAAGTCGGGAGGTGCTGTTGTAAACGAGAATTCCAGGAGCGGGGGTTGGCAGATGGATCGGGCGGAGATTAAATAGGACACACACACACACACACACACACACACACACACACACACACACACACACAGAGAGAGAGAGAGAGAGAGAGAGAGAGAGAGAGAGAGAGAGAGAGAGAGAGAGAGAGAGCTTTTGCAAGAAGTTGAACGCAACATTTTTAGAAAAGTGCAAAAAAAGCCAAAGCAATTGTGAAAAGAACGAGAAAAAAGAAGTTTACGTTAAACAGCAGATTCCGCGTGTAGCCTCACAATGGAAACGTTCGTCGACCGATTTCCTTGAAAACGAAGATGATCATGAAGTGGCAGTTTTAATTAACACTATCCGGGACCAGGCTGCTTCCAATTCAGTAGTGGGGCGACCATCCCCAACTCGGCGGGTCCCCGGGTGGCGGATAGGGGAATGGCCCTCAGATATGGGGGTTAGCTGCGATATAAGTCAGGCTTGCCTGGCAGAATAAGCAGTCCCGGACCAACTGGCGATGTTCCTACCAGGATGGGGTGGGTCAACAGGTGGCACTGTTGCCCTCACTGAAATACCCCATGTGTCCTATGACGGGCTCATCATGCGGTCAAGAGGCGCGGTATAACCTCTAGCCCCGGGGTGGGATCCCCGGAGAAACAATCCCCCCTGTGCTCACAGGGCAGGACGCACGGGCCATGAGCTAAGGGTGAGGCACCCCGAAAGAAAACTCCAGCTGAAGACGGAGGTATCGGGCCACTGGCGCAGCTTAAACCACGATACCACGCATATACGCTTCCATGATGATGCAGTCCACAGAATTTCGATGTGGCGCTCGACCTTCGGAGACCCGCCGGGGAGGTCGGGAGCCGGGCCCTATGCCTCAAAGGGGCCCACCCCAAGCGGTCGGTGGTCAGACAAAGAAATTCTGCATGTCAATGCGACGAAGAAGGAGACCTCATCCTCCTGCTAATGCCAAGCAAACAGTACCACCCAGAATGCTCAACATTCTCCAGTGGAATGCAGAAGGGGTGCATAAAAGAAAACTTGGCTTGGCAGAAAGGATGCATCAAGAAAATATTGATATCGCATGTGTACAAGAGACACATTTGACCGTAAACCATCGCTTTCAAGTGAGGGGTTACGAGACCATCAGGTTGGACCGTGAGGAAAGAAACAAAGGAGGGGTGCTTATCTTGGTGCGGAATTCCATCGCCGCACAAGAACTCAAGATCAACACCAGTCAACAGGCAGAGATCCAAGGGATTGATATAGTCCTTAAGGAACGCAACATCAGGATCTACAATGTCTATTGCCCTCAAGATCGTGATCTTTCCCTCACATACATGAACATCCCAGACAACAACTGCATGGTTGTGGGTGATTTTAACAGTCACTCAGAGAGATGGGGCTATGAGGAGACGGACAAGAGAGGCGAAGAAGTTGAGGATTGGGAGATTGACACACATCTTCATCTCATCAACCAGGAAGATGATGAACCCACCTTTTACTCTAGACGCTGGATGACCACATCAACACCAGATCTAGCGTTCGCCACCAACGACCTGTTCGTCAGGACCACAAGAACAGTCCTCAACCAGCTTGGAGGAAGTGACCACAAGCCCGTCAAACTCTCTATCAACCTCAACTTACAGTGTCCACAAGCAAAGTGTTTTCCCCGCTGGAATTACAGAAAGGCGGACTGGACTCTCTTCGAGACCCTCACAGATACACACACAAAGCCAATCAACATCAGGCAGAAGGACTCAAACAAGATGGTTCGAGACTTCACAAAGGCCGTCTTGAAAGCTGCTACAGAATCCATCCCAAGAGGAGCACGTAAAAACTACAAGCCCTACTGGA
The DNA here is from genome assembly GCA_033310375.1 of Conus canariensis. NCBI lineage: Eukaryota > Metazoa > Mollusca > Gastropoda > Neogastropoda > Conidae > Conus > Conus canariensis. The sequence goes on along the minus strand of CM065716.1, from coordinate 59,658,614 downwards.
CGGAGGAACTCCAGAATCTGGAAGATGCTGTTACGGAAGCCAGGGACAGAGCAGAAAAGCAACCATCACTGGAGAATAACATAGCGCTGAAGGAAGTAACTGCCAGATACAAGCTGTCCTGCGCACAACACAAGCTGCAAGAAAAAGCTGGCAAGAGAAAACTGAAAGCCTAAATCTCGACAGGGATGGCAGCAAGCTGTGGAAACTGGCTAGAACCCTCTGTAATGAAACAACAAGTCACACCACTATAACAATACAAGAGAATGGAAATTACCTCTCTGGAAAGAAAGCAGCAGACCACTTCATAGACGTCTATGAAAACATCAGCAATCTGGAAGTCCCTCCTGAACATAGAGCTGCAGTGCACAGGGCCCAAGGTGAACTTCATGAGGAAGAGCCCCAAGAGGAAGTCATGACCACAGCTTTCACAGAGAAAGAGCTGGAGGAAGCGTTGCAGAGCCTCAACCTGAAGAAGTCACCTGGACCAGACGGAATCACAAATGAAATGATTCTGCATCTTGGGATGAAGAGCAAGGCAGTCCTTCTAAAAATCTTTAACTCCAGCTGGAAGACAGGATCAGTACCACAGTGTTGGAGGGAAGCAGACATGATCCCCATTCACAAAAAGGGAAAGGACAAGTCGAAGGCTGACAGCTACAGACCCATCAGCCTTACAAGCTGCTTAGGGAAGTTGATGAGAGACTTGTCAACACAAGGCTTGTCTGGCACCTTGAGGAGCATCAGCTGCTGAGCCCTGAACAGGCAGGCTTCCGCCAACACAGATCAACAGAAGACCAGATCACATTCATCACGCAAAGCATTGAGGACGCTTTCCAAGAAAAGAACACGCTTGCTGTCTGGATTGACATGGAGAAGGCGTTCGACAAAGTCTGGAAGGACGGACTTAGGCTCAAACTACGGCGATGTGGTGTGTCTGGGGGGATGTACACCTGGATCAGCCAGTACCTACACAATCGCCAAGCCCGAGTCAAGATTCAGGGCCAGAAAAGCAAGAAGAAGGTGCTGAGACAGGGAGTACCACAAGGAGGAGTCCTTTCGCCAACGCTGTTCCTCATCTTCATAGATGACATCGTCAGAGAACTGCCAAAAGGGGTCAGAGGAGCGATCTACGCAGATGACCTGGTGTTTTGGTGCTCTGAAGAGTACACCACCACAGCACAGGTACGCCTCCAGACTGCGCTCAACAAGATCAGCGACTGGACCAAGGAATGGCTTGTCTCTGTCAACTCAAGCAAAACAACCTACACAGTCTTCAGCCTATCCAGCAAGAAGCAAGACACTGAACAACCAAAGGCTTGCAGAGGAACCCACACCTACCTACCTGGGAGTGACCTTTGACCGCAGGCTCACTTGGAAACAGCAGATCACCAGATGCTGTAGCAAGGCCAAGTTGAGACTGGCGATCATGAGGAAACTTGCGGGGACGAACTGGGGGGCTGACGAACGTATCCTGAAGAGACTCTATACAGGGAGAGTCCGACCTGTAGTTGAGTACGGGACGTCAGCATGGGCATCAGCTGCAAAGTCTAACCTCAACCACCTCAATAAGATACAGAACCAAGCTCAGCGTGTCATAATTGGCGCCATGAGATCCACCCCAATCCTGAAGATGGAAGAGACCACTGGGCTACAGTCATTGGAGGACAGAAGGGACACAAAGATCCTCATCCAAGCAGCAAAATTCAAACGCCTTGAAAACCATCCAATGAACAACAGAATGAGCAGACCCACCAAGAGCCGGTTGAAAAGAGGCAGCTTCATCTGCCAGTCAAGACGCCTTGAAAGACAAAGCCCAGTCTTGATGGAACACGAAGCAAAGCCTATCCCGGCAAATGTCACCCACCCATCTTGGAAGAGGCAGGTGTTCCCAACAGTCGTCACCAGCATTCCCGGAGTGGAGAAGAGAGGAATACAGTCAGACACCCAAAGGAAGGCCCTGGCCATGGAGTACATCTGCAACCAATATCCCCAGGAAGACTGGACCCATGTCTTCACAGATGGCTCCGCCACAGAGGCAACGAGGGATGGTGGAGCTGGAATCTTCCTCCGATACAAAGACGGAGATGAAGAAATTGCAATTCCAACAGGAAAATAGTCCACCAACTTCCGAGCTGAGCGAGAAGCCCTCTGTGAGGCAGCCACAACAGTCTTGCAGAACTCCAAAAGAACAACAGGGCAGGTGGTGGTCTTCTCTGACGCTCTCTCCGTGCTCCAAGCCCTCAAGAACTCCCGCTGCAAAGAACAGAACCATATCACTTCAGCCCTTGTTGCCCTGAGTGCCAGAGTGGAGAAAGTGGTGATATAATGGGTACCAGCACACTGTGGCATCAGAGGCAACGAAAAAGCGGACATTCTGGCAAAAGATGGTGCACAGAAGGAGCAGGCCAACAACCTGGTGTCATACGATGAAATTAAGACAATCATCAAGGCACAACAAGGAATAAAATGGCGCCTCCTGCATCCCAAATACAACCCAGAAGACACATACCATTTGCTGGGACGACGGGAACAGGTCAAGATCTTCCGCCTGAGGACTGGACACAATCGCCTGCTCCACCACATGCACACAAAATTTGGCATTGGACAGAGTGGAGAGTGCCCTTGTAGTGAGGGACCAATGACAACTGACCACATCCTTCAAGTCTGTACGCCGTATGCAGCATCCAGGAGAAAGTACTGGCCAACACCGACAGCAGTGGAAGCCAAGCTGTATGGCACCCTGGAGGAGCTGCGACGGACGGCAGCCTTCATCGAGGACACCGGGCTGCTCATCTAACGGGATGGCGAACGAGGAAGAAGAAGAATTAACACTATTATCGTTGCTGATGATTACGACGAAAAAGAAATTTCTCGCTGACGGCAAGGATGACGGCAGTGACCATGACGACAATAATCACGACGACGTCATTGATGACCACGTTGAAGACGAAGCTGACGACAACAATGAGATGACAGTAACGAAGTCAAGAAATATCGAATGGTATACAGGACATGCTAGCGCTGCTACGTGAGTGTCCTTGCCAAGTTATGTAGGGCTCTGTCCTTAACGGAAACAAGAGTGCTGAAAAGTAAAGACCATCACATTAGAGACATGTTTATCAAATCTGTATTAAACATAAACTTGCGTTTTTCTTCGAAGTCTACTTGTTGCTAGAGACAATGATAGTGGAAACGTTATTGACTGGAAATACAAAACAACGAAAAAAAACCCAAGCATACCAACAAAAGCATAGTTTCTTGGGTTGGTGCATATGCCAGATGACGGTCACTGCTCCTCCTGCTCCTGCTGTTACTACGACTGATATTGCTGCTCCCATTAAAAGTTCTGTAAATGCTGCTGCTGCTGCTGCTGCTGCTGGTTTTACTGGTGATGCTGCTTGTATTGCCACTCCCAATGGCTCATTACATTTGTTAACGCACGACAGAAGGTTAGAAGTATACTGTATATGACGCTTGAACAGTTAAGACTTGGCAACCCTCTGCTTCAAACAGTCTATGTCCTGTATGTTTTACTACTACTGCTACTATTACAACGACGAACATATATTACAGCGTACTACTACTCCTATTACTACTACTACCTCTACTACTACTACTATTACTACAACTACTACTTCTACTGCTACGGTTGCTGCTGTTGCTGCTATTATTACAACCACCACTACTACAACAGGGGTGCGTCGTGTGCATACGTGCGTGCATGTCCAAGTACGTATATACGACAACAACGACAACAACAATAACACCAGCACCACAACCACCACTACTACCACTACTGAATGTGTGTGTGTGTGTGTGTGTGTGCGCGCGCGCGCGCGCGTGCGTGCGTGCGTGCGTTTGCGCGTGCGTGCATACGTGTATGCATGCGCGCGCGCGTGTATGTATGTGTGTGTGTGTGTGTGTGTGTGTGTGTGTGTGTGTGTGTGTGTGTGTGTGTATGTGTGTGTGTGTGTGTGTGTGTGTGTGTGTGTGTGTGTGTGTGTGTGTCTGTCTGTCTGTGTATGTCTGTGTCTGTGTCTGTGCATGTGCGCCTTCGTGCGTCGGCGGGTGGGAGTGATCCTGCGCGCGTGTACCTATCCATCAGAAGCACAGCGACACACAGACTCACGTGGTGTGGCGAGATGAGCGCCGGGGCTTCCGTGGTTCGAGCCGACAGGCGGTCAATGTAGTCCATGCAGGCCGTGTAGTTGGTCCAGTTGCCATGCTCCCACGTGCCGTTCGGCTGACAGTAGCGGAACCCGAACACGTCTGGCAACACAGAGGCCACACGCCACAATTAGGACTTTACTCGAAATCACTATGTACTCCATGTAAGGTATTTGAGGCCTGGCGTAAGTTTATGCCAGCATTTGATATCGAACTGATAACTGGTCAAAAGAACAACCCCCGACTAATCATTTTACTTTTGTGTGTGTGTGTGTGGGGGGGGGGGGGGGGGGGGGGTGAGAGATCTTTACCAATGACATCATTCACAATCTTCAAATAAATGACCTTCCCCTTAGCTGACGTCATATTTCAGGCCATCTCACTCACCCGTGACCCTATCTTTGCGCCACGTGGTTCACCTTAAAATAATCACATTCCTTTCATTGTAATCTGTCTGCTTGGAACCAGCCGGCATATATCTTGATGGGCCTATGAAAGAAAAGAAGGTAAATCATCTTTCAGACACAATAAACATTCTCAAAACAATCCGATTGTGTCAGTCTGTAAATACTCGACTCCTTAAGCAAGGCCTTGGCGCTCTAATTTTGGGTGTGCAGCCAGAACACGATCCATCTCCTCAAAAGACTAGCAGGCGACTGTTTTACCTATTGCGAAGATGTTTGTCCGATTCTATATATCACATGCCCTAGAAAACAAGGCAGTGATCTATTTAAAGGGGTGGGGGGGGGGGGGGGTGTTGGGGGGGGGGGGGGAGAAAAGAAAAAAAAATAGGAAAAGAGGTTGAACAATTTAGTTGGTAATTCGCCTCCTTTCGTTTACAATAGAAATAACGTTTGACACAAAGAAAGAAACAAAAAACGAAAAAAAACATGTTGATATTAAAGGATAGAGGGCGGTCAGCAGAAAATGTGTCGCTTTTCATGCCCCTTTAAATTAATGACTGTTGCCACGCCGCTCATTCCGGGCTCCCCCGTACACAACCACACCTAGGTGTGAACTGCCATAATCCCAGCACCACAGTACACAGTACAGTATCAAGTCGTCAAGGGGCAACCAACCAGAGAAGACACTGCACGGCTGTCGGCTTATTCCGCTGGTTTTCAGGGGCACCTGTTCTGATTCCATATACGCAACACACCACCTGCTGAGCCCCGTACAGGCGACAGTAACTGCTCAATCGCGTGGCAAGCATGAGTGACCGCCCCCTTCGGGCTGGCAGCAACACGTCCATGTAACGACACTGGCGATGAATTCAGCTCATCACTTCGAAAAACACTAATGCACATAAAATAGCGCTCACAGTTGTCGATATTTAATGCATGTAGTCTATTCCAGACAAGGCGAAAAAAACGAAAACTTAAACAAGCAAATATGTAAAACTAGGGAGACCGTTTAAACCGTCTTTTTTTCTATTTGAAAATGCTTGGAGCACCTAATACATAAAGCATGTTCTGTTTGTCTGTGTGTCTGTTTGTCTGTCTGTTTTCTTGCATCTTGTATAAATCCACAGGTGTTTTTTTTCTTTGATCTTCTCGAACTTTGGCATGGTGAATTATTAGCATACTCAGCAGATCAAGATCAAGCCACACATATGCTCCATGATTATATTTTCAATGCGAACATAATCATGGTAAAAACGAACCGTGGTCGAGATTCCAAACTGATCTTTGAGAAATTACTGTGATCAGACCCATGACAAACATCATCTCGCTTCCCTGACTTTCTAAACGTCGACAAAGAAAGCAAAAGAGGAGGGGCATGATAAATCACAGGGATCAAGTTGTGTGTGTGTTGTATGTTCGTTTGTCTTTTCTCTGAATTTTGCTAAACAGATGAATGTCATAACAGGCAAGCGTTTGAACTGTTTTAAGCTTACTTCCTAGGTCGTTTATCTTGTAATACATTTTCCAGTTTACCTATTAATTATGAATCATTCCCATCTGTTTTTACTGCATTCTCCTCCATACTCTCAAGAAGACAAAACTTTGAATAAATTTCTTGAATCTTGTGAGTTTAGATTTTTCAATATGCTCACGTCCATCCAACATCTGATAATCATCTCATGTTTTTATTTTTCAGTTCAAACCCCTTTCTATCAAGAATTCAATATTCACGCAAAGAAAGTGGAGTCTGCTAAAAATCCATTGCACGCAAACAAGATATCATGCAACAGAAGTCGTTAATTCTTGTTCTGAATTCAGTTGTTTTTAATTCTTGTTCTGAATTCAGTTGTTTTTGTCTAAGTATTTATACTGGACAACCCATTTCAATTAAGTTTCCTAAATTGTTGATTCATTATTTTCTCATCATTTTTTTCTGTTGTCCACCTTTTGTGTTTGAACACCACAAGAGTTCGACAGACAATGAATTGCACTCAAAGCGAATCAGCCAACCGAAGTACGGAGCGAGCGAGCACTTGGGTGATGCGCACTCGTGTGGGATTCTTCTGTTCTCTGCTTTCAGACTGTAGACATTTTTAGGAACACTTCAGTTCTAAGCGTGACTAAACGTCGCGTACGCTTATTAAAGATTGTTGTGTGTGAATTCAGTACGAAGACATTAAACCATGCATACAGTGCCTTCTGGGTGCATGAAGAAACCATGATAAAGTTGGGAGGTATTTGCATTTCTGGGTAATATCCCATTCGGTGTGTGTGTGTTTTTTTTTTTATAGAACACTGTACCCACACAGGAAACTTAGGTAGATTTCTTGTACTTTCTCAATGGTACCTTATCTACATATCCGTTTTCTCTCTCTCTCTCTCTCTCTCTCTCTCTCTCTCTCTCTCTCTCTCTTCTTTCTCTCTCTCTCTCTCTCTCTCTCTCTCTCTCTCTCGTTACCTCATAAATATGTAAATTGTTAAAAACCTCCAGACACAACTATCGCACATGGGTGGAGAAACTGAAATGCAAGAGGATATTGGAAAGGGTGAGGGGGGGGGGGGGGTACCAGGGATGAGAAGCAGATGACACGTCGCCAAGAATCAAGTCAGAACAGTCGGCAGGGGGGGAATGAAGCGTCCGGGGGAAGAATCGCCACGAGACCACGCAATCTGGCCGGCTCACCGGCAGCGACATCAACCTTTTCAGCGTGTTTAAGTGGACAGTCTTGCGAGGAATCCTTATCAAGCCGAGGACGTTCCTATTCATAATGCGTGTGATGTAGTGGGATGGGGGCTGGGGTTGGGGTTGGAGTGGGGTGGGGAGGAGTGAGAAGGGGGAGTAGCATGTAACAACAAGATTTCCCCTAAGTCTTCAAAGATAGCATCGATCTGATGTGGATCGATGAACGGATGGACCTAGACCAGAGACCCGGCTTGAATAAGTTCTCACGTTCTGTTATTGCTTCATCGATTTACTAATTCAATGATCGATTGATTCATTGGTATTATTTACTTATTGATTGACTGATTTGTTTATCAGTCCATTCATCTATTCATTTACTTATTTACTTATCTATCTGTGTTTGTTTGTTTATTGATGTTCTTTTCCGTACATTCAGGTTGAACCTTCGCACCCACCAAAATGTGACACGACAGACAGGGATAACCACCCAGGGAGAACTAAGAGGGCAGGGGCCTATCTAATACTACACTGATATTCCCAGAGCACATCAAAATGGTCAGACGGGGCTCTGAGGGAGCTACTCCAATCGCTGTCTCTTCAATACGCTATGCGTCAGGTTACGTGATTACGCCGAGCATTGTTGTGATCTCTTTCGCCATTGGTGCCCGCCCGATGCGGCGTTTCCTTTGAAAGCTGAGTGCTGATGCAATAGAAGACATTCGTCCCATTACCCCTACCTCCATCCCATGCCACTTCCACTCTCTGCCCGACACAAAGCCACGGTGGTAGAAAATCCAAACAGGCAGTCTTCATGCATTTAAAGTTGGTAGCAACGATGGACTAAATGAACTCCTGGTGGAGAAAAAATCGTGGAAGGATTACTAAAACCGTCCAGACAGGTAGACAGACAGACAGACAGACACACACACACACACACACACACACACACACACACACACACACACACACATACACACACACACTTGAAATTGTTGTGGTTAGAAGCGAAGAGAGAAAGAGTAAGCTGCGAACCAGGGAGGAGGAGCAGAAGAAGAAGAAGAAGAAGACGAAGAAGGAGGAGGAGGAAGAGGAGAAGGAGAGAGAGAGAGAGAGAGAGAGAGAGAGAGAGAGAGAGAGAGAGAGAGAGAGATACAGACAGACAGACAGACAGACAGACAGACAGACAGACAGACAGACAAACAGACAAACAGCGACAGAGCGAAGAAGAAGAAGTAAAAGAAGAAGAAGAAGAAGAAGAAGAAACAGACAGAAAGAGTACTTATCAAGGGTTAAGGGGGACGGGAGGAGGAGGTGGGCATGGGATTAAGGTTTTAATAATCGTGTTTTTTATTTTCACAGCTCAGCTAATCACACAAGGCCTTTCCAGGACGTCAAACTCTTATCGGAAAAGAACATTCCACCATGAAAAAGGTTATCTCCAGGGAAAAGAACATTCCACCATGAAAAAGGTTATCTCCAGGGATTAAAAAATTACATTCGAAAAAGGAAACAAAGCAAAACAATTCACGACCTGATAGCTGAACTATTGAAGGCAGGGCCGTGCTGGAAGCGCCAACCATTCCGCTTAACTTCTGGAACACAGATTTTCTTTGAATCGTAACAAGATGGAAAACATTTAATTGTAACAAAAAAAAACAAACCCAAAAACCTACCTGTAGACCAGTAGACCGACAGTAAAAAGAACTGACCATGAGAAAAGGCGCAGTGAAAGCGGGTCACAAAAACAGGAAGTCACTAGCTTACAGACACCGTGAAGGTATTGGTACTGAAAGAGCTCGTCGCATTCTCACGGGGATAAAAGTCTAATGCATACCATTGGTACAGGGTATGGGCTAGAAATGGAGGGCGAGGCAGGGGGAATGATTTCCCCTTCATGGACTGGATTGGATACTGCCCTCGTTTCTTGACACTGTTCACCAAATGCTAAAACATCAATAAAGAAGGTGGTGATTGTTGCCGCTGTAGTAAGACTGCCGCACAGAATGGGATTTTTTTTTTCACAGTCGTTGAAAGTTGAACGATCTTAGAAAGAGTGGACCATAGACAGTGATGGTTTCGTTACGTGCTGCAGTAAGTGTCATGTTAGTTCCACGCTTAGGAAGGCATCGTGCGTGTGAACTGTAAACTGTAATAGAGTTATCTTTTTAACTCTAGCGCCGCAAGATGTGTGACTCTTTTCGAAAGCTTATAACTTCATCACTTGTGAAGCCCTTCTCTCATTAACTAAAATAAACAAACCAGTCGCTATGGTGCGGGGGGTTAGAGTCACCGAATGCGATGTGAGAGTTTGTGAGTTCAAATCCCATCAAAGCCATTTCTCTGAGGAAATTTTCGGCCCCGGCCCCGACATACTCCCATCCAGAGTCGACTGTGACGTAGGCTAAAAAGGGGAAGACTGGATCTACAAAGCTGTGTTTCATCCACTTAACGGATGCGTCTCTGAGTGTCACTCAAATTTCCTTACCAAGACCGCAGGTGTCGGCATCTCTCGGGCTTGGTTGACGCCAGGATATATAATCACGAAAAAGAAAGCGTAGAATACAGATCTACCGTGCGGTCTCTGACCAGAATGGAACTCCACGATGTCTCCACAATGTCGTCATCAGCACAATCCCCATCGATCAGCGCAACAAGTCTCCAGTTCTGTGGCCTTGCCCTCCTGGTGATCTCTCCATGTTCATGCCCCTGGCGAGTTCAAATCGAGGTCGTCAGTATCGGAAAGTTCACGGGAACTGTCGCTGGACAGAAACTGACGTGGTGGCAACTTTCGGACGGGGGCCGCTCATTCACTGTGGCTCCACAACTAAGCAATTATCGTAGGGAGGTCGGTCGTAATTCTCGTCCTGCGTATGTTGGAGCAGAGACAGGCGGCACTGAACACCACGGAAGTGATTTGAAAGCAGAGCAGATTCGCTTCTGGTGGATTGCCTCATGATGACTTTGTAACGACTGCTCCCCCCCCCCCCCCCCCCCCCCCCCCGTAGACCGCCGGTGCCAGAGTTGCGACGCAGTAGCCAATAATGCGGCTGTGATCGGGGTGGTGGGGGGGGGGGGGGGTCGCAATTAATGAGTTACGTGGTGGTAACGCCTTTGAAAATGACTAGGAAGATGAGACAGAAAAAAAAATAGTTAATAGTTTTCTTGTTTACTTAAGAAATCTCCAAGTTCCAAAGGTCTTACAGTAAGAAGCAACGCTCGAACTGGTGCTGACGTCACTGACCATCGATGCTGAGCCTTTCTGCGGTCTTTAGCTACAGTGACGTGTAAAGGAGTAAACATACTTGGAGGCATTCTTGATGGCACTAAACAGATGATACTGTTGTTTGATGGTCATATGCATGCATCCGAGGGCGCGCGCAGATTTGTGTGTTCTGCTTCAATTTAACGTCTATCCACGTTAAGTGATATTAGACAATGTTAGAGGGAAAGGGGAGGAGGGGGGGGGGGTGTTAGAGGTATTAAGTAATATCTTCAAAGGCTTTGAAGAAAAACAGCAACAGCAACAATAAAATAAACAACGATGAGCTAACAAAGAACTACTGATCAAAACACTCAACATCGGTTCCAGTTTACAGAACAGAAAAAATAGGACTTTGATGTAATGAAACTGCAATTTTACACATCAGTGATAAATCTGATACAACTTGATCCAGAGAACATTTAGGTAGGGATGGTAGGTAAGGTTTTAAGTGCTCACATTGAAAAAGGATGTGATTATTTGTCATTTTTCCGCCACAAAGGCATGTTATGTTCTTACAAAACTTTGTCTTAAAAGCATTCAATTTGATCTTATAAATCAAAGAAATTATAATCCGTGAATAAGGTAAGCTACATTGATGAAATGAATTAAGTGTGTCAATGTTTATTAGCTGGCGTGACTGAGTATCTAGAAAACATCCAGAATTTTTTTGTTTTTTTCTAAAATGTTTCCAGCACGCATTTTCTAATAGACTGTATCCCTCATGGACAGACAATGGAATACCGATACATTCTGACCCGCTTGTATTTCTTGCTCCCCGCTTTGCTGCTCTGTCGACCCTCTCATTAAACTGAATACCACAGTGAGAAGGAACCCAACAGAAAGAGATACTCGTACCCCTAATAACCGAAAAATGTGTTAATTGATGAATGTCTGTAATTAAATCTTTTCTTATTGTTGCTGATTTGCTGAGGGCAAATAAAACCGATTTTGAATCGACACAAAAGAGGGCCCGAAGTGTTGGGTAAGAAAGATCAAGAAGATAATACAGGGCCATTAAAATGGCAGTTAGCTCAGCTGTAAAAATGGATCTGTTTTTTCCAAGGTAGTAAGATTTTTCCACCTTTATAGAAGGAATAGCAAATGCTGCACCTGCTTCTTTGGTATCTAAAAGAGATCCGTCTGTATACATCTTAAGATGAAGCGGGTACGAGTTTTCTATATACTCTTTTACTGTTATGCCAGTCAAGTTTTCATTGTCACCTTTTTTCAAAGACGAGTGGTTGATATCAAATGATGCTCTTTGAAGTTCCCATGGTGGGCTGGGAGTTAAGGAAGTTGAGGTTTAATTATTTCGTTATGGTTAATTTCTGACTCTTCGAATAAATTGGAAGTGAAAGTCCTAATTGTCGTTAGCGAGGAGATTGATTTTGCTCTTTTAGGGAAGTTAATATCAGATCTTAAACTAACTTCGTTTTCAACATTGCTGTCACATGTTGAAGATCGTAAGACATACTCTGCGACAGCGAGCCGTCGATACTCATCTAATGGTAATACCCCAATTTCGCGATATGTTCCTAGGGACGATGCATGATATGGTACACCTATAGCTAGTTTGAAAGCTTTGCAAGCCAAGCTCTGCATTTTCTTTAGCAAACTTGTCGGGGCACTGAAGAAAATTTCTTGTCCGTAAGTGAGTCTTGACCGTATCAGCGATAATGCCAGGTGTTTGAGTACATTAGCATCTTGGCCCCAGTTTTGTTTTTGTATAACGTTTAGAAAATTAAAATTTTTTCTGGCTTTGTTAATAGATATTGAATATGATGGTTCCACGATAACTATGAGGTAATATATACTCCAAGAAATTTTACCATCGGTCTGTACTCTAGGATTTCTTTATCTATTCGAAAAATGGGTAACTCTGGTGGATCGGGCCCACTGAAAAGTACCAGATTAGTTTTTTCCGGTGATAACAAAAGTCCATTCTCCATCATGTAATTATTTAAGTTATCGAGTTCCCGTTGATACAATTTTCTAAAATAGTTCAGCTGTCTTTTGGGGGGTTTCCTTTTTATGGTAACTTTCATCCACATGCATATGTCATCTGCATATTGTACGATTACAATATTATTTGACACAGACTGTGGTAAATCATAGAGCAGAATATTGAATAAATGTTACTAAATGAATTCGCTTTCCTCAGGGGGATGTGATTTTCTGTTTTTTTGTTGTTGTTTTTTATCCTGTAAGTATATTTTGAATAAACGTTTCTTTTCGTTCACAACTTTCTCACAAACTTCGTTCCACCAGATGTTTCCCAAATGTTTGTCAGATTTTAAATTAGAATATTTCGGTATGGAACGATCATCTGCTTGTAACACAGTGTTCGTGATTTTTGAATAAAATTTGTTGATATCATCATATCTTATGTCATTAGTATTTTGCAATTTTAGAATATTCTCAAACATTTTCCAGTCAGCACACTTATAATTATATTTGGCTATAATGTCTTTGTCTGTCGTAGTCTGGACTAAGTTATCATTAAGAGTAATAATAACGGGTAAGTGGTCACTTCCTAAGCTATCAGTATGTGTGTTCCAGTCACTATTTGGTACAAGGATGGGAGAAATAAGAGACTGATCAATGGCAGAAGCTCTTTAAGTGGGTATATCAGGGATCCTTGTGACTCTTCCGTTATTAAGTAGATAGAGAGAAGCATCAACGATATTTTCGACAAATCTGTTACTAGTCACAGAAACGTTATCAGCTTCCCAAAAAGGTGAATGAGCGCTGAAGTCACCAGCGATTAGCCATTTCTCATTCGAATCATGCAATGGACGTAGCCATTCAGTATTTTCTTCATTTGGCCCTTTAGGTAAGTACACACTGACGACATTAACAATTAACGTCTGACTGATTTTAACCCTTGCTGCACAGGAATGCAGTTGTAATATGTTTGTTGGTGCCGGTGACGGACACACGGAGTAATCCATTTTATCATTAATATAAATAGCCGTTTTGACTTTCTCTCCTTGCTCTGTCTTTTCACAGACCGGAGGGAAAAAATAGTTTGACAGTTTGGGTAGATTATTACGAGTCACATTTAACGACTGCAAAATGAGAATCTGATAGCTGGAGGAAGCAAGGTGTTGAATAAGGTAAGGCAGGTTTGTATGTATGGATCTGCAGTTCCATTGCATAAACCTGATAGCTTTACTTTCGCCCATGACTCCTGCTTTATTACAGTACACAATGTTTTGATATTTAAATGGTGGCAAACTAGTAACTATCAAAAATAGAGGTAGAGCACAAGAGAGAGAGAGAGAGAGAGAGAGAGAGGAGAGGGGGGGGGGGAGAAGGAGGGGGTGGGGTATAAATATAGTTCTAAGATACGAAGAATTAAACCTGGCGGATAACAGTAGTTACGAAGTGATGTAGTCAATGAAACGTGAATTTGTTGTCCGCAGTCAAGCAGTATCTACACACAGTGTTTCAATACCAGTCTCTTAATACTTCGAACGTGTTCTGCCATGGGTCCCTTTCACCGAGGAAGCGTGGAAACCTTGTTCGGGGGTAGGCGTGTCTGGGCAGCTGATAAAGCGGCCGCCTTGATGTTTTCATTGGCTTCACCCAGAACAGCTGCCTCAGGTGTCGCCCCACGTTTCCCGCAAGGACACTGGCCCCTCTTGCAGTTGGGTGAAGGCCGTCCTTCTTCAGTAGTCTGGTATGTAGGTTGCCATGGTGGACGAAGGAGACATTTTCCACACCATACAGTTCTGTGGATACCAAGGCATTAAATAAGTCCCGTTTAGTTTCCATGCCAGAATCTCTAAGTGGTGCGATCTTGCTTATGACGATTTTTGTTTGGGGTGTCTGGCTGCTAGATCTCTGACAGAATCAGCAAAGATTTTACTACTGATTTTGGGGACCGACTTTTTCATGTCGTTGACCCCACAGTGAAGGACTACAGCGTCTTGTGACTTCTTAATGGATGAAGCAGTTGAGTCTAGAGTCACAAAGAGGTCATTAGTCGTGGAAGCCTTATATGCTAGAGCTTCAAAACCATAGGAATACCCAAGTCTGTCCGCATCAACTCCGTTCAACACTGAGTCGTGCAGTATTGTGACCATCGGAAGATCTTGTTCTTCTTTGTGGAACTGGGGGCGGGGGGGGGGGGGGGGAGAAGTCAGAGGCAACATACTACATGACGGGCAAAAATGAAGAGGGCAACAGTACAAGGGTGACACTGAAAGAGACGGTAAGCGAAAAGGACCTGGGAGTGCTCACTGACGACAAACTGAGTTTTAAAGAGCATGTTGCACAGTCGACAGCTAAAGCAAACAGAATGGTTGGGCTTATAAGGCGATCGTTTGATTTTCTGACTGAGACAACGTTCATTCAGCTGTACAAAAGCCTCGTCCGACCATTATTGGAATATGGCCACTGTGTCTGGCAACCGTTTCATAAAACGCTATGCAGTGACATTGAAGATGTTAAGAGGCGAGCAACAAAACTCCTAAGTTCACTGAAAGAGAAGCCTTACCCTGAGAGACTGAGATTGTTGGGGCTACCAAGTTTGGAACACCGGAGGCTGAGAGGGGACATGATAGAGGTATTTAAATACCTCCACGGTCACTACGATGTACAGAGGCCAGCATTCCAGCCGTCACTAAGTAGTAAGCTCAGAGGCAACACCATGAAGCTCCAGAAAAAACGCTTTCGCTTTCATGTCAGAGGGAACTACTTTTCAACCAGAGTGGTGACACAGTGGAACAGTCTCCCAGACTCGGTGGTCCTGGCGCCATCTGTCGACGCCTTCAAGAGCCGTCTGGATAAACATTGGAGGGATCTACCTGGTCTGCACAACCCGTCTTGCCAGACCAACTGATTTGGTTTACCCGCGCTCGCCACGCACCCAACCAAGTCGGTGACAGTTTTTTTTTAGAACGCGAACAGGCCTCAAGAGAGGCCTAAATCGTCGATCCAGTCAAGTCAAGTGAAGTCAAGTCAAGTCGAGGTCCTTTTCGTGACTGTAGACTGACAGCAGGAGAAGTAGTGTTGACGTTAGATTTCTTAGAAACATTGGACACGTTCTTTTCTTCAGAATTAGCAGAGACACAATGCTGTTTTCTTTCTTTCCTTTTATTTTCCACATTTGCTGGGTTTAGTACCAGCGACAGACGACTTTGGAGCTGACTTAGCTGCCTCAGCGTAAGTAAGAACATTTATTCTATTGTTTAAAGAACTTGAGTTGCTGGTCGTCGCGGTGTCCTTGACAACCACGTCTTTCAGCGCTAATTTCATGTCAGCAATCAATTCAGTTTGATTTTGCACACGGATTTCCAGACATGAGACTCGCTCATAAAGAGTTTCGATAACTGATTGAAGACGAAGGATGATACTCACAAAGTCTTTAGGATTTTCTTCTTCGGGTTTGCTGTCTTCAGATTTCCCGTTTGAGTGAGCAGCGTCTTGTTTCCGACGGTTTTCTCGATGTTCTCGATTTAATACCTGTTTTCGGAGACACGCGCCTTTTTCTAATTTTTCTTGTAGTCCCGGAACGTCCTGATTTGCCGTGGTTGTTGTACGACCTCCTAGACATCGGGATCTTGTTAGTCTTGTCATGATGATGGTAGAACTGCAAAAACTTTGGACAGTGTTTGATTCACTTGGTGACTGCGTCCGCCATCTTGTGTGTGTCAGATTGTGTGTGTGTGTGTGTGTGTGTGTGTGTGTGTGTGTGTGTGTGTGTGTGTGTGTGTGTGTGTGGTGCGTGCGTGCGTGCAAGCGTGCGTGCATGTGTGTGTGTGTATGTGTGTGTGTGTGTGTGTGTGGTGTGTGTGTGTGTGTGTGTGTGTGTGTGTGTGCATACGTACGACAACCCGCGCAGGGTGTTGGAGGGGGAAGGTTTGTACACAAACTGTATTATGACAATTAATGAAGTTAGCTTGAAGGACTTGTCATGTCTATATTCGAGTTCCAGGCTCTATCAGCTTTATACGTTTAAGTTCTGTCTCCCAGTCCCTCTTTGTCCTCCACCTGCTCATCCTTCTCTCTTCCTCTCTCTCTCTCTCTCTCTCCCTCTCTCTCCTCTCTCTCTCTCTCTCTCCTCCTCTCTCTCTCTCTCTCTCTCCTCTCTGCCCTCCCACTCTCCCACCCTCCACCGTCGCGCTGCGCTTCTCGTCTCTACTCTCTACTTCCTCTCGTCACCCGCTCCCTCTCTCTCTCTCTCTCTCTCCTCTCTCTCTCTCACCCCCACCCACCCCCGCCTTCTCCTTCCTACTTCTTCCCCCCTCTCTCTCTCACTCTCTCCTCTTCCTCTCTCTCTCTCCTCTCTCTCTCTCTCTTCTCCTTGCTCTGCTGTCTGTCTACCAGTCTGTCTGCCTGCCTGTGTGTCCGTCCGTCCGTCTGTTTTTTTTTGTCTGTCTGTCTGTCTGTCTGTGTGTCTGTCTGTCTGTCTGTCTCTCTCTCTCTCTCTCTGTCTCTGTCTCTCTTCTCTCTCTCTCTGTCTCTGTCTCTGTCTCTCTCTCTCTCTCTCTCTCTCTCTGCCCACCCGCTTCTTCATCTCTCCTGCTACCTCCCAGCACCGTCTCTCTCTCATTCTCTTTGACTTCCCGTAACCCCATCCCTCACCTCCCACATACACACACGTTTCTGCCTCTCCCCTTCCCCTTCCACTACCATTCTCTCCCTCATAACAACATCTCCGTCCCTCCCTCTCTCCCTCCCCTTTCTCTCTCTCTCTCTCTCTCTCTCTCTCTCTCTCTCTTTCTCTCTCTCTCTCTCTCCCCACCCCGATCCATCCACACATGCGCTGCACCTTCTCTCTTACTCCCTTCCCACCCACATATCCCCACTCTTCACCCCCTCCCCTCCAACGCTCTCTCTCTCTCTCTCTCTCTCTCTCTCTCTCTCTCTCTCTCTCCTCTCTCTCTCTCTCTCAGCTCGAGACAGAGTGACTCCTCTGGCTACTTCTTATTCAGTCTGGGGAAATGATCTGAGGGGACCGCCATTGAAATGGTTTTGGCGACACAACAATAGCGTTCAAGACTGGACCACACAGCCTTTTTATTCCCAGGCTGAGGCGTCTGCGCAAAATGTCAGAATCTATGGCGGAGCGAAACTCTATCTTCAAGGGAAATTAAGAGATTACGCGGACACTGAAGCCATTGCAAACTATCTATGGAGGGGGTTGAATCTAGCGAAATCTTGGCCCGAACGTATGGGTTTCCCCGTCCCCTGTGATCATTGAATTCAGTTGTTTGGTTGGTACTGGACTGGTCGGGTTCTTTCTGTTTGGTTAGTGCCAGATTAGTCGGTTTTTTTTTTGGTTTTTTTCTTGAATGTCGACTGAAAAAAGAATGACAACTTGCATCTGACAGACCTCGGCAAAACATTTTCTCTCTCTTCTGCTGTGAAGTGTCTCTCGGTGTTAACATGCTACAGAACTGGGGGAAGTGGTAAGCCATGAAGCAGTCCTGTTGGAAGCGTATGCTTAACGGGATTTTTCTGTCAAAGGGGACAAAGAAGCCGAGCAACAAGAAAGAGAAGATGTGCCTTCCTTGGGACTACGAAACAAACGTTTACGGTGATTTTTGAGTGTGCAGTTTCATAAGTTCAGTTGGCGTTTTTGTCGTTGTCATTATGACTTTATACCCGGGTGCCAACACACGTACATATATAAAATTCTGATTCCCTGTTTGTTTGTTTGTTTGCGCGCGCGCGCACATACACACACACACCTACGCACGCACGCGCTCTCGCGCGCACGTACACACACACATACGCACGCGCGCACGCGCACGCACACACGCACACAAGAACGACTACTACTGCTGCTACTACTACTACTACTACTCTTACTACCATCACCACCACTAATTCTTCCACTGCTACTGCTGCTGATGCTGCCTTTCTTGTATTCAGGCTATTCATTCATTCATTCATTCATTCATTCATTCATTCATTCATTCATTCATTCATTTTTGCATTACCTAGCGTCATCCTTTACTACCATGTTAGTTCGCTTCTGTTCTCCTTTCCTTGCTTGTTTGTCTTTCTTTCCTGATCACTCCTGTAACCTACAGACTGATCGACACACGATAAATCAGCCCTGCATCTCAAACTCTGTATCTTGTCCTAAACATTCAGCGAGAAGTGCTGGAGTGGCTCATAAGGAACGATGGAGAAAGAAACCGTCGGTAAACAACAACCACATCTCTTTTAACTGTGCAACGTAGTTGTGGCTGCACACCAAACATTAATGCGCCAAGACCTTGCTTTAAGGACTGGAGTATCTATAGACTGACTGGCGCAATTAGGTTGTTTTTGAGAACTTTTATTGTGTCTGAAAGTTAATTCTCCTCAATTTGGTTTTCATAATAATGGTCATCAGGTGCGAGCCTGGTGGTTCCAAGGAGACAGATTAAAATCAAGGGAATGGGACTATTTTGGGCACTTCCAGCTGGCGCAAAGGTTGGGTCACGGGTGTGAGCAAAGGCCTGAAATGTGAGGTCAACTGTGTGGTCAAACGTGAGGAAGATGTATTTGAAGACTGATTTTATCGGTGAAACAAACCCCCCAGAACACGGGAAATAATTGGTGGGAAGTTGTTCTTTTGATCAATGTTCAGTTTAATATGAAATGCTAGCTCAAAGTTATGGTAGGCCTCAAAACGCTTACATGAGTGTTTTAGTGGAAAATACCAACTGTGGCGTGTGGCCCGTTCACAGCGCAAACGATCATAGGCCAAGAGCGACAACTCTGTCTGATGGCGGTCTCCAGTGGCCGAGGTCAAAACAGACGCTAAATGAGACAGACAGAGACTGACCCTGAGAAGTGCACATGATACCCACACGGAGACAATGCGGTACTCGTTTCACCTTTCTTCACTTTAAAAAAAAAAAAAGAAAACGGAAAAAATGGATTTAAAGTAGTTAGAATTTCATATTTTGACTCTGCAAGAGAACAGTATTGTCGTCATCATCAATAACGACAACCCGCCTATCATTTCTAGGTACATATTTTGTAATACTCTAGCTTGTGGTTACAGACATCAGCCCATTGTCAATGCCATCAATCAAGTTGCTATAAAGATTTCAAACCTCCCTCCCCCCAAAAAAAAAATAAAAATAAAAAATAAAAGTACAGGCCTGGGTTTTTGTTTTGCATCAAACAGAAAGACACTTTAATAGAGTTTCTAGCTTTTCCTGATGGTGCGGATCCATCTAAGACTATATATATATATTTTTTTTTTTTGGTAAATCTCATTCCTCCTACGATGTGTACACATTAAAAAAAAAACAAACTTCTTTTACATTTGAGTCTCTTCTTGTATTATTTCCCCATTTCCAGCTCTCAGATTACACACAGACTGAGCCACACACTTTGTTTATGTTTCAAAGCTATCTGTTCTGTTTAACAGATTCGACCATTATAATTGTGATTTCTCTACTCTATGTTCCTGTTGTCATATTGTGATTCGCTTGCTGCCGTTAAGAACGAAAAATTCCGTCAGATGAAAGTAAAATAGAAAATAAATCAAAATTAGAATCAATCTTGGCAGACAAGGGTCTTGGAAGTGAATGTTTATCGTGCTGATCTAGACACCCTAAGCTTTTCATCCCACAAACCAATGTTCATCATCCAACACACAGCATCCTTGTCCCTGGCGATCGCCTATAAAAATAATCAATTATCTTTGGAACACACACCACACCACACACACACACACACACACACACACACACACA
>CM065716.1:59628388-59633388 GCA_033310375.1 Conus canariensis | reverse complement strand
CGTTCTTTCTGAGAGGTTAAAATCTGTAAAATCCGACAACTCTCTCTCTCTCTCTCTCTCTCTCTCTCTCTCTCTCTCTCTCTCTCTCTCTCTCTCTCTCTCTCTCTGAGAAGAAGCAAAGTATTAGATGTCCTGAGCTTAAAGTCGCTTAACGGAATTAAAAAAGAGACCGGAAATTCTTCAGAATATCTCCAAAAATGAAAGACATTACAGATGATTACAAATATTGTACACTTTACCCCTCATCCCCCTTCCGCCCCCTCAAATGCGCACTTATCGAAAAGTAAAAAGAACTGAATGTTATCATTTGCTATTGTTAAATAATCTGATAAAGTGAACACACACACACACACACACACACACACACACACACATTCACAGTCACACACACACACACACACACACACACACACACACACACACACACACACACACACACACACACATGAGGATGCTACTGTTGATGACTGGCAGCAAAATTTTGCAGAACAATTGCACTGCAAAAAGACAACAGGGAGGGATTAAAAAACATGATATATATATATATATAATATATATATATATATTTGTTAAAAAATATTTTAAAAAATGAAGTATTAAAATCTACAAGCTTGTTTCTAGCGTTGCTATCTTCAGGATATATATATAAGTGTGTGTGTGTGTGTGTGTGTGTGTGTGTGTGTGTGTGTGTGTGTGTGTGTGTGTGTGTGTGTGTGTGTGTGTGTGTGTGTTATTTCCTTTTCAATCCTTCCTCATTGTCTTTTAAGTTGATAGATACATACATACATACATACCCACACAGATGTATTTGTGTGTGTGCGTGTGTGTGTGCGTGTGTTGTGTGTGTGTGTGTGTGTGTGTGTGTGTGTGTGTGTGTGTGTGTGTGTGTGTGTGTGTGTTGTCAGAGCTGTCACTTGTTCTTTTCTTTTCCCTTTCCACTCTACAGACCAGTTTTATACCGTGGATGAAAATATCACACACAACAAACACCCCCCCCCCCCACACACACACACACACACACACACACATCCAAACGATGAAACAACATATGGCTTCCATCTTTGCTGTCATCATAATTCTCAGTATGGTTGGTTCTGTTCGGTATGCAGGGTATCATTTCTAGTGCTGCAGTCCATCCGTCTGTCGGTTTCTTTGCCTGTCAGTGACAGCACTCCAAAACACAAACCGTTTTGGGCCATTGTGCTTCCCGAGAAGTTGCATTTTCTAAGTGCATTTCGTTCCAGAATAAGATTCTAAATGAGAGATAAAGAAATATCTGTTTGGGGATAGAATGGAAAAAGGTACAAGATGATGGGCGTTCCCCCTCCCTCCTCCTCCCCCCCCCCCCTCCCCCCACCTCTCTTCCGCGGATCAACATTTTGCAATTCTACTCCTTTTTCTCATTCTCGTTGTCTTTCCTTGGTGAACACTTGCTGGACAAGGATTCTTTCTTTGTGTTTAAGTGTTTGCATGCTGTGTTTTTCCCCCTACTTTGCTACTCTTAAACTGACAGTAATTTTGAAAAGTTTTGTTTTGTGTATTTTTATGTCTGTAATTTACAACGTCTAAAGAGAAAAACGGTTTGTCGGAAATGAATTTGTCTGCTTGGAATTGTATATCAAACAACAGTTCCGTTGCAGCTGGTTTTGTGTTTTTTTGTTTCCGTTTCGACTGAATTTATTTCTACAATTTAATTTATGTGCATTGTCTGTTGAGTTGATGTATGCTGATTGAAAAATATTGTGTTTTAAAGGAAATAACCTACTCAGCACGGAGGAAGGGGGGGGGGGGGTGGAAAGGGGAGATCGATAACAGCCGGGTGCATCTGCATCAAGTGTTACAGTTTGGGGTCGATAACTTGTGGTGATGAGAAAGAAACAAGAACAGAAACAACGCTTGAAATCATCATTATCCTTTTTGTTTACTGATGGCCTTAGTGTGTGTGTCTTCCTCGCCACCTTTGGTCTCAGTACTGTTCGTTGATCATTCATTATTAGTATCATCCTCGTTATCATCATCATCATCATTCTCATTTTTGTTGTTCTTGTTCTTGTTGTGGCTGTGGTTATTATTTCTCTTCATCTTCTTCTCCTTCCTATTATTATTATCATTATTATTATTGTTGTTGTTGTTACTACTACTACTACTCCTCCTACTATTATTATTATCACTATTATTATCATCATCATCATCATCATCATCATTGTTCTTATTACTATTATTATCATTATCATCATTGCTAATATTATTATTATTATTACTATTGTTATTTTTGTTGTTGTTCTTCTTCTTCCTCTTCTCCTTCTTCGTCTTCTTCTTCTTCTTCTTCTTATCATGATTACCATTATCCTCCTCCTCATCCTCCTCCTCCTCCTCACCATCTTCACCATCACACTCATCCTTAATGTCCGCTAGCATGAATGATCATGATACTTAACACAGCCACCATTATCATATTACTCCCTATGTTCTACTGTTTCTTCTTTTTCTTGCTCCACAAAACAACAGTTACTACTACTGCTACTACTATTACTACAATTACTGTTACTACTACCACCACCACTGCTACTGCTGCTATTTCTACTATGCTACTACAACTATTACTACTACTACTACTTCTCACTCCTCTTCCTCCACCTCCTCCTCTTCCTTCTTTTTCTTCTAATTTTCATGATGATGGTGATGATGATGATGATGATGATGATGATGATGATGATGCTAATGATGATTATCATTATTACCATTATCAATTTTTACCATTACTATTCAAGTCAAACAGTTATGAGGTGCGGCTGGCGTTTTGGCCAAGTGTTCGCGTATTTGCCACCTCTAGCTTTGAGTCCACCTCTCAAGCTAGCATCGCTGGCTACAGCACCATGAAAAGGCATTCCAATCCAGCGAGTCTATCCTGCCAAGGTACAACCACTCCACGCCAAGCCCTAGGCAATACCTCCACGTGGCGACAGGTGGCGAGCAACTGCCACCAGGATGAACTGCAAGGCTGAGGGGTCTGGCCCCTGGACGCGCCGAATGCAGGTCCACCAATGTGTGGACCACGTCCTGGGTTGTCTACAACCGTGACTCCCAGTTATGGATCAAACAGCTGTGTGGGTGGAGCTCGTCCTCCTTGGGACAGCAGTCCCTATAGCAGAAGGGAAACTGTAAAGTAAAACCCTTCAGAGCAACGGGTACCAGTTGGCTTAGCAGTACGGCACCTGCTTCCCGGTCAGACGGTGTCGGTTGGAATCACCGTTAGCTCCCATCCATAATAACTGTCATTTTTGCTGCCCGTCTAATCGTGTTGTCGTTCGGGTGACGTACGCAGTGTTATTTGAGTTCCTTCCTCTACCCTTTTGAGATGACTAACCTCCGTCAGCAGTGTTATCTTTAAGGGGTGCGGAGTTTTCACCTAAACGTAACAAAACTAGTCAGCTGTGCTGGACGTTATTGCTGTAAAACTACCATGGGTCCACGGTAACCGACATCCAACGGCCAGGGACAATAGCCGTGCAGATGGCTGTACCGCCTTGAACCCCACTCATGAGTCTCTCCCGTACCAAAAACCCCACGCTGCCCTGTGAGTGCCTCCCCCGCTGGCTGACGATATCACTGACGAAAACTCGTCAGTCTAGAAAGGCACTGAGGTGGGGAATACATCACCCAGAACAAAATGGCAAATGATTACCACAATAACTCTGAGATCAGTTCTGAATTGGTCGCGGCACAAGACGCTGATTGAGAAGACGAAGATCAATCGGATATCACCAGCATGACTCTTGCCTGTCGCCATACTATGTCTTATCCCCAGGCAGCATGCAGGTCTTTGTGGCGTCGCTGACGCGTTTTGTCGCAACTGTGAAGCATAACTAAAACGCGCGCACGGAATAAGACGAAGAAGACTTAACTGACCTGTTCTTTTCTAAATACTTATTCCTTCTGTTTTTGACTTCTTTAAATCGATGTTGAGACAGCAAAAAAGGCAACGAATAAAGCCTGCATTAATTCTGAATGAGTTTGACGTCAGATTCGTGCAAATAAAACGTTTCGCACGCTGCAGTATTTCCCGGTAGCGACACAAAAAACATCACCATACTCCACCATACTTATACAGCAACAGCTGGCTAATCCCCCCGTCCTGTTTTGCCCATTTCCCTGGGAGAGAAGTCTTCTACTGATTAATGAGAGGAGGAAACGTGCAAAAATGGCATCTTTGGGGACCGGAGGGAGGGTGGAGCACCCACGTGCTGACCTGGCTACACCACATGAGAAATGAGGCAATCAACATGTAGTTAGACAACTCGGGGCTAGCCGTCAGGGCGCTTACAACATTATAAAATGTCTCGATACTCGGCAAGGGATATTTGGCTGCCTGGGTCGCTAAGTTCGTGGAGTACTGAGCTAACACTTAGAGGCTGTGAGTTCGGTCCCCTCGTGGCTCCCAACATAAAAGTTTAGTGTGTGGAGTGTGTGTGTGCGTGCGTGCGTGCGTACGAGTGTGTGTGTGTGTGTGTGTGTGTGTGTGTGTGTGTGTGTGTGTGTGTGTGTGTGTGTGTGTACGTGTTTGCGCTGCCCCAATTAACGTGTTATAATTTGACACAGTCAAAACCAGGGTAGTGGGGTCCCATCTTATATTCCCTTCTGTCACACACACCACACACACACACCGCGCGCGCGCGCGCGCGCGCGCGCACGTGCGCAGGCATTTACAAACACACATACGCACATGCACACGAGAGAGAGAGAGAGAGAGAGAGAGAGAGAGAGAGAGAGAGAGAGAGAGAGAGAGAGAGAGTCAATTACAACTTTTGTTTCCAATTTCGACACGTTTTCGACCATCCATCGGTTAAACTTAACCACGTTGTCATTGTTTCTAAGTGTTTGTAAATATCAGTTTCAGTGACCTCAGCAGTAGCTTAAAATCTTCTCTCTCTCTCTCTCTCTCTCTCTCTCTCTCTCTCTCTCTCTCTCTCTCTCTCTCTCTTTTTGGCAAGTGACCACTC
>CM065716.1:59613388-59623388 GCA_033310375.1 Conus canariensis | reverse complement strand
ACACACACCACACACACACACACTACATACACACCATCTCTTCCTTCCTCCCTCCCCAATATTCATCATACATCTGTCTGTTGCCAATTACGTGGTCGTATGACAGACCTGTAAAATATCCATCAAATTTAACTTTTTCTTTTAGAAAAAAAAAGTCAGCCTTCTCATAATGAATAAAGCATGGTCTCTAAACAGAAAAAAAAAAGTAGATCACCCCTAGATGAAGAAACGATTTCCTGCGATTAAATCGGGTTTCAAGTAATTGAAATGGGACACAACTCCATCAAGTGTAAAATCCATTTCATATGCTTTTCTTTTTTTTCGTGTGGGATTCTAATGAATCTGTCCGGTATTTTTTTAAATTTTATTTTATTTTATTTTATTTTATTTTTTTTTTCTTTGGGGGAGGGGATCTGTTAAAAAATACGTTTCCCATTTTCTTTTACTTTGTGTTTCTTTTCTTTCCTTTGAATCTCTCTCTCTCTCTCTCTCTCTCTCTCTCTCTCTCTCTCTCTCTCTCTCTCTCTCTCTCTTCAATTTTTTTCTTCCTCAAGGAGGTAATGGTAAAAAAAAAAAAAAAAAAAAAAAAAAAACCAGTCAAACATAAAACGATTTTTACCAGTGTTTGCGAGGTAACGGGCACCGATGTTAATTAAGAAAGGCAATCAACTGTTCTACTGAGCGCATACGAAGGAATTATGATGAGGAGGGCTCGAGCTCAGTTTTACCGAACCTTGATCTCTGCGCAAGATTCACTGTAAACATAACGACACAAATATATGACTTTGTCCTGCCTGCGCTACTCCAGCGCTTTCTGTACTCTCCCCCTCTCTCCCAAAATAAATAAATACACAAATAAACTAAAGGGCCTCTCGGGAGAGTTCATGTATCTCTGTCAAGATCCAACGGATCCTGGATTAGCCATCCGACCCGGATCCGTATCACTGCTCCACATCAAAATTGAATGTACTCGATCCTGGGCCACATTCCTGTTTCTCACGTTTCGTTGCAATTGGTACTTTAGTTTTTATGGAACATTACCACATGATGCCTGAATCATTCCTTTGATTCAGGTCCGTATCGTAGATCCGCGCCAATATTTGAAGAACTGGATCCTGGGCCACAGTTCATCTTTTCAGCAAGTTTTATGAATTTTTATGTTAATTTTGGCGAGAGACTGATGAACAACAGGCGCGGATGAACGCATCACTCCTCGATGGTAGTCATAAATGAACAATGAAAAATAAAGTGCGGGAAAGGTCCTTAAAATGGCTTATTTAACACAAAACTTAAACTTGGGCCAATGTCAGACGGATATCACAAAACTACATTCTGTCCCGAAATAAACGTGCGACAATGTTTTCTCAACGTTTGTTGTCTGACGTACTTAGATAAAAGTGTTGGTAGCAAGTTTACGCGTACGCCCATTTCGTGAAGTGCTTCAGTTTGGCGAAACACATTTCTTGGATTTGTCACCATGAACGGCTCTGTTGGAAGACTCGTGACTGCGCCTCGCTAGGAAAACAAATCCTAGACGAGAACTATACAGTCTCGTCTCAGCTTCTTAACAAGATAAAAACTTAGTTACGAATGGATTTATTCCAAGACCATTCTAGCTGCGGTGAAACGCGACACGGAAGGCCCGTAAGAAACGGTCCCCAAAATCCAAGATGTAGATAGAACAGAGATAGAATCTTCCGTCTTTCGTTGGTTGGGGTTTCCTGTTGATCTTGTCGGTTCTGTGTCTGCTAACTGTTCATGGCTTGCCCGCCATTGTACTATACTTCACTGGTCATAGTGTCAAATTATCAAGTTTGAACAGGGACCGTGGTAAGAGACACAAGCAGGTTCCACTACGCATCCAGTTTATTTCATGTAACATTTTCAGAACAGCCGTAGGCTGGTGTTTGTTGTGGAGATCTACTTTAGGCTCTCAGAATATTGACCTTTGGCAGTGAAGTCGAAAACCGCTCGTGCTTAAATTTCAACGTGCATGTGGATCTTGCTGTGTTTCTTGGCTGACCAGGTCAGAAAGCGACAAAGAAAGACCCTTCCCTCAATAAAATACCAAAGAAAGAAACAAAAGATGAAGGACGGACAAAGTGATACAGAAGATGTGCCATCTGTTCAAAAAGCCTCAGTCGTTCTAAAGGTAGAGGCATGAGCAATCGGAATAGACTCTTTCCTTTGACCAATCGGAACACAGCTTCATGTAGCAGTGCGGCACTACATGTGCCGGAAAAAATATGACGGACACAACGATGTGTTGTGTAATCGTAGATCTGTATGCTTTTCCCTTCTTTGTTGCTTAGTCACGGGAGTTGTTCCCCTTAGTTAGTTAAGAATTATGTTTTTATTTAACGATCGTTCGGAATTTCAGGTAAGTTTATTTTCTTAAGTTTAGTTGTTTGGGGAGTTATAACAATAACATTTTTGGGGGTAAAAGTTTAAGTTCGTCATTTTATCATTTGGTTTGGGTTAATGACGTCATATCCTAGAAACATATTGTGTCCTCGTCTGGATCTAATCAGGGATCGATGTGGTGTTTGTTTAGATGTGCTCCAATGGAAACGGTTACGGTTGTTTAGTGATAACTAACATCGTGTGTGACCATGAAGATCTCTAAACAAACTGTAGTCTATAAAAGAGGCCCCATGGCCCTGTGAAGAGAGGGAGTTGAGGTAGTTGAGGAGGTGGTTCACAGAGGGTGTACGACTTGCGGCTATCGGGAGGGCGTCAGCCAGGCACCGATTGGTTGAACCTGTGACCTATGAATAAACTAATCCGATTTCCGGTTCCTCTTCGTGCAGACGATCAGACGCAACAACATCTCTTGCAAACCTATTGCGTCGGGTGACAGAGATCCAACTTCAAGATACAGGTTGAAAAAATACAGTACTAGCGGGACAGAAAAGCGAACAGGCTGAAAAATACAATACTAGTGGGACAGAAAAAGCGAATGCAAACCTCTTGCGTCGGCTGCTTCATAACGAGCGGGAAGGAACTGGAAATCGGATTAGATTATTCATAGGTCACAGGTTCAACCAATCGGTGCCTGGCTGACGCCCTTCCGATAGCCGCAAGTGGGTGTACGTAATCAAGTTCAGATTGAAGATGTATGAAAATCGAGTTTAGATTTATGCTGATGAAAATCGAGTTCAGATTTATGATTGAGTTCAGATCTATGCTAATGCAAAATAAACGTCCAGCCTCACCTCCTCCTGCCTCATGATCGTCTCTCGCCTGACTGCCTCGCAACTGCCTTTCCCTAGCCTCACTACTGTCTGCACATCTCTTGCCACTCCGCACCATCACATTCATATAGTAACGTTTGCTCTACAACCATAACACGTTCAATGAATGAAAAAAAAAAACACCTCATTCTGAATGCGTGACAGTATGTGTGTGTGTGTGTGTGTGTGTGTGTGTGTGTGTGTGTGTGTGTGTGTGTTCGCTTTGAACGTGTTAATCAATCCATCAAAAGTCTGAAGAAATCACATCGTCGAAAACGCACTTTGTGTGTGTGTGTGTGTGTGTGTGTGTGTGTGTGTGTGTGTGTGTGTGTGTGTGTTTAAAATGTTGCTTTGCACTCTGTTTATATGTAACTTGGCTTCATTTCGGAAACATTTCAAATTGTTTCACTCTTCTTTTCATGATCTCATGCACAACGGCTAACAATCACATACGAAAATGATACGTATTGGAAGGACAGCACATATCAATACATCATCAGCAAGTCTGAGTTCAAAACAAGACGGTCAACACACTCTGTGCAGCAAATTTTCTTATCGAAAAGTAATTTTCCCAAACACCAGTCAAACCAGTTCTGTCGGCATGTTCACAAAAGGCCCGGCGAAGTGTGTCTACCACCGCAGGCAGTCCCTCTTTCTAAGGTCCCTGGTTTGAAGCGCACGAATACACATACAGACAAAGCCTACGTGCAGGCAGTAGGCCGCCCTTGCTTAACAGCAGACGAGAAAAAAGCTAGCATGTGTGGTATCCTCTCAGGGCAGCCCGCCCAGCAGAACCATTCAAGAAGAGACAAGTTCCCTGCGCGAGCGAACAAGGCTCCCACAAAGGCCAATAGCGGGAAAAAGAGGCCAATTTACACATAAACAGGTTGATTAGGCAGGCACTGACATGCTTTTAATCTGGCTAATCGGGCGTTAAAGTTCATTCTGTGTATATAACAATCAGTGAGATGTTATGAACGGCTGTCCATTTCGACATGGTGTTATCAAGAATAAAACCCATTTCCTATTTGATTGTCACGCATTTGACGAGTTGAGAAAACAATTCAAACATAACAAATATGTGACAATCAATAAACAGGGAAAAGCCACTAATAAAGCAGACAAGTCAGGGAAATGTCTCACTGAAGAACTAGGTATCCTTGAGAGCTGGACCGAGTACTGCTTAAAATAGTCTAGGTATAAGAACTAAGGAGATACGGCTGAACTGTCCTCAGTCAACCAATGACGATGACCACCCAGTCCTTACAGAGAAGCCAAAGGCAGCAGTAAAATAGGTCCAAACAGGAAGTCAGCTGGAATAGACAGTATACCTGCAGAAGTAGTACAGGCTGGGGGAGAAGCTGCTAAGGACCTGGAAGTCGGCTGTAACGAGAGCTGGAAGACAGGACAATGGCCGGCACCATGGATCCAGTCCTTGACCATCACACTTTTCTTACAAAAGCTAAGCTTCATCTATGTCACTGATACCGCGCGATCCGCCGCATCAGCTACTTAGGTAAAGTCATACTGAAGATTTGCTCAACACACTTGAACTATGAGCAGAACAGATTCTTGCTGCAGAACAGTCTGGTTTCCGAACATGCAGAGAAGCACCATAAAAGAATCTTCACTCTCCGAATCCTTTGTGAGAAAATCTGCAATACCAGCAAGATCTACATCATGTTTTCCTCAACTGTAAGAAAACTTTGGACAAAATCTGGCTTGTAGAGTTATGGGCAACCATCAGGAAGTAATACATCGGTAGGAATCTTGTAAGGGTCATAGAACATTGGAAGCAGAACCATCACCAGTCTATGCTTTGATATTCGTGGCATGGCTGGACAGGTAGTAGAACATGTCAAACTAGTAAAACGCCTGGACAGAACAGCCACAGCGTATCGCGTGGAAATCTGTGTTGAAAAGACTAAAAGGAACATCACCAAAGGCATTACAAGAATCACCAAAGAAAGTGGATAAGACTTAAATACCTCGCAGCAGTTGCGACAGTTGAAGGGTACTAAACCAGGAGTCCTCTCTAGACGGGCCTAAGCATAAAAGGCGCTCTCAAAACTCAAGACAATCTGTAGCAACAACACCTCTCTCAGTGCCAGAGTGAGAATGATGCACGCTCTAGTGATAGCAATCTTTACCTGTGCTTGTGAAAGGTGGACCCTGACAGCAGATCTACAAGGAAGCCATCTGAAGTAAGATGCTGCCACACAGACCATGTCACCAATGAAGAAGACATCTGAAGTAAGATGCTGCAGCAAAATCCTACGCATTTTGCACAAAGACCATGTCACCAATGAAGAAGCGCACGAACGAATCGGGGCAGCCACTGGCCCCAGCAAAGATCTGTCGACAACAGTCAAGACACGTAAACAAGGATGGTATGGTCACACGTCCGGTCAAAAAAAAATTATTTTGCAAGACGCTGTACCAGAAAACAGAAGAAGGTGCAGACAGAAAAGTAAGTCGGAAGACACCATCCAGAAATGGGCAGGCTTGGCCACTTGCAATTTAAAGAGAAAAAAACAGCAGCAGACAGACAAGGACGGGAGGAGGATTGTCACTTCAAGTGGTGCTCAAGCGATCTTGGGGGTAGACAACCGATGATGAGGAATAAATTTTCCAATGCTCATCTCTGTTCCAGTTATCAAACCCTCAAATCACAAAATGTAGGAATCTGTTACATGATGTTGTACCTTTTTATATTAAAGGCCTTACGAGGCGGACATAATATCTACATGGATAAAGTAATACTCCAATGTATAATACTATAAAATTTCTTAGATTCGACTACTTATTAGCTGCATGTGATGTATATAAATTCATTATTTGTGAATTGAAGAACAGCTGGCACTCTGGTCTAACAAAAACACATCTCTCTCTCTCTCTCTCTCTCTCTCTCTCTCTCTCTGTGCGTGCGTGTGTGTGTGTGTGTGTGTGTGTGTGTGTGTGTGTGTGTGTGTGCACGTGTGTGGGTATGAGGGTTTCGCGCGTATGCAAGGGTGCTCACGTGTGTGTGTGTGTGTGTGTGTGTGTGTGTGTGTGTGTGTGTGTGTGTTTGTGTTGTGTGTGTGTGTGTGTGTGTGTGAGAGAGAGAGAGAGAGAGAGAGAGAGAGAGAGAGAGATGCAGGACGAGGGGGGACTGAATGTATAATCGAAAGGATTAATTGTAAAAAAAAAAAAAAAGTACTAACGGTATGTGATAGATAGATCGACAGAGATATCTTACTCAATTACATTTAGCCCCCTCGATCCCCCCCCCCCCCTTCTTTTCTCTCTCTCTCTTCCTCCCCTTCACTGTCTTTCTCACTTTCTTTCTCCTTTTTCTTTCTTTCTTTCTGCCTGTTCTTATGCTTCTTCTTCCTCTTTGTGTTCTTCTCCTTCTACTCTATTTCCTCCATTGTTGCTGCTAGATCGTAATCATGCTCTTTCCTCTAACTCTCTTCCTTTCTTCTTCCTCTTCTTTCTTTCTTTTTCTTCTTCCCCTTCGCTTTTTTTTCTCTTTCCCTTTCTCCATTCCCTCCATTGCTGCTGATGGATGGTAATCATACTCGTTCCTCAGACTCCCTCCGCCGTCTTGAAGTATTTGTTTTTGTAGTGAAGTGTTACCGTGTGGTAGAATTTCATTTGAGGCTTTCCTTCTCTTGTGATTGTGGGTGTTGTGCATTTTGGCGGAGTGGTTCCTGTGTGGCGGCAAGCGCATTCAGGATGCGCTTTGTTGGGATATTCCTCAGGCGCCGGTGACTGGAGGGTCAGTAGACCCTTTGGTCAGTGGGACGTTTTCTATTTTTGTTTTCATCCTGACTTGTTGCCTCCAACCTCCCATTTTGCCATTTTGTTGTTGTTGTTGTTGTTGTTGTTGTTGTTGTTGTTGTTGTTGTTTTATTCATTTCTTTTTCCAGTGGGGCCTCCATCCTCCTATATTTTTCCCCCACTTTTTCTTTATTCTTTTTCCACTGACACTTGCTCACCATCTGTGTGTATCCATGTGTACACTGCTTTTGCGCGCACGCGTGTGTATGTGTGTGTGTGTGTGTGTGTGTGTGTGTGTGTGTGTGTGTGTGTTGTGTGTGTGTGTGTGTGTAACTTGCAGAATGTTGAATTGGATTACGGGATCTATAACGCATGAATGCGTTGGAAGGCGTTAGCTTCTTCCTTTATCCGCGTTCCTCCGCTAAAATTCCGATTACATCACTGCTGACATTTGTTTTGCGTATTTCAACCATTTTAAAATCCACCATTAAGGTCCACACATTCTGCCGTTGGGAATAATGCTCTTTACACGACACAGGCGGTCACGTGTTTTCTGCTTGTGTTGTCCACCCTACGGACACGGGACAGCTTACTCTGTCTCGACGAATGCAATGAGTTAGCTGTTGATTTCACTGCATGCGTTCCAGCACATACACACGCGTGCTCGGCTTCAAGCTTCATTCAAAGAACTCAGATGGGGGCGGGGGAGTCTGTCGTCACAGGTGTAGACACCGAACAGAAGATCCCCTATAGCCTGAGTGTCGGGATCTGAACCCAGGTTCCCTGACTAAAAGACTAGTCGGTTTTATCCACAAAGGCCAACCTGGCCCCCTCTGACACTAGAAAAATCTGACGCCTTGATCTGGGAGATGAAAGAAAAAATCTGGTTCCACTCTAAGTGACCACAGCACGACACAAGATCCTCAGGATTGATAAACAAGCATAGTGGCCACCTAGCTATCGCACCTGGTGCCAGAACTCCACAACTCCGGGCCAAATTGGTATGGCGTCAGGCCTATTCATAGACCCATAAAATGTCTCGCCGGCTGGCAAGGTAGTCCCCTCCCAAATCTCTTTTCTGTCTGATATATTGTTAAAACCCTCGCCAACTAGGGGAAACTCCGTTGACTCCGCTTGATTTCGTGACCAGAGTAGGCAACAACAACAACAACAAAAAAAGCAAAAAAGACCGTGAACGTTGACTCACCCTCTTTGTATTCTGCCTAAACTGAAGGCCGATCACTCATGCAGACACACAGGCACACACAGACACAGACACAGATTCTCTCTCTCTCTCTCTCTCTCTCCTCTCTCTCTCTCTCTCTCTCTCTCTCTCTCTCTCTCTCTCTCCTCTTAAACACACACATACACACACAAATTCTCTCTCACAGATTCTCCCTCTCTCTGTACCTCTGTCTCTCTGTCTCTGCCTCCCCCCCTGTCACCCCCCTCCTCTCTCTCTCTCTCTCTCTCTCTCTCTCTCTCACGCACAAGACAGAGAAATAAACAAGTGACAGACAGAAAGACAACGGAGAGAGAGAGAGAGAGGGAGAGAGAGAGAGAGAGAGAAGAGAGAGAGAGAGAGAGAGAGAGAGAGAGAGAGAGAGGAACAGAAGTGTGTAAACTCTCAAAACACATTTCAAGAACAAAACTCATAGACATCTGTAAAACAAATTCTAGAACATCATAATAAAAAAAAAAAACGCATAAAATCCCACACGACTGTATACGTTCTCACCTACCAACAGAACAAAAAAACAAGATGGGCGTACCAGCCCAATGTATTGTTTCCCCAGCGGCGAAACAAACCCAACAACACATTTGCGCAATTCATAGCTACGAATCTAAAGTAACCTGCAGAAGCACATCATCTACATACACAGACAGACAATTAAGCTCCTATATTCGGCACGCACTGTCGGTGCTGAGCAGACGTCGTCATTTAGGGCAAGCTCGGCTGATTTCCAAGATAACTGAAACCTTTGTGTATTCTGGAAGCACTAGAAGCGAAAATAGGAAAATATTGACATGTTCTTCTCCTTGGCAGCTTCATACATGCACTGACATAGGTTGAAAATTTTGTACACAGAGGTCTGCATTGAAATAACACTCTCACGCAGTTCTTTCCAGCTCGCCTTGTTTTGTGGGTGAGGTATATGTCCCACGATTGCTTGAATCGCACACTCAACTGTCGCTACGGTAAAAGCTGCCATATTGTCAAAAAGGTATCCCAGCATGCTAGGACTCGTTCTTAAGCTAGACACGGGGAAACCTCTCCGGGGAAATTTCTGAAAATGAGACGGCACGCGTGAAGAGCAATAATGGCCCTTTCTTGTGTATGGTTCTTAATCAACATCTCTCTCTCTCTCTCTCTCTCTCTGTCTGTCTCTGTCGTCTGTTCTTCTCTCTCTCTCTCTCTCTCTCTCTCTCTCTCTCTCTCTCTCTCTCTCTCTCTCCCTCTTGTTCCTACCCTTCATCATAAGTATAGCATCTTCACAAAATGCAGCGTCCGTATTTCCATGTTCTGACTTTAAAAAGGGAAATATTACAAGCTGGCCACATCGCAGAAACTTGAATTATATACTGAACATCATCTTCCTCATTAACAGTAACCAAATAGGAATTTTTCTTTTCAATGGACTTATACTACCTGTATCTAGTCATACCTGGGTAGACTTTATGCGGTAGTAGGAGTGATGTGCGAAAATAAACTTTAACACGAGCTAATGTACTGTTATGTGTTTATTTCACATGTGCCTCTGTCCACGTTCTTGACGAACATTGATTGTTAAATGTTTCTGCATTTCTTCATTCATTACTACCGTGTGGCCTCGTGTATTTCACTACCACCTCTGTGCTGTGAAAAACGGATGTGAATAAATAAACAAAGTTGATATTGGTTTCTCTTTCCTTCACTTCATCTTTCCATTCCACTCTCCCTATCTGTACTTCCTCTCTCACGTATTCTCTCTTGCCACAGAAAACGGCGAGTGATTCGCAAAAAA
>CM065716.1:59597622-59613288 GCA_033310375.1 Conus canariensis | reverse complement strand
TCCAGTCTGAGTGGGGCTATAAGGCGTATTTCTCAAGTTACTCTTCCAACGCAAGAGGAGTCGCAATTCTGTTTAATAACAACTTTGAATTTAAGGTTAAGCAAATTGTTAAGGATGATTCTGGAAACTTTCTCATGATACGTGCAGAGATACATAGGAATGATTACCTTTTAGTTAATATATATGGGCCAAATAGGGATGACGCAGAATTTTACAATTGTCTCAAACAAAAAATTGTTGGGCTTAGAAATAGAAAATGTTATAATAGGTGGGGATTTTAATCTGGTCCTTGACCCTTCTAGAGATTATCATAATTACAAACATATAAATAATCCTCACGCAAAACAGGCTGTTGAAAACATGGTCGAAATCTAGACCTGAATGATATTGGCGGGAACTAAACCCAGAGTGTCGCCGTTTTACGTGGAGGAGAACTAATCCTTTTCAACAGGCCAGGCTAGAATTTCTTTTTGATATCAGACACAGTTGTTTCTTATACTGATGAAGTAGACATTGAATCCGGTTATAGAACAGATCACTCTGCTGTGTTATTAAAGCTAAAATTTAATGAAGGCATAAAGCGCAATACTTTTTGGAAACTTAACTCGTCTCTGTTGAAAGATAAGTCATATGTAGATGAAATCAATACTTTGATTGAAAACGTTAAAGAAGAATACGCTATAAATACAGAAAATATTAATGAAACAGACGACAAATTACAATTCTCAATTTCTGATGATTTATTTCTCGATTTCCTGTTAATGAAAATAAGGTCAAAAAACAATTGCTTATGCTAACTGCGAACAAAAGAAAGAGTAATGAAGAGAAAAACAATTAGAACAAGACATTATTAAGTTAGAAAAAAAAAGAAATGAAAACTGAAGATGATATCAGAGTCATTAACGAGAAAAAAGAACGACTGTCGGATATCAGAGGAAAACGAATAGAAGGAGTTTTGTTAAGATCACGCGCTAGATGGATAGCAGATGGAGAGAAAGTTAGTAGTATTTTTTGTAATCTCGAAAAACGGCATTACATTAGTAAAAACATGGCTAGACTAATTGATAAACAAGATAATGTTCTAACAAATCAAGAAGACAAACTGAAAGAAGTATATAGTTTTCTATAAAACATTATACACAGAAAATGCTGTAGAAAATTGTGATATAAAAGATTTGGTGAACGATATCCCCCATTTAAATGAAACAGAAGCAGCGGACTTAGAAGGTCTTATTACATTGGAGGAAGCGACATATGTCTTAAAGACAATGAAAAATAATAAAAGCCCCGGTTCCGATGGTTTCACTACTGAATTCTTTAAAGTCTTTTGGAAACAGATTGGTGTATTTGTCGTTAGAGCTTTAAATGCAAGTTTCAAGAAAGGAGAACTGTCATGTGTACAAAGAGAGGGAATCATTACATGTATACCAAAAGGTGATAAATCCAGACAGTACATAAAAAAACTGGAGACCTATTTCTCTGTTAAATGTCGTTTATAAGATAGGATCCTCTTGCATTGCCAACAGAATAAAATCTGTGTTGCCTAAAATCATAAATGAAGATCAGACCGGATTTATTAGAAATAGATACATCGGCGACAATATAAGATTGATATTTGACACTATATCTTATTTAGATGAAAATGGTCTGCCTGGTTTGTTGTTAAACGTAGACTTTGAAAAAGCCTTTGATTCGATAAATTGGGAATTTATGACGAAAGTCCTAAAAGCATTTGGTTTCCAAAAAGATATTTGTAGATGGATAAGCGTATTCTACAAAAATATCAAGTCTTGTGTTATTGTGAACGGACAGGTTTCACATTGGTTCGATATTAAAAAAGGATGTCGACAAGGAGACCCAATTTCACCATATCTCTTCGTAATCTGTGTCGAAATATTAGCCATTATGATAAGGGAAAATCGAGATATTCGGGGAATAAGAATGAATGAAACTGAATTTAAAATATCTCAATATGCTGATGACACCGAGTTTTTACTCGCAGGGGATAAGAAATCCTTTGAAACTTGTATTGAAGTTCTTTTAAGATTCGATGGTGTCTCAGGTCTTCACATGAATTTGAGTAAAACGAGCGCAGTTTGGCT
This sequence comes from Conus canariensis, assembly GCA_033310375.1. Taxonomy (NCBI): domain Eukaryota; kingdom Metazoa; phylum Mollusca; class Gastropoda; order Neogastropoda; family Conidae; genus Conus; species Conus canariensis. The sequence goes on along the minus strand of CM065716.1, from coordinate 59,611,186 downwards.
TGGAAGTGTAAAAAACAGTCAAAACCACTACATGGACCACTTAGAAATTGTATGGAATCCACAAAAATTTAGAATACTTGGTATATGGTTCACAAACGACTTGAAAGATTGCATAGAAATAAACTACACAGAAAGACTAGCAGACGTAAATCATTTGTTCAAAATATGGGTAAAACGCCAAATTACGCCCCTAGGTAGAATAGCAATTTTGAAATCCATCATCCTTTCAAAGCTGACTCATCTTTGGCTGTTTCTGCCAAACCCACCAGATGTTTTCTTCAAACATGCCAGAAAATATGTTACAAGTTTGTGTGGAATAAAAAACCAGAAAAAATCAGTCGAAAAACAGTGCATAAAAGCATACGGAATGGAGGTATTGGTCTTCCTGATGTAAAAACCTTCGTCACATCCTTAAAACTATCCTGGATCCGTAGGACTGAGAGATCAAACCACAAATGGAAACGTATTCTTCTCAGTAATTTTCCTCATTGGCCTCATATGAGTAAACACGGTCCAGAGATTGTCTCAAAATTTACCAAATATAATCCGTTCTGGGCAGACGTCCTTGAAGCTTACAAACTTTTTTATTACAAATGTCTGCCAAAAAATTCCGCTGAACTACTTGCTGAACCAGTTTGCTTCAACAAACGTATTCAAGTTGGGAAAAGACACATTGTGTCTAAAATGCTTCAAAACAAACGTATCTATTATCTCGCACATTTTTTTGATGATAATGGTCAGTTTCTTTCCCACGGACAAATTTAAGGAAAAATATGATGTCAACATTGATTTTCTAACTTATACAGGGTATAAGTTAGCAATAATTGAATTCATAAAAGGATTTGACATTACCATCGAAAACAACAAATGTATTACTTCTCCATTATGTTATAAGATATTGTTTGCCATTTATAAAGGTTCAAAGACTTATTATGATATACTGATTGATAATCAGTTGAGAGCTCCGTGCTGCGATAAGTGGGACATCAAACTTTCACAAGCTCATGACTGGAATTCATGCTTTTTTAATGCACATAAGATTACAGATGTAAAACTCAAGTGGTTTCAGTTGAGAATAATTCACAGGTGCTTAGGTACAAATGTTATTTTGAAAGAAATCGGAGTTACTGATAATGATAAATGCAGTTTTTGCGGACTATTTAAAGATTCTATTGACCATATGTTTTGGAAATGCACTCATGTCAAATGTTTTTGGAGTAGGTTAATTGATTTAGTAAAAGAGAAATGCACTCACGCACAAAATATACGCCTAACAGAGTCTCTCGTACTTTTAGGTTTCGACATAACAATCGCAATTGATTACTGTTTTTACTTCATTATTCTTCTAGCAAAACATTACCTATATAAGTGTAAGTTAGAAGGCAGTCTTCCACATGTAGCAGTTTTCTTGAAAATGTTGACGTATAGATATAGAATTGAAAAATATAACTCATACTTAACCATGAACCACATGGATTTTCATGCCAGATGGCTTGCTTATGAAGCTTTGATTTCTAATACCTAGCTGCTTTAGTTACCGTCTCTGGAACATGTCTTTTCAGCATTAATATATAAATAAGTATGATGCATAATATAACAACAGTTACTAGACTAATCGTATTATCTTTTTCCTTTTTTTTTTAATCTTTTGCTGAGGATATCATGTGTGGCCCTTGTAAGCTGCTGAAATATTTCTGTATAGTGGTACTCAAGAAATAATGTACCTTATGATAATAACATATATCATCTTCACTTGCTGTGACCCAACCCATTCTGTCTTCCTGTTTCTTTGCTTGTCTGTTCGTCTGTCTGTCTGTCCGTCTATTTGTCTGCCTTTCCTTTATTATCTGTGTATGCATGCTGATTTATCTTGCTATGTATATACATTTTTTTTTCTTTTTTCATCAAACGCATGTATACATCTATTATGGGTAGTAATATTAGAACAATATGATTAATACAGGTTTATGTATACTTCTTATAGCATTGTCAATAAGTAACCATGTTTTTTTTTTTTTTTAATTTTTATTTTATTTATTTTTTTTTACATAGACAATGCTATACTGAAACACCCCCTCTCTCTCTCTCTCTCTCTCTCTCTCTCTCTCTCTCTCTCTCCTACTGTCTATCTCTCTCTTCTTTTTTTTTTTTTTTTTCATGTGTGTGTGGTTTGGCTCTTTGTGTATGTTAGTTTGTTTGTTTGTTTTTCTTGCTGTATACCTAACTCTTAGTTATGAATGTTGCTGTTTATTTCTTTCTGCTGTTCTCTTCATATATGTGTGTAGTTTTTTTTTTTCTTTCTCTTTGTATGTGGAATAACAATAAAAACAAATTAAAAAAAAAAAAAAAAGAAGCAGACAAACAATACAAGAGACATGGAATAACCCGATTAGGAACTCGACGTGAAAGAGACCCAGAATGCCTAATAATTGAAGAACAGTACGTACGTGTTTCCGACATTATTTCCACTTTGTTTGATTCAGGGAACACACCTCAGAAAAATTTTTTGCAGAAAACAACAACAACTCAGAATACTTTTTTAAAACGATTGTATAACGTTCAGGTTTGATGTCCACGCCACCCCAGAAGCGCACGGGTAAGGGAAGGAACGGCGTCTGTCTACCGTTATGCCCGTCCCATCAGAACGACATCAAGATGAGCAGCAAAAAAGGGTCATTTTAATGTTGCATGCCACACGGAATCGTACTCGTAACGTCTAAATGCCAACATGGTGCTTTACCACTGAATTAAACAGGCATCCACAGATGTCAGGAGGACAGGTCAAGTCAGTTTTTAAGTTTGTGTGAGTGACGCTTCCGAGTGGTGTTGACAAATCCCTGTATACCAAACATCTGACTCACGGTCCTATCAAGAACTAATAACGGGGAAGTTTACAGAATTTGTCGAATCATTTTAAACACAAAATAAATGAGACAAAGACAAACAAACAAACAAAAAAAAACAGACAGAGATATGTTTGAACAAACTTCCAGATTACAACCGGACAGATGCCTACTACCTCCTACCCAGACCAGACCAAGTAAACATTGTGAGGCTGAGGACGGGCCACTCCAGGCTACACCATCACATGCTCACAAGGTTCCGCACTGGCGAGTCTGCAGTGTCCCCCTGCGGTACAGCCCCAATGACAGTTGAACACTTCTACAGGACTGTCCAACACACCATAACCTGAGAGCAGAGACCTGGCCTGCTGACCAACCGATGAGGGAGAAACTCTACGGATCTCTGGAGGGCCTCCGCCGGACGGCAGCCTTCGTCAGTGCATCGGAGGTTCCTGTCTGAGCGAACGACGTAGACGACGACGAAGAAGAAACTATAACCTTTAATTCAGCTGTTTAGGAAACAGTCGTCAATAAACATGAAAGAGATCTTGTCAGTAAAGGCAAGAGAGTCAGAAAGTATACTTTTTCTAATGATGTACTGCCATCTTTTCTAAAGCACCACCAATAATACCGTCCTTCCATTGGTGTACGGATTGATAGGAATTCTCACTCTCCAGTGCATGGAATGATTCGAATTTTCGCTCCCCTCTTTTCTGGATTCTCACTCACAATCAGGTTTTAAGAAACGCTGTTTCACCCTTCTTGGGTTCTTTTTATTCCTTTTCAGGTTAGATTTAAAGCGCCTTTTCCCCACAGCGACTCCAGCAGCAAGACACTGATCAAAAAAGGGCGGCTAAGAGTTGAAAAGTCACCCAATCTAACGAAAAAAAGATGGGGATGATCGACTTTTAGCTACGTCCTGACTACCCGGCTGTACAGGAGTTAAGTATAAACAGAAAAAAAAAACAGCTGAAAGTGATATTACACTTAGGCTGAATAGCATCCCTAGGATCAATACTTTACTCTACGTCACACACTGTAACTGTCTCTCTTTAATCTTTTCGATTTCCACAAGGAGGAAAAAATCCAATCTCACAGGCTAGAGGATGACGAATGTCTGTTTTGCACTGGACTTGTTCAATTGCTAGGATAAGAACAGAAGTAACTAACGTGCCATCATACGGTCTTAGCACACAGAAATGCCGTACATTATCTCATAACCTGACACGTACTTCCCCTCTCTATGCGATTTATGTTTGACAACGGATTCGCACTGCCGCTGTCCCTTCTGATGTATGTTGTAATCGTTGCTGTCTTGGAAATCTGTGTTCCTCCTCGGCTGATCTCTTCCCCATGACCGGAGAACAGCAATAATTATGTCGGTTTTGATGAACAGCTTTACTTCACCTGAACGATCGTACTCTACCTCCGTTTTCTTGCTGTTGTTTCGTGTGTGTGTGTGTGTGTGTGTGTGTGTGTGTGTGTGTGTGTGTGTGTGTGTGTGTGTTTGTGTGCGTGCGTGCGTGCGCGCGTGCATGTGTGTGTGTGTGTGTGTGTCTGTGTGTGTGTGTGTGTGTGTGTGTGGTGTGTGTGTGTGTGTGTGTGTGTGTGTGTGTGTGTGTGTGTGTGTGTGTGTGTGTGTGAGCGCGAATTCTGTGGCATGCCCTATCCTGCTCTCATGGCGATCTGAATTTCAGTTTCTCTTTTACAACCACGCCTGCTGTTAGTCTGTTTCAAAGTCTTCAGCGGTTGGCTGTTTGTAAAAACTGTCATCGGATGGACAAGGAGGTAGCTCTTCCCCAGAGGGAGACGGCAGCCCCAATCGCAGTAGCCCCGCTACGAAGCAAAGTCGTCAGAGGACTTATTTTCATTTCTTTCTTTTTCTTTCGCTGTCTCCTCTTCCATGGTGCATACCATGTGATGAGCTAGTCATGGATGGAAACTCTGGAGAACTGGCCTGCTGTGAAGAATTGGACTGGTCAGAAAAATTGCACTAGTACGAAAAACGGGACAGCTTGCAGAATCGAAATCGTCACCACAACTCTACCCTGTCGCGTATGACTGAAGACAGTGAATTCTGTGTCGAATGTATCTTTCATGTCACTCCAAAGTTCGGAAGACACGGTATGAATGTAAAATGATAATATATCGAGCGCTAATACGAATAATGGGATCTTTGAAGAACAGAAGAGATTAGAAGGAGAGGAGGGGAACGACTGAGGGAGAACGTGAGACAGTTCCAGAGAGACAGGCACTGACGCGGGGGGGGGGGGGGGGGGGGGAGGGGAGAGAGGGGAGAGAGAGAGAGAGAGAGAGAGAGAGAGAGAGAGAAGACAGACAGACAGACAGACCAGACAGACAGACTGACAGATACACAGACAGAGACGGAGACAGACATGCAGACAGAGTGGGGCGGACGGGCAGACGAACAGACAGAGCGAGAGAGAGAGAGAGAGAGAGAGGGAGGGAGAGGAATGGAGGACAGGCGAAGCAGAAGCACTTATAGCCAGGAATTCATGCATACTTACATGCCATATACACATATGTATACATACAACATACATCACACATACATAGAATACACGCACACATATGCACATGTATACATACATGCACTGGTACACACACAAAACACACACACAGACACAACAGACACAGAGACACACACAACATACATACATACATACATACATACATACATACATACATACATACATACATACATACATACCGGGCGGAAACTCGACAGCTGGAAGAAAGGCCGAGCAGGGCCGGATGAGGGTGGAGTTGGCGGGGGTGGCTGGCCAGCAGTTGACCAGGTCATGTTGAGGGGGACAGTGCAGCCCTGCCCACATCCAACACACCGCAGTCATTTTGTTGGTTTGTTTCTTTGCTTGTTTGTTCTTCTTTCACAGGAGGTTCCCCTTAACTCCTTCAAAGCCAGACATTCTAGAAAACAGCATTTTGCCATGGATAGCTAATTGTGTGCTCGCTTTCTTGAAATGCTAAGAACCTCAACAATTCTAAAACAGTACTGTCACTTCTCATTTGGGCCTAGTCTGTGACAAACCTGACTGTGCTCTTGTTGTACTGTTGACAGAACGACGATCTTCTCAACTGACGATAAGATAACGAAGACAACAACAACAACGACGACGACGACAATGGTGGTGGTGGTGGTGATGATGATGATGATGATGATGATGATGATGATGATGATGATGATGATGTTTTTGAATGGCGTTGCATTCGCAATTTGTTGGTCGGCTTGTGTTCTTCGTGTTTTCTGGGGCTAGTGGACTTTCTGTACATAAGCCTAACTATCTATGTGAAGGATTGCCGTATCCGTTCCGATGAGATCAAACAGACAAAATAAGATCAGACATTCTAACCCCAGCCCCATCTGCCACCCGCCTACCTCTTCCATTCTCATTTTTACCACTCGTCTATCTTAGAAAGCGCAGCAGCACGCTCTGTCTCTGACAATAATCATTATGATGACGGTATTCATACAGCATCTCTTGTGTGGAAAAAAATTAGGCCGAAGACAAACAAAGCACGGTGACAGACACTTGTCCGTTTAAATCTGCGAATTCTGAAAGAGAACGGATTTGACACGGAGCGCAGAGAAGGGAAGGGGTGTGGAATTGAAGACAGTGACAGAGATAGGAAAGGGCAGAGTCGTGAATGCAATTTTAGCAGAGTATTGATCTTATACTTTTGTCCAAAGTGAGACGGGCAGCCTGTCGAGAGACTGCGACAGGGGAATGATGCGATCAGGTGTTTCTTTCTGAGAACAAGTCAAGAGGCAAAATTTTGTAAACGTTGAAGGAGGTGGATTATGATGAGGGCAGACCAGATAAGAAAGAGTTACAAAAGTCGTTGCCAGAAACAAATGGGGAAAATGGGAAGGTCAGACGTAGCATCGGTGGACAGGTATTATTTTTAACAGAACTGAAGCGCCGTAGTTGACAGTACCATGACTTACAAGGCTGAGACAGAAATTTTTACATAGCCAATATATCGTCAAAGATAATAACAAAGTTCTTGACTGTGCTGGAAATGCGAATAAGTGAGTTGCCGAGTTTGACTGAATCAACAGAGACAGAAGAAACTTTCCGTTTCGCTCCTACGAACATCGTTTCTGTTTTGTCAGCATTTAAGTGAACCTGAACCTGAGGCATCCAGCTTTCGATGTTAAGAATGCCAGATGCTTTTTGTAGAAAAGAGGACATATTTCCACGAGTGTCGCATTTCTGGAGCTGATTTTCGTCTGCAAAGGAATCGTGATTGATATTAGGATGGCTGCTTATATCTGCAAGGGGAGCAGTATATAATGTGAAAAGAACAGGACCAAGAGCAGATCCCTGTGTGACAATACGTTTGAGCTTTGCAGGTTTGGAGTAGTCGTCATCGACTGAGACATATTGAAATCGGACTGTAATATAAGATTTGAACCACCATGCGTCCGAACTGTTGATTCTGAATGCATTTTGAATGTCAGAAAAACGGGTTTAGCAGTCAATAGTATAAAAGACAGCTGACAAGTCCAGATGAGTGAGAAGCCATATTTCTCAGGAATATGGCTTCAACAGAACGCTGATTAGAATGTGGAGAAGAGTAGTGTCAATGTTGTGTTGAGAATGATAGGCAGACATTCAAGATAGTCATTGATATGCTTCAGGGCGGTTTCGTCTATAAGTTTGGAAATGAAAGGAAGATTAGAAACAGACAATAGTCTTTTTTCTCGTGATTTTGGATCAAGGTTGTGTTTTCCAGAAGGACGGATCACTGCAGTTTTGAATGAGGAGGAAAAGTTCCAGTGAGGAGAGATGAGTTGATAATGTCAGAAATGGCTGGAAGAAATTGCTGAACTCGCTGAGGAAAAAAACCAAACAACTCCAAACAGAAGCAATCCTAAAGCAATCCATTTTACTGAGCCTCCCTTCCCCTTCCCCCAGAACCCTCTCACTTTCTCCAACTGCGGTTAGCATCACAGACATACGCGCGCGCGCCACACACACACACAAGCACACAAACAAGCGCGTCCACACACACACACACACACACACACACACACACACACACCACACACACAAACACACACACCACACACACACACACACACACACACCACACACACACACACACACACACACACACACACACACACATGAAGATCTTTTAAGAACTGAAAAGCCGTTAATTAATTTCCACTCTGGATCCCACGATGCCTGGAAATAGCAAATTCGCATGCAGGCTCATCCGTTGCTTGGACTCCTTTTCTACCCCTGATCCCTAACCTTAACATAATCAATACAGTTCCGCTCAACTCAATCGGCACTCTCCGCTCACGATTTTGGGGGAGGTGGGGGTCATTTTCACGGCTCGCTCTGCGCTAAAACGGGTATTAACATTTTTAAACAATCCTAATGGATACCTTTGTGGATCAACGGAAAATGTGAAAGATGACTGCGTTCTGTCAATAAGAAACGGAGGCATCCTTTTCCATCAAGTTGGCAAAGAAAACGCTGGTTTGATTCATATCATTCCTCTCAACTGGGACTTTCCTGTGGTCAGATCTTGTTGCATTAGCCAATGAATATTCTATTCATTACTTAAAACTATCGGGGCTTAGATCAAGCCCGTATCTCCACAAAGGTATTGTCTTAAGAAACCAGCAGTTGTCTGACCTATAAACTGACAGCCGCTTAATTTTGAAAAGTATCAAGTGTGCTTTTGATGGTTTAGAATAGAATATGTAGGTAAAACAGGGCTGTATAAAATACTGTCATTTATGTCTCATACTGTCGGCAACTCGTCCCGACATGTGCAGACATGGGTACAAGAGAGGACTGTGAATAAACGAGCGAGGAAATGTTTCAAAGCTTTGACTGATCGCACAAATTAAACGTCGCTCCTTTATCTTGCGATCCTATCACTTTAGTAAGAAAGAGAGAGAGAGAGAGAGGGGGGGGAGAGAAGGGGGGGGAAGGGAGGGGGAGGAGAATTACTACTTTGTATTAAAATGGAAACAAGCAGGTAGAAGACTGTCTTCGATAACAAACTTCTTGCCGCGCCAATGATTCGACGCCTCGATCTTTTTATTTCTATAAAGAAAAGCGACATACGCATAAAATATGATTGGATGTCCGGTTAGTACCATGAAGAATAGACATACGTATTCAGAAGGAGATGAAAAGCGCTTTTTCATTTCGGAAACCAACGAGTTTCAGCCTCCAGACGACTCATCAGATGTGCTACTCTATCGCAGTGGAAAACTGACAAAGAATCCTCCAGCATCTGCCATAATCTGTTCTGAGACTGAAAAAGAGCAAGAAGGAAGAAAAAAGAAAGAAAGAACAAACAAACGAACGAACGAACGAACGAAAGAAAGAAAGAAAGAAGACCACTTCCATCAACCACCACCACTACCATCACCACCACCGCCACAACAACAACAACACAGAGCAACAGCAGCAACAGCAACAACAACGAAATGGTTTTAACTTTGTTGCATTAAGGCGGTGTCACTGCGTGTGTGGACTGGTCCAAATACGGCACACCAACTGCTAACTCTTGTGATCCAACTGAGCATAGGTGACCATGGAGAAGACTTAGCAGATAACTGACCGACGCTGTAACCTAGCGCTCGCTGGGCCGCCTCCGCTATCTTCCTAATGATGGTCCGCTGGAATATTATTGCTCAAGTAATGTCGTTAGTGATCTGTTCCTATTTGATTCAAAGAATAGTCCTCTGCCCAACACGAGCGCAAATAAATTTTTGGCTAAGCCAAACACTAATGTACACATGCACACGCACGCACGAGCGCGCGCTTGCGCGCTTGCACACACACACACACACACACACACACACACACACACACACACACACACACACACACACACTCACTAACTCACATTCATACGCGTGCGCGCGCTCGCGCTTTCACACACACACACACACACACACACACACACACACACACACACACACACACACACACACACACTCACTCACTCACTCACTAACTCACATTCATACACGTGCGCGCGCCCGCGCTGTCACGCACGCACGCACACAGAACAGACACAACACACACACACACACACACACACACACACACACACACACACACACGCACACGAGTCATCAATGTAAACATACTCAACATGACCACACACACACACACACACACACACACACACACACACACACACACACACACACATACACACACACACGGCGCGTGCGCGTGTGCGCGCGAACACACACACACACACAACCACACACACACACACACACACACACACACACACACACACACACACACACTCACACACATACACACCTCTCCCGCCCCCCCCCCTCTCTCTCTCTCTCTCTCCTTTCTGTCTATCTATCTATCTATATGACGATTGTTTGTTGTTACTGAGCGTTTTGTTTAATTAATCTTTCTTACTTACGGCCGTCCCTCTCTCTCTCTCTCTCTCTCTCTCTCTCTCTCTCCTCTCACACACACACACACACACACACACACACACACACACACACACACACACACACACACACACAGGTACTGACAGACGAGCGCACGCGCGCGCACACAACTCACAGACACAAATCAGTGCGCGCGAGCAAGCGCGAAATGGAACACAAACGCACACAAAGCTGTTTACTACCGTTCAGAAGGGCCGGACAGAGGGTTCCTTCTCTACGCAAATCCTGAGTACAACACTCACTTCGTACAAAAACACACAAACTAACCGAGGGAATATCATATCATGCCAGATTATGTGTGGTTGGTTACAATGCCAGAATGTGCCACAGTTGCATTCCTCTTGTGCACTCCCACTACCGGAGAACCATTTTTTGTTTATTTTCACGAAACATCTGAAATGTTCCCTCGAGATCATCAGACACATGCGAAGGGTGTCATACTAAACGAGAGGAGGTGCCTTTCTGACAACACTTGTGAAATACCTGATCAATATCTGTCCTTTTGTTACTCGTTCAGACGTTTAATTAAAAAAAAAATTTTTTTTCTTTCGAGGGAGTGGTAGGGTATGGTGAGGGAGGAAGGAGTCTGGGGTTGGATGGGAAGGGATGGGGGGATCAGTCTAAGTGCTGTGAGAACCATATGTAGTATGCGGTCAGAGATAAGTCTGTAGGATAATCTAGCCGATATTCGACAGGTTCCTATATGTTCTTTTCATTTCATTCTTCTTCTCCCCCTTAACTAAGACAAGAGTCACTAAGACACTGCACTAAGCAACTATTCATCATAGTCCTTCGGCAATTGTTGAGGAGGATATACAGGGGGAAAGGAGGTGGGGATAGAAAAAGAAAAGAAAAGAAAACGACGGACTGACAACATTGCATTAAGGACAGAGAAGCCATTTGTCGAGACTCAGATCTTGCCGCTTAAAGAACAGTCACCTATCAGAACTCAATAGACTTATTGTCGTTGTTATTATGAATACTTACATAGCGCCTATCGTCGGTTAGAGACCACGCTCTAAGCGCTTTACAATCCACACTCGTTTACACAACGGGCTGCCTACCTGGGTAGTGCCAAAAAAACTTCAAACGAGTTTGCATCCACGACCCATCATACTGTCACATACTTTTAACCACCGCATATCACCACAACCCCCCCCCCTTTCCCTTCAGCCTTCCCCTCACTGATCTCTCTCGAATGTTTATGCATCAGTTCTTTTTAGAGCATCACCGGTTATCTTGTTCTGGCAGGAGTAAGGCTCCAAAAGAGACAAAAGACACAATCGTATCAGCCCTCCATCTGTCCAGAAGTGTTTCCAAATCGTCACAAATCTACTTGCCCCCCCCCCCCCCCCACCCCTCCTTCTTCCCTCTCTCTTCCCTGTCCTCCATCTTCCTGTCTTACAGCTCTAAAGCCTAGCAGAGCCTCCTGTTATTACCATTATCGGCAGCAGGTTGTATTGTTGATCTGAGCTGAAACCACATTGTCTGCAGCACATTTACCTATTTGATAGGTACTTCGTCTGGCTTCTGTCGATAGAGAGGAAGATGATAAGTGAGTAGTTTATTTGCAATGGAAATGGACTCCAGTTGCAGACGCCAATATAGGTCATATTTTTTTTCTTTCACTAGTTTGTCTGATAATACTCACATTGCCGGAGTACATTTTGGAAGAGCACATTTACTGTTGGCATATTTCTCCTTGCCTGCATTCTTTCAATTCTCAAGGCAAACGGCTCAAAGATTGCGTATCTATATTTTGGCAGTTTACTGTTTTTATCCACAATGCGTTTAACCTCTATTGGGGTAGATGCTGCATAAAAGATCCGGCTTCGAGAAAAAAAGGATCTTCTTTAAAGACTATCTACAACTCTCTCTCTCTCTCTCTCTCTCTCTCTCTCTCTCTCTCTCTCTCTCTCTCTCTCTCTCTCTCTCTCTCTTCTCTGAAAACCTTTGTCAAATGATTACGCTGCAGAATTGGTATTAGTTTTTTTCACTTGATTTTCCTCTACTCTTTAGTTGTTCACCTTAACATCACGATGTGTTTTACAATGTAGAGCTGGATTATAATATATTCTATTCATCAATAATATAACCTTGCGTGGAGTTTTGAGAAACCTTCGGTTTTTTCGGGTGTGAGGGGAAGGGGGGGGGGAGTGAGGGAGGAGGAGGAAGTCCTTTTTCAGATTTTCCTTTGTGTTTATTAGAAACGTCACCATATCATATGGCTCTCTTCCTGTTCAGTTTTAAAAATGATCGGACGCTGTAATAGCATGTACATCTATTACTCGTCTAGAGTCAAAACGTAAGCCTAATGCGGCATAAAACATCTTCTCTTCGGTACAAAGTGCCTTCTAGCAACTGCAGTAGTCTGTCAGCTCTGATCAAAGGAATATAACCCCTAAGTCCTGACTATTACTGCTGATCAGCTGGGGATGGGAAATGTACCCTTGGTATCATTGTTTGCTTTCCCGCTGGGGAATGTTGTGAACGGAACAGCCCACAGCCTATTCTATTTCGGGGTTTTAGACACAGATATAATCGCTTGGATATTCAGAGGGGTTTCCGTCACCTAGACATCTTCCTACTGGGAATTGATCTGGCAGGAAGCAGTTCTTCTGTTGACTTTTGTCCGGAAATCTGGGTATTCTTATGATGGCAGCCTACCTGTAACTTTCTTGTGTTTTCAGCTGAGATCCATGGGGACAGAGAAGAGAGAGAGGAGAGAGGAGAGAGAGAGAGAGAGAGAGAGAGAGAGAGAGAGAGAGAGAGAGGAGAGAGAGAGTGGTCTGGGATGCGAGAGAATCTGCAGACATGTTTCCTGTGTGTTCACAGTCTACGCCCGGGGCATTTATACAACTTATGCATGCGCACTTTCGGGGGGTTCTCTTGTCGGCGGAATACCCTTGCAGGCACGCAGAGCCCACTTCAGATAAATGCAAAATAGTTTTCTCCCGCAGACATAGAAACAGACCAAAACACCAACATCAGTTCACTTGAAAAGTTTAAGATGGTGAAAATGGTAATTTGAAAGAAAAGAGTTACTGAAACAACTCCAAATTTAATCCATTTCCTTAAAACGTGTGACATCTCCCTCTCTGTCTGTCTGTCTGTCTGTCTGTCTGTCTTCTCTCTCTCTCTGTCTCTCTTCTGTCTCTCTGTCTCTGTCTCTCTCTCTGTCTCTCTGTCTCTCTGTCTCTCTCTCTCTCTCTCTCTCTCT
>CM065716.1:59585122-59592622 GCA_033310375.1 Conus canariensis | reverse complement strand
TGTGTCCCTTCTGTAAACATTCTCTTATCTCTGTAAACATTCTCTCTCTCTCTCTCTCTCTCTCTCTCTCTTTTCTCTTCTCTCTCTCTCTCTCTCTTCTCTCTCCTCTCTCTCTCTCTCTCTCCTCCTCTCTTCTTCTCTCTCTCCTCTGTGCTTATAGTCTGAGACCTACTGGGTCAGAATAAGAGTGGATAGGGATGCAACAGAATCTACAGGCATTCTTCGTGTGTGTTCACAGTCTACGCCTGTAGCATTTATCCAGTCTATGCACGTGCACTTTTGGAGGGTGTTCCTGTTGGCAGAACACCATTGTAGTCCTGCAGGGCCCAGATCCGATGGATGCAAAATAGTTTGTCCAACAGACATGGAAACAGGCTAAAACGCCCACAACAATTCACTTTTTTCTTTTTTGTGAAGGTGGCGAAAATGATAATTTAAAAGAAAAGTTATTGAAGCAATAGCACATTTACTCCACTTGCTTTTATCAAAACGTATGACATCGCTGCATCTGTCTCTGTCTGTCTGTCTAGTCTGTATGTCTGTCTGTCTCTCTCTCTCTCTCTCGCGCGCGCGCGCCCCCTCTCTCTCTCTCTTTCTCATAATGTGAGCGAGTAAGGACACTACATGGCTCACCCTTCTTCCTGTCTCCCTAACTTATTTTGCAGACCATCCTTTGACCTTTTTTTTCAAGTAGTTTAGCAACTTTTATTGGATTTTTCCTTTCCGAGTGCCCTTTGTAAACAGCCGTATGCAAATAATTATGATTCTAAGTTACCGTTCACAGCTCTTCTCTTGTGTCAGTTATGTATGACCATTGTCGTCTTTTTTTTTTAAATTGTAGAACAAAAACACCTGAAGGGAGAAAAGCTGTTGAATATCATTTTTCCAAAGCGCGAGTGGAGTGGGAGAGGTGAGGCAATGTGCACACTATTTGTTGTATGGAAGGACAAAAATGGGATGAATAAATTATTACCCCTCGTTTGTCATATGTTTATCTACAATTCACGAATACTTACAAACTGAAATATACATTGAAAACAATCAATACAGAAGACAAATTTTAGAAAGTAAATGGCACTTTTATCTGTATTCTCTGGTTTCCTTCAGGAACTGAAATGTTTTAAGTATCGAGTGGAAAAGAATGTAAAGGATGAGGAGTTAGAGGGTGATCTCTTTACCTTTCCAGATGCATACCTCATGATGATATATACAAAAGACCTATATTACATAAGTAAGACAGCTTGCAGGTGAGTCTGCAGATACTGATAATAGTACGATTGCTTTCAGAACATCCATGAAGTATTTTGGAATCGTACTGGTTCAAACTCTTTCAGTGCAAGAGCACATCAGTAACGTCTATCACGCTTCTTTCTTTTAAACTCAGATACACAGTTCTAAAGGACCACGCTTGTTCTTTGATGCGCTGGAATGTATCACTGTCACTTCAAGACATCGAGGTTAGATTGTAAGAACTCTTTACCGTTTCATCTTCCGGGTGAACAAACTAATCGTTTGTAACGAATTCAAATTAGCGATGAACGACTTGTGTTAACTACACACACACACACACACACACACACACACACACACACACACACACACACACGCACACACACACACACGCACGCACACACACACACACACACACACACACACACACACACACACACACACACACACACACACATGAAAACATCTCTTTTTTTGTCACTTTTCTGTAAAATTTTGGTTCCAAAACAAAGTTGTTCTCTCATACCGCTCTTCTTTGTCCACATCGTTCAGACATTACCACTTTTTCGCCCTCACTTCGTTCCTCCGGCGGACAGCTCTGGAGATTTCCAAGACAAAATAAAGGCCACGGGAGAATGCCGCTTTATTGTCTCTGCACTGCATGGCTGTAACTCACTGCTATATTCAGTGCGCGTCACCTCTCATCTGCCCGAATTTGAAAACAAGTCTCAAAACGTATCTATTTTGACAAGCATTCCCTCGTTATTTGTTGCAAACTCAATGAGTCTGGTGGGCGGTTGATAGACTGGGAGAGAAAATTGTCTGTCAGTGGGTGGTCCGGGGGATTAGTGGGGATGTGGGCGAGAGAGGGATGATTTGGGTGTGTGAATATCTGGTGATTCAATATATTGGGCTGTAGAAATACTGTTCACTAGTATTTGCACTTACTAGCATTCCATCCATTATTTGATATGCATCACCTGAAAATCTGTGATTTTGTTTTTGTATAAGATGATGTATGTGCCATACACTCGTTGACCTTAAGACAGGAAACAGTCACGTCAGTCTCAGACTACGGAACGTACTAATATCAAAACAAAGGGGGGGGGGGGGGGGGGGGGGGGGACAAAGCAAACAAAACCAACCAAACAAAACACAAGAAGAAAACACTCTGGCTGTGGAGGAACAAACATGGCAGGTGAAAATACAGCCTGCCAAATGAAAAACAGCCACACAGCTGGTGCTAGTGTCCTCTGACCACACAGGAACCTATTAAGCAGACAGTACTTCACGAGATGTTTCCAGAGATTCATGAGTCGCACCGCCAGACACGGAAGTCTGATCAGGGCAGTTTCCCCCTTGGAATCTTTGAACGATTCTGATGGATGTAAGCCTTGTCTGGTGAGGAATCTGCACTGACAGCTGCGTGCTCTGGAAACATTTGCTCCTCTGTGTAAGCATTCTCTCTCTCTCTCTCTCTCTCTCTCTCTCTCTCTCTCTCTCTCTCTCTCTCTCTCTCTCTCTCATAGCATCCGATGGGATATGTCTTCTGGGTTTTTTTTTCCTTTCCCATCGTCTTTTCCACTTCAGTGGCATTGCCCCTTCGCCGCTCGTTTCGCACCCATCCACCACCCCCACCCCCCCCTCTCCCCCACAGCCAGATCCCGGCTTGTCCTGACGCAACCCGACAGTGGAATCCACAGTCAGCGTCAAGTCCTCATGAGGCAATTCACCAGAAGAGACTTTGCATTGCCGTCGAGTCACTTCGGTGGTGTTCAGTGGTGCCTGCTCTGATGCAACATACACAAGGCACCACCCACGAAAGCCCCTTACACATCATCATTGCAAGTTGCGGAGACAGCGTGAGTGAGCGTCCCGATACGGAGGGTGCCACTCGTACGTCCATCCGGCGACCAACCCCATGAATTAGCCGATACCAGCGACCTCACACGAACTCACCATGGACGTAGATGTGGACAGGAAATCGAAACTGAGCTGGCCACGAAAGCGGGACATGAAGGGCCACAATGCGAGCAGACTGGAATATGGCACACCCTCGCTTGTGCACGTTGACATGCAACCGGTCAATCAAAATGAGCGTTCTCCCTTTCGATTAACAACACAATTTTTTACATTTTTACATCAAACACTTGGTTTCACATAAATTCACACGTTTTAATACAAATACATTAACCAGGTCCGTACGGACTATGGTTTTACATAAACCATTTACCAGGTCCTTAAACCAGGTCCTTTAACCATTAACCAGGTCCTTCACATCGCATCAAACAGGTCCTGACGGACTATGGTTTCAAACTATGGTTTCACATAAATTCACACGTTCTAATACAACATATTAACCAGGTCCTTACAAACTAGCAAATACATTTCTCTTAAAAGTTGGCCTAAAACGGTGCCACGCGAAAATCTCTTTTACAAACAAAACTCCTTGGTTCTCGCAGACCTGTAAATCGGTTTTCTGTCCTGGGTTTGACCTCAACAAAGCCACACAGTTTTACACTCTCAGCGACCTCATGTCGACTTTAAAAAAATACAAACTGTGCTGTGCTTCTCTCAGTAAAAAAAGAAATGTAAACCGTGTGACCCTAGTCCATGTGGGGAAAACGTCCCTGGAGGTTTCCTAAGCCTACCATAGATCAGTGAAGGCTTTAACTTTGCATTTAATACTGACATCTCCCGTGTCATTAAAAAAAAAAAGGCTATGAGACATGCGCCCTCGCCAGCGCCTCCACATACGATGGCGCTAAGCAGTCCGTCCTCTTAGGCGACTTGACTATTCTGCAGGCAATAAACCCATTATATTTCGTTACTTCTTCACTATATTCCATGCATTACATTACGTTACTTCTTCACTATATTCACTATATTCCATGCATTACATTGCGTTACTTCTTCACTGTATTCCATGCATTACATTACGTTACTTCTTCACTATATTCCATGCATTACATTACGTTACTTCTTCACTATATTCCATGCATTACATTACGTTACTTCTCCGCTGTATTCCATGCATTACATTGCGTTACTTCTTCACTGTATTCCATGCATTACATTGCGTTACTTCTTCACTATATTCCATGCATTACATTGCGTTACTTCTTCATGTATTCCATGCATTACATTGCGTTACTTCTTCACTGTATTCCATGCATTACATTACGTTACTTCTTCACTATATTCCATGCATTACATTACGTTACTTCTTCACTGTATTCCATGCATTACATTACGTTACTTCTTCACTATATGCCATGCATTACATTACGTTACTTCTTCACTGTATTCCATGCATTACATTGCGTTACTTCTTCACCATATTCCATGCATTACATTGCGTTACTTCTTCACTGTATTCCATGCATGCCAGCTGCACGGTTTCCATGACTAGGTGGGCCAAGGCACAAAAGGGTTAAAAAAAAACAAAAAAAACAGACGTTAAAATCCTGTGTTCAAAAGTTTGCATGAGTGATCTACGTTTTCCGTCGACATATTTGCTTCACATACCAACAACTATGAAATGATCAGGAACTTGGGTATAGTTCAAGGCAGTGTAACAATCCCCGGATAGTGGGTGTGAAGGGGATATAATTAACATTACACCAATACCACCAAAACGGCATCAAGTTCAGACGGGAAGAGAAAAAACAGCGAATTTTAGGTTCGATTCCATTAGGATTCGAACGCACAACTGTTGACTGCGAACTCGCCGCTCTGCCGCTGGGCCTCACCTGGCACCCAGAGTGGAAATTCGGAGAATCTGTGTCTGTTTAAATCCTTCCCGACAGAGCTGTGTAAGGCTGCAGGAATATTCCTTGATTTCCCCCATCGATTATAAGCTTACTTCATTTTTCCTTTGTAAGAATTCCTGTTCATTATTCTTGCATATTTCAATCTCTGACTTTGGGGGCAGCTAAGCCTGTCCTAGCGGGGCCTTTTTTTTTTACCATAGTATTGTTCTAGTGTAGAATAAAATCCTGGTATTAGTTTCCGAAGCTATCCTTTTTAATACCCTATCCGGAGGACTTTTACCTTCATCCTGAATCCTAAAACTCCATAAAACAGAAAAAAGGCCAGAGTGAATTGAACGAGAAAAAAACCGTTATATACATTTTCGTAACAAAAAATTCATTACGAACATATTTTGACAAAGAAACATATCAGTTTAAAAAAACATCACGTGAAACAAAACCAGCTGTCAACAGAGGAGATCTTTCTTGAACAAAAATGTTTCCATTGATAAGTAGTCACTTTGTTGACTGACACTTCTTTGTTTATAATTGATTAAATCTCCTTTGTTTACGGTAAAAATGTTAGCTTGGTCTCGTTTATTTATAAACGACTGACACCATAACTGTTATGTTGATGTGGTCTCTCTAATGAACGATTTTTTTAACTGTCGTATTTTCAGAGCCAACTCAGAGGCATTCCTCTCATTTCGCCTCCCACGTATTAACCAGACCCACGTTCATCCTGTTGCAGACCCACTGCCAGCAGTCCACATTAGCTGTCGTTGTCATTGTTGTTGTTGTTGTCGTACCCTGGCTAAAAGACTCCAGGGGTCATCCGAACAGCCGATGTACTTGAACACTATGGTACAAATGCATCAGCTGGGGATGAGAACAGTACGTGTGTGACCGTTTTTGATTACCCCGCCACGTGGGCTGCCACACTCCGACTTCGGGGGATTTTGGAGACTGATAATGTTATGCTAGGAGCTTGTCACGACTGAAGACAATCCCTGCATACCTATGCAAAGCTTAACATAATTCTGATGTAGCCTTGGTGTTCTAGCCTATGTCAATTGGTCTGACACGGCCTTAAGCCAAGGCGGACATTAGCTGTCACTATCTGGTCTTCTGTGAGCCACGTACAAGTGGAGGCGTTGCTTGATTGCTCCATCCTTTTGGCCTTGGTCAGTGACACTGAGGCGAGTTTCATAGCGGCAAGAACTCGCCAGGGGCTAGCCTGTTATCGCGGCGAGGAAAGCGAGCGATGAGAGTAGCTAAGAGCAGGCGCAAGCCAAATTCATCTGTAAAATACGGTTTCTTCTTGAAGCTTTTCTCGGTTATGGAGGGCCAACACTTTATTTAATGTCACTATTGTTCGTGCGCCAATAAGAGTCATGTTCTCTCGCATGCGTGAGAGCCCAGAAATATCTTGCGATTTCTCCCTCATTTCTAGTCTCACTCGACGGTATTGTGTGCTATGAAACGCTCCCATTCGCCAAACTCGCAAGACTCCCTGACGTCTAGCGTCTATGAAACGCGTCCCTATTATAACACACACAGAATATTGCCTGCTACGTTTCCTGGTCAGTCGTGGACCCCAGGTGAGTTAGCCCCAAACATCCCATCCTATCTCCCTAAACAACACACACACACACACACACACACACACACACACACACACACACACACACACACGCACACACACATACAGAGAGAGAGAGAGAGAGAGAGAGAGAGAGAGAGAAGAAGACAGAAGACAGAGACAGACAGAGAGGGAGAGAGAGAGAATCCCACCCCTTTCCATCCCCCCACCCACTCCACTTCCGATCCCAACAACCCTGCCTCCATTTGCCGCCCACACATCCAAGACTTGCCTCCCACTCATTCCCCACCTATCTCTTATCCTCCTTTCCCCATGGGCGAGGACTGCCACAGTGTCGCGCAGATGACAGCCTCTGTAAATTTGTCGACACCCCAGAGGCCTTGTTACGACTTCCTCTCAGACATAGAAATGGAACAGAAACGGAAACATGCCCCCCCCCCCCCCCCCCCCTCCTGTGAGCGCCACAGGAATATGAAAACCCCCCCCCCCCCCCACTCCTTTTGTAATTATTCACTATTATCCTTTTGAACGAGTGGTTCTGCTGGATAGCAGCTATGAACAATTTACTCTTTTGGTCTGTTGACTAGATCTCTGTGCTCACTGATTTGACTGTGGACTGTGTCATCCTTCTCGATTCTACTCCGTTGCCTGGGACTTCTTACAGTTTTGTCACTGTAGGCGTGGCCTTCGCTCAAATGCAGCTACAAGACTTTGTTTTTGCGCATGCTCTTTCGCTCGCCTAGCCATTGTGTTGTCACTCCAGACGAATTAGTCTGGAAACAGGAAGCACATTTAGGCTGCTGTAGCTTCTTGGCTCGCACGCAGATCTCATTCCTCTCTTAGGCAGTTCATCCGTGTTGTATCAAAGCACGTTTCATAGTTTTGACTTTTGTTTATTTCAGCGGACAGCCTCAA
>CM065716.1:59547622-59567622 GCA_033310375.1 Conus canariensis | reverse complement strand
CGACATGACCCATTTGTAATTTCTAGTTACGAAATATATGTAAAATGTCACAGAGCTAACGACCCCAACAACAGCAGCAGTAGCAACAACAAGGAAACGAAAAGAGGAAGTTACGCAAAGTGTCCAGGAAGAGGAGACACAGGAGTTCCAGTCATGGAGCTGAAACACCCTTGCCTCAGCTGAAAACAAACAACTCAGAGCTAACGCATCATTATTTCGGCTAGAAACAAAAAACAAACGCCGCTTGATATTGCAGCCATAAAACACTCTCCTTTTCATTCAGATAATCAACCTACATCAAATACCACGTATGTGATTGAATGAGCTAGTTGAAGACGAGACATAAATGGCTTTGTACTTTGTTGCTACTGATTAACACAAAACTCTGTTTTGAAAGTTAATGTATGTAGCTGAAGCAGGAATACAGAAACGCCAAGGTGGCCATTTATTCCCTAGAGTGCGGGCTCATGCTCAAAACGTAGCATATCACAGGAGTCACGCTCTCTCTCTCTCTCTCTCTCTCTCTCTCTCTCTCTCTCTCTCTCTCTCTCTCTTTTTGTTGGTGAAGACTTTTCTTTCAGAGTGAGGGAGATTAGAAGAAAGCTTTCACCGCACCTGAAGTTAGCCAGAAGCCAAAATAAAAAGGCGTTCATGATCTATGACCATCTTGTTATTGAAGGAACTAAGTATGGTCTAGACGGCAGTGATAATCTTGTTCCACTGAAATGAAGATACGGCCGGCCTTGTAATTTGAAATTGTCCTGCCTACAAGGTTCAACAGGTGTCAAAAATATAAGGTCACCTCATGATGTCAGGGAAGAATATGCACGAGCGCGAAGAGTTAGTGGGTCAGTGAACTGTGCCAAGTTAAAACCGGCGTGCGATGTGTCCGTGCAGAGCACGCGCTGCTCGAACGTTGAACAACTTCGCCATGTGAATGGCATTGGTCGTGTCAGTGTGTCAAATGAACATGTAATGTATGATTTGTCAAATGATTGTGTTTCTTGTATGGTAAGCGTTGACGATAATGATGAAGAGAATATTAAAAGAAATACCACCTCATATGCTAATACTGTAAATAATTGTGCTATGTGTTGTGAGATTTCGAAATGTACTGAACGTAGATGTGATAGTGCGACAGGAAGTGTATCTGTCAATGATGGTGAAAGTGAGACTGACACTGGGAACTATGTGACTGTAGATAGAACAGACAAATATGACTGTGTGACAGGTGACTATATCGCTGGGAGTGAAATGGATTGTAAGGGTGACAACATGACTGGGGAACATATGGCAATCGAAGCGTACTGTGCGAGTTTACCTGCCAATTGTACATCTAAAAATGATAATAAAAATAACGGATCCCATACTCATGGTAAGGAAATATACTCTGATGATGGTTGTGAAAATGGTAAGTTTGTGATTGTTGGAAATGTAAGTAAGTATAAAAGCAAACGTAAAACGGATGCGTTGTGTAAAAACAGTAATAAGGAACTAAAAGAAACGGATGACAATCTCCATGACCTTGAGCGAACGGGTGATGAAAGCTATGCAAGTGGCGCGGATGGAGATAGTTGTTTGAGTGAAAACTCTGGAAACGTAGATACTCCTGTAAATACAGTATCATTTTTGCATTGGAACGTGTGTGGTTTATTATCAAAATTGAATGATGCAGATTTTGTTAACTTTGCCTCTTCCTTTGATTTTGTATCGTTAGTAGAAACGTTTGTAGAAAATTTTGATGATAAAATTTTTCATGATCATGAAATATTTTTCAAACCTGCTGTAAAATTGGCAACGCAAGGGAGATGTTCTGGAGGCATTATGGTTTTGATTCGTAAATCTCTTCTCCCTTTCATTAATCCACTTGATTGTGACAACAAGTATTGTCTATTGTTTATGTTGGAAAAAGATCTTTTAGGACTAAATAAAGATGTCCTGCTTGTCTGTGCTTATGTACCTCCAGAAAATGCTCCATATTACTCATTGTATGGTTTTGATAACGGAATAGATATGTTGGAGGAGTGTGTTGTCGAGAAATTACTGTGTTTAGATGATGCTGATGTATTAATGTGTGGTGACATGAATGCTAGGACTTCTAATATCTTTCCTGAAACTTTACATGATTACGAACTCCATGTCAACCATACTAAGGATGTAAATAATCAACTACAGAGATATTCTGAAGACACTGTATTCAACTCTTATGGAAAAAAGCTACTAAGCATGTGCACTGTTTTGGACCTATGTATTTGTAATGGTGTATGTATTGGTGACCTTGAAGGCCGTTATACGTATATTTCAGACACAGGAAGTAGTGTCAATGATTACTTTCTGTCATCTGGAAACTTGTTTGATTTTTTGTATGATCGTCTAACATTAAGGGTTGTCGAAAGAATTGAATCTGATCATTTACCTCTTTTATTGTGTATTCGAATGCAAACAGAAAAAGAATGTATTAGTCGCAGGCCTATTATAGAAAGTGCTCAATTTATAACTAAGTATTGTTGGAAAGAAACCTATGCTGAACGTTTCACTCTTGCCATGAACTCACATCATGTTCATCAGAAATTAGAAATTGCAGAAGCTCTTGTATATAGAAATGTAAATGAATCTCTGAACATGTTTAATCAGATTGTTAAAGAGCAAGCCAGTCACATGGAAAGAAAGATACAGGTAGATAGAAAAATCAAAGAGAAGGGTTGGTTTGATCATGAATGTAGACGAGCGCGACGTGAAGTACGAAGCTTGCTGAGAAGGTTTAGAAAAACGTTAGATGTAAAGATTAGAAAAAGACTTTGCATTGCGAGACGTGAATATAAAAATCTAAATAGAAGAAAACAAAAAGATCGTAACGATTCGTTAGTAAATGAATTGGTAAATTCTGTAAAAAGTCAAAAGGATTTCTGGGACACAGTACACAAGATTTCGAAAAGGAAATCCCAGCCTTCAAATGATATATCTGTAAATGAATGGTTTGATCATTTCAAAACTGTCTTAGAAAAAGACGAAACAGAGATAACTGAAGGTATCTCCATTGAAGACAATGATGAGAATGTAATTGATAGGCCAATAACTAAAGAAGAAGTTTTACATGCCATTAGAAAACTCAAGAATGGTAAGTCTGCTGGACCGGATGGACTTATAAGTGAGTTTTTCAAAAATTCCGGTGAGTTTGTTGTTAATTTCCTCGTAACATTATTTAACCATTTATTTGAAAATGGAATTTATCCGAAAAACTGGACAGAATCCATAATTATTCCTTTATTTAAGAAAGGTAATGTTAATGACGTAAACAACTATAGAGGTATCTCTTTATGTGACGTAAGTAGTAAGTTATATAGTTCAATTATTAATAACAGATTACTAGAATGGATTAGCCAGAATGATATTACAGGTGAGCACCAGGCCGGATTTAAGAAGGGATATTCAACGATTGACCATATTTTTACTTTATTTGCTGCTATCCAAAAACAATTTGCCTATAACAAAAAATTGTATGTTGCCTTTGTGGATTTTGAAAAGGCATTTGACTCTATTTCTAGAAAGTTGTTGTGGCCAGTTTTGATCAAGAACGGAATCAAGGGTAAGTTGTATCGCTGTGTTAAAAGTATGTATGAAGAAGTAAAGGCAAGAGTAAGATCTGGGGCATCATTGTCTGATGCGTTAAAATGTACACGTGGGGTTAAGCAAGGAGATGTTTGTAGTCCCGTTTTGTTTTCACTATTTATAAATGAACTGGCTTTGGAAATAATTGAGAATGGTCTTCATGGAGTTACGTTCGATTTCATAGAACTGTTTATTCTACTTTTTGCTGATGACATTATTTTATTGTCTATAACAGTAGTCGGTTTACAAAGGCAGTTGAATAGCTTATATAATGCTGCAAGTAAATTAGAACTAAAAGTAAACATGGACAAAAGTAATATTATTGTTTTTCGTAAGGGTGGATATTTGTCAGCGAGTGAGAAATGGAACTATGGAAATGAGAAAGTTCAGGTAGTAAATGCATATAAGTATCTTGGAATATATTTCTCAACAAGACTTAGTTTCAGTTTTGCATGTCAAAATATAGCTAACAAAGGAAAGAAAGCACTTATTCTCTTATTTCACATTCTGTATAAACTAGATTGCAATGCTTTCAGCGTGTTTAGTAAACTATTTGACTCTCAGATCCAGCCAGTGTTACAGTACGGTGCGGAAATATGGGCTTTTGAGAAAACTACGGAAATAGAAAAAGTACATTCGTTTGCATTGAAACGCTTTCTTAATGTTGACATTCGAACGCCAAATGACCTTGTTTATGGCGAACTAGGTAGATACCCTATTTACCTCAATTCATATGTGAAATGTATCAAATACTGGCTGAAACTGACAAGAATGAACGAAGACAGATTGCCTTTTAAAGGGTACAAAATGTTATTTAAGTTAGATGCCAATGGTAAGAAGACATGGGTTACAAATGTCCGCCACTGTTTAAATTCTTATGGATTTTCATTTGTTTGGGATAATCAGGGTGTTCAAAATATATCAGGTTTTCTAACATCTTTTAAGCAAAGAATCATTGATTGTAGATGGCAGGACTGGCATGATCACATATATACTAGCGATAGATTTTCTTGGTACAGGTTGTTTAAAACCACTCATTTGAAAGAACCTTATATTGAATTGAAAATGAATAGATACATTAAGAGTGCATTGACCAAGTTTCGATTTGGTGTGTCTGGTATTGCTTGTCATTGTTTTAGATATAATGTCAGAAATGAAAATATGCTTACCTGCCGTCTATGTAACATCGGTAAAGAAGATGAAGTACACTTTTTATTCTGCTGCCCTGCCCTGAGTGATCTTAGGGTAAAATTTATCCAGCCAAAATACTACAAGGTTCCATGTATTTTTAAATTAACTTTGCTAATGTCAACTAGGAATGAGACCACATTAAAAGATTTAACTATGTACATTTACCAAGCTCTCAACAGGCTGCAAATCGTGAGCTCGTAGAATGGTATTTTTCAATATATTTCAAGAAAAATGTTATTTGGTTATTGATTATTGTATTCGTTGATGTCATTGGATTCTTTTTATTGTTTAGTTCAGTTCATGTGCATCCCCCTTCAGTAAGGGGCCTAGGCCTTTATCTGAATAAAATTTTGAGTCTTTTGAGTCTTGAGTCTCTCTCTCTCTCTCTCTCTCTCTCTCTGTGTATGTCAAGTCAAGTCAAGTCAAGTCAACATTTTATTTAGAGATGGAAACATTGAATAAGCAACATATCTGCTTTTTTACATCAAGCCATCTATGAAAAAAGAAAGAAAGAGAAAAAAAATCAAATCATGTACAATGCCTTTCATCAAAAGAAAAGTAAACATACCGTCTTACCCCCTCCCCTCTCCTCCCCTTTACCCACTCACTTCCATTCACGTAAAAGGTATCAATGCTCATTGCCGCCCCTATGGTTACATTCACGAAGTGTATATCTTTACCAATGTATTTCTTTTCTGCACAGGATGGACATTTTTTCAGTATCATATGTGGTTAACGATTCATGAGATAATCTTTCAATTTTTTCTTAAACGTGTTTTTATTTTTTGTATTTTTTAAGGGTTTTGTGAGTTTATTCCACAGATTTCCACCTGAATATACAAAACTGGATTTGTATAAATTGTTGCGTGGTCTAGGAATGGACAATAAATGATTATGTCTATGGCAATTGACTCTAAATGTTTCTGTAATCTTTTGGGGAGCTGTTCCATTAATAACGTTATGCATACAAAGGGCTTTATTGAAAAAGAGTCTGTTTGGGAAGGTTAATATTTTGAGTTGTTTGTAATCTTCATCAGTTAGGGAGCTCGATTTTAACAATACTAATTTCAATGCTCGTTTGTACAGACGATGAATTAATTTTAAATTATGTTCACTACAGTTGTCCCAAGGGGTTGATGCATAATCAATTAATGACAAAATATGTGCGCAGAAAAAAAGTTTTCGAGAGTGGCCATCGAGGAAATTTTTTATCCGAGACAACTGAAATATTTTTTTTGAAAGGCGTTTTGCTAAGAATGTTATATGTTCAGTCCAAGATAAATCTTTGTCAATAATGACACCTAGTGTTTTGTGTGAACTGACTTCCTCAACTTTATTGTTGGATATGAGTAAAGGCTGAAAGTTTGATTTCATTTTTTGTCGTTTTTGTCTTGTAGACACGTACATGCACTTTGTTTTAATAGCATTTAAAGACATATGGTTTAGTTGTGTCCATTCAGTAAGTTTATCGATATCTGCTTGAAGCTTAATTGTTAATTCATAGGCATCAGAGTCGTTTTCGTGAAGAGATGTATCATCTGCAAACATTTCGCATTTACATTTAACAAAACAAGGCAAATCATTTACGTAAATTGTAAACAAAAGAGGTCCTAACACAGAGCCTTGTGGAACACCATATTTGACAGGCATAAATGTTGACAATTTGTCAGCTACAGCTACTGATTGTTTTCGGTCACATAAAAAAGATGAAATAAGACTTATGAATTCTGGAGTCAGTTTGTAAAGTTCAAGTTTACGGCACAACAAAGAATGGTTGATGACATCAAAAGCTTTTTCAAAGTCTACGAAGAGAATACCTGCAAATTTATTCTCGTTTATGCTGCAAAGAAGACTGTCAATAAGCTGTATGAGGGCTGTGTGGCAAGAATGATGTTTTCGAAAGCCCGACTGACTTTCGTGGAGAAGTTTGTTATCAGCGAAATAAGAATACAGAGACTTATGCATGTGTTTTTCGATCGGTTTTGCAATGGCTGATAAAATGGATATCGGTCTGTAATTTGATGGGTTTGAAGAATCCCCGGTTTTATACAGAGGAATAACTTTAGCTTCTTTAAATTTTAGAGGAAAAGTTTGTTTACCTATGCATAAATTGTATAAGTATGTCAAAGTATCTGTGATAGCAGGACATGACAACTTAAGTATTTTTGTCTCGATACCATCTAAATCACGAGTATTTGATTGGGTTGAAGTAGACAAAGCTTTACTAACATCTAAAATGGCCATGGGTTTCAGACTAAATGGAACACGAATATCCTTAGAATGGATGTATTGTTCTAAATAATTGAGATCGTTTTCACTAGATCTATCATTTAATATGATTCTATCTGCTATGGTTGCAAAATGATTATTTAGTTGATCTGCAGATATGTCTGAGCTCATTTGTTGACTTTTTGACACATGTTTATTAGTTAATATGTTAATTGCTTTCCAAATTTGCCTGGTATCTTTGGTAGAAGTTAACATTTTTCTAAAGTAAGTACGTTTCGATTTCCGTTTTAATGACGTCACTTTATTTCTTTGTTTTCTGAATTCTTCATTTGTTCCGAAATTACTCAAATGATTTCTTTTATTAATTTCTGTGTCAATTTCTTTAGTTATCCATGGAGGTTTTGGTTCCTGTTTAATCCTTTTCTTTATAAAAGGGGCGTGTTTATTATATACGGAAGTAAACGTATCAATCCAAAATTCAGCTGCTTTATTTGGATCTCTGATTTGATAAATGAGGTCAAATTGTGCTTCAGAAAGGTCAGTAAGGTAATCTTCTTCTTTAAAGTTTCTAAAGCTCCTGTAGTAAATAACTTTATGACCTACTTTTGGAATTTTTACACGGTTTTTGAACCAAGTAAGGCAAATTGGGTTGTGATCACTGCAACCATAGGGAGGGGAACAAAGTTCGATAATGGATTGTTTTGCATTTGTGTAAATATGATCTATTAGAGTAGCGGAGTTTTCAGTTATGCGTGTTGGTCTATCGATTAACTGTTCTAAATTATGTGATATATAGTTTTGATACCACTTTGATTTTGTTTTTAAGAGATCAATGTTGAAATCTCCTAATATGATTGTCTCATAACTTAGAATGGTTACTTCATCCATTATTGCATTAAATCTGTCCTGCCAATCAATGGTTTCTGATGGGTTTCTATAGACAAAGCCTATTGCAAGCGGTTGACTATTTTTCATACTTATTTCAATCCAGACAGATTCAACACCATAATTTTCAAAATTAACTAGCCTTTTACATTTTAATGAGGAAGCATGATATATAAGTAAGCCAGTGGATTTTGGTTTATAGGGTCTAGTCGCATTATTTGGTATCCTGGCATGTCCATTTCTGCATCTGATATATGAGAAGATAACCGGGATTCAGAAAAACAAAATACATGAAAACTGTTTCCATCACTGCGAAGTATAGTTGCAATGTCATCTTTTTTGTTTATTGCATTATTGATGTTAAGGTACCCTACACGAAGTCCATGTTTGGATGGCCATATGTCTGAAGTCCTAGGCATGTTGCAGTGTATAGCACTAGGTATGGCTTAAATAGAATGGTGAGAGGGAACACTAAATAAATCACTACTTATTTACAAAACAAATATTCACTTTCTAAACCAGTGGCCTAACTATTGAAATTCTAATAATGATATGGAAAAAAATCATATAAAAAATCAGAAGACAAGGTGGGAGTAATCAAACAAAGGATCAAATCTAAAAATCGCAAGTATCAAAGAAACCACGAATCAAAAAAAAAAAAAAAAAAATTATGATTTGAAAATAGATTACAAATTAATCTGTGTAATTTTCACACAGCACAAGGTGAAAACCTATAGAGTATTTCAAAGACAAAAAAAGGGGAAAACTACGTGAACAATACCAAGAAACGTTTGTACGAACGTAAGCAAAACACTTAAAAAAAAAAAAAAACCAACAGGAAAGCACAATCAGTCTGAACCCTCTTATGAGTAGGCAACGGCATCACACACCTTGCGCTCTCTCTCTCTCTCTCTCCTCTCTCTCTCTCTCTCTCTCTCTCTCTCTCTCTCTTCAGCGCCCCCTCCCTCTTCCTCCTTCCTCTCTCTCTCTCACTCCCTCCGACTCCCCACCCCCATGACCTCCCCTCTCCCACCGCCTCCACACACATACGTACGTGCGTGTTCATCCAAACCACGCAGACAATGACGCAGCAGGATTGTTCAAACCAGTAAAGACATGCTATGAATACAATAATAGGCGCTTGACACTGCTTAATGTAATGCATTTACATATACATTCACAATTGACCATTATGTTGAATGTTCAACATGTGGGATGTCATCATGTTCAGCCAGTGCAAATAACGGGTCATGTCATTAGTGGGAAACATGGGCTGGGTACTGGACATTGAGTTCAGTTCCCGCTGGGCAGGGAAGACATCCGGGTTCCGATCGTAGTACGGTGACCCTGACTCTATGTCAGGATGTACACGGGGGTTAGGCAGTCTGTGTGGGGGTGGGTTAGTATGAAGCATTGGTTCTGGCTGAAAGCATCGATTCTGATCATTAGGTTGCCTCACCAAAGAAGGGAAATGCTGCATGGACTGTAAAGGGGGTATGGCACGGTTTCTAACCTGGCCATTGTTGCAGCCAGGATCCTGTTGGCGCGGGAAGTCGGAACGATGGACAGGGGCATAGCTAGAGGCCTGGTTTGGGCCCTCTGTGTTAAAAGGAGATTGACAATGTGAATAGTAACTACGCTGGCTAACATTACCTATAGGAGTAGAAGGGTTATTTGACAAACGGGCATCAGGAGCATTCTTATGGTTAGCTTGTGAGGAATAGTTGGATGGGTAAGCATACCAGGTATCACGGAAGCTGGGGACAGGCTGGGAGGTATGAGGATTACCGTGAGGAGCGGAGTGCAACTGCTGGTTGGGAGACATGTCAGAAAGGATGGCATCGTTAAATCCGACATTGCCAGCATTGAATCTGAAATGAAAATCCCGTGAATATTTGTTCCCTCCCTGCCGACCGTTTGGCAAATCCCGCTCTGTCTGGTGACCTCTGCGCTGTGGCAGTGTGTCTACCAGCCAGTCTAAGACAGTGCTCTTGAATTTAGAGGCCAGCTGAGCTGTACCCTTAAAACTGGGGTGGGTGAGGTCTTTGTACATGGCCAGCTTAGGAGCACCAGAAGCGGCAATAAATGTGTCAGCGTTGTCTATAAAAGTAGCTTCAGACTGGAAACAAGCTTCTCTAAGATTTCGGTTTGTGGGGAAAACAGAATTATTCAAATTGTGTCTGCCCTTTGCTGGAATTAAGGAGCTGAATGCTATTTTTGAAGTAGGGAAAGCTTGATGACACAGGTTAATCAACTGTGTCCATTGTTGAACTGTGACCTGTCCTGACGGGCAGTCATTTATGCCAACATGAACGATTAGGGCTTTGACTTTGTGATTAGCTGATTGACGGATAAGCCAATGCTCTAAGTCATGGGTTGAAATTCCTGACACACAGATTTTAGACATATTATAAGAGCGTAACGCTAGTCTCTTGGGGTCCAGGTACTGCAAGACAGAGTCACCAATTAAGAGCGCAGACACTTGATCATTCACAGATATAGAACTTAAGATATCATGGGGAGAGAGTTTGAGTCTTGTTTTATCGGATTGAGAGTTTACATTATCTGCTTTAGCTTTCTGCTGATGTTGAGAATACATGTCACTGGATGCATTTTCACATAAATCACTACTAGACAAAGGAGCAAAAACATTACTGACAGGAATGGAATAGTCAATCGTAAGATGAGCAGACGAGGAAGCGTCATCACAAACGCCAGGTTTGGCAGGAAGGGCTGCTGGATCAGAGAGTGAGGCACTGGGTGTGTTTTAATTCAGTGGGCATAGTGCCTTCATTAGCAGGATCTGTGAGCGTGGGGGACTTGACAGGATGTGAGGAAGGCTTCCCACTCTCCACACAGCTGTTGTCACTGCCATGAACAGTTGATTGCTGAGCTGGCCGTGGGTTAGCAGGTTTGGCGAGAAGGCATTCCGCATTATTCAGGCTGTCAGTCGGAGAAGTCGGCTGAGAAACTGACAGATGAACAGGTTTAGCTGTGTCGTCTTCACTCCCTGAGACCGCTTCTTTGAGGCTGAACTGCGTGCTGGTGTCAACTGTTGACTTCGTGGATTTTACTTGTTTAAGTTCTGAACGAAGGTTGCCAAGTTGGGATTTAAGCCATTTGTTTTCTTTCGTTAAAACATTAACGGAGTCCTTCAACTGGAAAATTGTGATTTCTAACTCACTGATTCTTGAGTTGAAGGAATCCCTGTCAGATTTAATATGGGATTTTAGTTCTTTTTTTGTCGCCGTTTTTGCATCCTCAATCAATGAGAAAAACATATTTTTCATGTCTTGCTGGGAAGCATCTAGATCATCCACTTCTTCTTTCAGCTGGTGAAATTCTTGTCTATACAAGTGGACTGAGGAACGCGAAACTTTGTTTTGGTTTTGTCTGAGACAAAGAGTCCGTCTGCGAAGTCTTTTACTTCTGGGTCCTAGAGGTGTTGCCTTGAATGTCTTTGACTTTGTCTCGGTGGAAGATAGTAGCGCTGATGCGGAGGGGGTAGGTGTGTGCAGCACAACTTGCTGAGGGGTGCACTGACCGGGACTCATCAGGTGAAGGTCACTGACAGACACCGGTGGTGACGTTTCCTGTTATGTGTGTGTGTGTGTGTGTGTGTGTGTGTGTGTGTGTGTGTGTGTGTGTGTGTGTGGTGTGTATGTGTGTGTGTGTGTTTGTGTGTGTGTGTGTGTGCCAAGGGGGGTGGGGGACGGGGGCTTTTTTTGAATGTTTAGATCGCAAACAAAATCTCCAAACATACACAACTAAGTGCTATTACTTCTGCCATCTCCTGCAATCGTCTTCGGCTTTGACCATTTATTTTTCGGAAAATATCAAAGTTTTCGTTTGGTCCACTTTCTATATTTCTTTCTTTCCTTTTGTCTTTTGCTGTGATGTTATATGTCCATTCACAGCTCTGTTAGTTTACACACAGCCAACTTACACACTGCCGATCTCCATTTCCACACACACACATACACAAAGCAGACATTAAGGCTGATCCATTGTACAGTTCCAAGCGACTTATACAAATTCAGGGGATCTAAGGTCATTCATGAAAGGAAACCTTGCACTACAATGGAATTAGTTAGAATGAGTTAAAAAAAAAAGGTGCTTGGATGGCGAAAATAATGCCATCCTTGCTCTGATGTCCTTACTTTTCACGGCGTGGGCAATTGTAAGCCTACGCCATGAAAAGTAAGGACATCAGAGAGATCGTCGGCTTCCTTATCTTTCTGTCTCCCAACTCGCATACAATCATCAAATCCCCCTCCTTTCTCCTCCACCCCCCTGCCTCCGCTTTGCCGATCTCAGAGCCCTGACGCCCTTAGGAAATGACAAAAAAACATGGGAGCTTTCGATAACACTTGTGCATCACTGCATAAATACGTGGTGGTGTGATTTCGATCAATCAGATATGCATTGAACAATAGTGCTATGTCCTGTCAAAACAGTGCCTACGCCCCCAAACTTGGGAGTATTAGGGTCATTGCCTTACGCTGAGTTTTGAACATGCATTTATGACTTTTGTTGTGTCGTTTGAAGTGTGCTGATGAATGTCGCTTGATGATAACTAGATATATTCCTCTAGGGATGTAAAAGAGCATGGAAAGTTTGTGTAACTGTTTCTTCGTACTTTTTCATTTCAGATCTTCTGCATAGCTGTTGTTGTTGTTATTGGCTTGTTGGTATGCCTGTTTGGTTGGTTGGTTGGTTGGCTGGTTGTTATTGCACGTTGTTGTTGTTGTTGTTTTTGGTCTTTGTTTCTCCTCTTTTAGTGACGGAACGTAACCCCCCACCCACCCACCCACACCCACACAGAGATAGGCAGACAGACAAACATTAAAGAAATTAATATGGCAATTAAAGAACAGCGAGACCAAGAATAAGAACAACACGCAACAGAAACATACATCTTTCAAATGAAAGCAGCCAAGCCACCTTTTAAAAAGGCGAGGTAAGAAATGAGAAAACCAACACAAAGTAGAAAAAGGCAGACAAAAAAGAAGATGAAAGTTGGAAAGAAAGAGAACGTTTAATCCACACACAAAAAAGACAGGGGCGAGGGAAAGGAAAGGGAGTGGCGGGGGGGGGGGGGGGGAGGGGGGGTAGGGAGGAGGAGAGTACAAGAACAAAAGAGGGAAGAGTTAAGAAACGGTTCATTTGAGACATTCACGGAAGATGAATCTGATAGATGGAGATGTATCTGTTCTGGAAAATCCTCGAAAAAAAAAATCTATTAAGAACTAAACAAAGAAAGAAAAGAAGAGAGCAAATAGGTAATCCTCTCCCTCTCTCTCTCTCTCTCTCTCTCTCTCTCTCTCTCTCTTTGTTTTTTTAGGGGAGGGGGGGGGGACAGAGTCAATGAAGAGAGGCATGTGATGTATCTTAAGAAAAGAGGAAACAAAGCGCTCAGTAACCTGTACGTAATTTAAAGATAAAAAAAAAAAACAGTAAAAAGGAAGCATGCAAGAAAGAGAGAAGAAACAGACGGGAAAGAAATAGAAAAGGGG
Source organism: Conus canariensis (assembly GCA_033310375.1). NCBI lineage: Eukaryota > Metazoa > Mollusca > Gastropoda > Neogastropoda > Conidae > Conus > Conus canariensis. The sequence goes on along the minus strand of CM065716.1, from coordinate 59,554,192 downwards.
GAATAACTTTTTGAAAAAGCTCACAAAACAAAAATGATTGATACGTTATTGATGTTTCCAATAAATATTGTTTCCAAGCTTAAAATATAGTCGTGGATTTTGTCAGCTTGTTTGTGTGGCTGTTTGTTGTGCTTGTTTCTGTTTTTTTTTTTTTTTTTTTTTCCTTTTTTTTTACTTTCATTTTGAAGTTTTGAGCTTCTTTGTTTCACGATTCGCAGATGCAGATTTGTACTGCATGGTTCATGCGAAAAAGAATAAACCAACCAGAAAATGCCTAAAATGGAAAAAAAAAGTTCACATGCACACTTTTTCCAATCAGTTCATTCTTGTCTTGGTCTCGCGAAGGGCGACAGAGGAAAGCGATAAGAGTGGGTGTGCGTGCGTACATATGCGCACGGAATTGTTCCACTTAAAGTCGGATTAGACAGAAATACACAGGTCTGGAGCCTGAAAACTGGCTCACTGATAATACGAGTGCACGCAACCATGACCCCTCATGATTTTCTTTCACAAAAGCTGAGAAAGAGGACCCATTACTTAACAAGAAGTAAAAACCACCTTTTCAAGCCCAAGTCATCGAGTTTATAACACACAATGCAGGTCCTGTCGGGACAAAAAAAGCGTATCAAATCAGAAAGAATATGTAGAAAACTGAATTTTGAGGTTCAAATTGAAAACAGAGTTAATTCCTTGAATCTAAACCTAAAACTTGCTCCAGTCGGAACAACGTCTTCATGGAGTCCTCGGTGAAATGCTCCTGTTTAATGTCGTATACATCCCAGCGGTCAATAGGTATGGACACTTTCATTCTTTTGAACTCATCATATCCCACACACCGGGGAGCCTCCGAATTCTCCAAAAGGTTAGACCGCGTAAGGAAACTCTAACCAGTGTGTGCCACCCCCCCCCCCCCCCCTCTCTCTCTCTCTCCCCCTTGACACGGATGGAAGGAACTATTCTGTCAGGACTGATTTTTGGAATGAAGGTTTTACTGTCACTTTGTGTGCTCAATTCTCTACACCGGAAGTCTTCAGTCCTCTCGCCAGAAGTCTTTCTAACAGTCTAACTCACCAAGTAATTAGATCAGACCCTAAAGGAGGAAAAAAAAAACCCACATCGACCACCAAATAATTTTCTCATTAGTCGCAAACAGTGGAAAAAGTTACTGACCAGTCAAATCATCCATTAGGAGTCTAAACGGCCTATAAATGATTAAAATGAAAACCGATCATGAAAATCATCACAAAGTCAAACCAGCCTCTTGTAACTGGGGGCTAACATTGACCGACCAAATTACCAATCACGGTTCAAATCAGTTTTTCAAAGACTTAGAAATATACATCGACCGACAAAATCACAAGTCCAAAGCTCAAACCAGCTACCAGGATTAAAAAAAAAACAACAACCCTAGAAACACACACACACACACACACACACACACACACACACACACACACACACACACACACACACACACACACGCACGCACGCACGCACGCACGCACGCACGCACAGAGAGAGAGAGAGAGAGAGAGAGAGAGAGAGAGAGAGAGAGAGAGATCAAGTAACTATACAAACCAGCTTGTTAAAGACTGGAATTCACGTTCACTAACTAAATTACCCATCACATACCGAACAAACAGCCCAGAAACAACAACAACAACAACAACAACAACAATAACAACAACAACACACACACACACACACGCACACACACACACACACACACACACACACACACACACACACACACACACACACACAAGAAAGACCACCCTATATTACCAGTTAGTCAAATCATAGTTATATCAAACCGGTCTCTCAAAGACTGACACACAGTACTGACCAACCAAATCACCACAAAGCCAAATCACCCTCTCATAGAACGAAATGAATACCGACTAGCCGAATCACCAGAAAGCCAAATCAGCATTTCAAGGACCGAACAAAGGCACTGACCGACCAATTCACCACAAAATCCAAAGCCTTTTCTTGTCTTTTATATGACGTTTTGAATTGATATCTAATTTATAAACACAGGCACCACAAGAAAAAAAAAGGAAGAAAGAGAGAAAGAAAGAAAAAAAAAGAAAAAGGAAGGAAGAAAGAAAGAAAGAATCAGCAAATAAAATACAAGTTACAACCTATTGTATGCTTCTCTGAAGAGTAGGTCAATAAGCAAAAGGAAAGGGTTAAAAACGAAACGCGCACAGCTGTCTTGGTAAGACATTATCCCAAACAACGGCTCTTTTGTTTGTACAGGTGAAGATGCTGTCTCTTCCTCCTCCTCCTCCTCCTCCTCCTCCTCCTCCTCCTCCTCCTCCTCCTCCTTTTCTTCTCACACCCCAAAAGAGATAAGTCGATGAAATATCTCGCCAAGTAGCCGATCGAGTCTTTCAAGAGAGAGAGAGAGAGAGAGAGAGAGAGAGAGAGAGAGAGAGAGAGAGAAAGAGACAGAGAGACAGAGAGGGAGAGAGAGAGAGAGAGAGAGAGAGGAGAGAGAGAGAGAGAGAGAGAGAGAGAGAAGAGACAGAGAGACAGAGAGGGAGAGAGAGAGAGAGAGAGAGAGAGAGAGAGAGAGAGAGAGAGAGAGATGACAACAACGAGACAGATATCGAGTGAGACAGACAGAAACAAACCCAGACATCAAGACCAAGAAATGGGACACCAACAAACAAGAATGCAGCACTTGTCAGCGACTCGGAAGCGCCGGACACCCGGGGAGAGAGAAGACAAAGGAGCTCGCTGACATTCTATTAATCCAGGGAAGCCCTCACAGGCGGGCATTACTAACTTACTGGCTTTCTCCTCCTCTCTGCCGGACACTTGCTATAAGTCTCCCCCACCTACTGATCCTATTTTCGGAAACGAAAAAAAAAAAAAAAAAAAAAAAAAAGAAGAAGAAGAAGAGAAAAGTATAGACTTGTGATGTTGTATCAAACCAAAACAAAACTCCAACAGATCAAGTTCATCATCTTCATTCTCATACATCATCACTAAACAGGGAAAAAAATAGAATTATGCGACCTTTTATGCCCCGCTCTCATGGCGACCTCATCTTAAAGTTTCAAAATGGAGTGACGGAGGGCGGAAAATGAAGCAAAATTTAGAAAGGGGGAGGGGGGAGGGGGGGGGGGTATTTCCTCTTCACGTCGATGCCTGTGGTAATTTTGTGTCAAGGTCATTGGTACCGGCTACTTCGTTTCGGGGAAAACGTGGGACGGGTGGGGGTATGTCTAGGCGCATGTGGTGGCATCCTCCGAACAGGGATGCTCACATCCGCTGGCTCCGAGTCTAGGCAATTACTGACATCATGTATGGGGCTCAGAAGATGATGTCCTGCTCACACTGGATCAGAACAGGCATCACCGAACACCGTTGAAATGACTCGGCAGTAGTGCAACGTCTCCTCTGCCGGGGTGCTTCACAATGCCCGTGACATCCACTGCTCCCAGGGGCTTGCCGGGGCTGGGGCAATGACACAACGATCTGGGTATGGTTGGTTGCGGATGGATCAGAACGAGGGGAGTGGGGTTAGTACCTCCTCAGGGGCGCGGAAGGTCAGACGCACGGACATTGAAAAAAATATAGCAGTCGATAAGAAGAGGGTGGGAAAGGTAGAGCAAGAAAGGGTGAAGGGTGTGGGAGGGGGCTGGAGAGAGGATGGATGTGTAGGGCTGGGGTTCGGAAAAGTTGGGAGTGGGGGAGAACGAAACATGACAAAAACCACTATGAGACTAAGAAGAATTCTAGCCCGCATGTAAGTCAGTTGATATATTATCAACCTATGTCTTATAAAAAAAAAATGGTCCCCGCCTTATTTCAAAAATGATGAATCCATCGGTGCTCAACAATCATGACTGCAAATCCCAAACGGACTATGAACATGGACCAAATGGAATATCCATGTGTCTGTGGAAAGCGTTTCGCTACCACCCGTGGCATGAAGATCCACAGAACAAAGATGGGATGTGTGAAGACTCATCTGAATGAGCAGCAGTGCACTGCATCAGCAGATAAGACGTCGGAAGACCAAGGCCAGGATTTAAACCACAGTGCCAAGGACATCCACGCTGTTGGTTCGGATGAAGAATTTGCACAGGCCCTCGATGCCAGGCGCCTGAAACTCAACCTGCCACGAGCAAACGAAACTGAAGATTGGGAGAAACTGGATGCAAAAATCGTCCAAAGACTCGATGCACTGATAGGGAAAAGCACCCTGGAACACAAACTAGCCACATATGGGGACATTGTGTATGCCACATGTAGAGACGCCTATGGAGCAAAACTACCCAAAGAGAAAACACCTCCAAAGAAATCCAGACGCCAAGAAAAGATGGACAAGATCAGGGTCCAAAAGAAAAACCTCAAGATGCAAATGAAGACCGCATTGCCAGCTGAAAAACAAGGTTTGGAAAAACTGTGGAAAGACCTGAAAGAAAAACACAGCGCCCTCAGCAAAGCGGAATCTGCGAGGAAGAGGAAGAGCAAAAAGAAGAAGACACAAGAGCGCTTCTTCAGAGACCCCTTCCAGTTTGCCAGAACACTGTTTGAGCAGCCAAAATCTGGGACCCTAAGTGTGGACAAAGGAGTTCTTGAGCAGCATCTGAGGAAAACATACTCTGACCCACAGAGCAAAGCACCACTCGACATTCAAGATCTGGTGTGGCCAACCAACCCTGAGGAACAGTTCAATGGCAAGCCTCCAACGTTGGCGGAAATCAAGAAGGTGGTCGACAAAGCCAGAGCCAAATCATCACCAGGGCCAAACGGAATACCTTACCAGCTTTACAAGAAATGTCCCAAGGTGCTGGAGTGGCTCCACAGGCTGCTGCGATCGGCTTGGAGAAACCAGAAGATCAGCGGCCAGTGGATGACGGCAGATGGTGTGTACATCCCCAAAGAGCAAAACTCAAGTGACATCAGCCAGTTCAGGCCAATATCACTACTGAACGTCGAAGGGAAAATCTTCTTCTCTGTCATGGCAGCAAGGCTGACCAAGTACCTGATGGAAAACAAGTACTTGGATGTGTCAGTCCAGAAAGGTTGCATCCCAGGCGTGGCTGGCTGTGTAGAACACGTCACAATGATCTGGGACGCAATCCAAAAAGCAAAAACAGAAAAGAGAGACCTGGACGTAGTGTGGCTTGATCTGGCAAACGCATATGGATCTGTGCCCCATGAGATGATACAGTTGGCTCTTGAGATGTACCATGTGCCAAAGAACATCCGCGACATGCTCAAGAAGTACTTCAATGGCTTCTCAATGCGGTTCTCTACCAAGGAGTACACAACAGACTGGATCAACTTGGAAGTGGGTATTGCAATGGGCTGTGCAATTTCCCCAATACTGTTCGTGCTGGCAATGGAACTCATCTTGAAAGCAGCAACAAACAACGCGAGACAAACAGACCTTGGCGATGGATACAAGATGCCTCCTCTCAAGGCCTTCATGGATGACACTACAGTGATTTCATCCAGAGAAGACGAGACACGTCATGTGCTGGAGAGACTGGACGACATAGCTGCCTCATCCAGAATGAAGTTCAAGCCAAAGAAATCACGGAGTCTCTCACTGAGGAAAGGAAAAGTGGCCGGATCTGTGGTCTTCAGTGTTGCCAACCAGGCCATTCCAACAGTCACAGAAGAACCAGTCAAGAGCCTTGGAAGATGGTATGATGATACGCTGAAAGACACACAAAGAGCAAAAGAAACCAAGCAGATGGCGGAGGAAGGCTTAGAGACCATTGACCAGTGTGGGCTCCCTGGCAAATACAAGGTCTGGTGTTTGCAGTTCATGCTGATACCAAAGCTCCTATGGCCTCTGATGATATACGACATCTGCACCAGCATGGTGGAGGCAATGGAAGCCAAAATCAACAAGTTCACAAGGAAATGGCTTGGTGTCCCACCCTGTCTGACTGACATAGCGCTGTACTGTCGCCAAGCAAAGCTGAAACTACCACTGAAATCCATCCTGGAGGAATACAAAGCAGGGAAGATCAGACTTCAAAGCATGCTGGAGGACTCAGGAGACAAGGTGGTAGAAGCAATCAAGCCCCAGCTGAAGACAGGCAGAAAATGGAAAGTTCAAGAGGCGATGGATTCTGCAAAAGAAAGTCTCAAGATCAGAGAAATAACAGGACACGCACAGACCAACAGACAAGGACTGGGGGTGACCAAAACTGAATGGTGGTCAAAGGCCAAAGGAAAAGCCAAAAGAGACATGATGATTCAGGAGATGAGAAAAGAAGAAGACCAAAAAAGACTCCAAAAAGCAGTCCAGCAGAGCCAGCAAGGGCAATGGACAACGTGGGAGAATGCACTCCAAAGAAGTCTCACTTGGAATGACATTTGGCACATGGCCCCTCTCAGGATCAGCTTCATTCTCAGATCTGCATATGACCTTCTGCCCTCAAATGCAAACCTGGTGAAGTGGGGGAAAACAGACGATCCTGCATGCCCCCTCTGCCATGAAAAACAAACAGTGGAGCATGTCCTAAGCTCATGTAAAGTAGCCCTGGCTCAAGGAAGGTACACATGGAGGCACAACCAAGTGCTCAAAGAGAT
>CM065716.1:59532622-59542622 GCA_033310375.1 Conus canariensis | reverse complement strand
CAAACACATTGTTAAACACGAGTGCAACGATAACTACTGACTTACAAACACAGCAAACACATTCCTAAGATGCTTCTCTCTCTCTTCTCTCTCTCTCTCTCTCTCTCTCTCTCTCTCTCTCTCACATCACACACACACACACACACACACACACACACACACACACACATTCACTCACCAGTGACAAAGTGTTGATAAAGTCGGGCGCAAGTATAAACTTGAGTCCCCACTCGAGTGATTTAGTCGCAGTGTAGACCATAATTATTTCACTGCTTTTATAAGCAGAGTTCTGATTGGTGTTCCTAGTCCGGCGCTCCCGCAAGCTGTTGTTTTTAGCAGTCACCTGACCACCACAACAGAATTCGGCATGGTCAGCATTGAGCCTCCAATCCGTTTCATGTATGTTTCAGACATGTATTCAACACAGCGATTAAGTCTGGCGCATCGCCGTTTGTTTGTTTGTTTATGTTTGTTTTCTTGTTTTTTTGTTTGTTTTAGCTTCCCTTGCGTGAGATGCATTGTGCGCAGGGCCATGTGTGTTCCACCGTGCCACAAAACAAACGTGTGGATGATTGGCGAGCTCGTGCAGCAAACCATTAATCAGCGGTGGAAATGCTCGCAGTAGAATATTTCAAAGAAGTCGACTCAAGTGTCTGCTATTATTTTCCATTTTAATAAGTCGCCTGACACCTGAAACATTCAACCGGTGTTTTGTGCGTCGTGACACGCAAAATGCGCGTCAGCGTGAGCCCAGTCAGTTCTAGAGCCAACAAGTAATTGTAATTTGATGAAGGAATGTATTTATCATTTTTTGTTCTCACTGCTAAAAAACAAGGATACGCAGGTCAACTAATCTTGTTCCTTTTGTTCTTGTTCTTCGTGCACCATTCTGACCAGTCCTTTTTAACCTGAAGATGCACAGCAATTGCTTTCGTCGTTTTTTTTGTTTTCTTTCTTTCTCAAGATGGTCGACAGGTAAACGAACACGACATGGAAGGAAAGAAACGCGACTTAACAGCGAAATGAAACGTACTGACTTGCGTCAATACTTCGTGACATGGCTTCTTTTAGATTGATGCCCGCAAGGATTCGTCCTGGGAGCGATCGTTGCGAGGTCTCAGTCAGCTGCCTTCGAGTGCTGATGATGTGTCATATACTCTGACATGATCTGTAGATTGATACCCGCAGGGATTCGCCTCGGAAGCGATCATTGCAACATCTAAATCAGCTGGCTTCGAGCGCTAATGATATGAGCCAAACTTCTCAAAGACTACCCGATTATGACAACAAATGTTAAATAATGTTCAAGCCCAGGAACTGTGCAAGCTAGGTAATGCTAGCTGTTTTCTTGCTTTCATGCACCGAGTATTCGAGCGTGATATACAGATGCACTGTAATCTTGACATTAGTAGTTTTCGTCCAGAAAATAATCGATAACGACAGTCCAGAACTGTAAATTCAGTAGTTGGTTTTGTTTTGCATTTATTATCCCTTCTACTATGCACATAATTTCTACGTCAAACCAGTTGACGCTGTCCAAAATCATTACCGACCTCTCAGATTGTCCGCGGACCTTCAGGTAAGTCTGGCTGGTGCGCCTCTCCTGCTGATCTCTGCACACAGAATCGTTTGTTGGCGACTATAACCAGCCGACATCCATCACTGAAGATGCCACTTTTTCCAATCACCAGGTAAAGTTCACCTTCTCTGAGGTAATTCTTTAAGCTTCCCACCATTCACTTGCATAAAGCCTCCAGCAACCTGGAGTCAGTAGGCCTTTTTGGTACAGAATGTGCTGCACAGAATGGCAGCAAACGGGCTGATCTCTCCAAAGTTAAATAAGCATTTCTATCAAGTTTTTTTTTTTCCTGTCGAATCTCAACTGTTGCAATTCGCCTCATCATATCGATCAGTCACCGTTGTGAACATGTTTCACAGAACACCAGACAACAAATCATTTGTTCACGAATCTGACTGGTTACTCGGGTCTTGAAAACAATTCTGCTGTTTGTTTCAGTCTGCAGACATCATCGTGCAAATCTACGATCCATTGTTTGGCTTCACTGTTTATTTTTTTTCCCGGCCAAGGAATCTTCAAAACGGCTTTGAAGTTCAGATTTTAACCGAGCAGATGACATTTTCTCAGCAATATTGCATCTCGCGAGATCTCATTCTGTTGCCAAGGATGCATAATTCAAGCTGTGCTTTCGGATTGCTCAAGACATGCATTTAAATATGCTATCTTTGAGCAATGAAAGACCGTCATTTTGAGCTGAATCATAAAGGCAGTTGCCAGGCATTTGAAGGACAGTGTCCTTTCATGGATGAGGGGATTGCATCAGGTTTATTTTCTTTCTTTCTTTTTCTAATGGGAACGCTGAACTCACTGCCAGTTCTGTTGCACCGTTTTATGTCGCAACAGCCCAACGCGACAAAGTGCGAGAGTTTCTCTCACATTCTATCGTAAACTCAAATGCAATTTTACGAACAAGTCTGTGGCAAATCGCAGTAAAATACCCGACTTTCACACAACATATAGAAACGTTTATTTTAAAGCTGAATCGTGAAAAGCGGCGCACAATTTCACAGAGAGAGAGAGAGAGAGAGGGAAGGGGTGGGAAAGGCAGAGAGGAAGTGACGTAATTTAAACAGATCTATGTTTGCCGTGCCAGTATAACATGCCAAATTCACTTTTCGCAGGAAGCACTGCCGCTCACTCACCATTGAACAGGATTTCTCTCCGATGTGTTTTCTTTCTGTCAAGGAACAAAGTGATTTTCATTTTTTTAAAAAGCACCTAATATTCTTTGCAAACGCCGAATAAACACATAATTAACAGATTAGTTGTTTAAACATATCCGACCCTGATATTTGCGAGGAAGAAGCTATCGTCCAAAGAAAGGTAGCTGATAGGGTTTTGATCAGGCGATGGTCGGGAACCTGCAAGGGAGGTAATCTATGTTAGAACTCGCATTCAGTGGGAATGACCCCGCCGTTCTGATGGGACAGACCTGGCTGGTGGGCACTCCCAAAGCAATTTAGCCCTATCGATCAGCTTAACGGTTCAATCAGAGGGTTATGGGTGCGAAACGGTACGCTTGTCAAGCAAACAATCGGTATCCCGAACGTTATCCTGGCGTGCGTTTCAAATCAGCTATTTGACTGTCTCCATCTGTCTCCATTAACCATCATCTGAGAAAAGGCCAGTCTATTTGCAATGGAAAGGCGGACATTATCTTGCCCTGGCTGTTTACCGGGACAGGTCTGTTAGGGCCGCCTACTAAAAACCCTATTCGATTAACTTCCCTTTGGTGTGCTTGCTGTTACACTGGCTGAAGAAGATGGGGGCATAGATATCATTTAAATGTGTTTGTGTTTGCCTGTCGGTTCCAGATCAAAAGAGGTTCGCCAGTCTCGATTAAGCTCAGTGTTATTTTGTGTTTGTAAACCTCTTCGGTGGCTGCTTCTCTGTACACGTGTCTGTTGATGATTACTCGAGCGAGCTTGAGACCTTTTCCCGCTCATGTTTATCGATGTGCCTTTTGTTTTAGTGCACGGTAGCTTAAGGCTGCTGTCAGCATCGCTAGCTTGCCTCTGGAGTTGTGTGCCTTTGTTCGATCAGAAAACGTTGTACATGTTCGTCACTTATAATTTGAACTTGAAAATGGAAACCATAACTGGACGTTAAAAATAAAAGAGGAAGAATCCTCAGGAAGTGTTATACTAGGGGGAAAAAATGGCAGTTTTTAAAACACTCGGTTAAGAAGCTGAAATATACAATGTTACTAAAAACGGGGCGAAATACAACTTACCAGCAAACAAAGCGCAAATTAACACTTACGTAATGCATAACACGAAGCAACCAAGTGATCTTTTAACAGATACATTTTATCAGACGTCACAAAATTTAGTACCACATAAATGCGCTAACAATATTCCCCAGATTGGTATATGAAACAGATAGGAAATAGAAGATCGTGCTGCTTGGTTTCACAGGTCACATGCAAAGGTTGTTACACAGCAGCTTCCATACTTTCCTTTAATGAATTAATGCATTCATTTTTCACGGACTACAAACAGTATGGCAACGCCCAGCTGCTTGTTTTTTTTGCTTTGTTTTTTTTCTTTTTGTTTGTACTATTACCAATTTGTTGTTTTGTGTTTGTGCTTTGTGGTTCCATGTTGTTGGTTTTCTTTTTTTTGTTGTTGTTGTTTTTTCTAGCTTATAAGTGTCTGTAATTAGATAGAGAAAAACATATGGTATTTATTGAAAAACTGATATCATTATCATTTTAGCAGAAGGAGGACGAGTAGTAGTAGTAGTAGTAGTAGTAGCAGCAGCAGTAGTAGTAGTAGTGGTGGTGGTGGTAGTAGTAGTAATTAGTCGTGGTAAGAGTTAGCAGTAGTAGTAGTAGTAGTAGTAGCATGATGATGATGATGACGATGATGCTGTCGTTGTTGTCTTATTACGTTATGCATACGTTTTGTATTCCCTATTTGTTAGTTGTACTTCAGTTTGAAATTGAAATACGAATTTAAAACACTCTCCAGATAGCTGACAGTAGCAGATGCAAACCGAACTCTGAGACGAACGAGCAAATATTGATTTTTTCTTTGGTCATAGCTGACAGAAGCAGAGGCAGACCGAACTTTGAGAGCAACGAGCAACGAGTGATTTGTGAAAGGTGAACAGTTCTTGTTCCTGGTCACCATTGCTCTAGCGAACTAGGTGAGCCACGTCTAACGACGATCTCGGACATTTGTTACATTTTATGAGAGAAGTCGCAGAATGCAAGTTTTGAATGGGTATGTTGACTGACTGACTCTCTCTCTCTCTCCTCTCTCTCTCTCTCTCTCTCTCTCTTCTCTCTCTCTGTAGTAGTAGTAGTAGTAGTAGTAGTTAGTAGTAGTAGTAGTTTGTTGTTGTTGTTGTTGTTGTAGTTGTAGTAGTAGTAGTACTTCAGTTTTACGTCTGTTCACATCTGTGATATTAGATAAAGCGCGCGCGCGCGCGCGCGCGCGAGAGAGAGAGAGAGGAGAGGAGAGAGAGAGAGAGAGAGAGAGATGTGCATAAATGTCTGTGACTATGTAAGTGTATGCATAATGTGGTTATCTAAGTGCATATAAATGTCCCTCTAAACATCCCTACAACATACCTGCATGTAATCTTAAAGTAAATGTTTAACTGGACTACAAATTAAAGAAAAAACAACACTGAGGCAAACTTTAAACCTCAAAATACATCACACAAAGACATGCCTGATAATGATGGTAAATGTGTTTGAAGAGGTAAGCAGTCAAACTGCAGATGTGTGTGTGTGTGTGTGTGTGTGTGTGTGTGTGTGTGTGCGCGCGCGCGTATGTGTGTGTGTATGTGTGTGCGCGCGCGCGCCCGCGCGCGTTCCAGCATGCGTATGTGCTTGCACGCGTGCGCGCGTGCTCGTGTGTGTGTGGTGTGTGTGTGTGTGTGTGTGTGTGTGTGTGTGTGTGTGTGTGTGTGTTGTGTCTGTGTCTGTGTCTGTGTGCGTATGTGTATGTGTGTGCGTGTTTTCTGGACCACTTGAGTGATCTGCCCCTAATAATCTTCTCTCTTTAGCTCCTCTTTAACTCCACGAATCATCATTGGGGCTTCGCATTGAAGAAGTATCAACAAGGTTCCTCAACTCTGTCGGCTGTTTGTCGAAACCTGGGTCTCTGCAAACGGTTTCCCTTTCCTTGACAGGGAACCACCTCCTACTATTAGAACAGTGTTTTTGTTTTTACATATGCTATGGACCTGAAGACCTGGTAAAAAGGAAATGCAGTTACCAATAAAATAGTCTAAGAACCGAACTTGTTCTTTACTACATCCTTTCTCCCTGGAGAGAGAGAGAGAGAGAGAGAGAGAGAGAGAGAGAGAGAGAGAGAGAGAGAGAGAGAGAGAGAGAGATAGCAAAGAAAAAATTATATTGTTATTTTGTCTCAAAAATGGGCAGACGATATTAAAATCGAAAGCGAATTTGTTGTCCTTTCTAGAAACCTTTCACATTAGACCTTAGGAATCAGAAAGGTATGCACAGCTGCGACTAGACAGTACTGTAAGTATTAGAAATAATTATGAGCAGAAACTGTATGAATTTCTGAAAGCAACTAACAGTTGGCTTCTCCAGAAACTAGAAACACTTTGGCAGAATTATATTTGCATGTAGTGAATCTGAGTGTTAGGTATGGAATTTTGTGGATACATGCGCAAATTCCAAAATAAAAGGAAGGGGGTGGGTGAGTTGGGGGAGGTGCTACTATGTCTGTATGTAGACGATAAAAGAACTACCTGGAAATTTTCATCTTGAGAATTAAATCATCCGGTTGAACCGAGTCGGAGCCATACACTGCACGCGCGCGCACGTCCGTATGCGCATAATCACTTCACACACACCGCGCGCACACATTTGCACTAAAACGAGTACGCATACGCCTGGTCGAGACATTCCTACGAATAGAAGAATAAAGACAAGCCAGAATACAAACACACATAACAAAGAGCAAATAAACACTGATTGAATACACAGCACAAAACAAGTGAATTTTTTGACAGATCTGTCTTCCTCAGACGTCAGAAACAATGGAAATAATTTTTTTTAATGCACGAAACAATACTCCGCAGTTAGCGCTCTGTAGGAGATTGGCGATTATAACGAGAGAGAGAGAGAGAGAGAGAGAGAGAGAGAGAGAGAGAGAGAGAGAGAGAGAGAGAGAGGGGGGAGACAAAGAGAGAGAGAGAGAGAGAGAGAGAGAGAGAGAGAGAGAGAGAGAGAACAAGAACAAGAACAAGAACAACAATTTTATTCTCTAGGCCACTAGCCCATAGAAATAGGGTCAAAATATACAGAATGTTATGTACGTGGAATAAAGCAATTGTTACAATAAATAATAATATCTGAAAATTACAACATAATGGACTTAAATCTTTCATCAATTTCTCGTTCAACTGGTTACAATATTCCTTTGACGGAGAGCATGAAAAATATACATGGCATGTTTTCGTATCGCATCTACTGACCCCTTGTGAAGTGTATCGGTATACGGTTGTTTAATACCGTTCAGATATCTGTTTCTTATTGCATCATATCTAGGACAGTAATGTACAAAATGATTTTCATCTTCAATTACTTTACATGTTGAACAAGCAAAGTTTAGGTTTTCACTAAATATTCTCCTAAATGAAGAACCATTTATTGGTAGTACCCCTAGTCTTAATTTCACAAGTCCGTCACGGAAGCATCTGATATCTAAAAATTGGAAATAAGGTTCGCTTTCTAGGGTTGTTTTAAAAAGCCGATAATTTCTGTATATATCTTTATTCATAATAGATTCCTCCCATTCTTGTAAATAATTATCTTTCAGTCTTTGTTTGAATAAAGAGAGAAAAGCCTTTTCACATCCTACACCTTGATTTATCCATGCATGCCCAAACCCCATTCTGAACATAATGTTTCTGATCTGACTTGCCCAACAAACTTTGCCCCTTTCATCTAATTTCCAAAGCATTGCATATGCCATCCTTGGGATTCTAGTCGTGTCCATCTTTAGAATTCTAAGCCAATATTTAATACATCTAAAATAACTATTCACATATAATGGGTGCCTTCCTGTTTCCCCAAGAACAAACTTATTTGGTACTTTTAATGGGACTCGTAAAAATCGTTTACATGCATAACTGTGAACCTTTTCAATGTTGTCTAATCTATTCATACCCCACATTTCAGCTGCATACAGTAATATAGGTTGTACTTGAGTGTCAAATGTTTTGAAAAAACAAGATTTTGAAATATCATGCAATCTGCCAATATGTTTCACACATTCAATGCAAGCTCTTCTGCCCTTCACCGCCAGAGCATCAACACACTTTGGTATGCTCATTTTGGTTGTAAACACAAAACCAAGATAGTTATATTCATGTACTACTTCTAAAGAATCTCCATTTATATTCCATTTGTCGTTTTTGCCTAGAAACCCTCCTTTCCGAAATACCATAACATTTGTTTTGTCTTTGTTAATATTCAGAAATAGCTTTTTGCAAGATTCGTTCAGTACATCAATTTGATTCTGTAGACCTTTAGCGGTGTCGGACAGCAGGACTATATCATCAGCAAACAAAAGTATACATAGCTCAACATAACCTGGTAACAACTGGATGCCATGTCTTCCATTTTCTTCCACTGCCATAGCAATTTCATTTATAAAAATCGAAAAAAGTTCTGGGCTCAGGATGCAGCCTTGTCTCACCCCAACAGGACAATCGAAAAAAATCAGTTACACGATCCTCTATTCTGACGCATGAAAGAGCTGATTTATAAATAGCCCTTATTGCCTTAATAAATTTACCATGAATTCCAGTTTTTATCAGAATCTCAAATAATGATCCATGTTGAACTGAATCAAACACTTTTCTCAGGTCCACAAAACATGCAAAAAGCTTTCCTCCTTTCTTTGAAAAAAACATTTCTGAATGATTGCATTCAAGGTAAAAATGTGGTCAAATGTAGAATACCCCTTTCTGAAACCTGCTTGGGACTCTGTTAGCTTCTTATTTGTTTCAATAAAGTTCACTAATCTCTTGTTGAGAATATTAGTATAGCATTTACTCATTAAACTCAGTAATGATACACCTCTGTAATTATCTGTCACAGTTTTATCACCTTTCTTAAAAATTGGTACTATAATGGATTTTGTCCATTCCTCAGGATACTGACCTTTCTCGAAAAGATTATTAAATAATTTTGTCATGAATTTGACTGATTGCTCACTACATAGTTTTAGCATTTCTGGAGTAATTCCATCAATACCGCATGCTTTTCCATTTTTCAGTTTATGAACTGCCTCATAAACTTCTCTTTCATAAATAGGAGAGTTTAAATCACTGCATTCTGATTCATAACTTTCAAAGCTAAAATCAAATGTTTTTATTTCTGGAACATTGAACAGGCTTTTAAAGTAGTGAAGCCATTGCTGGTCAGAAATTTCAGGACAAATGCGAGCCCTTTTCTTACCAGACATGAATTTAACTTCTTTCCAAAATGATTTACTGTCTTTACCAAAACTTGCAATTTTTCTAGCTTTTTCACGTTTAAAGCTGCTCTTTTTTCTTTTTATCATTGTTTTGTACTCCTTCCTATCCTGAACAAATTGCCTCCTTTCCTCTGCATGTTGTGTATTTGACACAGTATATGTTACTTGCCTTGCTTTGTTTGATTTCCTCAGTACCATCAACGAATTCCTTGCTTTTATCTTAAACTGTCTACATTCAGCATCAAACCACTGTGGAGGTTTAATCTCTTTATCAATACAGACACATTTTTTCATGCAGTTACTACTTAGCACCAAAGTTCTAGAAAACAAGGTTACAGCTTGATTTGCATCATTATCAATATGTGCTAGAGCTTGTAAGTACATATCTTGCATTTCCTTTGTATGACATTTTCAATGAACTGTTGCTCTAATGACTTATCCCAACATTGCTTTTCCATCCACTTTTTTGCTTTCTTACCTTGGCTGTTCATGTTTGCCTGAGAATTCAGGGTGGTTAACAGTTTGATACAAACAGGTAAATGTGATGAATCAATGGAGGACAGAATATTTAAAGAACTAATATAATTCTGTAAACATAAAACACTAGAAGTTATAAAGTAATCAATTGTGCTCCCCCCATTGCTCGATACAAAAGTGAGTGATTCATCAAAATCATAATTACTTAGACCATTGAGAATGATACATTCAAATGCACGAAACAATACTCCGCAGTTAGCTCTCTGTAGGAGATTGGCGATTATAACGAGAGAGAGAGAGAGAGAGAGAGAGAGAGAGAGAGAGAGAGAGAGAGAGAGAGAGAGAAAGAGAGAGAGAGAGAGAGAGAGAGAGAGAGAGGGAGAGAGGAAGAGGGAGAAAGAGAGACAGAGATAAACAGAGAGAGAGAGAGAGACAGACACACACACACACACACACACACACACACACACACACA
>CM065716.1:59525122-59527622 GCA_033310375.1 Conus canariensis | reverse complement strand
TCCCCTCTCTCTCTGTGTCTTACATGTTACCCATACCATTACGTCTAGCTTCTAAAGGTATTTGTCTCTTATGCTCAATGCCCACCTTTTCACGTTTGGATTCGAACATCATCCTCACTCATACTTGTTGCCTACTCTTCCACCTTGCCTTCTAAAACTATACATCTGTCACACCTGTCACCCATCCGTTCACGCTAGGCTCCTAACACCATCCTGCTCTCATGTGTTGTTACCCACGCTATTACATCTGGCTTCCGGCGCAGCATATGTCTCCCATACTTGTCGCACACCCTTTCAAGTTTGGCTTCTAACATCCTTTCTCATCTCGTACCCGTCACCCACCCTTTCACGCCTGGCTTCTATAACCATCCTTCTCTCATACTTATTACCTACCTTTTTACGTCTGGTTTCCGCCTTCATTCTTTTCCTATACTAGTTACCCACCTTTGCGAGTTTTTTTCCACATTAGGCTTCTAACACCTATCCTTCTTCATACCTGTTACCCACCCTTTCACGTCTGGCTTCCAACGTCATCTTTCTCTCAAACTTGTTATCCACCCTATCAAGTCCAGCTTCTAAAGATATCCCTCTCTCAAACTTGGTATCCACCCTATCAAGTCCAGCTTCTAAAGAATCCCTCTCTCATAATTGTTATCCACCCTATCAAGTCCAGCTTCTAAAGATACCCCTCTCTCATAATTGTTATCCACCCTATCAAGTCCAGCTTCTAAAGATACCCCTCTCTCATACTCGTTACCTCTCCTTTTTAGTCTGCCTTCTAACGCCATTCTTCTCTCATAGTTGTTACCCATCCCTGTCAGGTCTAATTCCAAAAGCCATACCTCCGCCATGCTCGTTTCCCACCCTTACACAGCTGGCTTCTACAGCCATCCCTCTCTCACACTTGTTACCCATCCTGTCACGTCTGGCTTAGAAATCCCCCCTCACTCTCTCATATTTGTTACCCATCCTGTCACGTCTGGCTTAGAAATCCCCCCTCACTCTCTCATATTTGTTACCCATCCTGTCACGTCTGGCTTAGAAATCCTCCCTCCCTCTCTCATATTTGTTACCCATCCTATCACGTCTGTCTTAGAAATCCCCCCCCTCCCTCTCTCATATTTGTTACCCATCCTATCACGTCTGGCTTAGAAATCGCACCCCCTCCCTCTCTCACACTTGTTACCCATCCTGTCACGTCTGGCTTAGAAATCCCCCCTCCTCTCTCACACTTGTTACCCATCCTGTCACGTCTGGCTTAGAAATCCCCCCTCTCCCTCTCTCACACGTGTTACCCATCCTGTCACGTCTGGCTTAGAACTCCCCCTCCCTCTCTTACACTTGTTACCCATCCTGTCACGTCTGGCTTAGAAATCCCCCTCTCCCTCTCTCACGCTTGTTACCCATCCTGTCACGTCTGGCTTAGAAATCTCCCTCCCTCTCTCACACTTGTTACCCATCCTGTCACGTCTGGCTTAGAAATCCCCCCTCTCCCTCTCTCACATTTGTTACCCATCCTGTCACGTCTGGCTTAGAAATCCCCCCTCCCTCTCTCGCACTTGTTACCCATCCTGTCACGTCTGGCTTAGAAATCCCCCTCCCTCTCTCACACTTGTTACCCATCCTGTCACGTCTGGCTTAGAAATCCCTCCCTCCCTCTCTCACATTGTTACCCATCCTGTCACGTCTGGATTAGAAATCCCTCCCTCTCTCTCTCACATTTGTTACCCATCCCATAACGTCTGGCTTAGAAATCCCCCCTCCCTCTCTCACATTTGTTACCCATCCCATAACGTCTGGCTTAGAAATCCCCCCTCCCTCTCTCACATTTGTTACCCATCCCATAACGTCTGGCTTAGAAATCCCCCTCCCTCTCTCACATTTGTTACCCATCCCATAACGTCTGGCTTAGAAATCCCCCCTCCCTCTCTCACATTTGTTACCCATCCTGTCACGTCTGGCTTAGAAATCCCCCCTCCCTCTCTCACATTTGTTACCCATCCCATAACGTCTGGCTTAGAAATCCCCCTCCCTCTCTCACATTTGTTACCCATCCTGTCACGTCTGGCTTAGAAATCCCCCCTCCCTCTCTCACATTTGTTACCCATCCTATCACGTCAGGCTTAGAAATCCCTCCCTCCCTCTCTCACACTTGTTACCCATCCCATAACGTCTGGCTTAGAAATCCCCCTCCCTCTCTCATATTTGTCACCCATCCTGTCACGTCTGGCTTAGAAATCCCCCCTCTCCCTCTCTCACACTTATTACCCATCCTGTCATGTCTGGCTTAGAAATCCCTCCCTCCCTCATATTTATCACCCACTTTATAACGCCTGGCTTCGAAGTCCATCTCTTTCTCAAACTTGTGAACCACTTTTTCTCGTGTGGCTTCTCACTTCAACCCTTTCTCATACTTCTTGCTCACCTTTTCACGTTTGGCTTCCGACGCCCACCCCCCCCCCTCTCTCTCTCTCTCTCTCTCTCTCTCTCTCTCTCTCTC
>CM065716.1:59477622-59520122 GCA_033310375.1 Conus canariensis | reverse complement strand
TCCAAACTCCGAAGATCCATAGGCGCTATTCGCGATAGCCCTCTATCCGGACCTGTATGCACGTCGATCCGGATAGAGGGCTATCCGCGAATAGCGCCTATTCGGTGGATAGGCGGCAGATTTTGGTATGCACGTCAGACCGCATAAGCTATCCGACTCGGCTAACGCGGATAAAGTTATCGGTGCCTCGGGGGTCCGATAGCGAGCCTAAACGCGGATAAATATGGCTGCATTGATGTTTTTCCAAGTGAGACACGACGGCAATTGCGAAGAAACCGCATCTTTCGTGACAGAAAGAACCCGTTTGACCTGTACGATGACCTAGAACTGTTCCGAAAGTTCAGGTTTAGGCGGCAACATATTTTGGAGCTGACAAACGAGGTGGAAGGTGAGATACGGTTGGAGAATCGTGGGTTTACCTTGACACCCTTGCAGCAGGTGCTTGTTACACTGCGGTACCTGGCGACTTCAAGCTTTCAAGACGTGTGTGGCGAGTTGGTTGGGGTTGACCAGTCCACGGTGAGCCGGGCGGTGTCTCGTGTGACAAATGCTCTATTCCGTCGCTCGAGGCAATACATCACTTTTCCGGACCAAGCCACAGCAAACCGGACAAAGAGAACCATTTTCCAGAACTATGGTTTTCCCAATGTTGTGGGGTGCATTGACGGGACTCAGGTGCGAATCCAACGACCACAGGACCAAGAGCATGAGTTCGTCAACCTGAAAGGCTACCACTCCATCAATGTACAGGTATGGACCGAATATAAAATATCTTTACCTTATTTGGAAAAACTGTGTTCAACAATAATCACACAAACATATGACTGCTGAAGATAAAGTCAAGATGAGTGTGCGTATGTGTGTGTGTGTGTGTGTGTGTGTGTGTGTGTGTGTGTGTGTGTGTGTGTGTGTTTGTGTGTGTGTGGTGGTGTGGTGTGTGTGTGTGTTGTGTGTGTGTGTGTGTGTGTGTGTGTGTGTGTGTGTGTGTGTGTGTGTGTGTGAATCGCCCCACTTTCCAGCACATTTCCAAGGGCAATTATTATTTGTTGTTTTCAATGATAGTGCACATTTGCGTTCATCCCTCTTCTTATTTAACACAGCCCCTTTCATGGACCGCCATTTGTCTTTCAATTCCTGCACCGTGCGAACGGCCACCCCGCACGCATTCACCTTCTCGGCCATCTTCTTCCATGTTTCCGTCTTCTGAGGGTTGGTAACACTCGGAGTAAAACTGCTGAATAACAGCGCACATTCTACCTGCATCTCTTCCAGTAATACTCGAATTTCATCAGCACTGAAATTTGGCTTCCTAGTGCGCTTTGAATTCTCCATGGCAAGTAACACAAACAATAAAAACTTGGACTGGCGAAAACCGACGAAGCACGTACCAGTGGAAGTTCCACGAGGGAGGGTATGACTAAACCGAAAGCAGTGCCTGCTGCACCCCGGTTTTGCCAAGAATCTATAAATAGAGCGCCGTTTCCTGCCCTGTAAACGCGGAGAGCTATTCAATCGCGAATAGGGCGTCGTGCATACCAAAACCGGAGAGGGGCTATCCGCGTTTAAGCTCCGAATAGCTAACCGCGTTTAAGCCCTAAACGCGAATAAGCTAATCGGGTTTGACGTGCATACCAGTCCAGAGGTATTGGCTGAACTTGAGAATCTAATAGTCTCACAAACAGATTCAAACTGCTATTATTCAAAACAAGACATTTGTGCAATATGCATAATGCAACATTTTTTTCGCTTTACTTGTTAGGTCATTACATACTAAAGTGAAATTGAGTTTAGTAGTAAACAACATACCTAAGTATTTATATGCATTCATAATAGGCGTTTCCGTATTTGTTATATGTCCATCCTTCTATTGCTGCTAAATTACCACCCTTTCTAGAGAGAGAGAGAGAGAGAGAGAGCTAACGGGTCCTGACAGCACTCTCTCCGGGCCACAGTACCCGGAAAGGAACGATCGAAAGAGGGGATTGTGGCGACCAACTTAACAACTCCTCTCCATCGCGGCTGACAAATACTCGCTGTTCCCACGGCACGTCGACAGCTCGATGAAGTAATATCGACGAGCTGCCTAAATTGACTGCTGAAAGCCCCCTCCCCGTGTCCCTCCTCACCCCTTCCCTTTAGATGCCCAACACCACCTCTGCCCCGCTTCACAACCCTCCTCGGAGGTCTACCGATGAACTACTATGCACCAGTCCAGATTTTCTTCCCCGTACAAATAACAGTGTTGGATTGGTTGTCTATGTCTCCAACTTCTGTCTCTACGTGTCTGTGTCTGTTTGTCTGTCTGTAGTTCTCTCATCCACCTAGTTTTCAAACGTCTCTCTCTCTCTCTCTCTCTCTCTCTCTCTCTCTCTCTCTCTCTCTCTCTGTTTGTCTTTCTTTCTGTCTGTCTCTCCCCTGTCCCACCCACCCTCTATCTCTGCACCAGCGAAACCCTGCGCAGACAGTAGGTAGTTTTTGGTGCTGCCGGCGTAACTTTCTGTCTGTAATGTAAAGTGTATGGCTGGTTCATTCATGTATGTAGTCTGTTCGCCTTTATTGATGATTCCAGATGCTAAAGATGTAATAGTCGGTGGGTCAATGAGTTTAATAAAATAACAACAGCCACCACCACCACCACCATCACCAATAACAACAACAACAACAATTCACAAGGGAGAAGATTAAAAAAAAATAATTAACACACACAGAAAAGAGAAGAGGAATAGATCAGATTTGCTGAAAAAAAGTTGAACTCTTGTCACATTTTTTAGAACAGAACGTTTTCCAGATTAATTTTTTTTTCTCTCTCAAAATGGTTTAATATTCAAACAGGCATCATATTTTCAACATTTTCCTCGTGGGAAAAATGCCTTATGTGTGCATAATAATGCAACATTTCATAGAGTAAGAAGTTTAACAAAAAGCCATATCTCCATCATAGTTGCCAAGGTTTTTGTAATGTCATTAGCCGATGACCATTCTGATGTCCCAGGAAAATGAGGAGACAGAAGGGAGAGGAGAGACAGGGTGGATGGATAGGGGGCTGAGGTAATAGAGGGACTGATTAGTAAACAGACGGGGGGTGTTGTGTTGACTCAAACTGATGAATTTCAGAACCATGACCGCTTCGAAAGTAGTAAACAAGATGGGCATGTCAGCCCAGTACATTATTTTCCATCTGGCAGAACTTGCTTTGCCTTCTTAGCAATAAAGCTAAAGTAATCGTGCAGGCGGCCGCACAGTCCCCCCCCCTCTCTCTCTCTCTCTCTCTCTCTCTCTCTCTCCCGCTCTCTCTCTCTCTCTCGCTCGCTCGCTCTCTCACTCTCTCTCACTCTCCCTGTCTTCCCCTCTCTGGAATGGAGGCCATTTAGTCGGCTAGAATCTTAAGGTTTGAGTTAATAGATCGTCTTGCTTTTTTTTGCCCAGGTCTACCATTTTTAGAGCATCCTTGTCTACTTTTTCGTCATCTAAACACAGATGTATTACGCATCTCTAAGTTTATCTCTTTGATTGCTCTTATTCTCCAGGAACAGTAGAGTGAAGAGCAGTTAGGAAATGACCTTTTATAGCTAGCCAGTTAGTTACTGCTACAACACTTACTTAACTGGCCAGATATGGCTGGACAGATTTGTGCATCAAAGAGTTATTATCTGAGTGCATAAATATGTATGATGTTACCTTATGTGTTAATCACTTCTGGTTAATGTTGCTGTTTGTGTTCGATTCCTCTCTCCCTCAGCACCAGCTCTCGACTATCATCAGTCTTTTAATGATTCTCAACTTTTTATTCGTCGCTAGCGTATTGTCTCGCGTGTTTCATTTGCACTAACGCTGTAAAAGTCTAATGTCAATAAAATGTGACAGTATGAGTTTCTCTTTCCTACACTTTATCTGTTCCCTCCTCTTCCTTGCACAAGCGAACGTGCTGGAGTTCGTGGTATTGTTGTGTGTGTGTGTGTGTTGTGTGTGTGTCGTGCGTGCGTGCGTGCGTGTGCGTGTGTGTGTGTGTGGTGTGTATGTGTGGTATGAGCGCACGCGTGCGTGCGTGACGTGTGTGTGTGTGTGTGTGTGTGTGGTTCTGTCTGTATGCATATACATATGTATGCGTGCGTCCGAGCGTGCGCGCGCGCGCGCACGTATGTGCGTATATGCGTGTGTGTGTATATATATATGTGTGTGTGTGTGTGTGTGTGTGTGTGTGTGGCGCGCGCGCGCGCGTCTCTTTGTAATTGTGTGTGTGTGTGTGCGAGCGTGCGCGCGCGTGCTGGGCGAGAAGAATAAGGGTAGGTGAGGATCATGCGCATATACGTATACTTTAGCTTGGAATTTTATAAATACTTCTTGTCCAGGTTCTCAACAACGTCTAGAAATGTTTCGACACACACAAAAATATTGGTATCACAGATGAACAGGACAATCTGCAAAGCGACAAAACAGGTGGGTGTACCGACCAGATATGTGGCGTTTTCGCTCACACGAACACATCCCACTCATCCCCTATCTCTACCCTGTGTTACCAAATCCCCCACCCTCTCGTCATAATTATACTCAGGCACAATTATTTAGAATTCAACGATGTTTTCCGTTAAATTACTTCTAGCTGAATATGTGAACACAAAAAAAAACAGTTGACACTGCATCATCGAAATTATATGGGCACAATTTGGTAGAGATTTCTGGCAATCTCATCCATGTGAGACGAAGAGGCCATTACCGCCCCCTTCCTCCTCCTCACCCTTTACCACTACCATCTCTCTCTCTCCCCTCTCTCTCTCTCTCTCTTTCTCTCTCTTATTGGCAGACGCTTACGTCAGTGAGTCACTAGCACAAACGCATCACCCCTCCACTCCCCTTCTCTCTTCAGATCCACAACACTAAACAGTGGCTTACGTCAGACCTCCCACAGCTCACTCCCGAGGGTCAGCAAGCCATCAGAGAGATCTCCACCATTGCTCTTTGCCCACTTCCCCATTCTGAGTCGGGTATTACCAGCGAACTGGCTTTATGAGTTCTCCCATCGCGCTCACAGCAAACACTGCCATCGCTCAGCTAAGTCCGTCTGTCAACACGCGTTTCTCGATCTTGATACACAGTAACAAGACTGGCGTGAACTCTTGTTCCAGGTCTGTGTGTCAGTCTGGAGCGCAAGCATTCTTGAGTGGAAAGGTCCAGAGAAAATTATATTATGGTATATTAGGGTCATTCTTGAGTATCTCTGATACCCCCACCACTCGCACCCCCAATTAAAGTAATTTAAAGGTAATCAGTACCGGAACGTTTGCCTTTTTCTCGACTAGAAAAGGTGGAGGCAAATTTCATTTTACACACACACACACACACACACACGCGCGCGCGCGCTCGCGCGCGTATATATATATATATAATAAATATATTATATAAAAAGAGAGAGGAGAGAGAGAGAAGAGAGAGAGAGACGGACAGACAGAGACTGATTATATATATATATATATATATATATATATATATATATATATATATATATATAATAATAGTATGATAAGTTGGAACAAATAGTATAGGAAAACGGAGCAGACTAAGAATCCCTCAATCATTAACACATTGAGTTGGCTAAGATCAAAGGTAAGTAAGCTGTGAAAGAATATAGGAGTGAGCAAAAGGCGTAAGAGCATCAACATAAAATCCTTCTCCAGCAGCACATGGACACTGTAATAGCTTGTTTCTAAAACGGAACTGTTTGTGTCACCTGCCCACGAACTTTTCTCCGCTGACTCAGACTCATCGGTGGGACACGGCTGATTGTGTCAGCGGTCCTCCCTTAAAACCAGAAGGAAACATATCCATTACAATTCTACGGTATTCTCACCACCGAGGCCTGAAACACACAATCCAATGGCGATACAAGAAGGTAGCGATGGGGAAGAAAGTACCATGAGCAGAATGCACAGAAAAGAAATGCAGAAAAAACTAAAATCACTATGTAAACATTGGAGAGGGAGGGGGGGGGGGGATGAGGGTTATCTCTGAGCTATGCTTGAGGATCCCTTGAAGAATACAAGGGAGGTCAAAAGTGTCAACAGTCAGAGTGTTCAGCTCGACTGTTTAATGACGTGAGCATTGTCAGTCACGTCACATGCTGACAGCAGCAGCGCACGAGGTTTGGGCGAAAGGGATAGGGGTAGGGAGGATCATGTGCATATAAGTATACTTCAGTTGACAATTTCATAAATATTTCTTCTTCAGGCTGTGAACAACATCTAGAAAAGTTACAACACAAAAAAATAATTGACATCATAGATAAACAGGACAATCTGCAAAAGCGGCAAAACAGGTGGGTGTACTGGCCAGACATATGAGAGAGAGAGAGAGAGAGAGAGAGAGAGAGAGAGAGAGAGAGAGAGAGAGAGAGAGAGAGAGGAGACTCAGAAGGAGAAAACGGGTCCTGACAGCACTCTCTGGGGCCACAGTACCCAGAAGGGAACGATCGAAAGAGGGGGTTGTGGCGACCAACTGACGAGCAACGCTAAACAGCCCCCGTCCTTTTATCGATTCGAGGATGAGGACGGTTCGTGGTTCGTACCATGCGTGGTCAACAAGCCATTGGAGAGATCTCCATCCATGCTCTTTGCCCTCTTTCCTCTTTAGAGCAGGGTATTACCAGCGAACTGGCTTTATGGGTCCTCCCGTCGCTCTCACATCAAACACTGCCATTACACAGCTAAGTCCATCTGTCAACACGCGTTTCTCGATCTTTATACACAGTAACAAGATTGGTGTGAACTCTTGTTCCAAGTTTGTGGGTCAGTCTGGAACTCAAGCGCTCTCGAGTGGAGGAGTCCAGAGAAAATGACATTATGGGCCATTCTCGTGTATCTTTCATACTACCCCCATCATCCCCAACCTCCGGTGAAAATAATTCAAACGTAGTAGTACCGGAAAGTTGCCCCTTCCTCTACTAGAAAAGGTGGATCGCTCCCCTTCCTCTCTCTCTCTCTCCTCTCTCTCTCTCTCTCTCTCTCTCTCTCTCTCTCTGTCTCACGCACAGACACAGACACACAGACACACAGACACAACACATATATATATATATATATATTGTGTTGTGTGTGTGTGTGTGTGTGCGTGCGTGCGTGCGTGCGTGCGTGCGTGCGTGCGTGCGTGTGTGTGTGTGCGCGCGCGCGTGTGTGTGTATCAAATAGTTTATAGGGGAAAACAAGAGCAAGCTAAAAAAAAAAAAATCCTCCGTCGTTAACACATTGACTCGCTAAGATGAAAAAAATCAGCTGTGAAAGAAAATAGGAGTGAAAAAGGCGTTAGAATATTAGCAAGCATACATTAATTCTCTAGCAAGCTCATGAGCACTATGATAACTTGTTTCTATAACGGAACTATTTGTGTCACCTGCCTGAGGCCTTTCCTCAGCTGACTTGGACTCATCATATAGGACACGGCTGATGGTGTCAGCGGTCCTTCCTTGACATCAGAAGGAAATACATCCATTACAATTCTGTTGTATTCTCACCACCAAGGCCTCTGAAATAGAATCCAATGGCGATCCAAGGGGCTAATGAAGGGTAGAAAAGTAAAATGAAAAGAAAACAGAAAAGAAATGAGATGCATAAAATATCATTATATAAAGAGTAATACATCGAGAGTGGGGAGGGGATGGGAGTGGTCTCTGAGCTATGATTGAGGATCCATTGAAGGATACAAGGGACTTCAAAGGTGTCAACAGTTAGAGTATTCGGCTCGACTGTTTAATAATGTAGGCCTTCTCAGTGCTGACCGCAGCTGAAAATTGTGCGGAACAGCCTTAACCCGGATCTCCCAAGAGATGCTATGTCCCAGTGGTTAACGGAATATTATACGTTGAACAAGTAAGTTGTGGGGAGAAAATGCGCCGGTTAGCAAGCCCTCTGTCGTTAAAACAATGACTGGGGTAAAGATTGAAAGAAAAGAGGCCTGAAAGACGGCTTTAAAAATGAATATAAATACCTTCACTAGCAGCATGTGAACCATGACAGACTGTCCTGAAAACGGAACCACTCGAAAGCCTTTCTTCCGCTGACTCGGTGAGACACGGCCGATTGTGTCAGCAGTCCTCTCCCTTGGAACCAAAGGGAAATACACCACCTACAAATCCGTGGTATTTTCACCAATAAGGGTTCAAAACGCAGAATCCAAAGGCACTTCAAAGGAGTCAGTGAAGGACAGAAAAGTGAAAATGGGAAGTACACACTGTAAAAAGAAAGTTGCATAAAAGATAAAGTCATTGTGTAAAGAGTAATAAATATGAAAGAGGGAGTGATCTTTGAGCTAGGCTTGGGGATTCCTTCGAAGGATACAATGAAAGTGAAAAAGTGTCAACAATGAGAGTGGTCAGCTCGACTGTTTCATATAACCCAAGCTTGTCAGCTACGTCAGTGCTGACAGCAGCTAAGAATTGTGCAGAACACCCTTTACACGGATCTCCTAAATGATGCGATCTCTCACTGGCTGACCAAAAATACAGTATTTCTAACAAATATGTATGGGTGTAAACAAGTCCAGGCTACCAACCCCTCTGTCTCGTACACAATAACTTCGTAATTTTTTTTCTTTTTTGCATGAAAAAGATAGCATTGTGTATAAATGAAAAAAAAATCTTTTGCAGAAAAAACGCACGCATGCGCGAGCATGTGTGTGTGTGTGTGTGTGTGTGTGTGTGTGTGTGTGTGTGTGTGTGTGTGTACGTGCGCACGTCCCTGCATGATGCATGCGTGCGTGCGTGCATGCATGCGTGCATGCGTGCGTGCGTGCGTGCGTGCGTGCGTGCATGCGTGCGTGCGTGCGTGTGTGTGTGTGTGTGTGTGTGTGTGTGTGTGTGTGTGTGTTTGGTTATGCTTCCGGGCTCATGTCTGCGGTATTCCTGAATGCAGTATCTTAAAAACTTGCCATTTCCAGTATTTTAAGATTTCTGGAGAAAGCGTCCGAGGTTTTGGGAACGATACGTTCACTTGTGGGCAACAGCTTTTTGGTTAAGAAAAAAGGTATGGGTTCCATTAAACAATGGAAGATGCCGCAGCTCTAGAAAGCACAAAACACTCAATAGTTGTTTAAACGAAATCATCCAGTATTAAACAAACGTGTTTTCACTGGCACCAAGAAAAAAAACTTGAACAAAAAAGCTTGCACCCCATCCTAAACCCACCCCTCTCCACCTCTGGATTTTTTTATTACTTTGATTTCTTTCTATTTTTTTTTCCTTTTCTCTTTTTCACATTCATTTTTTTGTTTGAGTATTTCAGACTGGATTCATTAAATGTGTAATGGGCAAATCGAACAAGTGCTGGTTTTCAGCATGCCCTTTTTCCATTGGTCTAATGAGTATGAATATTATCAATACGCAGAATGTGATAACATTTCAGTGTAATGAGATCCTTTGTCATCCAGTGTGCTTACGAAAATCTATAACCAAGTTCACAAGTTGGTCTTATTTATACGCTAATATGTCTGCCATTTAAGGGCGCTAATGCAGTCAGGCAAGCTGTCATGTAGCCGTCATCACTAAAAATCGCGTTGACGTTACGCGTGAATCTGTGATGCTGTGTGAGATCTTCCAAAAACTGCGAGAAGTTTCCTCGGCCCATGCCCATAAAAAAGGCAGCCAAGCGAAGCCGTATCTTCCGTTCTAATTGTATCGCGTGACGTACTGTGGACGTAGATTCGTGAGTACGTGCGTGTTCAAGAATTTCTCCGATTCTGTAGTCTTAAATGCAAAGAACTTTAGTTGATCCCCCAAGGGAACGTTGTAGGAGGGACAGCCAGCTGTGGCAAGCACGGTTCACTGGGCCTTTAGTGAACTTGCGGGCAGGGTCGTTTCGACGGGCGTTGGGGAAATTTACTTCCGGTCATGACAGCACAGGAGGGTGTATTGATTGTCTTGCTGAGACGAATCGAATGTTTGCAAATTCTTAAAAAGACAAAAAAGGGTCTTCGTTTTCAAAACAGGTCCACTGGTGGTTTCCTTCCTAATGTGTAATTTTTGACGATGATATAATGATAAGTAAAATTATGACAAGAAGACAGAAATATGCATTGAACGTGTGGTTCCAGATGACAAAAGTGTCACCCCCATCTGTACTAAGCTGCCTTCCGATTGGCCAGGATAAAGTCTATTCGGACTGGCTGATAATATTGACTCTAGAGCGACCGAGACTTTTTCAGCAGACTACTCATTATTCTACCGATCTTCTGTATTAGTGTTCATCATTTCTTCCGTTCATCATTTCTTCCTTAGTTTGGTATTTCATTGAAGAAAAGCTTTCTGTTTATCGATTTTTGACCTATGCAACTAAAAATGGCCTGTCAGAACTCCACAAGCTTGTTGAAATTATGCATAAGCGGTTTAACGATTTCGCTTGAAAAAAGTCGATGATTGAACCACAATCAAACAACAAAGGAAGCACCCAATGAAAAAGGGAAATAGGGAAAAGAAAAAAAAGTCGTAGTATTCGCTTTTTCATGGTGAAAGAAAAAAAAATGTCTGGTTTGAAACAAAAATCGGGTTTCTATGGTAACAATAATCCTAACAGACTTAAAAAGAACAAGCATAATAATTCATATTCTCGAGGATCTAGCTATGTTCTTTAGGAACTCATTTTTCTTGTTAGATATATTCGAAATTCAAACATTTTTTGAAGTTTCAAAATTCTTCCATTGTAACGTTTACAAAACTGATTAAACGACCGCGCAGAAGAGTTATCCACACCGTTAGAACTGGCAACGCCTTAATTAAGCTCGACGGAGAAGACGCAAAATCACTGCTCATTCGCTGCGCCTGTTTTCATCTAATTATACTTCTGTAACCAATTATAAAAGACGACGAAATAATTCTTATGTTTATTACAAGTATGGCTTCTATGTTGTCCTTCATTACAGCTGTGATGCGACATTTGATTTTGAAAAGATAGCAAAAACAGAACGTGCCGTTAGTGTGTGGGCGTGCGTGCGTGCGTGCGAGCGTGTGTGTGTGTGTGTGTGTGTGTGTGTGTGTGTGTGTGTGTGTGTGTGTGTGTGTGTGTGTGTGGTGAGAGCATGGTGTTCTGTGTGCTTGCATTTGTACCAGTTTTGAAAGCAACTATTCCGAAAAACAAGTATCCGGGGTCTTAATGCAACGGAGGACGGACGCGAAGTCGGATAAGTTGGTGGGTGGTTCTTCAATACAGATATTTTGCTAAAGGCAGCATTCCGTCAGCCAAGTTTCAAGTTTTCTTTATCAGAGCCCAGCGGACCACACAAGGTCTTTATCGGGGCTGTCAAACCTATACGACAAAAGCACATTATATGCTGAGGAGGTCAGATAATCGAAAAAGAACATATCGTGAAAAAGAAGCAAATAACAACAGCGATTAATGACGGGGTAGCTGAAATATCGACGTCTCAGGGCAAATAAAACTTGGCTGTGCCGATAGCTCTATGCATCCCCTGAGAGCTTTCACTCCCAGATGAATTTTTGTTTAAATTGCGACGAGTTGATGAACAATCTTTAAATGCAGCTAAACTACACGAAAAAGTCACGTGGGCAAACAGACCCCGCAACACAATGGACAGCAAGTGTTCACCCCGGACCTTGTGTGCAGTTGTCATTACCTTTGTTGTAAGATTAAAACAAAACCAAAAGAAGAAGAAAAAATACCCGGCGTGTCACGAATTGTTATCAGAAACAAAACAAAAAACAATATGAAAGAGCTTCCAGAACAAGACAAGAAAATGGTTAAAGAAAGAAAGAGACCGAAAGAAAGAAAAAAAAAGAAAAAGAAAACGAAAAAGGATAAAAAGGAAATAGAAAAGAGCAGAAAAACACAGCAGGATCGCGCCGGAAGACTGCGTCATCGAAGAGACTGACAGAAACGATAAAGTTAGCCAACTAGTACAGAACTTCCGGAGAGCGTGGGAAGGGAAAGAAAGAGGGAGGCGGGAGGAGAGGAGGAGGAGGAGGAGGGGGGGGGGTGTTGCTGCTATTTGTACTGACAGGGCCCCAGCATCACCTCTGGGGACCTGTGGTAAGTTTTCCTCAGTCTGGGTCGTTTAGCCGCAGCAGAAGAGAAACACACCAAGATGGTCGAAAGAAAGACGGGTCGCGACAGAGGGGAAAAGGCTGGGCAGGGTTGGACGGATGACAAAAGAGGAAACTATAAATGCGTTGGGGAGAGCGCAGACCTCCCTCAAAGTTGAAAGGGTTGGTGGGTAGGTAAGCTTTTATTTTTCATTGGTATTATTTTTGTTTGAATTTTTGTGAGCAAAGTCAGTTCATGTGTGAAAAGAGGATGTTTTTTCGTAAGGAAAAGCAGTAGGAAGTACAGACTGAAAGACCTAAGCCTATAAGTCTATTTCCCGAAAACTGTTTGAAATGGGACATGGAAAATATGAATTTCTAAATTATTACTTGTAAATTTTTAATATTCCACGAAAAAAAATTGCTTCATAGATAGTTTCAACTCGCAAACAGTAACTTCACAGTGTTCGTGCTTAGAGGAAAATTTAGCATGTAAAAAATCGCGCTAAACAGATCTTGGATTCGCCCGTTTATCCGGATCCGCATTCAAATTTAATGGGTTCATTCACGGGCTTAATTTCATCTTTTCACCAATTTTTGTCGTAACCGACTCAGTCTTTTTTTGCGTAATCTTGCCAAAAGATGGACAAACATTGCGTAATCTTGCCGAAAGATGGACAAACAAACAAACAAACGGACGCTGGTTAAAAATATAACGTCGTTGGTGGAGGGAACGGTATGGTGTTCACAAAGTAACAGGAGAACCGTCAATAAATAAATACTAAGCTGTGGTAGGTGGACTCCTCTCTCGTCTTTCTCTTTTCTTGAGAGAGAGAGAGAGAGAGAGAGAGAGAGAGAGAGAGAGAGAGAGAGAGACAGACAGACAGACAGACAGACAGACAGACAGATAGACAGCAAACTCAGAACGACAGACAGCAAGACAAGGAGAAGGGCCTGAGAACCAATCGGTGATCAACTACGTGAATGTACATAGATAAACAAGCTTGAGGAGGAAGACTGGAAGAAGGGAGGAAGGGGGGGGGGGGTGAGCTGGGAGGTACAGTCGGGTGAATGTCAGAGGGTAGGAAAGCAAGTGGGGGAGGGAGGGGTAGGAGGCGGCGAGGAAGACGGAGCAATGCGGCAAGGGCGGGAGTATGCGGGAGTATGGAAAGGTGTGTGAGTGGGGGGGGGGGGGGGGGGGCGCTACTAAATTAGCCAACGGTGACCGAAACATAAGCAGATCCGAAAGGACGTAGAAATCGACAGCTGCGCAGGGGCTTACTAATGAGCAGTCTGAACTGATGCGGGGGAACAGAGATCCCTGTGTCTCAGGAGACAGGCGATTGGCAGGGCTGACCTACAGTTTAATGAGATACACCTTCTTGCGGTTTCTCCCGGTAATGGGAAAATAATTCCCATCTACCAGTGCAGTCGTATGGCTTCCTTTTTTCATTTTCGTTTGTTCAGATATTGGTATAATTTCCTCCGCACAGAGTAAGACGCACAATAAGACTATTTACCAAGAACATAGTTCCGAATCCAATGGCTATGCAGGAAGATGTAGGATTCGTATGTATTTATTATTATTATAATGAATACTTATATAGCGCCTATTCTTGGCTGGAGACCAAGCTCTAAGCGCTTCACAATCCACAATCGTTTACACAACGGGTTGCCTACCTGGGTAGTGCCGACTGAAGAGCTGCCAGCTGGCGCTTCATTCGGTCGTTTCCCGTGTTATCCAGTCAATATCGTTCAATATCATTCACTCAGTTTCCTTACTTCCTTCATTTTTTCCATTTCTCACGCAGGGTGCATGCTATGCGTAACGTGTCATCCATACCAACGGCCAAACTGGCCTTCTCTTCCGAAAGTTGGTGATGGGATTTTACGTATGTGCAAGACGTTATGCGTGCGTTCACACACGGAACCTCGGTTTATAGTCTCATTCGAAGGACTGTATGGGAAATGGAGTCAGAACCAATGTTAACTCCGAGGGAAAAATCCCCCTGTACCGAAACGGCCCGGATGAGATTCGAACCCGCAACCCCAGGATCACCAAGATTACGAGTCCGGCGTTCTACCAACTGAGCTATTCCGGTCCTGATTATGAATCACAAACTGAGCTATTTCGGCGCTGGTTCCCTGACGGATTCGGTCAGTGAAGATGTGAAAGACGAAATACAAACAAACATACAAAACAGAGAGTCAGGCATCGCTTATTCCGTACACAATGCAAAACAGACAAGTGAAATTTCAAGAAGTAGGAGGCATTAAAAAATGCACTACATATGACTCTCCATATTGTTGTTAATCGAAGATCTGCAATCAGTACTGAACATTCAAACAGATATTTTGTGCTCCGTAGTGTTAACCGTTACATGTCTGACGTCGCATTCAGCGCCGTCCATTTCACATGTAGTACAGCCAAACGGATCGTGCTTTAAAGGAAGATGAACCCGAGTACGTTTACACTACACTGCACCAAAGCGATGTAAGATTGAAGACTACCAAAACGTTAAATCACTGAGCCCTAAAGAGAGAGTTATTGTAGGAGAGATGGTCGTTAGACGACTCATGAAATCCGGGATGGCACATTAGGGAACTTTTACACTTCCTTTTCAAGGAAATGAAAAATACGAGAAAGGTGAAGGAAAAGACGCCATGAAAGAAATGTAAATATTGACCATTGCAAACATGCTGGCTTCCTGTCTATCTACGAGGGAGAGAGAGAGAGAGAGAGAGAGAGAGAGAGAGAGACAGACAGACAGACAGACAGACAGACAGACAGACAGAGAGACAGACAGACAGAGACAAAGAGAGACAGAGAGAGACAGAGACAGAGACAGACAGGTAGACAGACAGACAAAGAGAGACAGAGACAGAGTGAGAGATAATTATATGGTTATGGATATAGTAAGAACTTCTCTACGGCTAAAAAAGCGAGGAGGTGTAGGGAACTGGAGGGAGGAATAAGGAAATGAGGGGTAGAGAGAGTGGCGAGTCGTAACAACAAAATTACTGCTCGGAACAAATTAATCTCAGTTCAGACAGCAATCTGAAATTGATGGCGCTGTGTTAATGGTCACTGTAGATTGGTACTCTGGAACAGAAGTCTGTGCACCTCCACTGACAGATAGTCGATAAGCCGGCTGACGAGTTGGTGGAATGAGAAACGCTGACTTAAGGTTTGTCTGTACTACACCGGGAATCAACTTCACGCGCACAAGAAAGACACTTTGTTAGTGAAACTCGTGCACATTTTTACAGTGTTCAAACTGTGCTCAAAAGAACCACCGACAGTTTCATCTTCGTACGGTTAGCGTCTGATTATAAATTACAAACAAAAAACGAAAAGAACATGTTGACATCAAATGTGTTGGCAGGATCAGTAGGTAATAAATTAGTCACTCTTCACTCCGGTAATGAATTAAAGGCGCATAAGTATATGAAACTTTCTCAACAACCACTATCTTTTTTCAAAACCGAAGTTAAAGATTGCAGCTGACAATGAGTGTTGTGTTCTGGAATGTTTATAGATGCTGTTCGAGGAAAGACTGTAAGCGTTTAATGTTTAATGGTTAATATGATTCTCCTGCTCTTTGCTGCACAGTCACGTGTTGGATAGTGTTATTCATTTCATTCTTATCAAAATTCTGTGAATGGATGAATTTTAAATCTGAAGGAAACAAAATGCATGTGTCCTTTCAACCATGTTGATTCAGACGTCCACACTTTGATAGTGCAACTTTCGAGCTCACCCTGAAACCTCGACGTGTGTAATCGTACACGGTTTCGAATCCGTATTCAAGCTTCGTTAAACTTAATGCAAGAGTCTGTGTGTGTGTTCGTATTTGCACCCGTTTTTGTCAATCGTCGCGCTTTTTTAAATAAATTTAAATGTACACACAATCGAGAAAATGTTGATATCTTCGCCTTTCAATAGGAAGAGTCCGAATGCGCATCTTAAAGGAATTCACAGCTTTCTGCTGAACTAATTCACTCTCTGTCTCTCCATTCACGGTTGGCTTGCGGATTGCCACTATTGCCCGTTAATGGGGCTAAAGTGCCAAATTTGAAGCACGTACAAGGTGGTTCGCGTTCAGCGCTCAGGCTGTGTACAGGCAATGGACCGGCCTCGCTTAAAACAGCAGGC
The DNA here is from genome assembly GCA_033310375.1 of Conus canariensis. Classification (NCBI taxonomy): domain Eukaryota; kingdom Metazoa; phylum Mollusca; class Gastropoda; order Neogastropoda; family Conidae; genus Conus; species Conus canariensis. Next base: position 59,503,950 of record CM065716.1, on the reverse strand, counting down.
AACAAGTTAGAGAATGTGGTCACACAGAGGGAGGGCAACCACGCCAGCTGAACAGTTAATTCGCGGAAAGAGTGGGAAGGTGAGGTTACATACTCATCCTCTGATCCAATCTCCGTTTAGATGCATCGTACGCTCTGCTGTTTCTCGTGATCAAGAAGAGAGGTGTGGAAATAGGGCACTTCCCACAAAGACAATATTATGGACGTCTCCGACACTGATCCCGATTTCCTCTCAACCCACAGTCGTCCAGACTGTTCAAGGTGATGACGACAGCCGTACGTTTTGGAATCAGTCTGTACCCATCAATGGTTACTGTTCAGGACTTGAAGAAAAATTCAGTGTTGTCTGTGGTATCCAAGCCGGAGATTTTGAAAATGTGCAATTGTGTTTGTAGAGATAGACAGAAAGGTAGGCAGACAGACAGACAGACAGGCAGTCAGATAGGCAGATGCATACATACATGCATACATACGTACATACATAGACAGACAGACAAACAAACAGACAGAGAGACAGACAGATAGACAGACAGACAGACAGACAGATAGCTAGCTAGATAGGTAGATAGATACGTAGGTAAGTAGGTAGCTCTTGTGTTGTGTGTGTGTGTGTGTTGTGTGTGTGTGTGTGTGTGTATCGATGTGTTTGTGTGCATGTGTGTGTGTGTGTGTGTGTGTGGTGTGTGTGCGTGCGTGTGTGTGTGTGTGTGTGTGTGTGTGTGTTTTGTGTGTGTGTGTGTGTGTGTGTGTGTGTCCATCAAGCTCCAAAAGGGTAAAAAAAAGAGTAATTATGTAGTGATTTGTGTGGTGTGTGTTGTGTGTGTGTGTGTGTGTGTGTGTGTGTGTGTGTGTGTGGTGTGCGTGCGCGTGTGTGTACGTGTACGTGTGTGTGTGTGTGTGTGTGTGTGTGTGTGTGATGTGTTTGTGTGATGTGTGGTGTGTTTGTGTGCATGTGTGTGTGTGTGTGGCGTGTGCATGTGTATGTGTGTGTGTGTGTGTGTGTGTGTGTGTGTGTGTGTGTGTGTGTGTGTCCATCAAGCTCCAAAAGGGTTAAAAAAAAAAGTAATTATATAGTGATTTGTGTGTTTGTGTGTGTGTGTGTGTGTGTGTGTGGTGGCGTGTGTGTGTGTGTTGTGTGTGTGTGTGTGTGTGTGTGTGTGTGTGTGTGTGTGTGTGTGTGTGTGTGTGTGTGGTGTGTGTGTGCTCGCGCGCGAGCGCGTTGTGTTGTGTGTGTGTGTGTGTGTGTGTGTGTGTGGTTGTGTGTGTGTGTGTGTGTGAGAGAGGAGAGAGAGAGAGAGAGAGAGAGAGAGAGAGAGAGAGAGAGAGAGAGAGCACTGAAATGGCATACAAGGCAACATGTATAAGACGGAAGAAGTCCATCTGGACAGGATGCGCGCTCCCCCATTACCCTCGATTCGTGCGCGGCGATGTTCCGAACCACATGAAAAGAGAGGACAGAACGTGCTGCTTGCGGTGGCTGCAGCAGTTAGACCACTATGGACAGGGATACGGCTGCATCCTTTTTCACTTTTTTTCTTTTCTTTTTCTTTTTTTTTCTATCGACACTCACTGAGGCTCACCGATTCTCACCTCTGACACACTTCGTGTGTTTGGGGTAGGAGGTGGGGAGGGAGGATGAGAGGGTGTGGGTGGCATGGGATAGGGGACAGGCGGAAAGGGCGCTTACTGTTTGAGTCTTACCTACCATATATCGCTTTATTCCATTTTGGAAAACTTTAATTAAACAGTGAAGTACGCACACGCGCGCGCGTGCTCGCGTGATCGCGTGCGTGCGCGCTCGCGCGCGTCCGTGTGTGTGTGTGTGTGTGTGTGTGTGTGTGTGTGTGTGTGTGTGTGTGTGTGTGTGTGTGTGTGTGAGTGCGCGCACACGCGCCTGTGTGTGTGTGTGTGTGTGTGTGTGTGTGTGTGTGTGTGTGTGTGTGTGTGTGTGTGGTGCGCGCGCGCATGAAAGAAAGAGAGAGCGGGCGCACTCTTGCATGCAGGTGTATGTTTGTGTGTGTGCGTGTGTGTGTGCGTGCGTGCGCGTGTGCGTGCGTACGTGCGTGCTTGCGTGCGTGCCTGTGCGTGTGCATGCGTGCGCGCCTGTGGTTGTGTGTATTAATTACTCGGACATCAGTCACTGTTGGAAAAGAGAGAGAGACAGAGACAGACAGACAGACAGACAGACAGACAGAAGAGACGTTTCATAACGATTATTTTGTCAGACGACTTTTTTTTATATAGTGTTTACTTTTGAACCAGTTTTCAATTACTTCAATTGCTTTAACCGAAAGTCTCGCTCTCGGGCTATCTTTGTCGTAATAAATGTCAGCAGGAATTGAACTTATATGACAACAGCCTGGCGTCAGTCAGTGTGGCTACTGATCGTCTCTAATTCTGAATGGCATCTTGATTGGGTATGAGATAACACGTTATGACAAACAAGACTTCAAACGATGTTACAGTGATGGATTCAAGTATCAGGCTTTGCGCAATCAAGAACGAAAGTTTGGATATGCGTCCAGACATAGGCCCAATGGCAAGGTATGACAAATAATATGCTAATCAGCCTCATTTGTGTGGACTGGCGCGCACAGAGTATGTTTTGTAAATGTGCATTCCAATAATTTGCATTACATTCCGATCTTTTTCTTTCTTTGTGTCAGTCATAAGTCTGCGTGCATCATTGTCTGGACTGAGGCATGATGAATGTTTCATTAATGCGTGTTCCAGTTTGCATGATCACAGTCTTGTCCACCTTTTATGTTATAAATTATGGATTACAAACCGTTGCTGAAAACCAGTATCAAATTTGTGCAAACTCTGTGCTTAAATGTTGATACCATTAGCATGCATACATATATAGACGTGTACTACGTGCCTGCTTGTTACCGCATGTGTACTTGCGCGTGCTGTCTGTCTGTCTGTCTATCTGTCTGTCTGTCTGTCTGTCTGTCTGTCTCTCTCTCTCTCTCTCTCTCTCTCTCTCTCTCTCTCTCTTGTGTGTGTGTGTGTGTGTGTGTGTGTGTGTGTGTGTGTGTGTGTTTCTCTCTGTGTATGTGTGCGTGCGCGCGCGCGTGTGTGGGTGGTTATGTGTGTGCAGTGTATATGCGCAAACGCTCGTTTGCACGTATGTGGTTGTGTATGTGTGTTCATGCGAGCGTGCGTGCGTGTGCGTGGTGTGTGTGTGTGTGTGTGTGTGTGTGTTGTCTAAGTTGGTGGTAATTTGAGACGTAATGTTAACGGAGCTCATTGGGTTTTAGTAGCAAAGTCTAGACATGAAACTGGTACACTCCTCAGTTGTTGTTTTTTTTTTTTAATTCTTGGTGACCTTGGTGCTAACTTTACAATTCAAATTCCAAACCACCTACAAAACTTGACAAAAAACAAAAACATATTATTCAAACAGTCAATAAACCTGCTCGTATAACAGAAAACATCCACACAAATTGACTTAATACTTACGTCATGTCCAGATATCTCTCTCTCTCTCTCTCTCTCTCTCTCTCTCTCTCTCTCTCTCTCTCTCCTCCCCCTCCCCCCTCCCCGCCCGCCTCTCTCTCTCTCTGTCCGTCTAAGTTACACACACACACACACACACACACACACACACACACACACACAACACACACACACACACACAGGGGACAGAGAGAGAGAGAGAGAGAGAGAGAGAGAGAGAGAGAGAGAGAGAGAGAGAGAGAGAGAGACAAAAAGGCTTTTTTAAGTTGAGAAAAGACCCGACCCTTTGAGTGGTTCGAACTCACAGCCGACGGCTTCAGAGGCAAACGCTCTAGCCATGTGACCATGCTCGACCCGCTTCCCTCCCTTCTCGATCCCCCCAACTTCACTGTGTGGCTTATGCAGCTGCTTGAAGTAATAAAACCTTTCTTCAGTAAAGGGAGAAAAACGCTGTAACTGAAATGCAACTGTGATTGTTGTGTACAAATCCCAACTGTGATTGTTGTGTACAAATCCCAACTGTGATTGTTGTGTACAAATCCCAACTGTGATTGTTGTGTACAAATCCCAACTGTGATTGCTGTGTACAAATCCTTGATCAGTTTATGAAGTGACAAAACTAGGCATATACAAAATGTATACAGATTTACCTGCAATGTCAATTGTTGTTTGGTTCTTTCTTAGTTTTCTTTTGTTTTTTATTTGTATAGTGTCCAGTATTGCTCTCAAAATGGCAAACACACAACATGGACTTTTTTTAATCGATCAATGAACATCAAAGACGATTAATTCAATCCGATCGTTGATCTTTGTCAGACTGTAAATACGGTTTAAATGAAGAACTCACTTGCAAAACATTGCAACTACAATGAAATGAAATAAGACTGCATCCATCATAAGCTTTTCAAACGTACAGCTGAACATTGTCGCGACTCTCTTCATGCTTTTGTTCTCAAGCACATTGCAGTAACAGGATAACCGGGCTGGAGACAATACACATTATTTACGTCTTAGGCGCCAAATCACCCGATTGACGATAAGCGAATTCCACACACTTCTTGTCTTCCCACGCCAAACGTACGGTGGAGAGTGGGGTCCATTAGCACAAACCAAGTAAGACAATTACTTGACAAGAATAAGACATACAGCCCTTTCTACACCAGCATACGATGTTAAGAATGTAGATGATTTGTGGAAACATGCCGACGGAAAAGGACAGACTCCGACGAAGTAAGCAGTCCCTGTCACTTTAAGCCAGTGGTATACTTCAAATGCAAAAAAAGGGTTAACCTTTTCAAAGGCAGCATTCCCATAGTGTCACTACCTACTGAGGGCAACCAGAACGACTGGAAAGACCTACGTCCTGTCAGCTTCAACGCTAATGACACGGCAGCATTCTTCTGAATTAGTTATTCCAGCGCTTCAATCGTCCAGAACTTCTTATTTACTAGACACCCAGCAGTCCACAACCGACGTGCTTGCCACCAGTCGTCCAAGAGTTCCTACGAACAAGGCATAAAGGCCGACGTTCAGATGTTCAAAGCCTCGTCACAGCATGTAGGACATAACATATTATGTAACAAAATCTTGTCTAGACAAATATCCAACGATAACGGGGCTCAGAACACTCGATTTTGAATGAGTTGCGGCAAAAACGATTTTAAAGAATCATACATTTGACAGATCTATGTATAACTACTATACACACTTATCAACACAGAGAGAGAGACAGAGAGAGGGAGAAAAGAGAGAGAGAGAGAGAGATAGATAGAACAAAAGAGACAGACAGACAGACAGACAGACAGACAGACAGACCGAGACAGACAGAGTAAGACAGAGACTCTATCGCCATATCTTCTCATTAGAAATGAACTTAAGAACCTCCGGAACGTTTTCTGAAAAGAAGCAAACCTCACCTTACTTCTTCCTCCGTAAAGTAAAACAAAGAATTCAGGAGAAGAAAAAAAAAACAAAAAACAATGGAGCCAGACAACTTAAAATACAGCCGAACAGCTTCACCACATCCCTGTCAATTACACCAGAAATTGACGAAGCTTTTTCCACTGGAAGCCATGGACAGCTGAAGCCCGTTGTTTTTACGGGTCAGACGATGTCTCGCCGTCACCAGAGGCTGTCCACACTGATGACCCCACGTTACTCGAAACGAAATCACCTTAGCCCTGGCTGGTAAGAGCGATAATCGAAAACAAACAGAGAGAGAGAGAGAGAGAGAGAGAGAGAGAGAGAGAGAGAGAGAGAGAGAGAGAGATGGGAGGGAAAGAGGATGGGTGGGGTGGGGGGAGGGGGACAGACCGGGAGAGGGAAGGGGAGGAGAGGGAGAAAGTGAGTGAGACAGACAGACAGACAGACAGACAGACAGATAGACAGACAAATAGACAGATAGACATGGATGGAGAGAAAAAGAAGGAGGAGGTGGAGGGGAGGAGAAGATCAACAACAAGTGAGAGAAGAAGAAAAACAAATAGGAAAGAAAGAAAGAAAAGAAAATACTGAAGGATGAAAATCAAGAGAAGGCTGACGCAGCAAAACAAAAGAAATATATATATATAAAAACTAACAGAATAGAAAAATTAAACGAAAAAAACACGCGCATTAAGAGAGAGAAAAAAAAAACTACAAATAACGAAAACGATGAACAGAAGAAAGGAATTATAAAACAAAACAAAACAAAACAAACGAATGAAAGGAATAAAGTATAAAGGAAGGGAGGGAGAAGTCCCATCTCCCAACCCAAGACAGGCACTTATTCATGCTACACGATGCTGAATCATTCTCCTGGACATAATTTGTGTCTTCCTCAAGGAGGTTATGTTTTCGCCCGCTTCCGCTGGTTTATCTTTCTGTTAGGAGGATTATACGACCTTTGTGATGGCACTAAAGCCAGAAGATGGAACGCGGCCAGAAATGCGGATTCCTGTGCAGATTCAGATCAAAGGACGGATAAACCGATTTGTAAAACCTAACCGATTTACATGAAAGTTGTCAGAAAAACAAAATGTAGTCCGAAGACAGTCGCCCTGAATTTGGGGCCGATCCGTAATGCGGATCCAGATCCGTTCAACAAGATCACACAAAAACTTTAGAACCGTTTTAATGAAACTTGATGGAAAGACAAAATAAGGCCCAAATAATCACTACAAATAGATTAAGGTTTTTTTTTTGTTTTGTTTTGTTTTTTGTTTTAGTGAGGATGCAAGGCGCGGATTCGGATCAAATGGCGGATTCCGGATCCGTTCGACCTTGACGGAAGTCTGTGCTCTCCCGACCGCCCTTCTGGTTACCTCCACCGTAGAGGTTATCTTTTTACCCGGATCTGTTGTTTGGTTGGCTGGTTGGCTGGTTCGTCTGTCAACATGAAAACGCTGAACTGATTTTTAATAAAGTTTGATGGAGTGACAGAACGTGGGCCAAGTGCGATCCCCTAAATCTGCGTGCGGAGTGGATAAAACCGCGGATCCGGGATCGCTTTAGCAAGCATAATAAAGTTTTCTAACAAACACGAATATTGTGATACTGCTGTCTGGAATTCATTGTTCTAAAAGAGTTTTTTGTGTGTGTTCTCATCGAATGTTATTTTGTTCTAGTGATGTAAACTTCGACATTTCTTATTTTCAATAACATTATTAGAAAGCGTCATTGAGAAGTGACTTTTCAAGTCCGTCTCTACCTCCGCTAGCGGGAAACAATTTCGTTTTCACTCATGAACTGATTCAATGGGCAGAACGTGGATGCGTTTGACCTTAGCAGGAAGCTCTCCAGAATCCTGTTCTAATTGTTCAAGCGTTCCTTCGTTCGCTGGGTTATCCAATCACACAACATCGACGACTGCTCGAGAAGGCCAGAGCTGGCTGTAACCTGAATCACCTAAAACTCCTGAACTTTTCTTTTCAGTTTTACTCCTCTCTGAAATTCGATGGTTCGAAATTGCTCTTCCGTGGGTTCCCTGTCATACTGGCATCCAAAGCAATGAGGTGGCTGATCATTTTGCCGAGGATGTCATTAACAGAAAATTGCCCAGATCATCGATGCCCCGTGCGGACCTGAAATCTATAGTTCTTAGTAATGTTAGAGACCTCTCGTAAGAGGACTAGAACACCATCCATACAGGAAAGAAATACTGCCATCTGCCACTGGCAGCTGTAAAACAGAAAGAAACAGTTTCATACTGGCTACTCTGTGCATACACACTTGCATCCTTTAAGGGAGGAGCAGGCTCCACGGTGCATATTAAGTGATGAGCCACTCACTAACACGCATGGGCATAAAGAGAACTGGGATTTACAAGTCACGAACGCTGTGCATTCGACTTCATGAAGACCTTGCTCAGAGATGTCCCACCAGATGGATTTTTTTTTAGTTTCTGAACGATATAAATACTTCTAATCTAAAATTTTTAGTTTCTGAAAGAAAGAAATATTTCTTTTCTAATATTCTTTCGTTTTTATGAGAAATAGTTAATGTTTTTCATCTAAAACTGTGTATAACATAGATCCAAATTTAAGACGAATTCACGTTCGAAAACTGGCATCTTTAAAACTAGCATATGGAATCGACTTTAACGACGTGAAATCCCTGACATGCCCCCTATTTCAGAGCATTTTTTTCTGCACCACCTCGCTGGGAAAGGTTGTTAATTTTTTTTTTTCGACACATGATGTTATTCACACTGAAGTAACATTGTAATGTTGATAATGGCACAAGTGGGCTTTGGCTGTCGGTGTGTTTGATTTCAAACCAGAAGGGCACTCGAGAGACCGAAGATCACCCTTTCATCCAGATATGCGCCACGGGTACGCATCCAAATGTAGCGAACTCGCCCTTGAGCCCCATTTCATCTTTCCACCTCGTGTGTTTAAAATCGTTTCAATGGTTTTACTGACGGATCCTGGATCCAGCCTTTGATCCAGATCCGCATCACAGGTCTGCTGTAAAACTTAACGACAGCGTCCTTGTTCCACATTCCATGTTCCCACCGAAAGTCGTTAAAATCGGTTGCGCAGTTTTTGGGTAATCTTGCTGAGGCTAACAAACAAGTGAACGCAGGTCAAAACATCGACATCCCAGCGGAGATAACGGGAGATAATTCTCTGGTTAAACTCAGTGATGGGGCTGGCTCGCTTTGTGACGCAGCTGGCAAGTATGCTTGCTATCAGAGAAAGGCAACGCCGCGACGAGCGTAGGATCATGTATGAAGCCACAAATAGCTGTAAGCCAGTCCCACATCCCGACCGTTCTGTACCTTGTTATACAACTTGATCTGATGAATGTTTCGTGACTGCACGCTTCAAAAGAATATTTTCTTTTCCTGATCCACTCTAAATTCTAAATTATTGCTACCCGTCAAACTATATTTCTCGAAATGAAGTCAAAATGAAACTGACCAGAAAATAAGTCTTTTAAACCGCACAAACTCAAAATGTACTTTTAAACTGAACTTAACAAAGAAGAAGAAACTCTTGTTTCAACCATGAAAATGCGCACGTGCTGGGCTTAGTTGTGTTATGAAAAAGATCAGACGCTCACTCAAGGTCTAGCAGAAGGGCAGAATGATAGTGCTCCTTGTGGAGTGCAAATCAGACGCCTCCCACCTTCCCAATAGACTACTCCGCCATCAAGCCACCAGTCCCGCTACACTCGAAGTTCTCCCCCTTGTGTGATCTCATCCAGTTAACCTTTCGCATAAACGTTTTCTTTACATCTGTCACCTCCCCTTTCTGTTACTCCCGTACTCAGGAGTATGTCTGTATGTCACCTGTCTATACGTCGCTGTATCTGTATGTCACCGTGTCGACATGTCTGACCCTAACCAAATCCTAATCCTTGCCAAACACTAGCACATAGAAACAGTGACACAAAGACACGGTGACGTATAGACTCGATGGTATTAGAACCCTCATGGAAATGAAAAGGTGATGCAGAGACACGCTGACACATAGAAAAGGTGACACTAAGACACAGTAAAATACATACACGCTGACGCATAGAAAAGGTGATACTAACACACGGTAAAATACATACACGCTGACACATAGAAAAGGTGACACTAAGACACGGTAAAATACATACACGCTGACACATAGAAAAGGTGATACTAACACACGGTAAAATACATACACGCTGACACACAGAGAAGGTGACACTAAGACACGGCAAAATACATACACGCTGACACATAGAAAGGGTGATACTAACACACGGTAAAATACATACACGCTGACACACAGAAAAGGTGACATTAAGACACGGTAAAATACATACACGCTGACACATAGAAAAGGTGATACTAACACACGGTAAAATACATACACGCTGATACACAGAGAAGGTGACACTAAGACACGGCAAAATATACATACACGCTGACACATAGAAAAGGTGATACTAACACACGGTAAAATACATACACGCTGACACATAGAAAAGGTGACACTAAGACACGGTAAAATACATACACGGTGACACATAGAAAAGGTGATACTAATACACGGTAAAATACATACACGCTGACAGATAGAGCTGACCTCGTTCTTGGTGTGTGGAGGTTTGCATGCGATGTGAAAACAAACCTCAGTCCACCACAAGCCGGTTCTATGTATGTAAATAATGTTAAAATAGCTTACACTGCTCACAGAATCTCAGTTTTGGGTAAGTAATTATAGACTAGATGAAGAAAGGTATCAAGAAACGAAACAGGGCAGAGTCCTGCTTAACGGAACGTAAAGAACTCTCCTTGGTTCAAGTGATTTATATGTCATTGATTTTTGTAGCTTCACAGGCTAACAGGAAATCGAACAAAGCATCAAACACAATAACATCAAAAGAAAAAAAGCAGCCTGAAGAGAGACACGCATATCCTGCGCGCTGGAGCGCATGTTGCTGTTGCCTTTCTCAGGGATACTGCAGCATCTCTTTAATGCTGGGTAATTTTTAAACTTGTATTGCCCCAAGCGGGCACACATAGTAATTCTCAACAGAACAACTTTTATCTGTTGATAACTTAACCCTTCGCCTCAGGCAATGTCTGGAGACAAATCTCACCGAACATGACGAGGGTGTGTTGGTCCCCGTGGTATCAGTAATGGCATTAAAATGTCCATTGAAAACCCCAGGCTACAGACACCTCTATAAAACGTGATGAAAATCCATCCGTTTTGTGTGTGTGTGTGTGTGTGTGTGTGTGTGTGTGTGTGGTGTGTTGCAATAATTTCGTCTTCTACCTTTCGTTTTCTTGTTTTTCCTGGTTTGTTTGCTTGTGGATTTTCATGCATTCCTTCTTCATGGCGGCAAACAGTGAGAGAGACTAAAGGCCAAATGAATTTGAAGGATGTCAGCAGACTGGAGAAGAACCGACCATAACGGAGCGCTTTGACCACCTCATCCATCGCTCGATGCGGGAGCAGCTAATTTCCAAGATAAGGTCTTCTTTCTTTCTTTCTTTCTTTCTGTCTGTCTGTCTGCCTGTCTGTCTGTCTGTCTTTGTTAGCATATCTTGTGTTTGTTTGCTGTTGTTTTAATTCGTTTGTTTCCTTATTCTTGCACCTTGAGCCAGCAACTGCACTGCGCTTAACTGAACTCGAGGCACGCCTCTGTGCCATCAGGATCACGTCGCCTTGGCGTCACATTGTCCGGCTGGTTCCCGCCTCCCTGCTGTCGCTTGTGATGGAGTGGACCCTGGTGTTTCAGCCAGATTTGTCTAAAGTCACGATTTGTCCAAATGAAAATACTCAATCTCTCGTAGTTGCATGATTTGTTTAGCGTTTGGACAATTGGACAGGCATTGTACATCGCATTTTCATCTTTATGTCCTCCTTCCTGTGAAAAAGTGATGTTGACTCAGTAGTTCTGTCCCTGCGCGACTTAGCCTTTCTAATGGGAAGAGACATTTAAAAAAAAAAGACTTCTCGTGCTGATCGACAGCTCTGTGACTGTCTCTGTACCTATGTATCACCCTCTGTATTAAATCAACTTCCGGTTTCTGACCCATATGTTTATCTTCTGTCTCTGAATTTGATTCGTATTTATCTCTGTTCAGCTGCCATCTCATGTTGGTCTATGCCCCCATCTCTCTCTCTCTCTCTCTCTCTCTCTCTCTCTCTCTCTCTCTCTCTCTCTCTCTCTCTCTCTTTGAAGAGGCACATGGACAGTAGACCACACATACTTATCAAACATGAATTCCGTACACCAAGATGAAATAAGCATATAAAGCCGGTGACACGTGCACACCTCATTAGACGTCCTTATCAGCATGTTGAAAGAGCAGTGACATTTTGGCAGCAAGTTTAAAGCATGCATCCTATCGCAGATTACGAGAGTGAAAGCGAGCGAGCGAGAGAGAGAGAGAGAGAGAGAGAGAGAGAGAGAGAGAGAGGTAGAGCGGGAGGGAGAGGCAGAGAAAGAAGGAGATAGAGAGGGAAATAAAGACAGAGACAAACAGACAGGCAGACAGACAGAATAGACAATGACAAGAGACAGGGAAACTGACAGACAGGTAGATTGACAAAGGCAGAGAGAGAGAGAGAGAGAGAGAGAGAGAGAGAGAGAGAGAGAGAGAGAGAGAGAGAGAGATGGAAAGAAAAGGCCCGGGGCAGACTGAGAGGCTGGGTGTAGGAGAGGTGGAAAGAGTATACAGAATCGCCAGACTGATAGAAATGATATAGGGACCAATCGCCTTGGCGAAGCGGTTAGCGTCGCAAACTTCCGGCTGGGATTTTGCCGGTTTGATTCCCATCAGAGCCAGTCATTTGTGGGATTTTTTCTGCCCCCGACCGGCTCCTACCCAGAGCTGAGCTGGCTATGGGCTCAGCTAGGCACACTTGGACCACGCATTTGAGTTTCATCCCCTTTATGGATGCGTCTCTCAGAGTGTTGCTCATTTTTCCTTATCAATACTGTTGCCACTCATACCTGACTGTAAGTTCGTAGCATCATATTCATCATCCTCATTCTCTCATCGATCAGGAAAAAGAAGAAAAAAAGTCTCAAATTCTGTGGCCCTTCATACCCAGCTCTCATGGTGACCACAGTCTTGATTACCTCTTCACGTCTATGCCCTTGTTTTGAGTCTATCGGGGTGACCGGTATCGAAAAATTCATGAGGGCTGTCGTTGGACAGACGGGGTGGCGCCTTCGGAAGGGACAGCTAACTCACGCTGGCTCCGCGACTAAGCAATGATTGTCGTCAGTTGGGGACTAAGTAGGCGGTGTCCTTCGTATATTTGATCGGAACAGGCACCACTGAACACACTGAAGTGACTAGGCAGCAGGGCAGTATCTTCTCTGATGTAGTTAACTTATGACAATAGAACATTGACTGCCCCATGTGCCGATGCCGGGACTGTGGCAGGACGGGCCAGGCTGTGGACGGGGGTCTTGGATGAGCAGTTTGGATGTAGGGCCACTGTGGTGGCACGGAGGATGAGACAGCAAAAACAAAAAAAAGGGAAAAAAAGATTATTTTTTTTAAAGCCTAAAGAAAAGAAATAATACAGAGTCACAGACCTGTCCGTCAATAATGATTAAGAAAACGATAATGATGATTTAGACTGAGAAACGGAGACAGCAGGAAGCAGAGACATGGAGGGTAGGAGATAATGAGGGAGAATCACTATCATGATACTAAGGACGAATAATGTTTCTTTAAAAAAAAAAAAAAAGAAAAAAAAAGAAGAAAAGAAAGAACGAAAAAAGAAAACTGGCTGTTCGGACACATTAGCGGCCATGGGAGACTCTATGGGCCCAAACGTGCTTCTGAACAAATCGGGCTGCAACACCTGGCTCCTCCTTTCCCCGGAATGACTCTGTACTTACACGACGACGGTCCGACCCTCAACGTACGTGCTACCTGCAGAGTCTGGTATTTGATGCTGTCGTGTGGTCTTGAAGCTCAGCGATAGCTAAGTATCCTGTGCACACACAGGGAGCGATGCCACATCGCGGGCATTCGCAGCAACTCGGTGCGAGGGGCCGACATTAATGTTATCGTTTTAGCTTTCAAGGCTGACTGCACTTTTAATGTTGCTCTCTTTCCAAGATGGATTTGCTGCCAGATATCTGATGGTGCGCAGGACCAAGAGGTCAGCTGTCAGGAAAAAAAACTTCGGGCTTTTCTCGCCGTAAAGGAAGTGATAGGGGGCGAGGAAGGGGAACAGGCGGAAGGGAGGAAGGGGGGTGGGGTCAGGGCGGGAATCTAGCTCCTTTCCGGCGGTTCCATTTGCAGCGTCATTCTCAGAGTCATGCTGTTATGATCTTTGCCAAAGAAGTTCACGTGGCAGGGCTTCAGGGGCGTGATGCTGCATTCTCTGAACTTTCGCAAATGGTTCTTGACCGAACTTGTTCTGTAAGCGGCTTTTAAGAATTCTCTGGGTCATGGCATCTTCCGATTGTAACTTCGTCCTTGACCCTCATCATTGGCCAGAAGAACACCGATCCTCTCTCTCTCTCTCTCTCTCTCTCCTCTCTCTCTCTCTCTCTCTCTCTCTAAGTGTTGAGATTTCTTATAAGCTGCTTACAATTTTCGTTTGTTTTTTCTTTCTAATGTTACTGTATTACTCCTGTGTGCGAGGACATCCAGAAATATTACGATTTTAGGTGATTTTGTTAACTCTTGATTTAATACACACCGGGAATAAGTGGGTACTATTTGTTTTCAATGAAAGGAAGACGTAAATGTTATTGTCATGTTAACCCCTTGCCCTTTGTCAAAAGACCTCTTTGGTAATGACAATAAAATATCATTCAAAGTTTTCAAAGTGTCAGTGTTCTCGTGCTGTGTGTGTGTGTGTGTGTGGTGTGTGTGTGTGTGTGTGTGTGTGTGTGTGTGTGTGTGGTGTGTGTGTGTGTGGTGTTCGACGCCATAATTTGAGCCACCCCCAGGTGGGCAGGGAGGTTAGTATGGGTGAAAATGGGGGAGGAGGGACAGGAGGAAGTCAAGTCACATCAGCGTCTGGTTTCAATTCAGATACAAAAGTTTTAAAATCGAAGGCCAAGTTCGACACCTAAGGAAGCTTGGCAATGCTACAATTGCTGCTGTGCTGCCTGCTTATCGCTCAATAGCTTCCCATTCTGCTTCTCCAACCTCCCCGCCCCCTTTCCTCCCTCCTTTATTGGCCACATCATGCGTTTGTCTATTTGTCTATCGATTTATCCGTCCACTTCTTTTGTTAATACATTTAAAGTCGCTCCGCGCCTGCACGCGTCTGCTTCTCATTCCATGCCTTGACGTTGCTGCGTCGTGTTTTTATGTTTCTCTCGTTCTTCCTCCTACTCATGTTTGTGTCTTTCTTGCTGCGACTCTGCCTCTCGAACAGAACACGTTCATTTTGCTGAAACCGGTTATTTCCCCTGTTTAGATTGGGTCTTCCATCTTGGAAAACACCAGTGTTTGAATTCCAGTTGTTTTTTTTTTTCTGCCCTGCATGCTGATGAACCTGACAGGTAATGTTGCAGGGTAAACATTCCCTGCCATTTTTTCTGGCGCGTTTCGGTGTTATGAAGTCCAGATGCCACGTCTCTATCCCTGATAAAACTTAATTATGTGGAGTGTTTGCAATCTAAGGGGATGAGCGAGTTTAAAGTTGAACCTTTTAGAGAAAGAGAGAGGAGGGAGAGAGAGGGGGGAAGGAGAGAAAGGGAGAGAGAGAGAGAGACTGACAGACAGACAGACAGACAGAGCTTGTTGTGTGTGTGTGTTGGGGTGTGTGTGTGTGTGTGTGTGTGTGTGTGTGTGTGTGTCTGCTCTGTCTCATTTTCTGAACCTCCTCAGTGGCATTAACTACACGCTGCTCCTTCCCGCTCCTAAATCCACAGCCACAACCCCGATCAGTCCTGCCGCAGGCCGAGCAACGGCAATCCATTAGAAGCAATCGTTGTCACGTAGTCATGAGGTGACCCATCAGAGGAGACACCGCACTGCTGCAAAGTCACTTCAGTGTGTCCAGTGGTATCTGTACTGATCCAACATGCTCAGGGCACCACCTACTAAGCCCCTCACCAAGGAGAATAACTGCCTTGTCGCGGAGCCAGCGCAAGTGAGCGTAACCCCTCGGGGGCACTACTACTACGTCTATCTAATAACATTCCTCACGAACTTTCTGATAGCGGCGACCTCGATACGAATTCACTGAGGACGTTGACACGAAGAGGAAATCAAAACTTAGGTCACCATGAGAGCAGGGCATGAAGGGTCACTGAATTTGAGATCGAGGAGGAGGATGCTGATGAGGCTATGTAGTTCCATTCAAGCCTGGGGCTGCAGGACAGGTACAGACTGTAGGCTCATCTTCATAGTGTATCCCGGCGATAATCAGGCCCGAGAGACACAGACGCTTACATTGTTGGCAACAACAAAAAAATTAGGAGCACACTCAGAGACGCTTACAGTGGATGAAATACAACCATGCGGTTCTAGTTTTCCCAACGGAGCCCATAGCAAATTCAGCTCTGTGTAGGGATCGGTCGGGGCGGAAAAGCCCCCCCCCCCCCCCCCCCCCCAAAAAAAAAAAAAAGTATCTCTAATGGGAACTGAACTCACCATCTGCCAGATCGGAACATGCAGCGCTAACTACTGCGCAGCGGGGCTTCGTCATTTTAAAATCGATTAAGAACAAATATTGTGAAATTATATTTGTTCCTTGAAAGGAAATTATCCTCTTCAGTAACATAAAGCATCTGGAACCATAACCAAAACTGGTGCCTGATGATGAAATTATGATAGTGTTGTAGAAAAATTTACGGACGGCATTAACACATTGCCAATTTCCTGCTAAACTGTAAAAAAAGAAAAGAAAAAAAAAAGAAAATTCACGTCATCCGGACTTTAAATAGATAGATAGATAGATAGATAAAGATAGATAGATAGATAGATAGATAGATAGATAGATAGATGAATAGATAGATAGATAGATAGATAGATAGATGAATAGATAGATAGATAGATGAATAGATAGATAGATAGATAGGATAGATAGATAGATAGATAGATAGATAGATAGATAGATAGATAGATAGATGATAGATTAGATAGATAGTTAGATAGATAGACAGATAGATGAATAGTTTAGATAGGTAGATAGATAGATAATAGATAGATAGATAGATCGATAGATAGATCGATAGATAGATAGATAGATAGATAGATAGATAGATAGATAGATAGATAGATAGATAGATAGATAGATAGATAGATAGATGATTTAGACCTACCTATCCATCTATCTGTCTAACAGGGCACTGAGGACATTTTATTCAACTTCCCACATAGAAATACAGACATTTGACTGGACATGCAAACAGCAGTAAGCACACTGATCATGGAAGAAACAGAACATCGGAACAACAGACCTTAGCGCATGTAACACTGAGAGCGTACAACAACACTCACAGGTGCATGAGAACCTATGAAGACATATGCAGCACGGATCATGACATACACACAACACACGCACAGGTGTATTGGCTCGAATAGCACTCTACTGTATTACAGTTTGCGGAAGTGCGTAATCAGTGTTGGGTTATGTTGTATTGCGCTGTAGGCATATTGTCTTGTATTGTTTGGCATCATACTGTATGATATTGAACTTCATGGTAATGCACGGACAACCGCTGAGGAAAAAAAAAATGGACGAGACCCGACATGAATGTAACAGTAATCGTTTTCATAGAATGATGAATTTACAAAGCTGTTGCTATCAAACCCTCTCTGTGCGTCTGTTATTCTGTGTTCTGTTTTCTAGTGCTGTTGTAAATAAAACTGATTCGTGGTTTGCAGCGACAGGCAGGAGCCACTGTCAGTACTTATCGATGTTTCTACTACTTTGGAAGTGGGGGGAGGGGGGTGTTGTCAAAAATCCGGAAAATCTTACAAAGCACGCAACTATTCATCCAAAACTATTTTTCCAAATCCAGACACGTGGCTCAAATACGAGCACGGAAGTTCTGTGGAAACAAAACAAACCAGCATATTAAAGAACTATGACTATGTCCGGATTTGAACTGCTCTTTCTGGATTAGAATGCTGAATATCAGAGTAAGGGAGAAACCGAGGATAAGCACGGAGACAGACAGACTGACAAAGAGACAGACAGACAAACGAAACGAAGAGAGTAGCAGCGAAGAGGGTGGGGTGTGGGTGTGGGTGAGGATGTGAAAGGAAAGGGAGACCACTTAGGTCACACTTCATTCAAATTGTTGTATTACATATCGTTGATGCAGGACAAAAATACACATTATTTTCCATCTGTCGTCACCATTATGGAGCTGCAGAAAATTCGTGCTGTTTCCATTCCTGCCCGGACCATTAATGCGCATAACTTGTGCGTTTCTGAAGTACTATAATCAAAACACCAAGTAACACTGACACAGTCGCGGCCACCTTCTGTTAAAAATTCCGTGTTGAGGTTCGCTGGTGCCCTTTGAAAGAACAAGAGACCGAAAGTTGCATGACACTGACACGTTACGTTAAATGTAAGGGGAACTGAACAAAGCTTGAAAGCTCCAAGTCTGTACAGGACTTTCTGCGCCTGTCATTGGTAATCCGTACGACGGTACAACAAAACTCTTAAACATTGAAAAGCAAAGTTATCCAAAACGGAGGAACACGTCCCTTCTGCAAGTCTGGATTTTGTTCTTCATCTGGTACTTACTATGTCTTGAGAGAAGAGCAACTAATACCTCTCAACTCATGGGCGTTATAGTCTCAGTCCATTTGTTTTGGTTTTATTTCATCATTAGCCGCAATTTTCACCTACTAAACTCAAGCTTATTGATTCTAATGTCAATTCTTGTATCTCAATATAGGACAAAAGAAGCCGTATACTTATGCAGCAAAAGTACGAATGTTTGAATGAAAAGCGTATACAAACAAACCCTGAAAAAAAAAGAAAATTAAAAAGGGGAGGGAAGGAGGACTAGGAAGAGAGTGGTTGAAACGGCACGGTGGATACGTATGAAACTAAACTATCGCTGTCAATTATTCGGTATTTCTGAAGTCTGTTATTTAAAAAAAAATGAAATTTGAAACTCAGTTCGTTTCTGCTGAGGACAAACAATCACAACTTGACGGTATCACCTTTCTTTCTTCTTTTCTGATTCACGTATGTATTTGTGTACGCCTGGTTTTGTATAAGAAGGGGCTTTTCTATACGCTCTGATCTACAGAAGATACACTGTTTCCGCGTGTTCTTTCACGCGTGTAAGTGCAGCAAACGCGACTCGCTGTCTCATTCAAAAGATTGACACCAAGACCACGCTGATCAAGGTTAAACAGACAGGAAGGTTAGGGAAAGGATTAACTCATAACCAGGGGTTCAAATCCTTGTTTTGTTTCTCACTGTCCTTACACTCCACCCATCGGTACAAGATGAGATACTCTGAGTCGAAGTTGAAAGATTGTGACCGTTGCATGTGGCCATGTTTCTGCATTTCATTTTCATAACGCTGGCAATCTCCTTTTCAAACTTTCGACAGCTGCAGTGATAATACCCTGCATTATAACCGATTCCCATAACCACTGTGATGATGGAGTCTTCCGTTTCCATCAATGTAGCGATCCCTGTGATGCGGGGTTCAAGCTACTTAACTCCATCCCCACACCCATGACAGCACGGGAGACGGAGCAGGTTTTTCTCCGGAGGGAAAAATCCGCCGAAGTTCTCCTGATCCCCAGGCGACATTTCTGTCAGAACTCTTGTAATCCACTCTACACAGGAATTTTTTTCTGGCATGTTGTCATTTTCTGCCGCATATATAGGGGCATCGATCTTTTTTATTCCATTATTCGCATCAAAATAAAGGGGGGAAAGTTTCCTGCAGGGCTGTCATACAAAAGAGAGGGGGTGAAAGACGCGATCTCTCTCTCTCTCTCTCTCTCCTCCCTCTCTCTCTCTCTCTTCTCTCTCTTCTCAGCGCGCGGGAGTAAGTGTGTATGTGTGTGTGTGTGTGTGTGTGTGTGTGTGTGTGGCGAGCGTACGGTAGTGTGTGTGTGTGTGTGTGTGTGTGTGTGTGTGTATGTGCGTGCGTGCGTGTGTGTGTGTATGTGTGTGTGCTGCGTGTATGTGCTGTGTGTTTGAGAGAGAGAGAGAGAGAGAGAGAGAGAGAGAGAGAGAGAGAGAGAGAGAGAGAGAAAGAGTGCGCCCGCGCATGTATGTGTTTGCTTATGTCTGTGTTTCTATGCTATGTGTCTGTAACATTTGTCCTCCAATCTCCAGGCCCCTTACCATAGCTTTCTTTCTCGTTTGTTTGCTTCAGTTCTGCTGCCCACTCTCACTGCTGCATTAGGCAACCTCCCACAGAACAAATTCTTTGTGACAACAACACATGCGGCAAAAGGCAGGTTAGGAGAAAAAACATCAATTCTCCACACAGCTGACGTCAGTAATCTGATTCCATTGTCGTGTTTCGTTTGTTTGTTTGTTTTGTGAACACTGATACACAAAGCCACCATTTGTTCTGCATGCAATTTTCTGTTTGGTCGGTAAACTTGTTTACACAAGCCAATATTTGCCCAGCTGAAACTCTGGTTACCTAATCTTAGAGACAATGATGGAGTGACACCACACAAAACATTCAGAAATGTTCACGAAGCACGTCTTCTCGTTTTTGTTTGTTTGTTTGTTTGCTAGCTTGTTTGTTTGTTTGTTTGTTTTTGGTGGGGGGAGTGGGGGTGGGGTGGAGGAGAAACGGTCTAAGCGAAGACGACACGAGTTTTGTTCATGTTGGTGGTCGTGTTTGCCTACAAGTCTTAGTGAATCTTAAAGCTGTTGACAACGTAGTGATGACCAGTATTTCCCATGCCCTCCTCCATCTTCCCCTACTCTCCCTCCCCCATCCCTCCCACCCCATCCCTCTGCCCCCCTCTTTTTCTCTCTCTTTTCTATCTGTATGTATACATATTCTCTCTCTCTCTCTCTCTCTCTCTCTCTCCTCTCTTGTATTAGACAATCGTTGTTGTCTGTTGTTTGCGATTGTTGTTTGTTGTTGTTGTGTGAGTGTGTTTGTGTCTGTGTATGTGCCTGAAACAATATGAAACAAAAACTCAAAGTAAACCTGCCAGCGAATGGAATGTTGTTAGTGGAAAGATACAACCACATGCAGACTAGGTTTGAATGTAAACGTTAGGTAAACGTTACCTACGTGGGGGGAGAGGGTTGTGTAAAAAAAAAAAAAAAGCATCGTAAATTTATACGTAAACAGTACCCAGTGATAGGACAAAAACACGGTCTGACTTTCAGTCTAAACGGTGTTTAAACAGGCTAAAAACAGACGATTAGAACTTTACACACAGAAATTATATTCCTGTTACTGAATGGAACAAACGAATGAAAAATGACCATCTTCGTTTATCACAGTTATTTTTTGTATATGTAAAATATTATAAAAATGAAGAATACACTGAACTGGGGGTGGGTGGGGGGTGGGGAGATATTTGTAAAATGCTCGAGATTGGATATCCCGTCGCCCCGTAGACTTAAATCTCAAAAGACTTCTTCCATACATAATTGGCTTTGGGTTTTCCGTGCATGAAATAATTGTCAGAAAGGGGAAACGCGTCAAGTAGCATAAGCCAGGTGTTGTTGTGATCATCTAACACTGCACGTGGAAAGACATACATATCGTTCTTCTTGATAAAAACATCGAAAAAAAAAGCAAACTCAAACGTTTTGTTATTGCATCGCCTGGAGAAGCCTCTTCACAAATGTTTGTAACTTACAATAACAAACCCAGGCTTTCCTGTCTTTGTTCAGGTTTCTGTGTGAGGCTGACTTTCACTCTGCTATCACCTTGAAGGCATCAAGTTTGTACAAGTACCGAAAAAGCTGTTCACGTTGCAGGCGGGAGGGAGAATCTCTCTCTCTCTCTCTCTCTCTCTCCTCTCTCTCTCTCTCTCTCTCTCTCTCTCTCTCTCTCTCGTGTGTGGTCTCTGTCTGTCTGTCTGTCTGTCTCTGTCTCTCTCTCTCTCTCCCCCCTCTCTCTCTCTCTCTCCTCTCTCTCTCTCTCTCTCTCTCTCGCGCGCGCGCGCCCGCGTTCTTTTTGTGTCTTATTTCTGTATGTGTGTGTGTGTTTGTGTGTGTGTGTGTGTGTGTGTGTGTGTGTGTGTGTGTGTGTATGTGAGAGAGAGAGAAGTGTGTGTGTGTGTGTGTGTGTGTGTGTGTGTGTGTGTGTGTGGTGCGTATGTGTGTGTGTGTGTGTGTGTTGTGTGTGTGTGTGTGTGTGTATGTGTGTGCGTATGTGTGTGCATGCACGTATGCGTGCGTATTCATGCATCTCCATGTGTGTGTGTGTGTGTGTGTGTATGCATGTGTGCATGTGTGTTTGTTGTGCGGGCGCGCGTACGCGCATGCGGGTACGTGTGACTTCGCGCGCGCGCGTCTGTGTATGTGTATGTGAGCGCGCGCGCACGCGTGTGTGTGCGTGTGTGCATGCGTGCGTGTGTGTGCATTCCATACTTGCTCTCTGATTTTGCTCTTAAGGTTGCATTTGCGCCTAATCCTTTATCGCTCTCTTTGGAACCCGTTGGCTTCTGTTCCTCAAGCAACTTCCATTAACTGCGCAGAGCAATATGATAAACTGATAACCCACACCTTGTGACGACAACACTGAGTGAAAAATGAAAAGAAACAGAAGGAAAGAAGAAACATTAATTCTAAACACACACACACACACACACACACACACACACACACACACACACACACACACACACACACACACACACATCAAGTAGCCACTTAGATGATGTCAAATATCTCATTGCCCTTTTCTTGTGAAGCCAAATATGAATACACTCGGCAATCATCTGTCTTTCTTGAAATTTTGTGACTGGTGAAGTTGACTGCACAAGAGAGCATTTACACAGATGACAGTCTGCCTATGTAACTTAGGGGAAAATCATGGAGGGACATCAGGCATTAAATTTAGACAGCTTCGATGTAGCGATGATCTCAGAGCATCTGAATATAATCGGGAATATGGTCATGATAGCTCTCTCTCTCTCTCTCTCTCTCTCTCTCTCTCTCTCTCTCTCCTCCTCTCCTCTCTCTTCAGTATATTAGGTAGTATATTAGATATTGGCCGATTAGATAGTATATTAGATACTGGCTTAAGGTATTAGGCCTACGCATGGATGAAAATAAACTGCCTGTGAACGCGTACGAGAAGCTGCTGTGGATAGACTCAAATGGTAGACATACATGGACTTCAGGCATTCAACAAATGTTATCTCAGAATGGGCTTGGAGTAGTATGACTAAATCATGGGTTGAAAATGTCAACGCATTTCTGCATCAATTTCGCCAAGGCTTATTGACTGCCGATGACAAAACTGGGATGAACATGCTCGAGAAAGTGACCGATTTTCTTGGTATAGAACATTCCTATCATTTAGCAGCTGTGAAAAGTGCCTTTTAATTGACGGTGAGAGGTACAATGAATGCTATCTAAGGACATTTACACTGTAATACATTGGGACCAATACAATTAGTTATCAAATGATTCTGTGACTTGTCCTTTGTGCAAAGATGCAAAAGAAGATGAAATACATATTTTTTTTGCTGTCCTAGTCTCTCTGACCTTCGGAGCAAGATTACATTCCACGAAACGTTTATGTAATAGCGTTTCTATTCAATGTGGCCTTACTGATGGCAAATAAAAACAACAATATACTGAAGAATGTATGAATGTGTCTATGTAAGGTATTCAAAAGGCGCGCGATTGCAGCTAAAGGCTGTAAATGTTGATATCGAAACGCGCTACTTGTCCTCTCTAGTGAAAAGATCTTGGAATCTGTCATCATTATGTTTACGTATCTTTACTTTTCTTCGTTGTTAATATGTCATTGTATATGGACCCCCCCCCCCCCCCCCGCTTCACACTAGGGGCTGTGGCCTAAGCTGTATGAACCATTTTCCATTTCCAATAATCTCTCATTCTGTAGAGTGACAATAATGGCTGCTTTGTATTTAGCAATCAGTTTTTGTGTTACCTATCACAGTATGTCTACAGTTTCCTGTTTGGCACAGCTTAGAAAAGCTTTCTCATCAATAGTTTTCATTTACGACCTGTCACCTAGCTCAGATATCGGACTATTTTTCTTTCAAAGCCAAATATTGACACAAACAGAAATTAATTGTGGTTCTTTAAATTTTCTGCTTGGCTAGCTAAGCTGATTGCACGAGCCAGTACATAAGTAGCCGACTGTCTGGTTGTCTCATTTTGGGGGAAAATCATAGAGTGGAACCAGACATAACGTTTATGTGACTTTGACGGAGCCGGTTTCATTGGCGGTCGTGACGGAGACGAATCGATATTTTTTTCGTATTAGTCTCAACGAATCTGAACACTGTCGGCAATGATAGCCACGATCAAAATTTTCTATTTCTCTCTCTCTCTCTCTCTCTCTCTCCTCTCTCTCTCTCTCTCTCTCTCTCTCTGTCTGTCTGTCTGTCTGTCTGTCTGTCTGTCTCTCTCTCTCTGTCTCTCTCTGTCTCTCTCTCTCTCTCTGTACATGTGTATGTGTGTGCATGAAAGAGTGAGAGAGAGAGAGAGAGAGAGAGAGAGAGAGAGAGAGAGAGAGAGAGAGAGCATGCACGTTCGCGTAGTCTCTTCTCTGCAAAGGTGTAACAAAAAGAAAAGTTGGAAAGAAAGGTCGTATACAAAGTACACCTATCCTCTTCTAAAGTACCCCAAAGAAGGATGACTGACAACACAAGTAACGTACGAACAGTAACACATCGTCTTCAAAACAGTTCCTGGTTAAGGGTCAGGATATAAGCGAAGTCTAAGTGGAGATGATCAGACCCCCATCATATCCTGAACAGTCCTTAGAAGAAGGATCAAAACACAGACATCTTAAGAAATGATGACCAAAACCCACCCTTTTCTTGAAACAGTACCTATGGCTTACTGGTAGGATCAAAATGCAGACGGTCTAAGGAGAGATGACCAGGAACCACCTCTATCCTGACCGGTACCCAGTGGAAGTATAACGTTTCAGTCTAGGGATAGATGATTAGAAACCTGGTATTTCTTTAGTAACAATACAGTATGTGTGTGTGTGTGTGTGTGTGTGTGTGTGTGTGTGTGTGTGTGTGTGTGTGTGTGTGTGTGTGTGGTGCGTGCGTGCGTGTTTGAATGCTTGATATTTGCTTTCCAGATTTCGCCCTATCACTTTTTGTTAGCTTTCTTTCACGTTTCTTTCCGTCAGTAACGTTGGCCACTTTCGTTACAGTGCTAGGCAGCTGGAAACAAAACCCGTCACTTGCGACCGCAACGCAAACTGCAGAAGATGGATGAGAAGATGGGGGAGCGGGAGGAAGAGAGAGGCGGACATCAACTCGCCCACACAGTTGACGTCAAATATCTGACTTTCTTCGGTGAGGCCAAATATTGATATGCGCAGTAATCATTTTGTGCTGCTTGCTCTTTTCTGACTGCTTAAGTTGTTTGCAAAGACCAATATCTCTGTGTAGCCGGGAGTCTGGCTGGCTACCGGAGATAGAAAGAAGCCGTGACACCAGACATGTGATTCAGAGGACTTTGACAAAATGGTTTTCCGTTCGAATCTTCGCAAAGGCGAAGCAAGGCTTTTTTCTTTGTTGTTGTTGTTGTTGTTGTTGTTGATGTCGACGACGATGATGATGATGATGATGATGATGATGATATTTTCGTATGGGTCTTAACGAGTCTAAATACTGTCGGGAACATGACCATGATAACTATGTCCACTCTCTCTCTCTCTCTCTCTCTCCTCTCTCTCTCTCTCTCTCTCTCTGATGTCTGTCTCTCTCTCTCTAAGTGCCTACCTGTCTGTCTGTCTGCCTATCCATTTCTCTGTTTCTCAGTCTCTCTGTCTGCCCGTTTCTGTCTTTCTCCGTCTGTGTCTGTCTGTCTGTGTCTGTCTGCCTGTTGTCTGTCTGTTTGCCTCTCTCTCTCTCTCTCTCTCTCTCTCTCCTCTCTCTCTCTCTCTCTCTCTCTCTCTCTCTCTGTGAGTGTACGTGTATTGTCTGCTTGCGCGCACGGGCGCGCGCGCGCGCGCGCGCATGTGTGTGTGTGTGTGTGTGTGTGTGTGTGTGTGTGTGTGTGTGTGTGTGTGAGTGTGTGTGAGTGTGTGTGTGTGTGTGTGTGTGTGTGTGTGTGTGTGTGGTGTGTGTTGTTGTTGTTGTTGTTGTTGTGTCCGCTGCTACGAACGGAAAAGCGCGTGCCAGTGTGTGTGTGTGTGTGTGTGTGTGTGTGTGTGTGTGTGTGTGTGTGTGTGTGTGTGTGTGTGTGTTTGTGTGTGTGTTTCTCCTGCCTTCAACGTTGTGAAAAGAATTTTGAAAGATGGAAAGAGAGACTGACCATAAACTACAACTTCAATACGGTCCTGAACACCACATAAAGGTGGTGTAAAGATGCAGTCCCAGACGGGACGAATACAAGAGCACATTCTCCCTGACAGAACCTGCTGGAGATGGGGAGAAGGGGTAAGAGGTGGGAAGAGTTAGATAACCAGAATGTTTCCACTGAAACATCGGAAAATAGATTTTAATCTATGAATCGATATAATAGTCGGTCGTCTTTTTTTTTAAAGATGTTTCCGCGAAACAAAAAATAAACACTGATCCAAGCAGACTTTAACGAGTATCTTATTAAAAAAAACATTTTAAAAATTCAAGAAAGAAAACCTCTTCAATCTGTAAAATTCAATCTCATCAAAATTCTTCTTCAAATGTTTAAACCCCGATGAACGTACTGTTGGTTCAAATTGAAAGACCGGAATCACACAGTCAAATTCCATCCTCTTCACAGGTACAACTCAGAGTGCGTTGCTCAAAGTTTCTGATCAACACAGCAGGTGTCTGTATCTCTCTGACCTG
>CM065716.1:59467622-59470122 GCA_033310375.1 Conus canariensis | reverse complement strand
GGTACGGATTTGAGTCACACGCCGAGAGAAAGATTCTACTCCCATATGCGCTCAAAAACTGGGAGTGGAAAGAGAGAGGACGTGGAAGAGGTCTCAGTTGGGGCCGAGCGAGAGGCATGAGAGGCCTATCCTACAGCAGACCGACACGGGGAGTGTATCCACGTCATCCAAAACACTCCCAGGCTTGAACATTATGCAGTCAAAACCAGAAAAGGTAAAAACTCAGGACTGTGAAAGACCCTTTCAGGCAGGCAGATTAAAGGAATATATTTCCCAATGGAAAGAGATGACTAGTGATTCTTCCATTTTATCCTTGATACAAGCAGCTGAAATACCATTTCAAGATTTACCCCATTACAAGATGTCCAAATATAAAAAATCAAATACAGGGTAATCTATGGAATGAGGCAGACAAAGAAATTGAAACAGTGTTATCCATGGGAGTCAGAAAAATCTTGTCATGAATCAGGTGAAATTGTGTCACCAATTTTTCTTGTTCCAAAAGCAGACGGTACATTCAGGTTGATTTTGAATTTGAAAAGATTTAATGATGTATCTCCTATGAACATTTTAACATGGAGAATCTACAATCTGCTACTAGCAGGATGCATAGATTGCTATATGGCATCAGTTGATCTTAGACATGCATATTACTCGGTACCAGTTGCATCAGCTTTCAAAAAAATACCTCAAATTTGAATGGAGGGGAAAGCTGTATTCCTACACCTGCCTACCAAATGGACTTTCATGTTGTCCAAGGTTTTTCACAAAATTGTTATAACCTGTTATTGCCCATCTTGGATCCCAAGGCTTTCTATCAATATCATTTTTTGATGATAGCTATTTACAGGGAGCTAGCAAAGAAGAATGCCAGGAAAACATTGAACAGACATTAAACGTGTTCACATCCTTAGGATTTACTGTTCATTTTGATTAGTCTGTTCTAGTACCTACACAAAAATTAAACTTCTTGGGGTTTTATCTGGATTCGAAGGACATGAAGGTCACTTTGCCAGAAGAAAGAATAGAAAAGATAAAATCAGCTTGTCAGGGTTTAAGAAGAAAAGTCAGACTCACAATTAGGGAACTAGCCCAAGTCATAGGTCAGCTCGTAGCAGCCTTTCCAGCAGTACAGTGAGGGCCATTGTATTACAGATGTTTGGAGTATGAAAAAAGTGTGGCACTCAAGCAAAACAATGGATATTTTGAGGCTGTCATGTCACTTTCAGAAGAAGGCCAAAAGGAATTGGGTTGGTGGATTGACAATGTGCAAGCAGCAACCTTTGACTTACTTAGACTTAGACTTAGATGCTCCCGCGTCTTGCGACGCATGAGGCAGTCAAGGCGCTCCACTGTGCACGGTCCCCAGCCAGTCTGGTAGTGTCACTCCATCCTCTATCAACGAGTCTGAGGTGTCTTTCCACTGTCTGTCGCCAGCTCATCATGGGTCGTCCTCTTATTCTCTGTCCTGCTGGGGTCCATTTAATGGCCTGGGCTATGATCAACCTTTGAACTAAATAGGAGAGAGTCCACTGTGGAACTGACAACAGATGCCTCAACCTCAGGTGGTCGGTGAGCAGTGTGTGGTTCACATAGAACAGGTGGAAGATGGACTGAGGCAGAAAAGCAATTTCACATACACGTGTTAGAATTGCTAGTTGTAGAATATGCATTAAATAGTTTTAAGGACAAAGTCTGTGACCAACATGTAAAAGTATTAACTGACAATTCATGTGCAGCCAGTTATTTGAAGAACATGGGGGGCTCCCGGTCTCAAGAATGTAATGCAGTGGCCTAAAGAATCTGGATCTGGTGTAAGGATAGAGGCATTTGGCTCACGGTGGCACACACATTCCTGGAAAATTGAATGTAGAGGCAGATGCTTTGTCACGGAAATTTAATGACAACACAGAATGGCAGTTAAATCATGTCATATTCCATCAAATAACAAGGCTCTGGAGCACACCTGACATTGATTTGGTTGCATTTCGTTTGAATTACCAAATCAAACCATTTGTATCCTGGCATCCAGATCCAGAGGCTCTAGCGATTGATGCTTTTACATTCTGTTGGAACAAATGGAAAATATATGCTTTTCCCCATTTCAGTGTTGTCCAAAGAGTTTAGAAGAAAATGGAAAAGGAACAAGTGGACGGATTCTCATCATACCACAATGGCCGACTGCATGCTGGTATCCACAGATGCTGCGCCTTCTGGCAGACAACCCGGTACCCCTGCCAAAAGGGGAGAAAGTGTTGTAACTAGCTCACAGCAATACTCCACATGCTCTACACAAGAGTTTCCAGCTTTTGGCAGTGAAATTATCTGACAGTCCCTCCAGGCACAAGGCTTTCATGGAGAGACTTGTGCAATCCTGTGCGACTCCTGGAGGAATCAACACGACAGCAGTATGAATCGTACCTCCGCAGGTGGAACATTTTCTGTGCTTTACAACAGGAAGATCCATTTTCAACCTCTGTCCATGTTGTGTTAAAATTTC
>CM065716.1:59457622-59462622 GCA_033310375.1 Conus canariensis | reverse complement strand
AATCTTCTGGAACTCTGTTTTCAGGCGCCGGCGGAGTGGAACCTAATCTCATCACCAGATCCCTGGCACACGGGACGACTTTTTCATTTCAGCGGTGCGTGATGCGGTTTA
Source organism: Conus canariensis (assembly GCA_033310375.1). NCBI lineage: Eukaryota > Metazoa > Mollusca > Gastropoda > Neogastropoda > Conidae > Conus > Conus canariensis. The sequence continues at coordinate 59,462,511 of CM065716.1, read as the reverse complement.
GTTAACGTCCTCTCTGCATCTTATTCGGGATTGTCTCCCTTAGCATGTTTCTCGTTCCCTATATACCCACAGAAATCGTCACAAAATGTGCGCATATCTCATTCTATTACTGCAGTGCGTGGTGCTAATTCCAGTTCTTTTCAGTAACTTGCATATATTGCCATTTTGTCGTTTTCCTTCTAAAAAAAATCAGTTCTATGCGCACAAGATGCGATAAATCGTCAGTTCAGTATTTAGTAGATGAGATGGGTATTATTCGTTAGGTCAGTCTAGAAGAAAAAAAAAGCTCAGTTACGTCTGATTTTAGTGATGTTTCTTTCTTTCTGTATGATTAGCAACAGCTGCTATACATGACATTTGAATCGGCAAGATTTGTATTTAGTCTGCGAAACCTGAAGATCACGCAGATTCATGAGACACATTTAGAAAATCGTGTAAACTTTGGCCTTTAACCATCGCAGTCATTTTATCGACAAAAGAGGTATTAGTCTTTTTTGTTTTTTTATTCAACCTTCATGAAATACGTAGCACAAGTATACAAGACAGTCGAGCTGATCATGTTCAAGAGGAATGGGTTAAACTTGCGGTGTTTGGGAGCAAAAACCACCACATGCTGCCACATATAACCTACATACAGCTCAGACCAAATGCCATGGTACGTTCCTGAAGCCACTGTCACGGCGTCCCTCCAACCCGGAAGTCTGAAAACAAACAGAAAAACAGATATAAAATGACTAATACTTGCGTTGCTTCTCTGTACTGCTAGTTAGATGATGTTACTTCATGCTGCTAGCGTTAAGCGCAGATTTCCAAAGAGCTGCGGCAAACGAACAAGAACATAACTCTGAAATCTGGGGCATCGTCAAACCCAACACCGTTTCCACCGCCGGCAACAATAGTTTTGACCTTCACATTATGAAGTCACCCCATCATACAAAGACGCGTATCTCTCTCTCTCTCTCTCTCTCTCTCTCTCTCTCTCTCTCTCTGTCCGTCTCTCTCTCTCTCTCACTCTCTCAAATACACGCATATATACAAATATACATATACATACATACCACTGTAGTGATAATTGTCGTGTGTGTGTGTGTGTGTGTGTGTGTGTGTGGGGGTGTGTGTGTGTGCGTGGTGCGTGTGTGTGTGTGTTGTGTGTGTGTGTGTGTGCGCGCGCGCGCGCGCGCGCGCGCGCGCGAGTTTAATTGTGTGTGTGCGTGCGTCTGTACATCTCTGCGCTCGTGCGCGCGCCCTTGCATTTGCATGAGTGTCGAATATGTGTGCCGGGCTATGTCACAACTGGCCGAGTTCTGCCAACTTTCTTGCGATCAGCAAGTGCGTTCAGCTCCTTCTTTCTCTCGAGTGTGGTTTCTATTTCGCCCGTCTGTGCTAACCTCACTTATCTGCAGGTTTGTCACCTGGAACAACAACATCTGTTCGTAACACAACAGACAAGTAGAGGAGAGACAGAGCCAGACAGAGAAGGAAAACAAAGACAGGATCGATACAGAAAAGAAGGGAAATCAGAGAGAGAGAGAGAGAGAGAGAGAGAGAGAGAGCGTGATGAATGAGGCCTGTTACACCTTAGCAGAAGGGACGTGCAGGTTCCACTGCGCATCCACTAAGTTCAGGACAGCTAGGGGCTGGTGTTCGTCGAGGAAATTTACATCCGGTTCTCAAAAAATCCACTTTGCGTCAGCAGAATCGAAAACTGCTCGTGCTTAATTTCAACATAGCATGCCTGGGGGAAGAGGGGAGGGGGGTGAGGGGGGGGGGGGGGGGGGCGTGCTGCGTCATTCTTAGTTCCACGACTCAAAAGAAAGCAATGAGAAATTTTTCTTTCCATGAAATACCAAAACAAAGTAAGAAAAGATAAATAGACGGGCACACTGATGCAAAAGATTTGCTGTCTGCTAGAGAATCTTCAAACGTTCTGAAAGTCAAATCATCTGCCAATCGGAATAGACTGTTTACTCTGGCCAATCAAAACACGGCTTTGTATAGTAACGTCTGCTACTACAACCACAACTCGTTCAATGAAAGGGGGTGGGGATGGTGTAACACCTCTTATACTGAATGCATGAGCGTTGCTCTCTCGCTCTCTCTCTCTCTCTCTCTCTCTCTCTCTCTCTCTCTCTCTTGGTTGAACGTGTTAACCAATCGCAACGACGCCTGAAGAAAATACGTTGGTCAAAAATGCACTTGTCTTATTCTGTCTTGTGGGCTTAATAAACACGTGCTTTGTACTGTGTATGTCTGTATTCAGGCTTCTTTTCAGCGACACTGCAGCCTGTGTCATTCTTCTGGTCATAATCTAACATGCAGTTGCCAACAATCGCAAACAAAAAATGACATGTTTTTTGGACGACGGATAACATACATCAATACTTCATCAGCAGGTTTAAGTTGATAACAATGTTTTTGTACTCTAATTTGAGAAGTACTTTACTCCCCTCAGCAAGACGGTCAACACACTCCATACTGCAAATCTGGTGACCGAAAGTAAACTTCCCAAACACTTGGTGAAACAACTCTGCCTGGAAGCTCACAAGAGGCCCGGTGGAGCGTGCATACTATAGTTGGCTGTCACTCTTTTTACGGTCCCTGCTATTGTACAAGTACTGTCACCATACCTCCACTGTTCTGAGCGTGACTGACAACAGGTTGTTTCTTTGAGATCCCTGCCTGCCCAAGTGTCCTAAACGGTATCCTTTCAAACTTACTGTCATGGAACAATGATTATGATGATGATTGTGATGATGATGGTGATGATGATGATTGTGATGATGATGATGATGATGACGATGATGATGATGATGATGATGATGATGACGGGACAACGACGACGACGACAACAGCAACATCATCATCAACAACAATAGTAATAAAGATAATAGTAATAATAATAATGATGATGATAATACTGATAATAATAATAATAACAATAATAATAATGCTAATAACACACAAAGAGCACTCAGGAGAGCACAGACATCCTCCAAGGTCTAACGGATCCTGGATCCGCTCCCAGACCGGATCTGCTGCAACATTTTACAAATCAGTCCTTGGACCTCACTCTATCTCTGTGCCAAGTTTCGTTTTAAAAAAATTCGCCACGGTTTTGTGCGTAATCCTGTTGACAGACCGACGCAAAGAAATGGTAATATAAGAGATGCAGATAGATGAAAGCATAGCCACTTCGGGGGCAAGTAAGAAAACAATGAGCAAAAAAGAAGAAGATACTGAAAGAGAACAATACACAAGTGCGAGATGCGTGGGTAGAAAAAAGGCCCGTTATATGATCCTAGAACCATTTCAATATGACATTCATTGTGTGTTTACTGCACACAGAAAGATAGCATCTAGCTCTCTCCATTTCCTTATGCATGAGAGAGAGAGAGAGAGAGAGAGAGAGAGAGAGAGAGAGAGAGAGATGGCGGACGACTTTAAAGCGTATTTTCCTCACCCACACGCTGAATTCAATGTTTGAACATATTCTTGAGTTACTGTCCCAGAACACAATAAAATCCGAAATATTCAGTCTATTTTGTCCATTGAGGAAAAGCTACAAAACAAAAATGAAATTGGAAACAAAAATAATGAGTACTAAACGGCACAATTTTACTGAGCTTGACATCCTTCTGTCATCTGAGTCGACATTATTTGCAAATAAAATAGGAAAAAAACAGTTTCATGCAAAAAGGTATTCCGATTTTCTGATTACCTCGGCCTTTCAAAAATAAAATAGAGCAGACTTCTAATGGCTAGTATAAGAAAAAGTACGTGTATGTAAAATAGTTTCGTTGACAGTGCTGGTACCGCGCTAACAGCCTCTTTGTGACAAAAATCATTGTGCAGTGAATTCCGGAAAGTTGGTGAATGGTAAGAATAGAATAGGGAGCCAAAGATACATCTTTTCGTGCGAAACAAAGAATACCAGTGTCTTTACGTCGAATAACTCTCAGTCCAAAGGTGTAGTCGTTTCACTGAACAATAATTTTGAATTTAGAGTGGAAAACGTACAGAAAGAGAGAAACAGCAAATTCTTTGTCACACTTCAAATTTAAGAAAGGAATGTAACATTGTGCAACATCTGCGGCCCAAACAGAGATAGTCCAGAGACTGTCATAAAATTAGGAAACGTTTAATGGAACTAAAAGATCTTCTCTTTAGCAGCCGATGATTTTCATTTTGTGCTGCATTCGTGTAAATTGTCCTAATGCCAAAGAAGTTGTAGAGCAAATGATGGACGATCTTGGCCTTGATGACCTTTGGAGGGACTTAACCCCAGACTTCCGTCGCTTTACATAGAAACAAATTAATCCATTGTAGCTATTCCGATTAGAGTTCTTTCTTATATCGGATCCCTTTCTTATATTGGATCCCTTTCTTATATTGGATCCCTTCTAGAAGATAGGATATCTTTTTCGGTTACAGTTCAGATCATTCACTGATCAAGTCGGTATTAAAGTTTGCCCCAGAGCCAAATTGCAAAGCGAAACCTTTTTTGGGGGAACCTAATGTTTCTTTACTGAAAGGAAGACAATATATAGATGAAATCAATCATATATAGATGAAATCAATCAACTACTAGATTGTGTTACTAAGGAGTAAGCTGTACATGCTTATGACAGAATATTTACAAACAACATTCATAAAATGAAGTTCAGTTTCTACTGTCAGATAAATCATTTTTAGGTCATTTCATGAAAATTTGATAAAATTAAAAAAAAAAACGTAACGAAGAAGGAACAAACGAAGAATGAAGAAGAAGAAACAAAGAAACATAGGGAGTTGAAGCAGGAACAAACGAAGAATGAAGAAGAAGAAACAAAGAAACATAGGGAGTTGAAGCAGGAACAAACGAAGAATGAAGAAGAAGAAACAAAGAAACA